>CM046877.1:506347405-507048612 GCA_025667525.1 Glebionis coronaria
AGTGCCCAAATTCATCACAAAGCATGCAATGGTTCGCGCAACTACCTTTGTGGTGGTAGTCACACTTGCGGCAATATGAAAGGTTACCGAGATACTTTTTGTTCAAGATCGGAGTTAGTTTGGGCACATCCTCCGGGGAAGTTGTCCTTGCATAACAAGTAAGGGGTGGTAAGGTTTTTCCTTGGTGGACACGTGGCGCTTTCCACGAGTGATTCTTTGGTTTAGTCATAGGGTGAGGTTTAGGTTTTTCGGCACTTTGCTTTATGGTGTTCAACCTTGAGTGGTTCTTCAACATATAGCACCGCCTCTCATAAGGCCCTTTTCTTCCACTAACGGAATGATTTACCTTAGTTTTTGAAAGGGTCTTTCGAGGTCCAAAAGTGTTAACCGGAGTATCACTTGTTTCCTTAGCTTTTTCGTAAACACTAGGATCCATGGTTCGGTCAACCGTGCGGATACTAGCTTGAAACGCATTAACGACCCTAATGACATTTTGGTATTGGCGAGTGATGAACTCTTTGAGGTCCTTGCAACCTCGTTCCGTCATTTAAATTTTTCTGTGTACCATCAGCGAACAAACGATGTATATTTTTGTTAGTTCTTTCATTGTTATCAATTTTTATGATTGTTCAATTTGACCAAGCTTTTCTCACAATTTTCGTAATACAATTATCAAGGGATCGTATCATAAAATTCGTACATTTCATTCTTGAACTACGTTCCATACATAGTTTTGGAGCTTAGAATACAAAATTCCATTCAACTAATGAATGGCTTCTTTTAGTCTTGACAACACGTCATACATTTATTACAAAACATCATACTTTTATTAGAAGGGCGAGAAAATCCTAAAAACCTAGGATGTGTAGGATTTCTTGAATCTGGGCATGATCCGCGGCTTGCCTAGCCTCGATATCATTGTTCCTTATTTGTAAAATTGCAATCTCGGACTCAGCAGCCTCGAGAGACTCTTGCAACTCGGCTATCACTAAGTCCTTGTCCTCATCTTGCGCGGTAAGAAAATCCACATCGCCCTCTACATCCTCTAGACGGCCTATCAGGTGTTTTGCATCGAATCCGAGTGCTTCTGAAGTAGGCTCGTCTTCTGGGGAATGAGCAACATTAGGTGGTGGAGATGAAGAACGGTTTCTTTTTCTAGAAGTTTCAGGCATTGTTGAAGGTATAGGAGTGGGGATTGGCATAGTGGTAGTAGTAGAAATATTTGAGACGATGGAAGGAAATCCCGTAGTGACATTTGGCATCATGACTGGTGAATCCTGCTCGTCATCCGAATATATTGTGATTACGCTCCGGAGGGGTAACTTCTTCGTCGGATTCGGATTGCAAAATGAAAAACGGAATGAGAGGCATTTTTCCTTTTCGCTTGTCACCAAATGTAAAACAACGATTATTTGGTAGGTAGAAACGAAGTATTTTTCTAAAGTTCTAAAAATAGGGATGAGTTGTATGATGTCTTGTAAATTTTTCTTTTATTTAGAGTAAGTTCTCGTACATCGATCCGTAAGTCTACTCAAAAGTCCAAGTAGCCCTTAAATGGAAAACAATAAGTGAATCGTGGAATGTTAAAGTCCTCTAACATACTCTTCCACATACTTATTATTTGTACTTTCTCTTAGTAGTGATTATGCACGGATGGATAAATACAATTATCCTTAATCAATTCTTTCATCAATTTAGGTCTATTACGATGTTCATTTTTGTGCAATTTCCTCTCGTTAACGTTTATTACTTGCAACTCGGATGAGTAAGTATGTTTTTGAGGTATAGTCGGCCTACGGCTATTACATAGCCCGTACTAATTCTTGTTCATTCATAAGTCTTTCCTTAACTTAGTATTGCTAGTTCGTACCCTTTCAACAATTTTTACACTTTGAAAAATTGTTAATGTGATTTAAACGAGTCGAGTACTAAAATTTTATCACAAAAATTTCATCACAAGAATTGTTCCATATGTTTTTAATCCATAATCGTTCAAAATGTTCAATTCGAGCAATTTCTAAATTTTATCACAAGAATTTCTCTGATTTTGGAATATGTTCCGTTATATCTTATATGTTTCGTTTATCTTGCTCTCGTCTAGCGTTTTGCTCGCAATCTTAGATAAAGTTTACAATCATTGTTTTATATTTATACCTTGTATTTAAGATCTCAATATATGCCCACGCTTCACATCTGGGGTTCTCAAATATCGCGCAACGCGATAATCCCTTTGATGTAGAAATTGGCATAATTGTTTAACCAAGGGTAAACCCTTTAATTTATAGCTATATCGTAACTTCGAAATTTATAATAAAGTCATGATAACTTAGTCGCAACCAATGGACTAATAAAAACTTTGATTTGTCTTTGCGTAATTTATTTCCAATAAAAATTTCTTCAATAACCATTTGACTTACGCGTCAGCGTATTTATAGATAGTTCATATATCGCGGAATTTATTTGTTCTTTGAATTGTAGTATTACTTGGAGCATTACAAGAGTAATACTTGTACTAAGTGTTTTATCGTCATATGTCATTTTAAATAGTGACATCATCGTCGTTCCTCGGTCGCATTCAATTTCAATTCGAAACCGTTAGTTAACGTAGGTCACTTTTACTCAACCGAGTCTACTATAAATGTTTAGTGGAGTAACAATTTACCGAACCCAGTAAATAGTTGCTCCTCTCGACATTTATAATAGTATCGCTTGATTCAAGTATTACTACAAATTAACACACTGCCAAACCCATGGTAAATAAATATATTCATGTAGTTTTCGTTCTAGAAATCATGGCGATATTTTTAATTCGGCGCATAGTAATATGAAACACAAAACGTTTCGATAGTCGATAATAGTCCCGCAGACTGTCTAAAATATAAGTATGCGTACGTTTAATCTCAAAGGAAAATATATATATGTCACAAACCATTCAAATAAATATGGCACAAACCATTTAAATAAAGATGGCAAAAACCATTTAAATAAATATGGCACAAACCATTTAAACAAGGATGGCACAAACCGTTCAAATAAATATGGCACAAACCATTTGCGTATCGTAACGATCCATACAAGGATGTTTTAAAAATCGTTTTATTACATGTCCCTATGGTTATCACTCAAACATGGGAGGGGTATACCAAATGCTAATAATACTTAGCAATCAAATTCAAAACTTATCATTGCAAAAATCATAAATTATCTCAAGTCACAACTTACTTGTATCGAAGACGTGGAGTGAAGTGGTTCTTGGAGATTTTTGAGAGACAGTTATAGTCTAGAATTATTTTTTTCCGATAAATAAATTTTTGACTCACGTTTATAAAAATCATTTTGTAAAATAACCTAGTTCTCTATAACTACAGCTCTGATACCAATCTGTCACACCCCCAATTTATCAGAGTAATACAACACAATGGGGTGCGACGGTTATGACTATCACAAGACATAGATACAAAGAACGACTATTAAAAGCCGTTTTAATTTAATTAAAAGCATAAAATTTGTTTCGGAAGCGAATTACACAAGATCATAATAAAACATTGTTTCAAAAGACTTTAACGTTGATCCAAATATCCATACACTAGTCACGACCATTTTTATTAAAAATCTCCCATGCATAACCACATCACTCCTCCGTCTTGATACCTGAGAAAAACATTGCTAAAGCGTCAACACAAAGGTTGGTGAGTTCATAGGTTTAAGTTTAAATAGTGTGATGAACCATAAGATTTTCCAAGGCAACCGGCATATAATCTTATAACAAATACAAGATTATAATCAAAAGTATACGTTTTAATCACCTACGCCTAAGCTCGTGACACCGAAGCGTTAACCTCAACCAACAAGAAATAATAAGAGCCCGAGCAAATGCCTATCCCGAAGCATTTGTAAATCCTCAAATGTAAGTGTATCTAACTTTGGCCACACAACCAAATTAGATAGGGAGGTTAGTCCCGATAGATCTATCCATAACATTCGCGCTTACACAAAGTAATTAACGGTTCACGATAGTGGGCTAAAGCATCTAGGGATATCGCTACTTAGACATCATGTAGGCAAACGTATCAGTTTAAGGCACTTATGTTCATCCGTTAAAAACAAGCAATGTTCTCACCCCAAAATAGTTAAAACAATTAAAAATGGGGCTATGAAACTCACCTCGATGAAGTAGGTAAATATGATCAACAAGGATAGCACGGAATATCAAGGCACGCAAAACAATGCGCAAACGATCTACTCGTAACCTAAGTAAAATATCCGTACTTAGGCTAAATACAATAATTAATAATGTACAATGCACTTGGTTGATATTTTATACTTGCTCTTGATTTATAAAAATGTTTTCATACATTTTTCATGTTCTATCATTTTAGTCACGGGGTCAACTTTGGGTCTTAGTATTTCGTTAAATAATAGTCCGAAAGATAAACGTGTTCTCATTATAAAAACTAGACCACGAGCTCTTCGATATTTGGTAATTATCGTATTTTTATGAAGTCTCTGAGTATAGCAAATAATTATGTAAAGTGGTTCACTCGTCAACAAAATAAACAAGTAATGCTTCATTTATTATTATGTGTCAATCGAGCATTTTTGAAAATAAATTGTGGCCTCGTTACTCAACATTAAAACAAACGGGAAATTGTTTTGAAAACTAGGCCGTGAGGTCTTCGACGTTTGATAAATATCACATTTAATGGGGTCTCTAGGTGCGACAAATAATTAACCAAAGTAGTGTGCTCACACATACATTTAGACAAGCAAAGTTAAATGTTTCTAGGTGTAAAACGAGCATTTTTGGAAATTTATTACGGGTTCGTTATTCAACTTCAAGACCAACAGAAAGTTACATTATAAACTTGGCCATGTCCAGCTTAACACGGTATTTTTAGTTTTACAAAATGTATTTGTTTGACACCTAAAATGGTGGCGTGAAATGAGTCCCATGAGTCGAATTCTTAAGATTATGTATAACAAGTTAATAAATGAAAGGTTTTTGGTATATTTGGGTTCACACTTATATGTCTAAATCATCACAAGTGGAAATCACTGTTTTAGTCTTTCCTGACACAAAGTCTATACTTTTGTTGTATTGCTAAAGGAGAATGGTGCTTTTGTGGTCCTAGTTGCTGCCATACGCAACACTCACACACACAACCTTTACAAACGAGGACTCCTCACGCACACAGTAGATGTACTTTGTGTTTATTATAGACATATTACTTGGTCCTTTGTCTTATGGTTTTTGTCATATACAAACACACACATGGACGCTGGTAACAGGGTTTTTATATGCACGCACACAGGGGTATCATCCGTTCATTGCTAGTCACAACTTTCATGGTTCTAACTTTCCTACTTATACATAGACACTACAATTCAATTACACATCTCACTCCGCGATGCATGCTTTTAGGCGTAAGGTGTTTCATTTTTTTGTATGGGGATACTATCTCGCTGCCCACTTGACTAATACCCCCTACTTGTTTTCTTCTATGTGTTTAACCTATGCACACAACATCCTAATTATAGATATACATGACCCAGTTATAAAGCCTCATTCTAACACCCTATAATTTTGACAGATTTGATGTTTGTAAGTTACAAGTTCTCATCTCAAACTTATTAGCAGGTAATGTATTCTATTTGGTTCTTCCTGGTTGTTCACATCGAACATACAAACTTACCCGATCAAATCTCTTTGTTTGCTTTACATTCACATAAAATCACAGCACATGCTATAATCCTAGTATCTCTTCTTACGTGATTATTAGCTCCTGGTCATACACGCAGTAGGGTCTTATTATTAGGGGTTTCTTCTTAGTTTGAGAACTTACACGACTTACTCATTTCCCATAATTTCTTGTTCCCTTATCATTTTGAAATACATGTATTCTCATTCTCCTGCTCAATGCTTGTTTTGAAAATCATATACTCATAAATCCAAAACCCTACACATCTCGCATCAGCCCTACACTTTGTAGTTATATGACGAGAGTTCATAAAAACATATTTTAAGAAAACTAGTTATGAACATAGATATGGCCTTATAAGGTCTTAACATAGATGACGGTTCCTTACAAGTTTACTTCTTGGTTTGTTCACTTTGTTCCCTCAATATACTGATTCGATTTACGAATATAGCAAGAGTTCAGGATATCTCATGTCACATTCATATGTTTTGATGGTAAGGTTAACGACACAAAACCTACCCACGTTTCCCATGAAATCTTGCGTATAAACATGCCCCGATTTTCCCATGACGTTTGTTTATATCTTGTGTATAACATTAGGTGTTTCAAGTTTCTTTGTGCAAGTATTTATATCAACCAAGGCTAGATTCAAAACAAGGGGGAAATATCTTACAAGTGGTCCTTTGTAATCGGCAGGGAGGTAGAGTGAGCACGAACTAACCCTTATAATTTCTACACTTGGACTTTAATCTACACTCTTTGGTTCTTCCTCTTTTGCAGCGGAGAACAACCACAAAGGCGTTTTTATTTTCAAAGGGGAAGTTTGTAAGTGTGTTTTGTGGTGAGTCTTCTGTTGGTATTTATAGAGAATGAGTATGCTTAAGGGTTGGATAATTTAGTCAGGGCTTCTAGTTTGGTTACAACTAGTTAGAAACCAAGTAGGTGCATTATGGGAAATTGAAATTTCATGGGGAAGGATTAAACCTTGGGGCTCTCGTCTATGGCAGCAAAGAGCAAGAAGAAAAGAGGGGATGGTGTACTTGGAGTTGACTATTGTTTCCCTAGGTTGTAGCAACATCAGCTTATGAGAAGTTTATGGAGAAATATGGTGGAGAAAGAGAGTGTCCATCGGTTTCTAAGGTGAGGGAAGGAACAAGATTGTACAAGCATTAAATGGTAGGTGAAGTACAATAATAAGAGTTTGAATTGTGGGTTTGCAAGTGGAAAAAACGTGGGTCTTGCATCAGGGGGGATTTTGTATTTGTATTGGGTACAAAGTGTAGAAGTTATTTTGTCATTGCTTTATTTGTGTAGATTTGAAATGTATTATATGTAGCTTTGTGTTTAAAGAAATATTCAAGTAGTAGTAGCTTTTATAAGTGTTTGTGTAAAGGGAAAATAGAAATTATAATTGTGTCGAAATCGTAGTGTGTGATACATTTAATGTGCGTAGCGAAACTTTTGATGAAACTTAACGTCGTTTCTTAAAATAAAAATCCTAGTACGTAATGTAACAAATAGTAATTCAAGTAATACTTCATATGACGTCATTCATAAAAAATTTAAATTCATACATAATTACGCGAAATCAATCGGGAACATCAATAGACACACAAGTCTAACCCGAACTATCGCGTTTCACATAAATTAAATAGATTCGAAATTCACGTGTGTGACAAATGTTGCTCTTGAGGCTGTGATTGGAGCCTTTACTCAAAAGCCTCATGCCACCTGCACCTTTCTGAGAAGTCTAATTGAATGGATGAGTCTTTTATACTAGTGACTCATTTGATAACTATTGTTGTAAGAGCTATAGGATTGGAAATTAAGTGTTATTCATGTCGAACTTTTATTGCCCTATCAAGGTCTAAGAATAAGGTTGAAAGTATTGGAAAATGAGGTAGGATGTAGCATTGAGTATAAGTTGATTGAAAACTTGAATTAAGTAAAATTTAACTCGTATGGAATATGAGGTTGTTAAGAGGAAGTCGTTGAGTCCAGTGATTGAATTATAAGGTTTTAAATGATTGTTGGTTCGTGTTTAGGGTTGTTTTTAGGCCATCGTCCAATGACGAGGATGCCCAGTGTCCAAGAAATAAATTGAAGAAATCTTCTTCTGAATTAGGACCGATGGATCTTCCGGGACAGGTGGAACACCTAATGACTCATGTAGATTAGTATTCATTGTAGTATCTTTTAAAATCCCTAACTTAACTGAGACATCAGTTGTTAGGATGCGTCCTTGGAATTGTAAGACATGGCGACACGTAATGTGTTCCGGTACAATTTTTGACTTGTTTGTGATTATTGAAAAGACTACATTTGATTGCTAAATTTTATATTTATCGATGTTATCTATCTTTTCTTGTTTCTTCCTAATGTTCGCATTAGTGATGCAACCATTGAACAAGCACTCATCTCGGTTTGAGTTGCGTTGTAGATTATTCTCTTTGTATTCCTGAGTGCCATCAAGGTCATGAACCTCATGATTATTTGGCTAAGCTCATTTCCTATCATATTGTAGTTAGTTCTTGGTGAACAACTTTTCATCACTCTTTTGCAGATCACTCATTGTTTTTATAAGTTAAAACAGTATCCCATGATAAAAATTGAATTTTCGTCACCATATGGATTATTCAAAATGAGATTTATGAGTAATCGTTATCGAAATAAAGTTGTTTATGAAACGCTTTGGAAAACTTAATTGTTTTCATAACAAAGAACATCTCCGTAAATTCATTTTGATTCTTATTCAATAATTAAGCATGAAAATATTTTTATTTTGAACATGATGAGAAAGTTTTGACGAACTGAGTATTGCATCGTTAATCCTAAAATTGTATATATTTGCGTGCCTACGTACAATTTGGAAGGGACCATGCAAGGCTGATTAGTAGTCACCATGAAATTGTTAACAAACATTACATTTTTCTTTGTAATTGTGAAAGATTGAAATTTTATGAGATCAGCAAGAAGTGCAAAATAGGGACATATTGTTAGGGACACCTACATATGTGCCCGTACCATTTATTCTTCTGAATCGAATTTACTCATCTGTGGATATTGTCTTAATTGACAATTGATATCCCCTTCTTGTCCAATTCTTTCATGGCAAGATTCTTTGAAAACTTTACTAATTATCGAGTATTAATACCCGACTGGGTGTATCGACGTTCCTAACATTTCTTTTGATTAGATTCCATTTTAATGACATGGGTAACGATCCGAGGTGCTTTCGAATGCGTACTTAAATCATGAAAATATGGGATATATTCATATTCGTTAATGTTTTCATCTTTATCTGACTTGAAATTCTCTCGCGTAAATTATGCGTTGACCTTACTCTTTTAATGTTAGTTATGTCTCCAGATATCCTTGAATCTGTGAAGGGTTATGAGTTATTAGTAGTCTCTTGAGAAGTTCACATCTTATCAACGATAATAAAAATGAAAAGTTGATAGTGCCATTAGAATGGATTGGTTGATTATGACATGATGTCATTGTCTTAATTGATGGGAACTCGAGTGGAATTCCCCTAAAAGATAAGATGTTGATTATCAAAAGTGATCTAAATAATTCTTGATGGATGACCATATCCTGCATTTAGACTTGAAATTTTACCATGAATGGTTTTGAACTAGTCATAGACCTTGTAATCTAGAAAGAACTTAAAGTAAATTTACTAAAAGATGTTTTTGTTATCAAAAACTTCTAAGGTATTTGCTGATGAATTACCTAGACTTTCGCCATTAAGGCAAGTATAATTTGGTATTGATTATATTCCCGGTGCTGCACCTATGGTGTGTGCACCCTACTTCAGCACCATTCGAACCAAAAGAATTTCGTGCAACTGAGAGAGTTGTCGGAAAAAGCTTTTATTCTACCGAGTTCGTCATCATGAGGAGCTATGGTGTTATCATTCCTTATATTTGTTGATTACCGTGAACTAGGTAAATTGACGATCAAAATCGATATGCATTACCCAAGATGGAAGATTTGTTCGATCATTTACAAGGTTCTAGCGTGTATTCAAAAATTTGATCTACGGTATGGATATCATCAACTTCGCGTCCGCAAAGATGATTATCTATCCCAATCACTACATCCAGAACTCGTAACGAACATTATGAGTTTCACGTGATGTCGTTTGATTGACCAATGCACATGTAGCATTCACGAATTTAGTGAATCACGTGTGTAGGCTGTAATTTGATAAATTCATGTTTGTGATCATTAAGGACCATCTGTTTGTATCTAAGAATAAGAAGGAGTTAATAATCATTTATAGACTGCCCTGAGTTGGCCGAGCAATGAAAACCTGTACCTTGAATAATTAACAAGTTATTTAAGGCTTAATCCTTTACATTTTTTGACCGTGTGATTGATAGATAATGGAATCTATATTGACTCTTCAAAGATTAGAGCCATTAAGGCTTTGGGTTATACCAAAAAGAAAGTGCAAAAATGTTTTGACAAAATATTTATCAAAGGATTTTTAAGGAATTATTTCCTTATACCCAGATCATTTAACTAAACTCCCTTAGGAGTAAGTGTTTGTGTATACCTCAAGACAACCTAAAAGGGATTAAGGAACCATACAACCTATAACATGGAATTTGGAACGACAGTTTTAGCTTTTCAACTAAGAAAATTTTGACAAAAGTATAAACGAAGATTTTTCGAACATTTACGGATCTTATTAATTATTTTCGATAAAACAACAAAAATCGTGTTAACTAAATTAAAAATTTATTTTTGAACATTTTTCTATAATTGGACGAACTGAGAAATTAAATTTTTTTTTTACATTTACGTTTCATAAAATTAAATATTTATTATTTAACTACTAGTAATATTTATCGACGCTTTAAACGTCAGATTGAGCAAAACTAATAAAGATAATAGTTGAGACGAAACTAAAACTTAGAAAATATGAAGAAAGAATTTTCTGAATGAATACGGTCGTGATATTTATTTCATCGGGGGAAGGTGAATGTAGATACTGACACATTATGAAGAAATGACAAAGAATCAATTAGGATGTGTTCCTTAGTAATGACTTTGCAAAATAATTTGCCCGAACAATTTAAAAATAACTGATGCCTGTAAGAAGGATAATATAGATAATAAAATGGTTTCGCGGCTAATGAGAGCCGTTAGAGATGAGAGCCGATGGCGTTAAATATATAAAAGGCCGTTTGCGGCTGCCTAAATAAGGAGGATTTTAAGATTTAGTCATGTTGGAATCTCATAAGTTTAAGTATTCTATTCATGCCATTTTTGATTAAATGTATCCTTATTTGAAGAAGTTGTACTGATGACCAAATATGAAAGCAGATATCGCCACATACGTTGGTAAACATCTAACTTTTGCGAAGGTTAAGGCTGAACGCAAAAAAATTAAAAAACTCCATAAGGATTGCTTCTACAGCTTATAATTCTTGTCTGGGAGTGAGATAGAACCACGGATTCTTATGATAAAACTTCTAAGGTCATCATCTAGATTTGATTCGATTTGGGTCATCGTCGACAGACTGACCAAATCTGCTAATATCATTCTCGTTAATGGTAGATTCTCGATGGAGAAATTGACTCTTTTGTATTTAAAGGAGTTGTGTAAGCATGGTGTGCCTGAATCGATCATCTCTATCAAGATCCTCGCTTCACATCGAATTTCTAGAGATTTCCTCAGAAGTCATTGGGAACGAATCTTGATGATAGTACTGTTTACCACCCCCAATCGAAGGAACGAGGTAAAGTAACGATACAAACACTAGAAGTCTTGTTTTATGTTTGAATAATTGACCTTTGGTAATGAACGGGATAATCGTTTTCCTTTGGAGAGATTATCATTGATAATTATCGTATTAGGATCGAGATTGAATCTTGTGAGGATCTATATAAAGAGCATCTGTAGGTAGGAGTTGGGATGAAGATACCCGACCTACACCCATTGTGATTTGGACATGTCTTTTAGGTTTGAGGTTGCCTATGATGACAAACCTAACCTTACAAAATACCCGACCCGCGAGACCTGAAATGATTATTGAAATTAGGATCTGATTATTAACTACCAGTAGTGGACAGGAGGTTATGTGAGTATGAAATGTAGATCTTGAAGTGCAGGATGGGTAGCAAAGCTATGTCGAGAATTTTTCATCATGGAAAGATGAATGGATGATCTGAAAGATCGTGGGAAACTACGTCCCCGTTGTATGTGCCATTGAGATAATGTAAAGATTTGGTCTGAGAGGCATATAAGCTAGATCTACTCGAGGACTTCAAGGGCTGCATGAATTATGTTTCACATATTGAACTTGATGAAATGTTTATCAAGTGAAAATCCGATTATTCTTAATAAAGTTTAGATCGGCAAAAAGTTGCATTCATCAAAAACCCGTGAACATCATGGATAAAGAAAGTAAGTCAACTTAAGCCTGATCGTATTCCCGTAGTTATGTTTGATGAAACTCACGTATTGTAATGAATTACACTTGAGAGAAAAGAACGAATGTGGAGGAAATGCCCACATGACTTTGACTCTAAGAAGCGAGTAGTAAGATAAATCGATCTTTGAGGACAAAGATCCTCTTTAGGGGTAACTGCTGTGACAATCCTTCAACTTGAGGTTGATATTTTATTCTCAAGTATTATTTATAAATAATTATTTTATTACTAATTTATGAACTCACTCACTTTTGGGAAGAAATAAGGGTTTACGTCTTAAAGTAGCATCGACTACGTCTAAACCGGAGAACTCTACGTTACGTGCTTACGTTTACATACACCGTTTTTTGTGACGGTCCGACATTTCAGGAAATAAATTATTCTCGAATATTATTTTGGAATTTTAATTTGTGTTGGTTAATAAACTCACAAATTTACGGGTTGAAATTAGGGCTTACGTGCATAATTTAATGTCCTTTACGACTAAACCGGAAACCTTAGGTTTACGTATTTACGTTTTGAACTCCGTTTTTGATAAGACAAATTTTATTAGATTTTTTTTGTGCCGTTGATTCATAATTTATAAAAACATTTTTCGTAAAACGACCCGAGGGCATGCAAATCGAAGAAACTAGAATCGAGGAGTACCCGTAAATTAGTGGGGATGAGACAAGTTAACGCTTGCCCCACCCCCACTAAGGGGCGACCAAGCTTAGCCAACACACCCCATTATGTGTCAACTTAACAAGATAACTAAGGACACTTGTCCTTAGTTTTCACCAAAACCACTTACACCTTAAAACAACTAAATCATAAACCATCTAACTCATTTGTTACAGGCAAACACACACAAACTCTCTCTACCCTCCCCTTTTTTCCGTCCACTCACCACCACAAAACACCACCATTTGATCAAAATTCTACCATGAATCTTGTGTTTAACTTGCACAAGATGAAAACCTATTGAAGACTTGTCGATTTGAGGTGATCCTAACATCTACAAAGAAGTTTTCCTTGGAGTCTAGGGCTGATTTTTCTCAAGGTGTTCATATATTTGGGTGATCTTGAAGGTGGTCTTGGTTTATCATAAGATTGGTTATCAAAAACCAAATCTTATTCTTAACTTTCACTATCTTGGTTGGTAACAAGATTTTTTCTTCTATTACCTTGTTATTTTGTAAATGTAATCTTGTATTTTCCTTATAAATGTATATGTATACGATGATAAATGATGATCAAAGTATTATGTGGGGATCTTGTGTTGATAAATTTGGTTAAAAAGACTAAATTCTACATGTAATGATGTTAAAATCTTGACTAAAATTATAGGTTGTATAAAACAGTAAATAACCATATGATAACTTGGTAAAATGACTTGAATTATTGAATATACAGTAAGATATATGATTTTTACATGTGTGGAGAGTTGGCCACTCAATGGAATCAATAAAATGAGCAAGATATGATCAAAATACTATTAAGGTTCAAATCTATATAGTCTGTTTTGGACGAATTATTAGAGATACTTAGAGGATGATTGAGCAGTAGCTAAAATGGAATTGATTGTAGCACAAATTATGTAGTTTGTGCTGCCAAAATTTATGCTTCTATCTCCTTGTAGAACTCAAGATATGGCAAAAATGGTGAAAGTGACTTTGATAATCAGATTTGTGAATAAAAGTATATTATATAAAATGAGCACTCAAGTAATATTATTATAAAATACATATATAAAACCCACTAACTTATGATAATACTTATAAAATAAGTTGTATACTATGATAAATAAGTATGACATTTATATAAAATTACAAACTCAAATGTTTTCTAAAGTTATAAAACTATATATAAGTTTTACGCCTTTTGGCTAAAACCGAAAGATTAACGTTTTCGCCAAATAAAAGTTAGACGGTCGGACCCGTCTAATGTAACATTTTCATATTTTGATGTACACATGATTAAAATCAATTTAAATGAAAAGAGTTTACATGTTTTACCTTAGATTTGTGAAAACCCAAATTTTTGATGAAGAACCCTAAAAATTCTTAATTTTCCGTGACTTCTTAAGCTCCAGGAGAATGATTTATGTTTTTTTATTAAAGGCTTTATATAAGATGTGTACATCTCCTAGTCCAACCCAAGCCCAAACTCCTTTTTTTTCCTTTTCTTTCTCTCTTTGTGGCGTCCAAACTGACCCATTTATATATATTTTTATTTATTTTTCTTTTTTTATTATTTAATATCATACTACTAATATTTTCTTAAATTTCTTAAATTTTTTTCAGCCCTTAAGACCTCCCGAACCTCAAAACCGTAAAACTAGTCAGTTTTACGCGTAACGGTAAAAATATACAATTTTATAAGAACTCTTGAATATGAAATAAATTAATTAACTAAGTCCTAAATGACTTAAAACCATCCCGAAAAATATTTCTCTGATTAAATATCTTATCCGAGACCCCAATATGCTAAACCCAAAATGGTAAAAATACGATTACTAGAATGCATATAAGTATACGTAAATTACCAAAATGACTTCATTTCATTTCATAGTCACTAATATGTGAGCTCATGATCATGAAATATTCGCCCATCGATTTAATTATGAGTATTCCGTACCATAAACGATGTCCATTCCTTCCCCATTTATACAAATTAAACACATAGACATATAAAACACATAGACATATAAAACACATAGTCACACATAAAATAACTTATAACTACGACTAAGTGACGAACCCGAAAACCGTGGTTGTCACATCACACCCTCCTAATAGAAATCTCGTCCTTGAGATTTAATCCTTAGGCCGTCATTAACAAATAAACTAGGATACTAGTTCCTCCCACCATTCCCTTTCGTTCCCACGTAAACTCTAGTCCACGTTCAAATTCCATCTATCCTTACTACGGTATCTTAATTTTCCAACGTCTTAACTTTACGATCCGTACTCTCTACCGGCCTTTTGATAAAACGAAGACTTGTATCTATACTAATACTTCCAACGGTACTTGCAAGTCTGCTCCTGCTAAGCATTTCCTCCAGTTTGATACATGAAATACATCATGCATACTACCTAAGGTCTTCTAGCCATCTTCAATCCACATACCACTAGCCTGATCCTTTCAAAGATTTCAAACACACTCACAATTCTAAGTGTTAACTTTTCTTTCTTCCCAAATCACGTCACTTCTTTCCATTGTCTCCCATATTAAATTCCCAACGACTTATGCCTCTTATCTGCACAACTCTCTTGTCGGTTCCTTTGCTATTTTCAACTTCTACTTTAAGTACTACCACCACCTCCATAGTTTTTCGATCCTCATCCGATCAAATACATTGGCCACTTCTAACTTCATTCCACCATAACAATAATCCACCCTGTCTCTTATGAATTTATTCCAGTAGTTTCTACTACCTTTCCCCATCACTGAAACTATAACTTCTATCCTCTATGGATTTTTCCATCATCCAAAAGTTTCTCCAAACCATTACCACATCTAATGGCATATGCAAGATTGTATAGCCAGCAACTTCTCATGACCGTCACATGACCATGTCAGACTCAGCACTACCCCTTCGCCTTTTCCATGCCCGACACCAAGTAGCTAATCTCCCTTCATTCTCATGGGTACTATGCCCTTTTGTTGGGTCCTTCAGTTATAAATCTTTCAGCCTATTAAGGATGGTGAACAACTTCTGTAATCACAAGTTTATTCATAGAGAGAATCTAATGAAAACAAAGTATTTGCGCGGAATACAAACACTAAGAACAAGAAGAAACAATTTAACTAAATGAATAACTTGATCCTTTCTAAGGATTTCTAATATTATTGATATGAAATGATAATGGTGAAAGGTGTATCTAACCCTTCTACCAATGGGTTCCTTTTATACTACAAGGAAACCCTAAACTACATTTACTCAATACGTGTAACAAATGATATGCACATCCTTTCCTAAGATATCTCATGCATATCCTAACAAACTACTACTAATAATAATGTTTAACTTTCTAACAGACTAGGAGCACGTATTGCTCCCACTACTACTATGATCAGGAGGAACTACATACCTCCTAGTCAACCTATTACAAAACACCTATTACATAGGTCCTAACAATCCTTCCCTAAACTTGAATTTGACTGGCTGAGTTCAAGTTTTTTGGTTGATCTTTTAGAGACAAATTAAGGATTGAAGCAGCACACCCTTAGCAGCAGTAGAACCATCATGGAATAGTACTAAACAAAACACAAACCTTGTTGCTACTAAGAAATCTGGGAAGCTTCTTGAAAGCATTGAACACATCTGCACTTGTTGAATCTTCACAGCAACATGAGCAGATTTGATAATCCTTCACCAAGTAGCTGCTCGCTCTTGGGCTAGCTAGTCTTTTTGGTGGAATCAAGCATCACCCTAGGAGACCAGAACCCAACCTATCTCTTAGAATGTAAATCAATGGTGAGTAAGAGTACCCTGATGATTTTCGGCAAACCATCACAGCCGACAACGGTTTTGATTGAAGTCTTTACCAGAACCCGTACCCTCTGGACTAGCCAACTCTTAGCAATGAAGCATCGGTGAGCTGAAAACCCTATAGCTTTGAGCAAGCTATTACAGCTATCAACGGATTTGATGTATGTCTTTACCAAGAGCCATAACCCCTTGGACTAGACACTCTTCAGTCTAGGACCAAGGTGAGTGAAGACCATCCAATTTTAGGTAAACTGGCAACCATCAACAGATTTGATAATCACACCAGAGTCGTACCCTCATGGTGAATCAACTCTTTCTTGTTTGTGAGACATGGTGAGTTGAACACCATTTGTTGTGTGGAAACAATCCAACACCAGAAGTACACAAAAAACAGCCCAAGTGTGAAAAGATGTCACCATGTTAAAGTATAAGCAGATATTATATAAACTTACATTTTGTTTTTTTTCAAAGTATAAGCCGATATTATATAAAGGTATGTTGTATTTTTTAAAAAAATAAAAATAAATGAATAAAGGACGTGTTTGTCACCAATAGCTGTACATATTGGTGAAAAGAATGCAAAAAGTATAAGAAGTATATAACAACCATACATGAATCACAAACCAGAAGCTGCAACCTTGTTAGCAAGAATCCTAGCCTGAATGGATTCAACCAAAGAAGTGGCCATAGTAGACTCATTTCCAGCAGGAGCATTGGACACCACCAAGTGACTTTCCAACATAGCTTCCATGGTAGAAATGGTAAGGGGGTAATCTTGATCCACAAGCATGAATATTCTCTTGCCAGATTCCAATTCCAGCACATGCACATCACACCTAGCATACAACTTCCATCTCAAAATGACGCATTAGGGTTGATCCTGTCATAAACCAACACTAGGAGTACCTGGTGGACAATCTAGCATTATCTTCAAATCTCCCCAAAGAACCAAACCAGGCCATGTAGCAGGAGTCACAGGGAAAACAACATTAACCAAACAATAGAGAATCATATGATCCTGGCGGTCCACCCAATATAGAATATGTTGCAAACCCGAAAAGTACTTATGATGGCCATCTGTTGTGCGAATCATACGAGTGAACGTACCAGCAACAACGGGAGAAGGTTGAATTTTCTAATGCACAATTTGGCCAGTCCCAAGTTGTATATCATCATCGCTATCAGAAGCGACATCAATCAGATTAGTGGGATCCCTCTTCTCCTAAGGAACAACCGGGCCACGACGAGCCTTCTTCTTGCGAATAGACATGCGAGGCTGGACCGTAGAAGAAGATGGTTCCTCCTTTACCTTAATCGTGGTGGCATCACCAATAGGTGTAGCAGTAGCAGCAGAGACTGATGAAGAAACATTAGCATTAGCCTGTGAATTAGGATCAACAACCATGGGAGTAGTAGCATCAGCAGTTGGTGTAGTAGAAGGCGCATGAACTAGTGGTGTAGAAGTATCAACATCTGGTGTAGAAGTCTCATCAACTGATGGAGTAGAAGCAACAACATGTGGAGAAGTAGGAGGTGGAGCAGCAGTAGATCCCAAATCATGTGAACCAACAGAATGGGATGGAGCAACCATGGGAGTTGGTGTAGGAGCAGAAGGAGTAGGTGCAGCTGGTGCTGGATATGTGGCATGGGCAGGCATACGCACATCCTTTTGCTTGATCTGGATCATTTTGTTGTACAAGGCCTTAAGCTCGTCATCCAACAACTTCTTTACCCTCTTCATAGGCCAACCAATAGTGAAGTAAGCTGCAGTATGATTCTTGACATACTGTTGCATAAGCTTCTTTTGTTCAGCATAAGAGAGGGGCCTATTGCGGCGAATTTCATGGAGTTGAGCAGCTAGATCCTCCCTTTGCCTTTGAATCAAAGAAGTAACCCGATGAGCACAATTATCCTAATTCACAACCGCACCTAAGATATCCGAGAACTAAGAAACGTTGGAGGTGAGGATAGTGACCACATCCATCCAGTCTTTATTATCCCAAAACATGGCATTGTGCCTCACTTGCTCGTGTCTCTGCTTTCTAAAAAAAACTTCAGCCTCAGCACAGCCTTAGCCTCTTGCTTGGCATGCATTCTCCTAGCAGCTTCCTCACCTAATCTTTCTTCCTCAAGCTGTCTATGTGTGCGCTTCTTAGGAGGAGTAATAAGTGTGAAAACACTTATCCTTTTACCACTTATTTCCAATAATAACAAGACCAAAACGTGTATTTTATGTCGTAAAAGTCGGAATTATGTGTGGTTTGTGTTTTTATTGTGTTTTAGGACCAAAAGATGAAAAAGGAAGAAAACATGGGCTATCAAGGGCTTTTATTGAAGAAAACGAGAAAAAAGACGAAGTCAAAGAGTGCAAAAGATTGGAAGTCAATGGACCTATTTGAAGATTTATCGAAGAAAAGGGCCAAAGACGGAAGATTTATCTATGTCGAAGAACTCAAGTCTATTTAACGAGAGATTAAAAGACGAGTTGGAAATATTCACCGACAAATCTCAAATTCAAAGTCAGAAACGTTTATTTACTTAAGTGACGAGAAGACTAAGAAGAAAGAAGAAAGCCCACTTACAAGCCCACAACAAAACAAGCCCACATCAAACTACTATATAAAGCTCTTTCCATCACAAAATTTAGCTAGTCTTTATTTTTTCTTTAATTTTGTAGTCTTTAAATTCTAGAGAGAGAAAGCTTAACTTTCTCTCACTAGAAAACTTTTTATCCTTGTTTTAAATTCTTGCTTTCAAATTTAATCTTTACATGTTTTAGCTTAATCTTGTCTTAATCTTCATCTTATTAATCTTTCTTGTTAATCTCAATCTTGTTTTCATCATCTTTTTATCAAGTTTTTACATAAAGTTCAAGTCTTTTTGATTTTTCGTGGCTTAAAGTTGATGTTTTTATAAGTTTTGATCTTCTCCCTAGCTTATTGGTAGCTTATTGGTGTTTTTCTTGGCTTATTGTCCTTGAAAAGTTGTTAAAAAGTTGCTCAAAATCGTCTTTGTCCGAGATCCTATTTTTTTAGGAACGTCTAATTCGATTTTGCAACTTTTCATAAAGTTGCGAAATTGAACTTGGTCATAAGTTGCGGAATTGTTCATCTTTCTTCATTGCGAAATCGAATCTCCTGCAATTGCGAATTTGAATCCTCTACTAATTGCGAATTTGATCTTTTTCTTTGATTGCGAAATCATACAATTTGTTATTGCGAATTCTTGCGGATTCCTTTATTGCGGATTTGTTAGGTTTTGGGGTATTGCGAATTTGAATGCCTTTTAATTGCGAAATCTTGCTTCAAACTGTATTGCGAAATCTTCATTTCAATGTTGCGAATTTATGCTTTGAATTATTGCGAAATTGAATTGATTCCCTATTGCGGAATCTTGGGTTCCATATTGCGGATTGGTGCCAATCTAGAATTGCGAAATCTTGCATCTCATAAGTTGCGAAATCATTCATTTGCCCATTGCGAATTCTTGCATTATCTTGATTGCGAATTTGAGTTGCTAGTATTGCGAAATGTTGACCACAATTAATTGCGAAATTGTGTTTATTTTATGAATTGCGGATTTATGTTGTTTTAAAGTTGCGAAATTAATTCAGTTTTATTTAAAATTTAATTTTCAAGCTTATCTTTCCCGACATTTTCTTAAGTCTTGTTTTACTTGTTCGTCTTAGTTTAGTTTTCATTTTCATTAAGTTTTTAAGTTTTCATATTTACGTTTAATTAGTTTAATTTCTCGTCATTTATTTTTGAAACTCTTTAATTTTAGTCTAATCTTTCCTTGCTTTATTTTTATTATTACTCAACGACGCCTTTCCTTTCAATTAGTTTTAAACAACCAAACCCATTATTTCTTTTTCACCAAGTACAACTGAGTCGCATTAGTTAACGGTAATTAATTCGAAAAGATCGGAACAACGAATTTTCATACGAGGCAAACCCTTGTATTAAATGGCGCCGCTGCCGGCTCTTTTCATTAAGATTAACGGTTTTTAGTGAGAGACGCGTTGGATTTTGGGGATCCGTTCTTTCGGGAACGTTATTTTCAAGTACAAATATTCTCAAAAACCCATAAAAATATAAAATATTCAAAAATACAAAAAAATTAAAAAACCTATAAAAACCAAAAATATTTTCTCTTGCATTTTCTTTTTAGTGTATGCGTACTCGATCAACGTCTTATTCAGAGCCCGAGACTCTCGACGATTTAGACATGGCCGGTGTACACAACAATAACAATAATAATCCACCTCACCCGAACATGAATAATCCACCCCTACCCGACCTACGAACCATGGAGGAGCTATGACAACCCACGATGAACGGACGTGGAGGCCCGATTGCACCGATGCAAACCACGGCTCAGGAGTTTTCGTTGAAGCATCACATGATCCAACAAGTGCAAACTAATCCATTTCGCGGAATTCCGGATGATGATGCCAACAAACACCTCGACAAATTCATTACCATCACCCAAAGCATGAAGTCACCCGGTGTTTCTATGGATGAACTTCGCCTTCAACTATTTCCCCACACGCTTTCTCACTATGCTGAAAAATGGTTTGACCGTCTCCCAAAGAATTCTATTCATACTTAGAACGACATGACTCAACGCTTTTTGTCGCGCTACTTCCCACCATCCATGGTCACGAGCCTTCGTAACCAAATTAGTGGATTCATGCAAGACAATGATGAATCGCTCTTTGATGCTTGGGAACGATACAATGATTTGATCGACCGTTGTCCAAATCATAACATGCTCCCCGTCACTCTCATTGATACTTTCTACAATGGTCTCACTTTTCGTGATCGTGACACGATCAACGCCGCCGCCGGTGGTACTTTTATGAAAAGGAGACCGGGGGAGTGTAGAGAGTTGATTGAAAACATGACTACTCACCACAAGAATTGGGATTCATCCGCATCCTCAAGATCTAATCCAAGAGTCAATGTTTCATCTACTTCTTCCACCATCGACATGTCCGACATGGAACGTGCTTTTCTTGAAATTAGCAAAAGTATGCAAATTTTGGCTTCTAACCAAACTCAACAAGCTAAAGCCGTTGCTATTTCTTGTGACACATGCGGTGGTCCTCATTCTTACAATGATTGTCCTTCTACTCAAGGCAATTTTTCTGAAAACGTTAACGCGGCATACGGTACTTATCCCACGGGAGGCTATCAAGCTCGTCCTCAAGGAGACCGTAGCTTGCTAAGTTATCGTTCAAACAACTATCTTGCACCACCCGGTTTTACTCTTCAAAACCAAAACCAACAACAAAGCTATAACCGAAATAACCAATCCCAACCTCGTGCTAACAATCAATATCAATCCCAAAGAAACCCATACCCACCTCAAGGAAATTCTCAAGCTTACCAAGCTCCACCTCTCAATCAACTGATGTCATTGAATCAAGACGTCGAGACGTTCATGAGGACCAATAGAGAGATGGTGACGAATCTTCAAAGTCAATTCATCAACTTGAAGGGAGAAATGGTGAAACAAGGGAGCGATATTCGAGCCGAGCTAAGGAATGACATGGCGAAACAAAGCAATGATATTCGTGTAGACATGAGAGACTCTTTCAGCACTCAAGCCGATAACATACGTGATATGATCAGTTCGCTCTACCAAGGTAATCAACCCTCTTCTTCGGGTACTCTTCCGAGTAACACCGTTGCGAATCCAAGAGGGGAGATGAAAGCAATCACCAATCATAGTGGAAAAGGTTATACGGAACCCGAGCTTCCTACACCTCCACCCGTGATTGTGAACAAGGAAAAAGAGCAACTTTCCTCACCCCCTTTGCCTTCTACCCCCATTCCGCCACCACCCGCGGTTGTGAGTGATCCTACTCCCCTAAAGCCTTCATCTTCATCCGATATACCTTATCCTTCAAGGTTGAGGAAAGAGAAGCAAAAGAGCAAGGATGATATTCAAGTTTCAAACTTTCTCAAAATGTTTAAACAATTGAATTTTAACATCTTCTTTGCCGAGGCTCTCGCTCACATGCCTAAATACGCGAAGATGTTTAAAGATCTTCTAAGTGACAAGGATAAGCTTCTTGACATTTCTCAGACCCAACTTAATGAGAATTGCTCCGCGGTTCTCTTAAGGAAATTACCCACCAAACTTGGTGATCCGGGTCGCTTCTTGATTCCTTGCAACTTCCCGGGAGTAGAGAATTTCATGGCCCTAGCCGATCTAGGTGCCAGTATAAACTTAATGCCTTTAAGTGTTTGGAAGTAATTATCTCTCCCCGAGCTAGTCCCCACCAAAATGACTTTGGAATTAGCTAACCGTACGGTTGCTTATCCAGTGGGGATAGCCGAAGACGTCTTCGTTGGCGTTGACAAATTCACCTTCCCGGTGGATTTTGTTGTCGTTGACTACGAGATGGATCCTCGTGTTCCATTAATCGTTGGACGTCCCTTCTTGAGGACCGGTTACACTCTCATTGATGTAGCCGCGGGCGAAATAATCATGAGAGTTGGTGACGATAAAATTGTCTTCAACATGGGTAAGATTTCTAAGCAACCTTATTCATATGAGAGTGTTAATGTTATTGATGTTTTTGATGAGGCTTGTGAAGAACACTTTCATGATGCTTGCAAAAGTACTCTCTCTTCTCTACCCAATGTTGAGACCGTTGCCTCAATTGCTCCGTCATTGACTCCTTTTGGAGAAAGTGACTTGGATGATTTTGAAGCTAGCTTGGGTCCTCTCGATCTTAAGTATGATGATTCTCCCATCGATTGGGATGAAGACATTCGTACAATTGAGAAACTTCTCAATGAAGACCCGTTTTCTCCTCCTTCTCCTAAAGAGGTGACTAATGATGATCCATCGTTAGTTACACCATCTATTGAGGATCCTCCTACTCTTGAGCTTAAGGACCTACCTCCTCATCTCGAGTATGTTTTCTTAGAAGGCATCGATCAACTTCCCGTTATCATTGCTAAGGACTTAAAAGCCGATGAGAAAACTCGTCTCATTGAAGTTCTCAAGAAACATAAAAGAGCTATCGCTTGGAAAATCTCCGATATTCGCGGAATTGATCCTCACTTTTGCACACATAAAATTCTCATGGAGGACGACATTAAGCCCACAATTCAAAGCCAACGAAGGGTGAATCCTAAAATCCATGACGTTATCAAAAAAGAGGTTATCAAACTTCTTGATGCGGGCATGATTTATCCTATCTCGGATTCACCATGGGTTAGTCCAGTCCATTGTGTGCCTAAGAAAGGCGGAATCACCGTTGTGCCCAATCAAAACAACGAGTTGATTCCTACACGTCTCGTTACTGGGTGGAGAGTTTGTATAGACTACCGAAAACCCAATGATGCCACGAGAAAGGATCATTTCCCTCTTCCTTTTATGGACCAAATGCTTGAACGTTTAGCGGGTAATGAACATTACTGCTTTCTAGATGGTTTCTCGGGTTATTTCCAAATACCCATCGATCCCCAAGATCAAGAGAAGACAACATTCACTTGTCCCTATGGCACAGTTGCTTACAAAAGAATGCCTTTTGGCTTATGCAATGCCCCCGGGACTTTCCAAAGGTGAATGTTGGCTATCTTCCATGACATGGTGGAGCAAACCATGGAAGTCTTCATGGATGATTTCTCGGTCTTTGGGGATTCCTTCTCTTCTTGCCTTGCCAATTTAGAACGTATGATTAAGCGGTGCAAAGACACTCGCCTTGTTCTCAATTGGGAAAAATGCCATTTTATGGTAAAAGAAGGCATTGTGCTAGGACACAAAATCTCAAAAGCCGGTCTTGAAGTGGACCGTGCTAAAGTGGATGTCATAGCCAAATTACCTCCACCTTCAACCGTGAAGGGTGTGAGAAGTTTTCTGGGTCATGCGGGCTTCTATCGTCGCTTTATCAAAGATTTTTCTAAAATCGCTCGCCCGATGACCCACCTATTGGAAAAAGATACTCCTTTTATCTTTTCTAAAGAGTGTATTGAAGCCTTCAATCTTCTCAAGGATAAGCTGACTAAGGCACCGGTCTTGGTTACCCCTAATTGGGAGATACCTTTCGAAATGATGTGTGATGCTAGCGACTTTGCTATTGGAGCGGTTTTGGGCCAAAGAGTGAACAAACACTTCCAACCAATCCATTATGCTAGCAAGACAATAACGGGGGCTCAATTGCATTATACGACCACCGAAAAAGAGCTTTTAGCTGTTGTCTATGCTTTTGAAAAATTTCGCACCTATCTTGTTTTATCCACCACAATCGTATACACGGACCATTCCGCGTTGAAGTACTTGATGACTAAGCACGACTCTAAGCCAAGACTTCTTCGCTAGGTTTTACTCCTTCAAGAATTCAACATTGAAATTCGTGACAAGAAGGGAGCTGAAAACCTAGCCGCGGATCATCTAAGTAGACTTGAGGATCCATATCAAGGGGATCATCCGAACAAAGAGATCAATGACTCTTTTTCCCTTGAGACCTTAATGTCTATAAATCTCAATCTGGATGACACCCCGTGGTTTGCCGACATTGCAAACTACTTAGCGGGTGGTGTTCTCATCAAAGGGTTAACATCCCAACAAAAGAAAAAGGTCTTGAATGATGTTAAGACCTACTTTTGGGATGACCCTTTTCTCTTCAAACAATGCGCTGACTTGATTATTCGCCGATGTGTTGACGGACCGGAAGCTTTAGACATTCTCGAGGCTTGCCACAAAGGACCCACCGGTGGTCACTTTGGTCCCAACTTCACCGCGAAGAAAGTGTTTGACTCGGGATTTTATTGGCCCACCATTTATCGTGATGCTCACGAGATGGTTAAACATTGTGATGCTTGCCAAAGACAAGGCAAGATCACACATAAAGATGAGATGCCTCAAAATTTCATACAAGAATGTGAAATCTTTGATGTATAAGGAATCGACTTTATGGGGCCATTCCCTTCTTCTAAAGGAAACAAGTACATCCTCGTAGCCGTTGACTACGTTGGGTTGAAGCTAAGGCTCTCCCTACGAACGATGCGAGGGTGGTTGTTGTAACACCCCCAAATTTATACAACTCAGTACAACGGAAGACTCGTTGGTGTTACGGGATAGCACATTACTCATCATAGACAACACATAAAAATCGCGTCGTTTAATAATAAAAGCATTTCCATTCATAAATATCAAAGTTACATCGGTCCCAAGTCATTACATTTCATACAAAGTTTTACAAAGTATTTGAATGGAAAATATTGTTTAAGTGCGGGCCATGAATTCTTGTTGTCTTCCCGAGAATTACCTCCAAGTACCTGAGACAAAACATGTTAAAAGAAAAGGTCAGCGATAATGCCGAGTGAATTCATAGAGTTTAATAAATTCCATCAATATAATATCAGTATAAAAGTATTACTGAAAATCATTTTGTACAAATCGTTTTGATAGGCCATAAAATAGCCAAAGTCATTTTATACAAATCTTCATCAAAATCATAATATAGGCGTTTGCCTTAAAAATCATTATACGAGCCAATGTCGTAAAAACACCATACCATACGTCATATGACGTTGTATGAAAATAAAAACCGTTATATGAATATGGTTATGAAAACCAAAATACAAACATAATATCAGTAGTATGACCCTGTATTGCTAGTCAGGCAATACATCGTAATTCGGAGCGTCTAGTAGTATTTCGTTAGTTTTGGATTATTATAAGCCGCATGACATTGTTACCTTACTAAACCAACAACGGGTAGCTAACCCGATCCACAATTTGCCCATCTAAAGTAGCGTGTCGTCACAAAGGTCACGCTATGGAAATCTTCTCATACATAAATTCGCTTACCAATCAATGTGGCACGACGGGGATCAACCGTCAAGGCGCGAACTGGGGTGATCGTCCCCAAATAGTACTATTAAATGCATAAGCGTCTACCAAATCCCGGTAGTTCACAATTCATGCTAATGGGACTTTTAGTGACATAACCTAACTTTAATAATTCATTTAATTTCCTCTATCGGGTCCTTTAATCATTTATCGGGTCATACAATCGGGTCATTCAATCATTCGGGTCCAAATCAATAAACAAACAATTGGGACAAATGGTGTCCTAATTTTATAAAAACTAACATGTTATCTCCCTCGCGGGTTTATAAAACATTTATAAAAACATTTAAAAGAGTGCGAGGCTATGAACTCACGTTGATATGGGAAGGCGGGTTATCGGCAATTCGGACGTACGGTACGCGCTTCAATCACGGAAACCTAGACAAATAATACTCGGTCTTAGACTCATGTCCAATGACTTTATAAAAATAACAATTATGTATACATATGATGATTATATATATATGATGATCAAGTGGGTTTACATATTCTCGTTTACTCATTTTAGTGTTATATGTCGATAACTTTTATATTAGTTTACTAGTTTTACCCATTTACGCGTCTTTAGTCCAATAAGCTTATTATAAGTTATTTAACTTATTTTAATCCATTTTGTACTTATATTATCAGTACTTAAACATTACAAGTTCGACCCAAATGGGTTAAGCCCAATAATATGTTTATAAGTGTTTTAGTCCATTTTTTGTTGTATTATTAGTCCAATAACGTTAATTTAGTCCGTTAACGTCCGTATGTCCTATAGTTCGGGTTTTATCGGTTTTTACTTGTTATACATGTTTATAAATCAGTATATAAGTTTTATAAAGTTTACATTCGACGGGTCCAACCATCTAAGTTTTATTTAACAAAAACGTTAATTTTACGGCGATACCCGAAAAAGTCGTAAAAATCAAGTTTATAGTTTTATAACTAATAAGTGTTATTCCACTACCATTTTTATAATTTATATACTTATTCCACCTTTTACATATTTATATAAATAGAACCCAAGAGTTAGTGGGTTTTAACTTTACATTTTATACAATATAATTTTGAGTGCTTATATAATAGTATTATACTTTATTTTCCAAAATCTGATTTTTATCTTCACTTTCACCAAAACTGCCATATCTTGAGTTCTATATGGAGATAGAAGCTCAAATTTTTATCACATAAACTACATGATATGTGCTATATTTAACTCTCTATAGATACTGTTGAATCATCTTCTAAGTATTTTCTAAAAATCGTCCAAAATAGTAACCTCAGATTTATACCCTAAACTTGTTTTGATCATATCTCACTCATTACTTTGATTCCATTGCATGGCCAACTCTCACATGTGTACAAGACCCATAGCTTACTGTAAATGGAGTCTACTTCATCACTTTATCAGTTCATAACATGTTTCTTTACTGTTTTATACAGCCATGTAAATTAAGCAAGATTTTAGCCTTGTTCTTTATAGTTTTTCACCTTTTTAATCATATTTATCAACACCAAATCCCCACATAACATTTTTATCATCATATAATCATCATATACATATAAAATAGGAAATAAAATACATGTTTACATAATCAAAATAACAAGAAGATGAGGAGGACAATCTTTATACCACCATGATGATGTAGGTTGTGATCAAAACATGGATTTTGATGGAGATACTTGTGATGCACCAAGACCCTCTTCATGACCACCAATCTTCATAAACTCCTTGTGGAAATTCAGCCCCAAGACACCATGAATACTCCTCCTTGGATGTTATAATCACCACCATTCAAGAGAACTTCAAGAGGGCTTCAACATATGTAGAAATAACATAGGATTTTGTGGTTAAATTTTATCAAAAGTGGTGTTAGATGATGAATATGGGACGGCACATTTGAGTTAGAGAGAGAGAGAGTTGAGGTGGTTTTGCATGTTGTAAATGGATGCAAATGGTTATGGTGGAGTGGTTTTGTTGTAAGGTAGCTTAACTTGTAAGCTTTAAGTTGCTACTTGTTTAAGGCTTGACACCTAAGGGTGTTGAGTCCATGGTTTGGCCGTCCCATGTTAGTGGGGTGGGGCAAGCGTAAACTTGTCTCATCCCACTAACTTACGGGTATTCCTCGATTCTAGTTTCCTCGATTTGCGTGCCCTCGGGTCGTTTTACGAAAAAAACGTTTTTATAAATTATGAATCAACGGCACAAAACGAATCCAATAAAAATTGTCTCATCAAAAACGGAGTTCGAAAACGTAAATACGTAATCCTAGGGTTTCCGGTTTAGTCGTAAAGGACGTTAAATTAAAAATCGTAAGTCTTAATCTCTTCTCGTAAATTTGTGAGTTTATGAACCAACACAAATTTAAAACTCCAAAATAATATTCACGGATAAATTTATTTTCTGAAATGTCGGACTGTCATCAAGGAAGGTGTATGTAAACGTAAGCACGTAACGTTGAATCCTCCGGTTTAGACGTAGTCGACGCTACTTCAAGACGTAAATCCAAATTTCTTCCCAAATATAAGTGAGTTCATATTGTAACATTAAAATAATATTTTCAAATAATATTTGTGAATAAAATATCAATCGTAAATTGACGGATTGTCACAGCATTTACCCCTAAACAGGATCTTTGTCCTCAAAGATCATCTTACCTTACTACTCGCTTCTTATAGAGTTAAAGCCATGTGGGTATTTCCTCCACATTCGGTCTTTTCTCACAAGTGTAATTCATTACAATACGCGAGTTTCATCAAACATAACTACGGGAATAAGATCAGGCTTAATGTTGACTTACTTTCTCTATCCATGATGTTCATGGGTTTCTGATGAATGCAACTTTTCGCCGATCTAAGCTTTACTAAGAACAATCAGATTTTCACTTGATAGATATTCCATCAAGTTCGATTTACGAAACATAATTCACGCAGTCCTTGAAGTCCTAGGGTAGATCCAGCTTATACGCCTTTCAATCCCAACTTTTACATCATCTCAATGGTCCCATACAACGGGGACTTATATCCCATGATTTGTCAGATCATGAATTCATTTTTCCAAGGTTAAAAATTGTGGCATAACTTCGCTACCCATTTGGCACTTCAAGATCTACATTTCACATTCACACAACCTCCTGCCCGCTATCGGCAGTCAATAATCAGATCCTAATTTCAACAATCATTTCAGGTCTCGCGGGTCGGGTATTTTGTAAGGTTAGGCTCGCCATCATAGGAAACCTTAAACTTAAAAGACATGTCCAACTTACAATGGGTGTATGTCGGGTGTTTTCATCTCAACTTTTGCTTACAGATGCTCTAATATAGATCCTAACAAGATTCTATCTCAATCCTAATACGATAATTATCAATGATAATCCTTCCAAAGGAAAACGATTATACGGTCTATTACCAAAGGTCAATCATTCAAACATAAAACAACACTTATATTACTTTGTATCGTTACTTTACCTCGTCCCTTCGATTTGGGGTGGTACATAGTACTCTCATCAAGGTTCGTTCTCAATGATTTCTGAGCAAATTTCTAGAAATTCGATGCGAAGCGAGGATCTTGATATAGATGTTCGATACAGGCACCCTATGTTTACATAACTCTTTTGCATTTATCATTAACGAGAATGATATTAGCAGATTTGGTCAGTCTGTCGACGATGACCCAAATTGAATCAAATTCAGATGATGACCTTTGCAATAGCTAGACGTTTCCTAATGTATGAGGCGATGTCTGCCTTCATAATTGCCATCAGTACAACTTCTTCAGACAAAGATACTCTTAGTCATAAATGACATAAATAGAATACTTATACTTACAAATTCCAACATAACTATATCTCACAGTCCTCCATATTTAGGCAACCACAAGTGGCCTTTAAAACATTTAACGCCATCGGCTTCTCAATTCTAATGGTTCACATTAGACGTGAAACCTTTCACTATTTATATTATCCTTCTTATAAACATCGGCTATATTTTAAATTATTTGGCAATTTGCACATTCATTATTAAGAAATACATTCTAATTGGTTCTTTATCTTTTCTACATACTGCGTCGGTATCTATATTCATCTCTCATGATGATATAATTATCATGTCCATAATTCACTCAGATATTCTTTCTATATTATGCGTCAGTAATTACGTTCACTTTCTCCTGATGAAATAAATATCATAACTGTATTTATTCAAAATTCTTTCTTCCTATCTTTTATGTTTCAGTTTCGTCTCAACTATCATTTTTTTTATCAGTTTTTCTCAATCCGGCGTCTAAAGTGTCGATAATTATTATATGTAAATTAACAATAATTATTAAATTTTTATGAAACGTAAACGTTAAAAGTTCAAAAATTTCTTAGTTCGACCAATTATATAAAATGTTCAAAAATAAATTTGAATTAAATTAACACGATTTTTGTTGATTTATCGAAAATAATTAATAGGATTCATAAATGTTCGAAAAGTCTTTGGTTATACTGTGGTCAAAATTTTCTTAGTTTGAAAAGCGTAAATTATCGTTTCAAATTTCAAGTCATGGTTTTAATGGTTTCCTCAATCCCTTTTAGGTTATCTTGAGGTATACACAAACATTTACCCCTAAACAGAAGTTTAGTTAAATGGTTTGTGTATAAGGGAATAATCCCTTTAAAATCCTTTATTAAAACCTTTGTCAAAACATATTTCCATTTCTTTTTGGTAAAATCCAAAGTCTTAAAAGGGCTCTTAATTTTTGAAGAGTCTATATGCATACATCTTACCATTATTAATCCAACGGTCATTTTATGTAAAGGATTAAGTTTTTAATCCCTAAGCGTTAGTGGTTCTAGTCTTTGAAGAGTCAATATAGCTTCCATTATCTATTAATCACACGGTTAAATCATGTAAAGAATTAAGTCTTAAGTTTTATGTTAAATATTTAAGATACAGGTTTTCATTGTTCGGCCAATTCAGGGCAATCTATAAATAATTATTAACTCATTCTTATTCTTATAAACAAACAAATGATCCTTAATGATCACAAGCATGAATTTATCAAATTACAGCCTACACATGTGATTCACCAATTTTATGAATGCTACATGTGTATTAGTCAATCCAAACGACATCACGTGAAACTCATAATGTTCATCACAAGTTCTGGATGTAATGATTGGAATAGATAATCCTTTTGCAGATGCGAAGTTGATGATAACCATGCTATGGATCAAATTGGCTAGAACCTTGTAAATGATCGAACAATTCTTCCATTCCGAGTTATGGATATCGTTTTCGATTGTCAATTTACTCAATTCACAGTAATCTATAAATATAAGGAATGATAACACCATAGCTCTTCAGGATGACAGGCTTGGTATAATAAAATCTTTCTCCGACAACTCTCTCAGTTGTACAGTAATTCCTTTAATTTAGATGGTGCTGACGTACAGTGCACAAGCCACAGGTGCAGCACCGGGAATATAATCAATACTAATTTCAACTTGCCTTAATGGCGAAAGTCTAGGTAACTCATCAACAAATACTTCCTAAGGTTTCAGATAACAGAAACATCTTTTAGTAAATCATATTAGGTTCTTTCTAGATTACAATATCTATGACTAATTCACAACCATTCATGGTAATATTTCAAATCTTAATACAGGATATGGTCATCCATCAAGATTTATTTAGATTACTTTTGATAATCAACATCTTATCATTTAGGGGAATTCTACTCGAGTTCCCATCAATTAAGACAATGTCGTCATGTCATAATCAATCAATCCATTCTACTGGCACTATCAACTTTTCAGTTTTATTGCCGTCGATAAGATGTGAACTTCTCAAAAGACTAATAATAATTCATAATCCTTCACAAATTCAGGGATATATGGAGATACAACTACTATTAAAAGAGTAAGGTTAACGCATAATCTATGCGAGAGAATTTCAAATCAGGTACAAACGAAAACATTTAATGAATATGAAATATCCCATGTTTTCATAAATTGGAGTACGCATTCGAAAGCTCCTCGGATCGTTACCCAGGTCATTCAAATGAAATCCAATCATAAGAAATGATAAGAAAGTCAATACATCCAGTCGGGTATCAACACTCGGTAATCAGATACTTTTCCTAAGAATCTCACTACGGGAGAATTGGACAAGAAAGAATTGTCAAATGTCAAATAAGACAATTTCCACAGATGAGTAAATTCGACTCAGAAGAATAGATGCTACAGGCACATATGTAGGTGTCCCTAACACTATGTCCCTATTTTTCACTTCTTGCAGATCTCATAAAATTTTAATCTTTCGCAATCTTCAAAGAAATTGTAGTGCTTATTAATCTGTTTTATGGTGACTACTAATCAGTCTTGCATAGTCCATTCCAAATTGTATGTAGGCGCGTAACTATATACAATTTCAAGATTAACGATGCAATACTCAGTTCGTCAAAATTTTATCATCATATTTGTAAAAACATTTTCATGCTTAATTCTTAAATAAGAATCAAAAATAAATTTACAAAGAATTTATTTGTTATGGAAATAATTAAGTTTCCAAAGCGTTTCATAAACAAATTCATTTTGATATCAGTCACTTATAAGTCTCACTTTGAATAACCCTTATTGTGATGAAAATTAAATTTTCTCAAAGGATACCGTTTTAACTTTATAAAAGCAATGTGTGATATGTAGAAGAGTGACGAAGAGTCGTCCACCAAGAACTAACTACAATATGATAAGAAATGAGCTTAGCCAAATAATCATGAGGTTCATGATTTCGATGGCACTAAAAAAAAAAAGAATAATCCACAACGCAACTCAAATCGAGATGAGTACTTGTTCAATGGTTGCATCACTAATGCGAACATTAGGATGAAGCAATAAAAGATAGATAACATCGATACATGTAGGAATTAGCAATCAAAGGTAGTCTTTTTCATTAATCACAAACAAGTCAAAATTGTACCGTAACACATTACGTGTCACTATGTCATACAATTCTCAGAACTCATCCTACCAACTGATGTCACAGTTAGGTTAGGGATTATTTTTAAAAGATACCACAATGAATACTAATCTACAAGAGTCATTAGGTGTTCCATATGTCCCGGAAGATCCATTGGTCCCAATTCAGAAGAAGATTTCTTCAATTTATTTCTTGGACACTGGGCATCCTCATTAGTGGACAATGGCCTAGGAACAACCCTTAACACGAATCAACAATCAATTAAAACCCTATAATTCAATCACAAAACTTAACGACTTTCTCTTATCAATCTCATATTCCATATGGGTTAAATTTTACTTTATTCAAGTTTCAACCACTTTTATACTCAATTCGATATCCTACCTCTTTTTCCAATAGTTTCATCTTTATTCTTAGGCCTTAAAAGGGCAATAAAAGCTCAATATGATCAACACTTAATTCCAATCCTATTAGCTCTTACAACAACAATTATCAAATGAGTCATTAATATGAAATGACTTGATCATTCAACTAGACTTCTCGGAAAGGTATTAGTGGCATGAGGCTTTCGGGTAATGGTTCCAATTACAGCCTCAAGTGCAACATTCACCCTTTCGATTTCAATTTAAGAATTGGATGACAACGAATCATATGACATCCTTCCAGGTGATAACATTTTGTCAAACTCCACTCTATAAGGAAAGATCATCATGACATCGATATCAGATTTAATCTTGCCAATTCTTTTTCAATATCGAAATCAACTAATATCTACATTTCTACAAATATCAACCATTTGTTGGGATCATAAATATCCACAACTTGGTTTAGATCTAGGATAGCTAGAATTCCTACGAGAATAGCTTCGATTAATTTACTAGGGGATTTAGGGTACATTGTGACAATCTACGTCGTATAAATACCTCGTATAAAAATCAAAATAATCATCAAACAATCATGTAATAAAATCACATCATATATATATAATCCAAGTTATATATATATTAAAATAACACTTCTCAGTCTTGGCCTTGTCGGTAACTCGGGAATTCTTCGGCACCGTTATAGTCAAAAGATTTTTAGACATTTTTAGAAAAATGTTTTTAGTAAAAAGATTTTGAAATGTTTTATTCAAAACCTTGGTTTTAAAAATCTTTCGTTCTCTATAACGAGAGCTCTGATACCAAACTGTAACACCCCCAAATTTATACAACTCAGTACAGCGGAAGACTCGTTGGTGTTACGGGATAGCACATTACTCACATCATAGACAACGCATAAAAATCGCGTCGTTTAATAATAAAAGCATTTCCATTCATAAATATCAAAGTTACATCGGTCCCAAGTCATTACATTTCATACAAAGTTTTACAAAGTATTTGAATGGAAAATATTGTTTAAGTGCGGGCCATGAATTCTTGTTGTCTTCCCGAGAATTACCTCCAAGTACCTGAGACAAAACATGTTAAAAGAAAAGGTCAGCGATAATGCCGAGTGAATTCATAGAGTTTAATAAATTCCATCAATATAATATCAGTATAAAAGTATTACTGAAAATCATTTTGTACAAATCGTTTTGATAGGCCATAAAATAGCCAAAGTCATTTTATACAAATCTTCATCAAAATCATAATATAGGCGTTTGCCTTAAAAATCATTATACGAGCCAATGTCGTAAAAACACCATACAATACGTCTTATGACATTGTATGAAAATAAAAACCGTTATATGAATATGGTTATGAAAACCAAAATACAAACATAATATCAATAGTATGACCCTGTATTGCTAGTCAGGCAATACATCGTAATTCGGAGCGTCTAGTAGTATTTCGTTAGTTTTGGATTATTATAAGCTGCATGACATTGTTACCTTACTAAACCAACAACGGGTAGCTAACCCGATCCACAATTTGCCCATCTAAAGTAGCGTGTCTTCACAAAGGTCACGCTATGGAAATCTTCTCATACATAAATTCGCTTACCAATCAATGTGGCACGACGGGGATCAACCGTCAAGGCGCGAACTGGGGTGATCGTCCCCAAATAGTACTATTAAATGCATAAGCGTCTACCAAAACCCGGTAGTTCACAATTCATGCTAATGGGACTTTTAGTGACATAACCTAACTTTAATAATCCATTTAATTTCATCTATCGGGTCCTTTAATCATTTATCGGGTCATACAATCGGGTCATTCAATCATTCGGGTCCAAATCAATAAACAAACAATTGGGACAAATGGTGTCCTAATTTTATAAAAACTAACATGTTATCTCCCTCGCGGGTTTATAAAACATTTATAAAAACATTTAAAAGAGTGGGAGGCTATGAACTCACGTTGATATGGGAAGGCGGGTTATCGGCAATTCGGACGTACGGTACGCGCTTCAATCACAGAAACCTAGACAAATAATACTCGGTCTTAGAATCATGTCCAATGACTTTATAAAAATAACAATTATGTATACATATGATGATTATATATATATGATGATCAAGTGGGTTTACATATTCTCGTTTACTCATTTTAGTGTTATATGTCGATAACTTTTATATTAGTTTACTAGTTTTACCCATTTACGCGTCTTAAGTCCAATAAGCTTATTATAAGTTATTTAACTTATTTTAATCCATTATGTACTTATATTATCAGTACTTAAACATTACAAGTTGGGCCCAAATGGGTTAATCCCAATAATAAGTTTATAAGTGTTTTAGTCCATTTTTTGTTGTATTATTAGTCCAATAACGTTAATTTAGTCCGTTAACGTCCGTATGTCCTATAGTTCGGGTTTTATCAGTTTTTACTTGTTATACATGTTTATATAGCAGTATATAAGTTTTATAAAGTTTACATTCGACGGGTCCAACCATCTAAGTTTTATTTAACAAAAACGTTAATTTTACGGCGATAGCCGAAAAAGTCGTAAAAATCAAGTTTATAGTTTTATAACTTATAAGTGTTATTCCACTACCATTTTTATAATTTATATACTTATTCCACCTTTTACATATTTATATAAATAGAATCCAAGAGTTAGTGGGTTTTAACTTTACATTTTATACAATATAATTTTGAGTGCTTATATAATAGTATTATACTTTATTTTCCAAAATCTGGTTTTTATCTTCACTTTCACCAAAACTGCAATATCTTGAGTTCTATATGGAGATAGAAGCTCAAATTTTTATCACATAAACTACATGATATGTGCTACATTTAACTCTCCTATAGCTACTGTTGAATCTTCTTCTAAGTATTTTCTAAAAATCGTCCAAAACAGTAACCTCAGATTTATACCCTAAACTTGTTTTGATCATATCTCACTCATTACTTTGATTCCATTGCATGGCCAACTCTCACATGTGTACAAGACCCATAGCTTACTGTAAATGGAGTCTACTTCATCACTTTATCAGTTCATAACATGTTTCTTTACTGTTTTATACAGCCATATAAATTAAGCAAGATTTTAGCCTTGTTCTTTATAGTTTTTCACCTTTTTAATCATATTTATCAACACCAAATCCCCACATAACATTTTTATCATCATATAATCATCATATACATATACAATAAGAAATAAAATACATGTTTACATAATCAAAATAACAAGAAGATGAGGAGGACAATCTTTATACCACCATGATGATGTAGGTTGTGATCAAAACATGGATTTTGATGGAGATACTTGTGATGCACCAAGACCCTCTTCATGACCACCAATCTTCATAAACTCCATGTGGAAATTCAGCCCCAAGACACCATGAATACTCCTCCTTGGATGTTATAATCACCACCATTCAAGAGAACTTCAAGAGGGCTTCAACATATGTAGAAATAACATAGGATTTTGTGGTTAAATTTTATCAAAAGTGGTGTTGGATGATGAATATGGGCCGACACATTTGAGCTAGAGAGAGAGAGTTGAGGTGGTTTTGCATGTTTTAAATGGATGCAAATGGTTATGGTGGAGTGGTTTTGTTGTAAGGTAGCTTAACTTGTAATCTTAGCTTACAAGTGTAAGCTTTAAGTTGCTACTTGTTTAAGGCTTGACACCTAAGGGTGTTGAGTCCATGGTTTGGCCGTCCCATGTTAGTGGGGTGGGGCAAGGGTAAACTTGTCTCATCCCACTAATTTACGGGTATTCCTCGATTCTAGTTTCCTCGATTTGCGTGCCCTCGGGTCGTTTTACGAAAAAAACGTTTTTATAAATTATGAATCAACGGCACAAAACGAATCCAATAAAAATTGTCTCATCAAAAACGGAGTTCGAAAACGTAAATACGTAATCCTAGGGTTTCCGGTTTAGTCGTAAAGGACGTTAAATTAAAAATCGTAAGTCTTAATCTCTTCTCGTAAATTTGTGAGTTTATGAACCAACACAAATTTAAAACTCCAAAATAATATTCACGGATTAATTTATTTTCTGAAATGTCAGACTGTCATCAAGGACGGTGTATGTAAACGTAAGCACGTAACGTTGAATCCTCCGGTTTAGACGTAGTCGACGCTACTTCAAGACGTAAATCCAAATTTCATCCCAAAAATAAGTGAGTTCATATTGTAACATTAAAATAATATTTTCAAATAATATTTGAGAATAAAATATCAATCGTAAATTGACGGATTGTCACAGTTGTGAACTTTTTGAAGCAACTTTTTGCTCGATTTGGTGTTCCTCGTGCTATAATCAGTGACCGCGGGACTCATTTTTGCAATGACCAATTCGCAAGAGTCATGGCTAAGTACGGTGTCAATCACCGTCTTTCCACCGTTTATCATCCCCAAACTAATGGGCAAGCCTAGATATCCAACCGTGGATTGAAGCGAATTTTAGAACGTACTGTGGGAGAGCATCGTGCTTCATGGGCCGATAAACTTGATGATGCTCTGTGGACTTTCCGTACCGCTTATAAGACGCCGATTGGTTGTACACCTTATCGTCTTGTGTACGGGAAAGCATGCCACCTCCCTATCGAGCTGGAACATAAGGCATACTGGGCCTTGAAATGGGCTAACTTCGACATCAACAAAGCCGGTGATCTTCGCAAGATTCAACTGAATGAGCTCAACGAACTGAGGAATGAAGCTTACGAGAACTCACTGATCTACAAGGAGAAGACCAAGATCATCCACGACGCAAGAAACAAGAACCGAGAGTTCCACGTTGGTGATCAAGTCTTACTTTTTAACTCTCGGTTAAAGTTCTTCTCTGGCAAGTTGAAGAGCCGCTGGTCTGGTCCATTCACCGTCACCAAAGTCTTTCCATATGGCACTATTGAGGTTTCTCAGCCAAATGGGCCTAATTTTAAGGTGAATGGCCAGCGCTTGAAGCTGTACTTTGGTGAGGACATCTCTCATGAGATGATTCCATCCCTCACCACGTTTCCCATGAACTAGTTTTGGGTCGAGTCAGGCTCGTGACTCGGTTATCAAAAACAAGCGCTTCTCGGGAGGCAACCCGTGATCTATCCTTTACTGCTTTCATAATAAGTGTAGGGGGAGCCCCGTATGTGTTGGATGTCTTGTTTCTTGTGCTGTGCAGGGATTAAAGCTTCAAAGATCAACTCTTGATGACATTTGACGAACCGTGATCCCGTGTTCCCATCTTCCCGGTTCTATCCTAAAACACTCGTGATTCAATATTTCATATCTTATATGTTCACATTGAAATCACTATAGTTGTGTTTTCCTTATCAAGATTTAAACAAAGTGCACAATGTCATAAGTGTAGGGGAGTTTACTCCCACATGCTTAAACATTGAGGACAATGTTTATCTCAAGTGTAGGGGGACTTCTATCAAAGTAAGTGGTCTTTTCCATGAATTTGTCCTCATTTTAACCGGAAAATTTGATTTTTCGACATTTTCCAAAATTTTTAATCTATTTTGGCCTAGTTGTATAGTTGTATTTTCCTTTGTTATGATTATTTTCTTTCCTTGCTAGAATAAATTTTAATAAAGTGGTTTATTTTTCAAAGTCGTGAATATTTTGACTCAACCCGAGTTTACTTATCTAAGTTTACTCTAGCTAGTATCCTTAACGTGTTTAAGTCAAGTTTTGCTAGGCCTTTATATAGGGAGCTTTAAAACGCGAAAGTCTTAACTCTCACGGGTTAAGAACAAGAACTTTTCGCAAGTTCCTATAATTGATCCTAGAGAGTCGTTTATCAAGGGAACTTTAAAATGCGAATTCTAAACTTGAAAAATTCTAAGAGTTTGCAAGATCCTATAGATGACTCGAAAACCCAAAACTTTGATTTAATTGGCTAAGCATCCACGAGTCTCATTCCTTGATATTTTATATTGTGGAGAACGAGAGATGATAGAGTCAATTATAAGTTTGGTATTCTTTCGTGAATTTATGTGAGTTAATTATGAGCCTATTCTCCCATCGCTTGCTAATAAATTTATCTGCAATAAATAAGGTTGTACGATTTGAAAAGTTACTAGCTTCTAGCACAAGATCGTTTAAAAGTTGCTCGGTATTAATTAGAGTTCATAGCCAAGGCATAACTTATTGAAGCGGGATGTGAAGATTGGCGAGTCCGAAAAGGCCCTAAAAAGGCACGAGGGCTACATTTTGTTGCTAAAGATCGAAAAGTGATGTGAAGACTCATTTATCAAAAATCAATATGAAGGATCGAGACACACGACGAAAAGCAATTACTCCCCTAAAGATCATGGAGAAGTCTATCCGAAAAGACCCTAGCAAGGTATGAGGATAAATAGATCCAAGTCCTAAAAGGAGGCGGATCGTTGTATATCAAAGTCCAAAATAGAGATTGGAGAAAAAGGAAGAAGTCGTGGTCCAAAGATGAAGAATCTCTCAAAACTTCAAGTGAAGAAATTCCTATTATGAAGAGAAGACCATAATTTCAAGAACGTCTCTCAAAGATTTGAAGTATGAAGTCGCTGCCAAATATCGGTCCGAGAAAGGTCTCAAATTGTGAAGCGAGTTATGCCAAGATATGAACTTTATGAGGTCCCGAGAAGCAGTTTTAAAAGATTTTGTCCTTTAGGTAACTATTGATTAAATCGTCCTACTTTATTTTCAGCCTAAATAACTATCGAAATAAGTCAAACAATGCATCCTCGTCATCATTCAAGACAATCTTAAAATATAAGAGATACACCTAGGAATAAGGGAGTCTAAGTGAATAATTGGCCCAAATGAATTCGTGTTAGTCTGTTAACTTATAATAACAATGATCTCGTTTTTAAGCTTGGTATGGGGAACGTGAAACTTGAGGATGATAAACGTTCATGGCAGCCAAAACCCCAAAGTAAGTTTTTGATTTCTTTACTTGTTTTATTTCTATCTTTTTCTTTTTCTTTGTTTAGTATTTAATAAAGGCCAAGGTGGGTTATTTATGATGGAAAATGTAAACCGTGCTTTAAAATTTATGCATTGCATGAAGGAATTGCAATGGTCAAGTGTATGGGATTTAATAAGTGTGAAAACACTTATCCTTTTACCAATTATTTCCAATAATAACAAGACCAAAACGTGTATTTTATGTCGTAAAAGTCGGAATTATGCGTGGTTTTTGTTTTTATTGTGTTTTAGGACCAAAAGATGAAAAAGGAAGAAAACATGGGCTATCAAGGGCTTTTATCGAAGAAAACGAGAAAAAAGCCGAAGTCAAAAGATCAAGAGTGCAAAAGATTGGAAGTCAATGGACCTATTTGAAGATTTATCAAAGAAAAGGGCCAAAGACAGAAGATTTATCTATGTCGAAGAACTCAAGTCTATTTAACGAGAGATTAAAAGACGAGTTGGAAATATTCACCGACAAATCTCAAATTCAAAGTCGGAAACGTTTATTTACTTAAGTGACGAGAAGACTAAGAAGAAAAAAGAAAGCCCACTTACAAGCCCACAACAAAACAAGCCCACATCAAACTACTATATAAAGCTCTTTCCATCACAAAATTTAGCTAGTCTTTAATTTTTCTTTCATTTTGTAGTCTTTAAATTCTAGAGAGAGAAAGCTTAACTTTCTCTCACTAGAAAACTTTTTATCCTTGTTTTAAATTCTTGCTTTCAAATTTAATCTTTACATGTTTTAGCTTAATCTTGTCTTAATCTTCATCTTATTAATCTTTCTTGTTAATCTCAATCTTGTTTTCATCATCTTTTTATCAAGTTTTTATATAAAGTTCAAGTCTTTTTGATTTTTCGTGGCTTAAAGTTGATGTTTTTATACGTTTTGATCTTCTCCCTAGCTTATTGGTAGCTTATTGGAGTTTTTCTTGGCTTATTTTCCTTGAAAAGTTGTTAAAAAGTTGCTCAAAATCGTCTTTGTCCGAGATCCTATTTTTTAGGAACGTCTAATTCGATTTTGCAACTTTTCATAAAGTTGCGAAATTGAACTTGGTCATAAGTTGCGGAATTGTTCATCTTTCTTCATTGCGAAATCGAATCTCCTGCAATTGCGAATTTGAATCCTCTACTAATTGCGAATTTGATCTTTTTCTTTGATTGCGAAATCATACAATTTGTTATTGCGAATTCTTGCGGATTCCTTTATTGCGGATTTGTTAGGTTTTGGGGTATTGCGAATTTGAATGCCTTTTAATTGTGAAATCTTGCTTCAAACTGTATTGCGAAATCTTCATTTCAATGTTGCGAATTTATGCTTTGAATTATTGCGAAATTGAATTGATTCCCTATTGCGGGATCTTGGGTTCCATATTGCGGATTTGTGCCAATCTAGAATTGCGAAATCTTGTATCTCCTAAGTTGCGAAATCATTCATTTTCCCATTGCGAATTCTTGCATTATCCTGATTGCGAATTTGAGTTGCTAGTATTGCGAAATGTTGACCTCAATTATTTGCGAAATTGTGTTTATTTTATGAATTGCGGATTTATGTTGTTTTAAAGTTGCGAAATTAATTCAGTTTTATTTAAAATTTAATTTTCAAGCTTATCTTTCCCGCCATTTTCTTAAGTCTTGTTTTACTTGTTCGTCTTACTTTAATTTTCATTTTCATTAAGTTTTTAAGTTTTCATATTTACGTTTAATTAGTTTAATTTCTCGTCATTTATTTTTGAAACTCTTTAATTTTAGTCTAATCTTTCCTTGCTTTATTTTTATTATTACTCAACGACGCATTTCCTTTCAATTAGTTTTAAACAACCAAACCCCTTATTTCTTTTTCACCAAGTACAACTGAGTCGCACTAATTAACGGTAATCAATTCGAAAGATCGGAACAACGAATTTTCATACGAGGCAAACCCTTGTATTAAGGAGATGGTGCATCAGTCACTAGGGCTTTCCTTTTATCAGCAGTGGATGGACCAGGAGTTGCAGAACTTGGCATAGGGCTAGCAGCAAATGTGGGAATGCTAGAAGCACTAGGAGGGTCAGGTATATCCTCACTAGGCTTGGCTGCAAACGCTGCCTTAGCCAGGACAGTCAAACCATCATCTTCCATATCATTATCCTCATCATCAGAATTAGTCAACACCACTTTCTTCTTATGACGTCTCAATTGGTGCTCCAAGTTCTTAACCCAGGAAGCCACTGGAATCACAAAATCTCTTGTCAATTGGCGATGTTTGTTAAGATCAACTTCCAAGGATTGGATCTTCTCATAGTACCTGTTTACCAAAGCAAGCAAAAAAGTAAGAGTAACAGGTTCCTCAGCTTCCCCACCAAGAGAACTTGGTTTATGGTATGCTTCATGGGAACCAGTAGCAAAGGTTTGGTCAACATTGGGAGCATGTGCATCTGGCACAAAAGAAGAAGATGACTCCCCATGAGTTGGGTGGACTGGACTAGTAGGTGGAGTATTAAGAAAAGGAGAGACGTGTGGGACAACAGAAGAAGCAGCCTTCGAGGAAGAAGGCACCTCAACCACCACCTCAGGAGTAGGATCCTCATGAGGAATCTCAACCGGTATCTCTTCCTCAATAGGATCATCAATATTTGTTCTTTTTCAAGTTCGTTTTTCTCTCGATATCTTTACGAATTGAATGACCGATATCAATCAAGTCACTTTATTGTTCTTGGTATTTGATTGTCAGTGTTATGGTATTCTATGTCTACTTATCACAAAACCGTCAAAAATGTATAAATAATATCGTCTACGTAACCGTACTAGACTAAAAACAAGGTGCACAGACCATGTATTAAGCACAATGTAAAACCAAGTAATGCACAACAAGTAACCAACTAACAACTTTAACAAAAATATATAACTAACTAACAATCTAACAAATCTAACAATTTTAACAAACTAACAAACTAGAAAAATGTAACAAAATTATAACTAACTTTTTATCAAAATCTAACTAACTTCTTATAAAATTGTAACTAACTTTTACCAACTAATTTTTTATGAAATTCTACAAATTTTAAACTAACAATTTTTTTATACAAGTAAAAATTACAAATCTTACTAACTCTAAATTTTACAAAAGTACAAATGTAATTTTTACAAATCTCACAACTTAAGTACAGTAAAGTACTGTTTCGAAGATCTAAGAGAATTTTGCTTGTTTATTCAACTGGCCAAATCATAAGCAACCCAAGAACATGAAACCCAAACATATTATTGCTTAACAGATTGTAATTCTAACAACTTGGACTAGATTTGCAAAACTTAACAGATTGTTAATGCAAATAGGACTGTCACTAAAAGACTTCAATTCAAGATTAGGGACTAAACTAGTAATTATATCAATCTCACATAAATCCTAACAGTAAACATCAAGTAACATGCAACTTCTACTGTGTCAATATGAAAAGCATGCAGTGATATTTAGACTAAAAAACTCAAACAAAACGTAAAGAAGTGCTTAACCAGTAGAACTAATGAATGACTCGTTGGTGTAGAAGCATAGCGCTGAGCTAGCTTATCAAGAACACCACCATTCACCACCAAAACCGAAACCGCCTTCGAAACAATCCATAACGAACTTCTCCTCTTCTTACTGCTAACAGGTTTAAAGATCAATGTGAATTTAACTCTAAAATCGTCTTCAACTTCTACGGCTACCAGAAATAACTTTGAACTAAATCAGCAGGAACTAGTTTCTAAAGAAGTCTTCAAATTATTGAGCTACTCGAACCACAAATCTCTTCGATACAATTCTTCGAACTAGATCTCTGTTTACTCGCTACAAATACTCCGCAACAGTCTTGAACTCGATCGCTCAGAGAACTCGAGCCATTCCTTAATATGAGTTGATATCTAGCTTGTCACAGTTTATTGATGACAATAAACACCTTCTAATAGAAACTTAACTCCACTTCTTCAATATCATGATTATAGAAAGATGTTACACCATGATAATAGCAATATCAAACGAAATATAACTCTAAATCAGAACTGGAGAGCTTCAAGAACAATAACGAGATATGTTTTTAAATATGAAGGATTGTAGAAAGATATAGGAAATGGAATGAGATTTTATTGATGTTGAAATGATACAAGAGGTTATAACTGCTATAACTACTCTCCTAACTAACTCTGTGAGCTTGTGTGTTAAAACACACACTAAAATGGGAGTAAAGTTTTTCTGTGAAAATTGAAACATAACTAACTATGAGAGCTACTATGTGTTTTCACTCTAAACTACTTGCTGAAAATGAAATGGATACATGGATATATATAGCTGAGAAGATAAGCAGGGGTGGGGTTGATGATGTGTTCGAGCCAATAATGTTTTGTCACGTGGCAGAAGTTGATAGGAGGAAAAGTGTAATGATCCGGATACAAAGATTATCACATTATGATTGGTTGGGGTGTGGTTGATTAGGATTCGGTTAAATGTATATATGAGTGGGAAAGTGGTAAATGGGTTTTAAATGAAGTCCCTGTGGAGATTCGGCCTTTAATTCCCATCATTGGCTTTAAATTCGGTCATCCAGCTCCATTATGACTGTTGTATCCGTGCCATATTAATTACCAATGATTTGCTATTTAAGAGTCTCGGCCAATTAATGATGAAGAAGTCCATGATTGCTGTTGTTGATCCCAAACTTAGATCGATTAGCTTTGTATTAACGAGATTGAATTAAGTTTAACACTTAGAAAAACTTTGTTGTTATATGAGCAATTCAAGTGTTATGCGGAATTAACACTTAAATTAAAGAACAAGTAAAAACAAATAAACCAAACTTTCACTTTTGATTGATTATCAAACTTGAGTATAATGAAAGTTGAATACTGAATAATGTGTACAAACTATAAACCCTACGACCTCCTTTTATAACATAAGGAGTCGTGTACAATGGATAACCTATCAACTATTTTAGGAAAAGATAAATATAGAAAATACAATATCAAGTATATCTTTTCTTCAAATAACAAACGTGTTGACTAAGTTTTTCCTATCAGTGCTTGGACTTTTCCTTGTAAGCGCTTGGATATCTCTTGTCAATGCTTATCTGTCAGCGTTTGACTTCTTTCTATCAGCGTCCAATTAACTCTTGTCAGCGTCAAAATGTCTTGGCTCATTTTATTCCCAACAATCCTCCACTAAACTTGATATCTACTCTAGTAATCAAGTTTCTGAATAAAAACTAAATACAAGGAGGATTCTTACAAATACAAATTACTACTTAATTAGAGAATAAATAAATCTTGTTAAGTCTTTGCCAACATCACTAGTATAATCCATTTCCAGCTGTGTAGACACCATCTTCTTCAAAACATTCTTGGACATAAGATATTCAGCATCCACAAGAAGATATTCTGAAAACTTTGTAGTGCTCAAATGGTAAACACCAGCTACTGAATGTAGACGCCATTGTAGTCCACTGATATCATCTAGATCCAACCATATTGGATCTGCTTCATCTGGTTCAATCATCCTTTTGAAGGATGTCCAGAGCTTTATTCCATTGACTGAAGTAGGTGCTTCAGCCTCATACTTGTCCTTCATCAATGTCCAAAGATCTACCAAGTCTTCTCTATCCAGGCTTGCAAACAATGAGATCAAAGAAGTAAAAGTATGTACCTTCTTGCCATATTTGGTGATCATCCAGAACCCACTTGTATCTTCATCATAGTGAACTATTGGGTTTCTAAAATCTAAAGGTAATACCTCTGCAACATCTGAAGCTTCTAATGGTGAGAGCTTAATGCTCTTTCTGATAACCGATTCACTAGGATTCAATTTATCAAAAGATGGAAACTCAATAGGAACTCCCTTCTTCATTGGTCTTGGTGCAATTAAATCCTTTTGGATATGCAAATTTTATTCAATCTCTTCTCTCCTTTCATCTGAGAGAAGCCTCGTAGTATTTTTTTTTTCACAAACTCTTAGCCAAATTGGATAAGCACGATGTTCCAATCCTGCAAAGGAGAGTCTTCTCAACCTATCAAAGGTCCATCCACCTTGATGACACCTGAGCAACATGTAGTACAACTCTCTCCTATCTCTCTTGAGCTCAAAAAATACCTTGCTAGCCTTGTGCTTCAAAGTTACTTTGCAGTCTTCCTACACTCTCAACAAGATTTACAATCCCCATATTTGTCCAGTGATGGACATCTCTGGATGCTCTATTATCTTGTTCTCCCACGCAAAGTACATCTCTGTAACTTCAGGCATATCAAAATCAACTTTTCCCTTTAACTCTCTTAGCCTTTCCTTGGCTAATTCATCTTCACCATATTCTAACCTTTCTGGATCCTCTATTATCATCACACTGGATCCAGAACTCTCATCATCATCACTACCATCTTTTTCTTTCTCTGTGGTAGCCCAATCCTGCTCTTGTAGTTGTGCAGCCAAATCTTGATCAAATTGTATCTGGGCTTCATTCTTCTTTGGCTTCTCAACTTCCACTAAAATTGCTTTACCCTTATCTTTTGCTCCAATGGCTGGTAAAGTAGTTGGTGGTACCTTTGTTGTAACATCCATAATAATAACTGGTGGTTGGGATACAACAATCATACATGTGGGTCTGTCAACGCCTTCTTTACTCTTGTCAGCGCTCAAATTATGAACATCAGCGGCTGACTTGGTAACCTCTTCCAGCATCTCCACAAATGATAACTTCTTTGGAGTGAGCAAGGAGACATCAATAACTGGATTCTCCTTCAAGCTTGCTAAAGCTTCAGCAACTTCCACCTGTTTTGTACCAAAAGAAACACCTTCTTTATCCTGTGATCACTTGTCACTCAAGTTGAAAGGTTCTGTTAGTGCATATTTCTCCCCTTTATAAGAATCCTCCCTTGATGAAAGAACTCTTTCTTGCCTTCTCCTATCTTGGGCAGTGTCCAAAACAACTAGTCTCTCCCTCAATTACTTGAGTTCAAGACCCTGACCTGTGACAATCTGTACAAGGTCTGCATTTTTCTTTTGCAAGCTAGTGCAGACCGACGTCAATTCCAAAATGGTGTAAGGTTCCAATCTTCCCTCCCCTAGAATGGGAATTTGACCTCCCAAAATAGATTCATGGGGCATGGATGGGGTCTTAATAATGTTAGGAATGTCTTGGCCTGCATCTAAGCTAACCAATAGTCCCAGCCCCACCCATGTCACCAACCACACTTGTGGTGGTGGTTCTCTCTGCTACATGGCTAGGACAACCAAAGGAGAACACTCCAGTAGTCCTTCGGCGTTTTTCCAACCTATTGTCTGAGGGTGTAGAAGAAGAAGTGGATTGAGGATCTGTTTGGATGATAGGGGTGTTTGGGTTTGTGGTAAAAGGGTGTCAGCATTTGGATTGGTAGTGTCAACGCCAACATGTTGAGTGTCAGCGTCGAATGGTTATGGGTCAATATCCATAAGTTGGGGTGATGGTGGTTGTTCAGGCAATGGGTCTGGTTGAGGTTGTGGGTGAGGTTGAGGGTTTGCAGCTGCCTCAATGACAGCAAGCATGGATTGGGTGAGGGGTAGGTCTCTGTATGGTTCAATGTACATCTTCCCAAAAATTTCTTTCTTTTGAACATGGATCATATAAAAATTGTCATGATCCCTATTGCAATATCCTTGCAACTCAAAAACCATTTGTAAAAACCTAGGATAAGCAAGAGTCATCTTGTTACCCTTATTATGACACATGCCATCAAAAATCATTTTTGAAAAATTATAATTTTGCCCAGTTGCAAGACACACACTGGCACTCCCAATTGATCGGTTAATTTCATTATGTGAGGACATTTGGGACTCAAACATTGAAGAATGACATGTATAAGGTACTTCCAAGCTGGGGGAAATTGTTGTTTTGTATTTTGTTTACATGGCCTTCTTCAGGCAAAGGATAACCCAAGGCTTGGAGTCCTTGCTCTAGCTCTGCAATGGGTAGGGTGGTTATAACATCTGCATCATTAAGATGCAAATCTTGGTGAACCAAAGCTTCAGTAACCACCCAGGGAACCCCATGGGCAATAGCAGTCAATGTAGTCACTCCATTAACTGTTGAGGAACTAACAGTGTTTCAAAACTGTTTAATGTGTGTGACATGGACAAGAGGAGTATGTGAAAGTGCATAACTTAATGAGGACGCATTCAAATACTCAACAATCTGAGTATATTGGGGAAACAGAGTATTACCAGCTTGCAAATAAGCCACCATGTTGTGTTGAATTCTGAACCCAATTCCAATTGAGTAGGTTTAAACTTTGGTGCCATGAAGATTGATGCAAGAAAACTGTGATAAAAGTTATGGAGAGATGAAGGTTTGAGAAATTATAGTCAGACAAGAATAAGAAGTTACCCTGTTTAAAAGGAATAAGCCAAATATATAGGAGAGGTGAAAATATGTGACTGGTCAAAAGTGAGGCAGTTATATTCAAAAAGTAATAATGAAAATCTTGAAAATATATAACTTATCTCAAGCATTAATAAAAATTTACCAAATCTTAAATTTACGGCCTAAATTTTCGTCAAAAATAACAACTGGGTAGGAACCAATGTTTGTCAACGGTCAAAAACAAACTATCAGCGTCTAACGGCTATATTCTTGTCAATGTTGGAATTTTGAAATGTTAGCGTTCAAATTGGTCTTATCAGCGTTTGGAAAGAAAAATGTCAGCGTCCAAAAACAAAAATAATTAAAAATAAAAAAAAGAACTTAACAAAGTAATTTATCCTAGTGAAGATAACTCATAGACTGAAAATCACTATAGGGTGGCAAGCACTGTCCAATCATGCACACTTGCTTAAGCAAGATAGACATAATTGTCCTCAAGTGTCCCTTGCTAACCAAAGTTCTTAACAATGAAGTTATCTCATATAAAACCTTTGTAACTTCCCATGTAAGCCTAATAAAAACGTTCCCAAGTCTCTCAACCGACCAAATCCAATTCTAGTCCAAAAAGTCTTGGAAGCGTGCACAATATATCAACTTTGCATGCTACAGTGCCTCACGATTTAGAAAACTAACTCGTACTCACCAGTGGACACAATCTAGAATTGTGATGAGAGTATTCTAAGAATACCCAAAAACCCTAAAGGTTTCCTAAACCTCCCCTTAAACTATGATATACAAAGTTGCCAAAAATAAAATATGCAATAAAAATTTATGTCAAGATAGGAATGTAAACATTCCAACCATCATCCATAAACTTTAACCCATTCCTAGTAAGCTCCAAAGATCCATAAGCAACTCTGTATCTATTTGTACAATGCTCATATTTCTTGCATGATTAGATCAAAAACCACAAAACTAACATATAGCTGTCAACGTCCATTTTAACACTTATCATCGTTAAAATAACCTTTGTTAGCGTTAGAAAAATAAAGTGGAAAACCTAATCTTGTACAAAGACTAATAATAGTACACATCCTGTACAAACTATAAAATGACTTCAAAAACACATTTAGGTGAGATTGATCATTCCAATACTTGTGACCAAGTACTGAAACCTCCCAACATCAAAAGGTTTAGTTAAAAGATCAGCCACATTTTCTTTTGTGTCTATCCTATCTGGATGTATTAAACCTTTTTCAAAACAATCTCTTATAAAATGATGTCTAATTTCTATGTGTTTTGTTTTAGAGTGATGTACAGGATTCTTAATAATGCATAATGTACTGTTATTATCTACAAATATCTTGGTATGCATAGAATTAAATCCATAATCCAACAGCTGGTTTTTTATCCATAGAACTTGTCCACAACAAGCAGCTGCTGTAACATATTATGCTTCAGTTGTAGAGTTGGCCATCACTGTTTGTTTCTTGCATTGCCAAGATATCAATCTGCTCCCAAGAAATTGGCATCCACCAGTTGTGGATTTCCTATCAAACTTGTCACATCCATAGTCACTGTCTGAATAGCCAATAAGCTCTAATGGAGAATACTTTGGATACCATAATCCCAAAGTGGGATAGCACCTAAGGTATCTAAAAATACTTTTGACAACATGAAGATGACACTCTTTGGGAGTCACCTGATGGCATGCAAATGCACACACAACAAACATGATGTCGGGTCTAGAAGCTGTAAGATACATCAATGATCCAATCATGGATCTATAATGCCTGACATCCACATATTTTCCATCTCCAGTCTTTCCCCAAGGGTGTTCCCTATCCATGGGTGTGCTAGCCCGTTTTTCATGTGGAGAAAAACCAAACTTCTTCAAGATTTCTGCTACATACTTGTCTTGAGAGATAAAGATACCATCTTATTTTTGTTTGACTTGTAAACCTAGAAAGAAGTTCATCTCTCCCATTGAACTCATCTTGAACTTGTTTGTCATTAGCTTGAAAAAGTCTTCACTCATCTTTGGACTTGATGATCCAAATATGATATCATTTACATAGACCTGAACAAGTATAAAGTCCTTACCAATCTTCTTGGTAAATAAGGTCTGGTCTATGGTGCCCTTATTACATCCATTTTCCACCAGATAGGTGGACAATGTTCCATACCATGCTCTTGGGGCTTGGTGCAGTCCATACATTGCTTTCTTGACTCTATACACTTTGTCTGGATGTTCTGAATCTTCAAAACCAGGAGGTTTCATAACATAAACCTCCTCTGCAATTTTGCTATAAAGAAAAGCACTCTTCACATCCATTTGATAAACTGTGAAACCCATGCAAGAATCATAGGCTAGGAAAATCCTTATTGCTTCAATCCTTGAAACTAGTGCAAAAACCTCTTCATAGTCTATTCCCTCTTCTTGTATATAGCCTTGAGCAACTAAACGTGCCTTGTTTCTGACCACAATGCCTCTTTAATCTTTCTTGTTTTTAAGAACCCAACGTGTCCCAATAGGTCTCACATACCTTGGACAATCCACTAACTCCCAAACATCTTGAATAGCAAACTGGTGAAGCTCATCCTGCATTGTTTCCACCCAACTTGGTTCTTTGAGAGCATCAAAAATCTTCTTGGGTTCCTATTGTGACAAAAAACAAGCAAACAAACATGCCTGTACAAGAGGGGTATCAACCTTCTTGTGGATATTGGCAATAAAACCTCCTTGAGTATGATGAGACCTTCTTGTTTGAACATGAGAAAAAACATCACCAATGATTAGAGAAGGAGGATGATTTTTATAGTAGATGTAAGTGTTCCTCCCTCAATAAGTGTCTTGTCTTCAATTTCAGTCTCCATGTTGCCAATATCATCTTCATATCCACTTCCATCCTCACTAGAATGAACCTCTTGATGAAGTATTGAAGGTTCACCTTGATCAAAAGTATTGGAAGAGAATAAATGGTCAAACGGGTTGTCTGCGTTTGAGCTATCAACGCCTGAATTTGACCGGTCAGCGTCTGATTTGCCTTTTTCATCGCTTGAAGATTCATGGATGTTTTCATTAACTAGCTTTTCTTGTGGACCTACTTCATCCTTTTCAGCAGCAGCAGTCTGTGTAAATCCATCAGTCCATATAGGAATGGTAACATACTCAAGTATGGGGTCTAATTTGACTGCATGTGACCCTTCTTCCATGTCAACCTGTTTACCTGAAATTTCAACAATAGGTTCTTCCACAACATGTGAATCCTTTTTCATAATGTTTGGATTAGTAACAAGCATATACATCAAGGTTCTAGATAATGGCTCTAGATCAAAGAACCAATTTGGTCCACACTCAAGATCACTAGGTTTACTTTTTAAAAACTTAACATGCACTTTTTCAAGAATACGTTTTTCTTTGTTATTGTAAACTCTATATCCTTTGCTCTGCACTGAATAACCCATAAAGTAGCCTTCATCACCTTTGGCACTAAACTTTCTTAAGGCATCACTAGTATCTAAAATCACTACATGACATCCAAAGGGTTTAAGAAAACCAATGTTAGGTTTCCTTTTCCAAAATAGCTGATAAGGTGTCTTATTATGGATTTTGTTGACCAATGCTCTATTCTAAACATATCAGGCTATATTCACAGCCTCAGCCTAAAAAGCAATGGGAAAATGAGCATCAGCCAACATTGTCCTAGCTGCTTCTGTGAGTGTTCTATTCTTCCTTTCAGCCACCCCATTCTGCTGTGGGGTTCTAGCTATGCTAAACTGCCCAGTAATCCCTTTACTAACATAGAAGGCATCTAACAATTGGTTTCTAAACTCACCACTATTATCACTTCTAAGTATTTTAACCTTATTCCCTGTATTTTTCTCAATTTGGGTAATAAAGTTAATCAAAGCTGTGGCAGTTTCACTTTTTAAGGCAAAAAAGAAAGTCCAAGTAAATCTAGAAAAATCATCAGTTATGACAAAACAATAGGATTTACCATTCAAACTTTCTATATTAGTTGGGCCAAATAAGTCCATATGCAGCAAGTGAAGTAGTTTAGAACTAGAATGTACAAGTTTAGACTTAAATGAGACTTTGTGTTGTTTGCCTTTAAGACATGCAACACAAGAATGATCATTGTGGAAAGCCTTAGAAGGCAAACCATCAACTAAACCATGTCTCACAAGTCTATTTATGTTCTTAAAGTTTATGTGCCCTAACCTTATGTGCCATAGATTAATTTCATCTATTGAAGCTTTAGCATACAGACATGACAAATTGTTGTTCATCCTAATTCCATTAATATTAACATTATAAATGTCCTTATGTGTAGATGTTCTATACTCAATAAACTTCTCACCAGGCATCTTAAAATCTTTACGTAACACCAAGCACTCAGTATCAGTGAAAAGAACCTTATTCTTGTTATCACAAACTTGTGATACACTAAACAAATTATAATCAAGTTCTTTTACCAGAAATACATTTTCAAAACGCAAATTATTGGTGATAAGAGTGCCTTTGCCAGAAATTGTACCATATCCTCCTCCAAAGTACACTTTGTCACCATCTTTAATGGGGGTAAAGTTAGTCAAGTAATCTTCCTTCCTCGTCATGTGCCTAGAGCATCCACTGTCCCAATATCCATAATCATTTACCTGTTTTTGAATACCCTGCACATAAAGAAAAAAAGTTAGTTTTCTTTGGGAACCCAAGCTTGAGCAGACTTGGATTCAGTTGGTTGTTCAACAAGAACAGACTTAGTCCTTATAACAACCCCTTGTTCATCCCTTTGAGGCTTGAACACCCAGTTTACCCCAATTGGTTTAGTTATGACCTTTGAATTATAATGAAATCTGTTACAGGTCATAGAAATCCCATCAGAATTAGTGTTTTGGTCTTGTTTAGGTCTCCAAGTCAAACTAGATGAAGCATTAGACCCCTTTCCCTTAGGCTGTAAGTACATATCATTACATGGTCTAACATAAGAACCAACACTAGCTTGTTGTGGCATTCTCATACCATACCTGTCAGCGTTAGAATTGTTCCTGTCAGTGTTAAATTTGTTCTTGTCAGCGCTAAATTTGTAATTATTAGCGCCTAAATTAGGGTTTGCTACAGGAATCCATTGTCTGTTAGACCAGGTGTTGATCTTTTGAAAGGGCCTTTGTCCATGAGTGTTTGACCCTTTAGTAAAGAAGGGAGTTGGTCTAGTAACTTGTGGACTTGGTTGGACATAAGGTATGGGTTTGACCATGGTTGACCTGTTATCAGCATTGACTTTTGAAGCACTGACACATTTATAGGACAAATGAGAAAAACTCCCACATATATAACAAGCTTTTCTAGACATAACCTTAGGTCTAGATTGAAAGAACCCTATCCTATTAACACTAGCTTGGCTTTGTGGTGACCTAGATTTTCTATACATTTATGCATACTTAACACTAGGTTTTCTATTAACAGATGAGCCAAGGTCAACAGGTTTTCCAGTAGTAGGGTTGTCACAGTTATGAGTGTAGACTCAAATGGACTCTCACTAAGCATTCCACCCTTAACAAACAATGTAGAATTGTCTTTCTTCCATTGTTCCAAGTCAGATACTTTCTGCTTATACTCCTCTACTGGGGTAAGAACTCTTGGTGGAGGGTTGAATTCCTTGTAAAACCCGTAAAAATAAGGTCATAATTTAATTCTATTTTCAATTATTTTGAAGTATTTTATAACGTTAAATATTATTATGTTTAACGGTTTAAGTTGAAACCGATATTAAATATGATATTTTAATATTTTGACGAGTAACGAGGACTACTAGTGATCGCGATACCGACGGATGCCAAAAATTTTATATTTTATTATCGATAGTTTCGATATTTAATACTTTCGACGATATCGTTTTAATTACGTATCGAGTCGTTATATTATTATTTTTCGTGTGCGTTTAAACTTTTTAGTATTTTTACGAAAACCGAGTTTCGTAAATATTTCAAAATTTACAATTTACAATTTCCACCCTTTTAAACTATTTTATTACATTTTGGACCAAAACTATCACAAATTGGCAAAAACTACCCTAACCATACACTATATATAAAATTCTCACTAACTACATCACATTTTTTTATCAAAAAAATCACTTTCTCCTTCCTTTCTCTCTTTCTTTGCCATACAACACCAAGAACCCCATCACCAAAACCTTCAATCTTCTTAATTTCTTGTTTGAATCTTCAAAAACCAATCAAAGTCCCATCCTAGATTTTTAAAGGGCTACATTTTGATACCATTTTCATCAACATGCGTGAACTTTAAAATTTTGATCAAGAATCTTGGTGAGTAAAGTTGTTAGATGATGTTGCATGTGATTATCTAGTGATAATCATGTGTAGATCATGTTATTTTTGTAAAGAAAATATATTTTTAATTTTTGTGTTTTGATTTTGATGATGATACAAGTGTTAGGATTTGTTTATGGTGATATTAGGATGTTAGAATGATGATAAAAGTTGTTGGAATTGATCAAAAACTTGATTTTGTAAGAGATTTTAATAGTCATTTTTGGGCAGTAGGTTTGAGGCCATTTTCGAGGGTCTTAAGTCTGAATATAGGATGATATTATCGGATTATGTCGTAGAGAATTTCGTTAGCTTCGATTTGATATAAAGTAGGCCTTCCAACTCCAAACGAGGTGGAAGATACACTAGTTTGATTTTCGTGTACCGGGAGACGAGTGTTGACACAATCCGAAAATTGTTGTCGATATTTGGATCGAATCTCGGGGACTATAAAATGAGTTTCAAAATGATTCAAGGGCTGTTCTCAGGCTCCAAGTTTAGTATTTTGAGTCCATTTTTAGAATCAAGTGGCGGTTTTACAAATGGAGTTGTTTAGAATGGTCAAAATGGTTTCGTAAGTCAAGGTCGCTAAACTGTCCGGATTTTGTGATTCAAAGATGAGTCGGACAGGGAACTTTAGAAGTAAAATCTTTTAATGGGCTCTTGGGAGGACCTTCTACATATAGTAAGTGAGTCCTCTGAGTAGTATCATAAAAAGTTGATATGTCTAAATATGGGAAAACGGCTTGGACATTCGGTATGTTCTGGCAGATTTTTATTAAAGGCGTAGAAAAATAAAATGAATATATAGGAGAGTGTAATAGTATCACTTGTATCGTTTTCTCTCGATTTGTCGTGATTTTATGAGTCGAGTTTTATATTCTTATGTATGGGTTATTTCTCGAGTCTATTATTAATGAACGCACCTCATTTGATAGGTTGCGGTTCTCGTGTTTGAAAGGCATCATCTATCGTCGGCGATCGTCTCATTACCACTATTGGCTAAGGTGAGTCTATAGCCTCGCTTTATACTAGTTATTAAATGATTTTAAACCCGAGAGGGGGAATACATGTTTTATAAACTTAGAACACAAGATTTTTATGGTATGCTTTATCCCTCTATGAATGGACCCGTGGTTGCCTTTAAATTGCATTAAGTGATTGCCTTTGTTAAAACCTCAATTATGGACCGTTAATTAACCTATGATGGGTTAACCGCTAGTACAATTAATAGATCTATGGGGGAAGCCGCCCCGGTTCAGTTTTTGTGGACTTGTCATAGAAGCTTAGGCCCGACCACCACACTGTTTGAGCATATTGTATTTAGAAGTCAGGTATACGACAATGTACCAATAATCTGGAGGTAACCGACAATTAATAAATCTCCTATCTTATCAGACCTCTAAAAGGAGTGTTTAAGGGCTCGGTTCCATGAGCTTATTGCAATTTATGCTATATACAATTATCATTGTTGATGCAAATTATTATTTGATGCTTATAAGCATGCCACAAACTTATAATCTTTGCTTGTGTTCAAATTGATTACATAAACCTATAGATTCACTCGGCATTTTTGCTGATTGTTTTACTCACATGTATTTCAGGTAATCAAGAAGTGGAAGCTTGGAGGTCACGAGAATGAAGTTGTGCACTGCTATGTTGTTCAAACTCTTTGATTTATTTATCGTTCCATTTTTAAAACAAACTAATATGTTGTTTTAACTTATCTTTTGGTAACGATTACTTGGGACTACGCTACTCTGTTAAATGTTTTGGGAACGATAAATCTAAAACGTCTCTTTTCGAGTCGTTCTTTATAAATTATGTGTTGTTGTATCATTGTTTAGCACCCAAAGATGTATTCCGCTGCGTGTAAATTTAGGGGTGTTAAAGATTGATACCAGAGCCATGAGTTATAGAGAACTAGGTCTTTTTCTAAAAACCTAAACTATAATTGTCGGTTTTATTTTTCAAAGAGTCGGTGCACATGATTTCGCGTGACTTCAGGTTCAAGCTACTTCTGGGATTACAACTTTAGTATACATTATTATGTATGCCTTATTGCTAAGTATTTCTAAATAAATACTATAATCCTTTATCGATATATATTTATGTCGTTAAACTTTTCGATAAAAGTTTATCATTTATTAATGATTAACTTAAATAAATACAATGAATTTTCAAGATCTTTCTGTATATATTTTTGAAGTATTTAAATTGCTTTTATTGCAAAAATTTTATATTATGACCTTACATACCTTCATCTGCGCGCGTTACTTTCATTATTTAACCCTTTGTGATATCTATATAGATATCCAAATCGCTTTCCGGCTGTTTGTGCTTGGACGTCTTGAAACGTAATCTCTAGACCATTGTGTAGCTCAATGTGTCCTTGGAATAGACTAACCGCTATTTATTGACATTTATATGTATCGACTCCGAAGTGTATTGTTCACTTATATCTCGGTAACGTCATCGCCATTTTATAAATCATCGTCTAGATTATGGCACTAGAATTGGAATACGATTTTACTTATATAAAATTGTATCATTTGTTTTTCATTAACCTTCTCGCTCCCGGAGTGTAGCATGTTAATGTTCCATTCTTTTCTTGTTATGTTTTGTGTTTTTGACAATCGTGGCACCAAGGAGATTTGCCTACATTGCATTTTGAAATCTAAATTACGAACGTCTTTCACCGTCTTGCTTCCTAAATTTCGTGTTGAATACCTTGAAGCATTTTCTGTCATTCATCATGCTATATTTTATTTGATGCTCATTACGAGATTTATTTTTCGTTGTTATAAAATCCACAAGACATGTGTGTATATATGTATATATTTTGAGCCGTTAAGAAGTGTCGAAAAATACACTTTATGTAGAAACTGTAGGAGCAGTATAAACAGGTCAAAACTTAAAAGTAAAACCTGCGTTTTTTTAAAATAAAATAGTCAAACCTGCACAGAACTTGCAGGGGTATTTTGGTCATTTTACATTGGTTTTCAGGTCTCGGGTAAAACTAAAAAGTCGTCTGAAACGTCGTTTTGCATCAAAATGCTTTAGACTCTGAGTCTTGGAGATGTCGTTTATCGGGTCAATTAATCGGCTCATATTTAAAAAGTTAAATCTGATAGAAAATTCAGAACATGAGTTTTAAATGTTTTTAAGCTGTTTTGATTTCATTTGAGATCGTAAAATTTTAACAAATATTATTTTACAACTAACGAATACTAGTTGCATGTGAAAATATTTAAAAATAGAAACAGTACATGATTAGCAATTACCGGATTAATGGTGTAATTTAAAAACGAATAACATACTTTCTTAAAAGCATGTTGTGTCGAGTATCTTACAAAGAATACACATGTGAATTGTTTTATTCTTTTTATATATATGACTCATTTGTCATTCGATGTTATTTTATTTTCGTTTTCTTCTAACCTTCAACTGATTTGGGTTGAGTTTTGAAGTTTTGCCTTCACATTCTTCGTTGACATTCTTATCGCGTATCTCATGACGTTTTCGTCTAAACCTTATAACCCTTTGAAAACATAACAACTTGTAACCATTTCATTGGTTGTTTTATGAGCTACTATTTGCCACTTTTTGCAAAACTTTGACTACTTTATACGTTGTCATAATGTCATATTATAAATAAATCTGATACCGTTTTACGATTATTTTCACCAATTATTTTTACTTTGGTCTTATAAAATACTTTTCGTAAGATTAAAAGTTGCATATTAAGTATCTCACAAATTACTTGTATCCTATAAATTTATAAACTATTTTTAAATTCCATTTTACAAATGGCATGGTTTATATATAAACATAAGAAACGTAATACTTTTCGACGAAACTGAGCACTGCATTGCTATTCCTAAATTATACATGGCCTGACCACCCATGTCTAATTTAGATGGAGCCATGCTAGGCTGAATAGTACTCCACTTAAAAATCTTGATAATAATCAACTTTTTACTTGTATTTATGATAAAGATAAATAAAATGAAATAAAATGAAAAGTAGTTTTAAAAACCTTTATATTTCATGCAAGTAGCGCAATTTCTATGCATCCGCATATGTTTTCTTACCTTTTCTTGAACGAATTACGCGCTTACGAATACGTTTTTACTCGATAATCGTTTTTCCACTTGTTACTTCATTTTGTCTTATAACTGATTTCTTTTGACCGTTCGTCTAATTACTGTCTGTTGATAAATGACTTGAAAGTCTCAATGTTTTATCCTTCCTTCTCGTCCAATTTTCTTTATGCGACTGGGTAGATCTTTGGAATGTCTCCTCACGTGAATAATGAATTATCACTAGAGTGATTTCCATATATCCGGGATGACGTCCGTCACTCTCGTTTGTCTCGAAATCCACTCTTGTGAACCTTGCTTTGACTTCTCTCGTTAAACACTAACATCGTTCATTTGATTTGTTTTAATTACAAGTGATTATTAGGAATTTTATTTATTAAAATTTTTGTATGGATCTTCTTTCCGATCATGTATCGACCACCGATAAGTTAACGAGATGATATTGGTGAACCACCGACCGCACTAACAAAATTGACAACTTGTTTAATCTTACTTCTTATCGTCTTACTATCAACGCCTTCATTTTATTATTCTCTTTAAGAATTCATACGACATTTGCTTCGTCCCCTTTTGTACCATTGATTTCGTACTAATTGTTGACTATTATTTCCATTCGTATTCGTTTGTTATCTTGTCACATTTCGAAACCCGAATGTAACCCATGTTTATTTTGAAATAATAAACACCTTTACCAATTTCTACAACGTATCATAAAATTTTCATGGAACTTTTATACATTTTTCCAATGATGTTCAATTATCGAAATAACTATCATAAGAAAAAGGTCAAATTTATACATCATATTTTGTATAACTAAAACTAATGTTTAAAATGAAATTATGCTCTATCTTTTGAACTAATTAACTTATCATACTTTACTTTTAATGTAGTGAAATTACCAGTTTAATTTATATTCCTAATAATGATTTAATTTTGAAATTATATTTTCTAATCGTAACCATCAATATGAGTTGAATTAATAAATTCATATCATTCTTTCAAAGTTTCTTAAGACAACCAAAATAAATTATGAAGCTATTTAACTTCTATTTTTAATATATCATCTTTATCAAGAAAGTACCTCAACTGAGTTTTAAGGTAATACCAAATCCGAGACGGATAATTGTGACAAACTTTATTTTAATGTTAATATTTAATTCATTCTTCGCTCTCATTTTTCTAGTATTATGAATTATTATGTTTTACGGTTACGTGATTCGAGATCCCTCGTCGATCGTCAACCTTAAATCATTTTACCACATCTTGTCCGTTTATGCGTTTACTGAATTCATTTTTATCTCGTTATGTTCCTCGTATTGAAGATTACTATTTTATTCTGAGTTTAAAACAAATCTCGGGAAGCAGTGTATAAGAAGAAACGATAAGTGTCACCAGGATTTATGCGTGTACTTGTAGAATGATTGAGTACCGAATCTCTTAATGAATGGAGTTAATAAATATGTTACAACCTCGAGGAGTATGTTGAAGCCGACACCGCAAGTGGAAAGACTCTGGAGATCAAGTGGTTATTATCAAGGGTTCGTTCAAGGTTTTCTCGATGATTAATGGTGGAGATCTATACTCGATGTTTATGTTCGGCCTTTTCTTTTATGTACTTATATGGTGTGTGATCTAGTCAAATGATCGTAAGTTGTGAGAACTTGAGACGACATCATCCGATGACGTCCGATCATATAGAACACATATTATATAATATATTTTTGACTTTCAGCGACGATGTTTATTGAGACTTTAATGCGCGTTGGCAAAAGTGGGATGGTGTCTTTGTATTATCTTTTGAGTGAGGACCCGCGTGTGAGCACCCTCCGATGACGAAAATGTTTTTCTTGTTAATTCTTTTTTATGTGTGTCCATGGCTATCCGGCCAGTGGCTATCCTTTAAATTGCAACATTCTTTTTAACTGGACTTACCCGAAAATCCTGTCATCTATTCTTGTTATCGAATGAGCTTCGTGTGATTCATAAAATTTTCATGCGTCGAGCTTGACGGGTGACTTGTGGATAAGGATTTATTTATTCCTTTTTGATGAGATACAACTTGACGACAAGTTGTGTTTTGTAAAAGAACCAATGGAGATCGTGGATCGAGATTCACGTGGGAACGTGAAGACTTCTTTATAAGGAATGCCGTCATCCTTCCGGGTAGTGATCAACTCGTGTATGAGGTGAGTTGAGCGCCGGGACGTCGCTCCCTTAAGGTGGTGAGGATGTAAAACCCGTAAAAATAAGGTCATAATTTAATTATATTTTCAATTATTTTGAAGTATTTTATATCGTTAAATATTATTATGTTTAACGGTTTAAGTTGAAACCGATATTAAATATTATATTTTAATATTTTGACGTGTAACGAGGACTACTAGTGATCGCGATACCGACGGATGCCAAAAATTTTATATTTTATTATCGATAGTTTCGATATTTGGTACTTTCGACGATATCGTTTTAATTACGTATCGAGTCGTTATATTATTATTTTTCGTGTGCGTTTAAACTTTTTAGTATTTTTACGAAACCCGAGTCTCGTAAATATTTCAAAATTTACAATTTACAATTTCCACCCTTTTAAACTATTTTATTACATTTTGGACCAAAACTATCACAAATTGGCAAAAACTACCCTAACCATACACTATATATAAAAATTCCCACTAACTACATCACATTTTTTTATCAAAAAAATCACTTTCTCCTTCCTTTCTCTCTTTCTTTGCCATACAACACCAAGAACCCCATCACCAAAACCTTCAATCTTCTTAATTTCTTGTTTGAATCTTCAAAAACCAATCAAAGTCCCATCCTAGATTTTTAAAGGGCTACATTTTGATACCATTTTCATCAACATGCATGAACTTTGAAATTTTGATCAAGAATCTTGGTGAGTAAAGTTGTTAGATGATGTTGCATGTGATTATCTAGTGATAATCATGTGTAGATCATGTTATTTTTGTAAAGAAAATATATTTTTAATTTTTGTGTTTTGATTTTGATGATGATACAAGTGTTAGGAATTGTTTATGGTGATATTAGGATGTTAGAATGATGATAAAAGTTGTTGGAATTGATCAAAAACTTGATTTTGTAAGAGATTTTAATAGTCATTTTTGGGCAGTAGGTTTGAGGCCATTTTCGAGGGTCTTAAGTCTGGATATAGGATGATATTATGGGATTATGTCGTAGAGAATTTCGTTAGCTTCGATTTGATATAAAGTAGGCCTTCCAACCCCAAACGAGGTGGAAGATACACTAGTTTGATTTTCGTGTACCGGGAGACGAGTGTTGACACAATCCGAAAATTGTTGTCGATATTTTGATCGAATCTCGGGGACTATAAAATGAGTTTCAAAATGATTCAAGGGCTGTTCTCAGGCTCCAAGTTTAGTATTTTGAGTCTATTTTTAGAATCAAGTGGCGGTTTTACAAATGGAGTTGTTTAGAATGGTCAAAATGGTTTCGTAAGTCAAGGTCGCTAAACTGTCTGGATTTTGTGATTCAAAGATGAGTCGGGCAGGGAACTTTAGAAGTAGAATCTTTTAATGGGCTCTTGGGAGGACCTTATACATATAGTAAGTGAGTTCTCTGAGTAGTATCATAAAATGTTAATATGTCTAAATATGGGAAAACGGCTTGGACATTCGGTATGTTCCGGCAGATTTTTATTAAAGGCGTAGAATAATAAAATGAATATATAGGAGAGTGTAATAGTATAACTTGTATCGTTTTCTCTCGATTTGTCGTGATTTTATGAGTCGAGTTTTATATTCTTATGTATGGGTTATTTCTCGAGTCTATTATTAATGAACGCACCTCATTTGATAGGTTGCGGTTCTCGTGTTTGAAAGGCATCATCTATCGTCGGCGATCGTCTCATTACCACTATTGGCTAAGGTGAGTCTATAGCCTCGCTTTATACTAGTTATTAAATGATTTTAAACCCGCGAGGGGGAATACATGTTTTATAAACTTAGAACACAAGATTTTTATGGTATGCTTTGTCCCTCTATGAATGGACCCGTGGTTGCCTTTAAATTGCATTAAGTGATTGCCTTTGTTAAAACCTCAATTATGGACCGTTAATTAACCTATGATGGGTTAACCGCTAGTACAATTAATAGATCTATGGGGGGAGCCGCCCCGGTTCAGTTTTTGTGGACTTGTCATAGAAGCTTAGGCCCGACCTCCACACTGTTTGAGCATATTGTATTGAGAAGTCAGGTATACGACAATGTACCAATAATCTGGAGGTAACCGACAATTAATAAATCTCCTGTCTTATCAGACCTATAAAAGGAGTGTTTAAGGGCTCGGTTCCATGAGCTTATTGCAATTTATGCTATATACAATTATCATTGTTGATGCAAATTATTATTTGATGCTTATAAGCATGCCACAAACTTATAACTTTTGCTTGTGTTCAAATTGATTACATAAACCTATAGATTCACTCTGCATTTTGCTGATTGTATTACTCACATGTATTTCAGGTAATCAAGAAGTGGAAGCTTGGAGGTGACGAGAATGAAGTTGTGCACTGCTATGTTGTTCAAACTCTTTGATTTATTTATCGTTCCATTTTTAAAACAAACTAATATGTTGTTTTAACTTATCTTTTGGTAACGATTACTTGGGACTACGCTACTCTGATAAATGTTTTGGGAACTATAAATCTAAAATGTCTCTTTTCGAGTCGTTCTTTATAAATTATGTGTTGTTGTATCATTGTTTAGCACCCAAAGATGTATTCCGTTGCGTGTAAATTTGGGGGTGTTAAATTCCTTTTCTTGGAGTTCTGGAATACCAGTCCAAGACAAATCCTTTCTCAGGATACCATGAAAGTTTCCAGCAGGTGGAGGAGTGTTAGTATAATCTTTCATCCCAATCCCAGACATATCCCTAGAGTCTCTTTGTTCACTAACACATTTTTCAAGGGTTTGACTTGCTTTATCAAAAAATTTAATTCTAAGCCCTACATTTTCTTTATCCTTAATGGCCTCATCTAACTTAAGTTGTACTTCTTCTCTTGATCGCATCAGATTGTCCCTAAGTTCAACACTAACTTTAAGATCATAAGACGAAACATTAATTTGATCTTTTAGGTAAAATTCCATTTTCTTATATTCCTCAACAGTCTTTTCAGTTTGAACAAGTGCCATTTGATAATTAGTTAACTTGCATTTTTCATCAAAAACATCTGATTTTAACTTTAAAATTTCTTTGTTAAGCTTTTCAGTGTTTAAACGACAGCCTTTACTACAGTAAGCATCATCATATACCTCATTATCTGATGAAGACGAGGAATGTGCCATAAGAGCAAAGTGAACATGCTCTTCCTCTTCCTTTTCTGCAATCAAAGCCTTATTCTCTTCCACATCCTATGCCAAAAAGCTTCAGTCCCATCCAACACCATCAATGTCTTGCATGGCAACCACAACCTTTGTTTCTTCAACCTTGATGACTTGGCTTGAAGGCTTTCTAGCATCAGATCTTCTTGGAGATCTGCATTCCCTCATAAAGTGACCCATCCTATGGCAGTTGTAACACTGAACCTTGGATTTATCAAACCCAACAGTGTCTTTAGCATTGAAGGTCATCTTCTTTCTAAATCTCCTATTCCATATGTTGGCCCTTATGCTTTCAAGTGCCATATTCCATTTAATATCCATCTCCTCCAAATTCCCCTCACTAATTTGCTCAAGGTCCTCATATGTAATCACTGAACCATTGGGCAATGCAGCAATGCATTCACACATTGTGTCTATATCAATACCAGCATGTTTAATCCTTGGTGAGTCAACATTGTATGTGTCAGCGTCTAAATGTGAAGCGCTGACAAAGGGTGATCAACCGCTGACATAAGGTGATCCGGTAATAGGATGCACATATGATTCTTTCTTATCAACTTGAGCTTCACTATGTGAGATGAAATCCATGTTTCCATAGGTAGATTTTCTTCCATGATCCAATAAGATTTCATTCTCTACAATCTTTAGCTTATTGTAGACGTCATCAAAAGTAGAACTCTTATGGGAATTGGTAGCAATGATAGACCTAGCTTCAATCTTCTACGCATCACCAAGACTTTTAAGGAAAGTAGTAATGATATCATCATCATTATACTCTGTTCCCATAAAGGTCAATTTGCTAGTGATGTCAAGAAGCCTGCTTCTTACCTCACTCATTTTCTCATTGGGAAGAGCCTTAAACACAGCGTACTCATGCAAAAGTTGTTTCTTCTTTTATAGGGCAGTATCATCATTACCACCATAGTTGACTTGAAGAGCTGCCCAAAGTTCTTTGGCAGACTTAAAGCTTCTATACTTATGCTGATTGTTTGGACCAGAGAAAGTTTGTGAATGTTTAAGGTCTTCCTGTCATTCCTTCTCTTGGCTATATCAGCAGTTGAGACGGCTCTTCCATCCTTAGGTCTTTCTTTACGTTCTTCAGCAGTAGAACCAGTACCAGACCTTGCAAGTATAGCAGCAGCAATCTTAGCTTCTTTATCGAATTCGTTTCCATATTCAATAATCTCCTAGAGAGTATCATCATGAAATTGAAGGTATTGTTCAAAATTGAACTTCCATTGTTCAAAGTTTTCAGGGTCGAGCATGGGGATTTTTAGGTTGTGGGTTGATGAGGAAGAAGATTCTATAGCGGACATCTTTTCTAGTTTTAGGGTTTTGGTGTTTTAAGGGTTTACTGTTATTCTAGATCAAAGTTCCTCAACAAGCTCTGATACCACTTGTTGATCACAAACTTAGATCGATTAGATTTGTGTTAACGAGACTGAATCAAGTTTAACACTTAGAGAAACTTTGTTGTTATATGAACAATTCAAGTGTTATGCGGAATTAACACTTAAATTAAAGAACAAGTAAAAACAAATAAACCAATCTTTCACTTTTGATTGATTATCAAACTTGAGTACAATGAAAGTTGAATACTGAATAATGTGTACAAACTATAAACCCTACTACCTCCTTTTATAACATAAGGAGTCGTGTACAATGGATAACCTATCAACTATTTTAGGAAAAGATAAATATAGAAAATACAATATCAAGTATATATTTTCTTCAAATAACAAACGTGTTGACTAAGTTTTCCTATCAGTGCTTGGAATTTTCCTTGTCAGCGCTTGGATATCTCTTGTCAATGCTTGATCTTTCAGCGCTTGATTTCTTCCTATCAGCGTCCAATTAACTCTTGTCAACGTCAAAATGTGTTGGCTCATTTTATTCCCAACAGTTGTTACTTTATTTATCTTGCCAATGATTTATATTAAAAACCTCGGCTCATTAATGCTGTGTGAATTATACTTGCCAATACGGGTGAGCGCGGTTCCGGAACCGCACCGAAACGAACCGGAACCGCAAGAACCGAGAACCGCAAAACGTTAAATATAGGAACCGCGAACCGAACCGAATACCATGCTTCGGTTCCGCTCGGTTCTCGGGTCTGGTTCGGGTATTTCGTGTCTTACCCGATTGGAACCGCAAAATTTTAAAAACACCCATACGTTCATTATTTTTTATGTGTTTACACATATTTACTTCTAAAACAAAAAATGTAGAACCCATACTATAAGAAGATAAAAAAGTAATAGTTTTAATATAAAACTACTTCAAAAAATTCAATTCTATATCAAATAGTATGTATTCAACGACTTTTTTTTTGTTGTTTATAGATTACAAAATATCATAGAATTTATTATGTATAAATATAAACATCATGTTGCTATAACGATGAACCTATATATTAGGATTTTCGATATGTGAAATATTACGTAAAAAAATATAAATTTCCTATATACTTGAAATTTGAACAGTTCTTCGGGTCCGGAGCCGAACCGAACTGAATCGAGAATCACAATTCCATAAATTTAGGAACCGAGAACCGAACCGCGGTTCTAAAATGCAGTTCGGTTTGGGTCGGTTCCGGTTCGGTTCTCGGTACATATGCTCACCCCTACTTGCCAATGATTGAACTAGTTTAATACTTCAAGTCATTAAATGCTGCTTGTTTAATCCGTGTGATGAAGTTTAGAAGCTTTTGATTGGCTTTGAGCAAAATTCTTGGATCATCATCTTTGAATAATGGCATAAATGCCCCTTGTACTTGGCAGATTCTTGAAACTTGATAATAACTTTTGTAGCTTGTCATCTTCAGCCCTCCATCTTCTGAAATCAACCAATAAGGCCCTTGAGCTTATTGACTTGGTCAATATTAATCATTCTTTTGTCTCTTTCTTGATATTAATGCCTTGAAAACCGTGTTTGCACCAAATCGTATATTTTTACCTACACATACAAAAACAAAAAAGAATACCTCATAATTCTGTTTTATCACAATAAAACATGGCATTTTCCTTGTGTTTTAGGGTTTCATATGTTATAATTGATATGAGATTTCACTCATATCAATCACCAACCATATGAGGTTCCTCCTGGGCTTCCTCAGCCGGATGAACATCATTGGGATCCTCTTGGGCAATGCCCAACAGAGCAGGAGTGAGAGGAACGATAGGACCAAGATATGCAAGCTTCATGTTAGCATAAACTTTAGGAATTAGTCTAAGGGGCACATACTCCTTTTTATTTCTTGGCAAACACATAAGAATCTGTTGCAGGAACCTTGGATACATAAAGAACTTCTTTTTGAGACCACTAAGATTTCCTACCATACCATCCAAAATATAGCGAGAAAAGTTAAACCTACGACCTTGGGCCAAACAAATCAAACTAGTAGCAAGGGAAATGGGAAATGTATCCCAATTCCCAGCCTTGGGACTCAAACAATGAATTATGAAGTGAATAAGTAGCTTCCATTGGTGTAAAAATCGATTTTTTTGAAAATTAAATTTTCCCTTATGTTTATAACCAATGGCAGCCATCCCATCCAAGAATTCATCATTGGTGAGGGAATCAATACCATCAGCATCTTGGAGATGCAGGACATACCTAATAGAGGCTTCAATAATCACATATGGACGACCATCTATGGTGGCATGAATCTCTGTGGGGTGACCCACAATATCACGAACATCAGCAGTTGCCCAAAACTAACATATAGTAAGAGTATACCTTATCTGTATAGTCCTCCCATTGTGGTCCCTCACCAAGGTAGGTAACTTTGTTATGATCCGCCTTGTACATAAGTCCATCCATTGATGATGAGTAATGATTTGCAAGAAGATGGATGAAGATTAAGGGTAGGAGCGTGTGTGTGTTTTAGGTCTAATAATTGAGTCAAATGATCCCTATTGACCATAAATAATGGGTTGAGTAACTGTTCATTGACCCTTAATTAAGGGGGTTGCCCTTTCCAAAATAAATCATTAATGGGATTAACCACTTGCCTTTTAATCCATTAATAGCCAAATCCGACCCAAAATAATAGGTCACTCGCCTTATGTGTAAGATCCTTATGTCATGCATTAATAAGTAGCTATTCACTCGTTAAGAAAAGAAAAATAAAACTCACGTAGTAATTTATATCCGCCGCCTTTTTGAGACCTTGGATCTTCAATACCGTAACCCGTCAATGTAATATTGGATTGGATCAGCTATTATATCCCCGCAACCCTTGTGAGACTAATATTGGAATTTAATAACTACTATAATTAACACCATACAGCCCCTCTTGGGAGTCTTGTATAATTATTTCTTTTTCTTTTTCTTTTTTTTGTTTTTTTCTAACCACTCATTTTTTTATAAGTCGCTCTTATTTTTCTTGAATCCTCACAAAGAATAGAAAAATTATTAAAAGAAAAACACCCGCTAAGTATTAAGCATGACATAAGTCTAGTACATATAAAATGTTCTAACTTAGAATCTTAAGACGTACTTATACCAACCACGAATGATTAGTAAAAAATGCATAAGAGACTACAAACCGATTAAAACAATTCTTTATTATTTATTAACAATATATACATGCGTTGACAAGAAAGTAAAGGTTACGAAAGGGGATATAATAGCCACAAGTAATTAATATGAGGTTTATCTAGCCCTTTACACGTACTTCAAACTCTATCATCTTTTGTTCTCCACAATTTAAAATCTCATGTAACGAGACTCGTGGATGCTTAGCCTAATAAACCAAATGAAGGGTTTACATGGTTAAGGATACTAGCTAGAGTAAGCTTGAATAAGCAAACTCGGGTTGAGTCAAAATATTCATGGCGGGCCTAATATGTCAAAGAAGTCTAAATTTGTTAACCATATCCTTTATTATATTTTTTTCATTTTTATATATTTTTGATGAAAAATAAAAGAAGAAATATATATACAATGAAAATGTGTTATGCAAATGAAAAATGGTTAATGCAAAAATTATGAATGCATATTTTTGGTGGCCAAAGTAGATCAAAAATTTGAAAAATGTTGAAAAATTAATTTTTCCAATTATCATGAAAGCAAAGGCAATGGTATAGGCATGGTTACTTCGATAGAAGTCTCCTCTACACTTATGATAAACATTGTCCTCAATGTTTATGAGTATTGGAGTCGAAACTCCCCTACACTTATGACATTACTTACTTTGTTTAACTCGAGCTAAGGAAAATACAACTAAAGTGAATTCATTTTAAGAACAATGTTTTGAATATCACAATAGCAAAAACTAATCGAAGTGAACCAGATACATGGGCCTCCTCCATAAGCTCCATGAATGAAATGAGAGAGATAAACCCTTGAAACAAACACCAAAAGACAAAGAAAGGCTACCCCTCCACTTCAACTCTACTATAACACCCTCTTATTAAGCCTAACCTACCAAATATAATCTAGATGATCTAACCTAGTTATCTGATGCTTGAGTTTATTCATAGAGTCTCTAGCTCAACTCGATCCCAAAAGAACTAGTGCTTAGGGGAAATCATGGAAAAAAACGAGATTTCCCAGAAAGGAAAATCTCTCCATGATAAGGTGAAAAGTATGCCCATAAAGGGAAACCTCGAAGAAAGTCCACCAGGGTCAAATACATGATTTTCATCCCAATACTAGCTCAATCCCAAAGTGGGAAATCATAAACAAGGATAAAATAGTCGAGGTTCCTTTAAGTAAACGATGGTCACAATTAAAGGTATGATAAGAAGGTAAGGATCCCATTTTTCTAAAGAATTTTCCTTTTATAGCATCAGATGGATACTGAGATAGCTAAAAAATGTTTATACCAGGATCAAAAACCTTTTCCTTTAGGGGAAAATGACAAGTCAAAGAAGTGTTTCCCTTAGAAGACTCCTCCTTATATAAATTCACATCACTAGACACCGAAGGTTGAAAAAGAGGTGTTAAAATACAAGTAGTATGAACCTTCGGGTTTTCCTTTCCTTTTCCTTTTAAAAATTTTTCATTAAGGTCCAAGTGAGGGTAAAAGTCACCATCTAAGTCCAAAGTAGGAGAGTCGTCCTCATCCAAACTCAATGAAGAGACAAATGAATCATCAGAATCATAGGAAAACTCATCCTAAATAGGAAAGTAGGTATTTAGAAATGTGTCTAAATCCTCATCAAATGTAATATCCTCTAAAGTAGTATCAATCTATAAAGGTGGAGGATCCTCCTCAAGAATTACCAAATCCACCGGTGGATAGGTATGCCAAAATGAGTCACTAGGATGCTCAAGTATAAGAGGATCACTCGTAGAGATGATATGAGTCATAGACCTTAAGGGTATAGAGAGCTCATCACTATAATCATCATTAACTTCCTCATTGTCATTGAAAAGTGGATTATCAAGTGATGATTGAAAAATAGGATTTGAATGTATCACAAAATCATCAATTTTAAACTCTTGAGTTTCAAAAACATTCAATGAGGAAGTAATGGAGGCTATGGTCTCAACATGGGGAATCTCATAATTCCCACTTTGACAAGCTTTATAAAAGTATTCAAGACAAATTTCATCAAGAACATCAATGTTATTCACCCCTTCATCAAGAACATCAATATGATGCACCGCCTCGCGCTCATTAGTCTTCTTAGATAGATTCCCCATTTAAACATAACTTTTTCATCTCATACCCTCATAATGAGTTCCCCCTTCGCAACATCAATGAGAGTGCGACCGGTTATTAAGAACCGTCTTCCTACAATAAGGGGAACTCGAGGGTCTACATCATAATCTACAACAACAAAGTCCGTGGGAAATGTGAACTTATCAACCCTTACAAAGACATATTCCGCTATTCCCACCGGATAAGCAATCGTACGATTTGCTAATTCTAATGTCATCTTAGTGGGGGTAAGCTCAGGAAGGCAAAGTCGTTTCCAAACCGATAAAGGCATCAAGTTTATGCTAGCCCCAAGATCTGCTAGGGCCATACAATTCTCTACTCCAGGGAAATTACATGGAATTAAGAACCGACCCAAATCACCAAGTTTAGTAGGTAAGGTATTTAACAACATTGCGGAACAATTCTCATCGAGGGAAGTATTAGGCACATCAACCAATTTTTCTTTGTTTGAGAGAAGGTCCTTAAACATTTTGGAAAATTTAGGCATGTGAGCTAAAGCCTCAGCAAAAGTTATTTTGATATTCAATTGCTTAAACATCCTCAAAAAATTAGACACTTGTATATCATCTTTATTTTTAACTTTCTCTTTCCTCAACCTAGAAGGGTATGGTAAAGTGGGTTGTAGAAACTAGAAGGGGGGGTTGAATAGTTTCTCTTCGATTGGTGACCAAATTAAAATTTCTTTCAATTTGGTTTGCATCAAAACTATCTTTTACTTAAAGCTAAGTTGCATAATGATTAGGTTCAATTGAAATGCACTAGCAAGAATAATAAGCAAGTATAATGATAATTAAATAAGTAAAGAGCAAGGAAGGAGACAACCTAGTGGGAAGACACCAAGATTTATAGTGGTTCGACAACGAGGCTCAATCCTCGTTTCTACTCCACTCCTCGAGTACACCTACTCGAGATTTCCACTATATCCACAAGCTCCCTTCTCGGCGGAGAAAACCTTACATCGTTGCTTACATTATATTCCGACACTAAGCTAAATGTCTAGACCTAATCTTTAGCTAGGACCAATCTACACGACGTTGCCTTCTTCACAATTTAACGACACAAGGCTAGATGTCGAGTTCTAATCTTAAGGTAGAACCAATCTTCACGACGTTGCCTACTTCACCATTTTACGACACAAGGCTAGATGTCGAGTTCTAATCGAAAGCTAGAACCAATCTTCACGACTCTTCACTTTGAAGCTAAGTGAGAACTTCACACAACACAACTACTAGTCACTTGAAAGTTTAGTGAGAACTCACAAGACACAACCACATCACTTTATAGTTTAGTGAGAACTCCTAATCAAATCTATTACAACTCAACTAGACTTATCCAAGTACACACATGTAGCTTGGATTTACACAACACAAATCCAAGCAAACACATATGCAATGGATGTACACAACAAATACAAGTATTCACAAATAACTTGGATGAACACAACTAGTCCAAGTATTCATAAATACATTGGATTGACCTAAAACACAAAGGTATCATGATGAATATGACTAGCTCATAAATTCATCTTTATCACTACACTAGTGAGTGAGTGATCTTCTCATTGGACATGGTAAAGGAGGGGATCAAGAGGATAATCATATGTAAACATCCTTAACAAATTAAGTGATCATTTACTAATGATTATGCTATAGAAAATAGAAAAAGGGCTGAGAAAAACGTCCAAGAGGCTTACTGGAAAATGAGATTTGACCCATTATTTAAAGGAGACAAAGTTACAACGGATCTATAACGGCTACTGTGCGTGGTACCTTATCTCACCCCGCGGTACCATATCTCTAAGGTACCGCGTAGGTACTTAAGGTACCGCCACTAGACTCCGCTCCGTTTTTTGTCTTTTAGTGGGGTGGGAATATCTGAGGTATTTGAATCCTTCAAAGGATATTCTAACAGCATTTAGAATATGCCATTTTCAAATTTTCATTTTCCATTTTAATAAAACATTTTCTAAAAAAGAAAGTTTATTAAAAAGTCTTTTGTCTTATTAGCAAAAGTGAGTTTTAAGGATAATCATTTTGATGATCACTAAGTATGATTAAGAAAGGTTAGTGATATGATTATTACCTTGATGATAGTGTTAGTTAAATAATTCATTTTGTGTTTTACACTAAATGTGTTGTATGGTTTGTTGTGATCAAAACTAAGAAAGATTAGTTAACACTAATAATGTTTTTAGGCATTACTTGCATTAACAATCTCCCCCTTTTTGATTACGACAAACGATAAACTCATTTACGTAGAAACACAAACTATGGAATTATTAACTAGTTTATCACTATCATTTCTCCCCCTTTGTCGTAGCAAAAAGGTTAGCATAAGTCTTTGAAGTGCATCGAACTTTGCTAGTAGCTCCCCCTTGGTGGTTGCTCCCCCTTGCTCGGGGCACCAAGTTTGTGAGCTAAGGTGACATGCTACACAAAGGTTAGTATAAAGGAAAGAAACACCAATGTATATATGATCACTACCTACTAAGTAACTTGAGAGGGAGAAAGAGAAGAAATCTCAAATTAGAAGCAAGTATTTTGCTAAGTATGTCCAAAGAGGTAATTGACAAAATCAAACTTCAATAAAATGAAGATGATAAGCTTGTCAATGGGTTAATGCTTTAGAATTGATGGAATCACCCATAAGCAATTGTAAAAATTTAACCAAGATCAACTCAAAAATAGAACTAATTAGATACCACACAAATAACACAAAAGTTACAAAAAAAATAATACAACAAAGAAGATAGTCATACACATAGTATGAGTATCTAAAAGCAATAAGTATGGAAAATAAACCACTAAGCATAAGCTAGTCTAATAGTGATATTTTCCAAGATTGCTAAAAATAAAATAAAACTAAAAAGATGACGATGCATCATTCGAAGTTTTGTCCACCGGAACGAAAACTTGAATAGGAGGTCGAGTGAGGAGGAATTAAAGAAAATTTAACTTCTCATACACATGAGCAAGTTCAATTTGTTGAAATCGGCAACAATCATACGAGGATCCATGATGCAACACAAAATCGTTTGATGGGGGTATGACATCAAACTTAGGGTTTGGTGATGGTGGGGTAAGGGGTTTGGGAATGTTTTCACAATGCCTTGTGAGGTTTGGGAAGGTTGCAAGGTCATTGAGTTGGGGGGTATTGAAGGATTGTGGTGGTGGTGGAACATGTTCTTTTGCTCCGGTGATGGGGTTTATGGTGTAAGTATCATTCTAATACTTGACTGGAGAGAAGGTAGGGTTTTTGGGTGGTTTGGACGAAGATGGTTCATTCTTCTTAACCCAAATGGGTCGAACCGATATTTTCGATTTCTTTGAAAGCTTGGATGAGGAAGCTTTGGGTGAGTGGGGTTATGATAAAGAAATGTCAAGGTTAGGAATGAAGGAGTTAGGCATTGTGAGAGTGTGAGAATGATATCTCAAGGTTATGTGAGAATGAATTCTCAAGGTTGGGAAGGTGTGAGAATGAAATCTCAAGGTTGGGGTATAAGTAAAATGTAATCAAGGTAAGAGTTTGAATACAAAATATGTAGTGTCAAGGAATGTTTAGTCAATTTGAGTAAACAAGGAATATTGACTGGGAATAGGGTTTTATAAGTTTTGACCAAAAAAATCGTCAAAAGCCACATTCTGGCCGCGGTACCTTATATGGGCCGGCGGTTCCATATCACTAAGGAACCGCGGGTCCTTAAGGAACCGCGTCCAGTGGACTTTAAACCATGTTTTTCCTGGGTTTTGGGAAAAACTAAGACTTTTTAAAAAAATTGCAAATCTTGGAATTTTACCTCTATTAGAACCAAAATATGCTAGGGTTGCATAAAGCAACACATTCACAAAGAATGTCTTGACAAAGGATGACAAAATAATTTAGATATCATTTTGAACCAATTTTAGTCAAGTTTAGGGGTTGTGATAGATTTAGGTTCAATTTTAATTTCAAATTAAAGTTGATTAGTGTGCACAAAAGGATAGAATCACACAAAGCTAAATCCATAAGTCAACAACACGAAACATTCATTAGTGAAACAAGTACAAAGATAAATAAAACTAACTAATACATAGCTAGCTTATCATTAAATCTAGATAGGTGGTTTTCTTTGGCTTGTTGTTGAAAATCTTTATTAAAAGAACTCCATCATTCATCTCCTAGGAGGAGGCATGGAGAACAAAGCAAGCAAGAAATCTTGCAAACCCCTATGTAGTCCATACATATCCATCCTTAGGTTTTGGATGAGGAAGTGGGTGTAGAGACAACATGGACATCTAGGACCATGAGTTTGTTAAAACCCAAAGTAAGGATCACCCAAGAGGAGGGAAAGTGGGACACCCAAAATTGGGATGTTTGAGTTGGGTGGAGGTGGAGGAGGCATGTTCTCCAAGGGTGATGTGGGTGAAAGTGGAGGCATGTTCCCCAAAGGGGAAATGGGTGAGTGTGGAGGTAAATCCTCCAAGGTTGGTGAAATGGGTGAGTTGTGAGGGGTAAATGGTGAAGTCACCAAAATGTCATCAAAGTCATTCCTAAAAGGAATGCTTTGGATTGGTTGAGGTTGTGTGGTCACTTCCAAGGGTGCACTTGGAGTGAAGGGTGAAGAAAGCTCATTCATTCTAGAGTTAAATGAAGAGGAGGTAGAACCAATAGAGTGGTTATTACCATGGGTGGAAGAAGTCTTGCATGGTGCAAGAGGTGGGGAAGGTGATGAAGAAATGAGGATAGGATCATTCTCATTCTTAGGTGTGTGGAAAGGTGAAGAGTTAGGCTTAGCTACCTTAACCCTTATTTTGATTGTTTTTCTTAGGGTGGAGGTCTTGGAAGTGTTTGAGGTTTTGGTACACACCATGGTTGATTAGGGTGGTTTAAGGTTTAGGGAAGTATGTTTGATGTGTGGAGAACATGGCAAACAAGGTGGGTTTAAATGGTTGAGGGGATGATCCAAACTAGTAATGGGTTAAAATCATTTTAGGTGAATAATGAATTTAGATACCCTAGTTTAGGAAATGTGTAGTTTATTACTGAAAATGATGCAAGGTTTACACAAAATTAAGAAAACAGTGTAAAGCAAAGATGTTGTCGTGCACAGTGGCCGGTGGTTCCTTATCTAGGACCGGCGGTACCTTATCGATAAGGAACCGCGGGTCGATATGGAACCGCGACCAGAAGGTTTTCAAAAATTTCCCATTCCAGTATTTTTTATAAACCCAGATTTTTCCCAAAAGTTTCACAAGCCAAAGTTAACTACATATCATAATCTAATAAGCTAACTATCAAAAAGCATGCACAAAGCTATGTAAAACACAAACATGATGGCATAATAAACATTAAGGATCAAAATAAATGGTAATCCAAGCATGTAACACAAGTTAATAAACAACTAAACCAAAGTGTTAATAACCAAATGTTAAACCATCAAATCCAAACTTTGACACAACTTCAAAGTCTTCACCTCCTTTTCTTTCCTAAACCCTTGATCATCTTTTCCAAATACTTGAACCCTTTTCTTGACTCCACTCGGTGTTCATGTAATTCTCCCCGGGTTCTAAGATTCTCACGATAAAGATGCTCCATATTGAGATCTTCAGGAACATCACTAGAAGGGTGAGGAGGAGGAGCTAAGTCTTCAAGATCATCCTCGAATTGATTTGAGGATGGATGGGAGTTGCTCGAATAGTCAAAATGAGAACTAGGACCGATGCCATCACCATCACTTGGTGGCATATCGGTGTCCTCCTCATCCGGCTCTTGATGGTCGGATTTTCTCGAACCACGGTCACTTCTTGGCTTTCGTTGATACGTCTCTTGAATAGGCAACATAACCCGTTGAACCGGGTGAAAGCGAGAAAGATCGAGTTGAGGAAAATCTTGACCAACCCTTCTAAAGAGGCGAGTAAGAAGCATAGCATAAGGGAGGTTTGTTTTGGGTTTGGAAAGAGCATAATTTATACGTCGAGCGATGTAATATGCAAGATTGTACTTGGTGGAAGTAAACAGGCAAAACAACATATGCCCCATGCAAGCCGGGATATGATCCCGGTTCCCACCAAGACAAAACACATTTTCCATAAGGATGTTTGCCCATTGGAGCATATAATCCTTAAGGTCGCTTGAGAGCACTTCATACCTATTCACATTTCGCACATTTGTATGAAGGCTTCTCACAACGTTTCCACTACGCTCTTTCGTGATGATTTCAAGGATGAAATTTAGATCAACTTCGGTGGTGTCATTTGGAGGTTTGTCATTTGACTCCAAGAGAGCATCTAGTCTCTACTTATCCGTGAAACGACAAGTGCCTTCAAATGGCACACCAAGAATATCACCAAAGTCATCGAGGGAATATTGAATGATTTGACCATTCAACAAGAAACGGATAAAGATTTGGTCGTTGATTTCAAGCATGGAGTAAGTACTAATGAACTCAAGAAGGAACAAGGGATAAATTACCTCGTCTATGTAAAGCAAACAATCAAACCCAATTAGCTCGAACATAGAGTTGATATAATTATCTCCCGCTATTCTTGAGTCTACAATCCTACCCTCATGGAAACAACGAGAGGAAAGGGATGGAAAAGCGTTTTGGAGTTGAGGGGAAACAAAGGTTTGAGAGATGTCGGGCATATAATCTCTAGTGAATTGATGATCTTTTTGATATTGAGAAGGCATGATTAAGTACCTAAATACAAACACAAGACAATATTTCTCCAATCACTCATATGAAAATCAAAAAGGAAAACGAAAAATGAAAATGTGTTATATCAATTTCTTGACAAACATAGGATTGAATCCATATCATTTTCATGTTCACAATGTGTCTATTCCATCATTGACCAAGAACACATGATCTATGTTATATCAACAATGGATTAGAACATTGGTTTTTCAAAACAAGGTTTTTAGGTAAGCATTAACAATGTCATTACCTACTTGTTCATGGGTTCATCTCAAATCCATCCTTTAACCAAAATTATTTAGCTTAATTTCGGATTTGTTCTACAAGTGGGTTTTAGTGAAATCTTAATGAATATGAACCTAAGGAATCATAGTAAAATAACTATGTCAACCCACATTCCTATTAAGGTTTTAATTCAATTTCAATTTTAAAAATCCCCAATTATGAAAGGATGAACCCTAGAACAAAATAGATGAAATTGAAAGAAAATACTTATAATTAATTGATGTTAGATGAAGGATGAGTGAAACCCACAACTTGGAATCAATTAATTTGAGTGATTGAAGGTTTTGGAAGCTTCAACAATGGTGGAAAAGGTAAAACCCGTCGGCTGTGTGTTTTTGGGAGAGAGAGAGTTTGGTTTGAAAAAGATTAAAAAACACAAACTGGCGCTCTGACAAAAGTTACTGCCCGCGGTACCTTATCGATAAGGAACCGCGGGTTTGAGCCGCGGAGATAAGGAACCGCCTGGAGAGGCAGGTTTCTATCTCTGAAAAACGCCAAATTTTGAAAATCCAGTTTTTCTAAAATACTTAAAATTAAATCATGAGCCTTTTAGAATATCATTGGATCATCATAACACTAAGAAATATGCCTTAACGAAGGATTACGAGTTAAATCAAGATCGAAAAGAACCGAAACGGACAAACGACTACTCGTAGCAAAACGACTAAGTGGAGAGAAATCAAGGGAAGCGAATCAAGACTAGGATCAATGCTCAAGGGATTAATGACAATCTTCAAGTAGTTGAAACGAAGAGCTTGTGTCATATATAGTGGTTTAAGACGTACCTTTCCGGCGAAACGATAAACGGCTTTGGTAATGAATGAGCACAAAGCAATTATTCAAGTCTAAACTAAGATCACTTTCAATAATAGTCTTAGTCTAAACTAAAATATGAGCAAAGTATTAATTCACTTTCTCTCCCACAAAGGGCCTACTAACCGTATGGGTGCAAACCATGGAAATCATGCTTGATACTTTAAGCTTCTACTAACTCACTCTACATCACCATAGTGAGTCAAGTATCCAAGCAATGAAGGTTTGAGAGGATAAAGGAAAAGAAGCACAAACCACAAATAAATGTCAAGGCAAGGATGCCGAGAACAAGCACATAGTCAAGTAATGATCAAAAGAATGATCAAAGGGCGTGTGGGAGAACGAAAGCGTACCTTGGCCACAAAGAGCAATCCATGAAGGAATAAGTGCTATGCCCAATCAATGACTATGATGAGTACTAAGTCTTCAAGGACTAGTATCATTCCCAATCATCTTGGTATCATCATTCAAAGATGTTAAAGATCAATGAAGATGATTCTTCTACAAGTGCAAGTAACTCAATCCACAACCAGTTAAGTGATTGATCTTCATGAGTACCTACACAAAGCAAGATGCAAACTAGTAGATACATTTCAAGAGTATATCTAAAATTCATAAAGGCTACTAATCTTAAGTGGGATGCAATGTTATCAATTACAAGACCTATTTTTCAAAGAAAACATAGTTTTGACCGAAGAGAAACTTTAGTACAACTAGACCTTCTAATTTGAGGAGACAATGGATCGATCCAAGTTTTAAAGTACAATATACTTCAAAGATCTTGAGTGACCATCGCTCTGATACCAATTGTAGAAACTAGAAGGGGGGGTTGAATAGTTTCTCTTCGATTGGTGACCAAATTAAAATTTCTTTCAATTTGGTTTGCATCAAAACTATCTTTTACTTAAAGCTAAGTTGCATAATGATTAGGTTCAATTGAAATGCACTAGCAAGAATAATAAGCAAGTATAATGATAATGAAATAAGTAAAGAGCAAGGAAGGAGACAACCTAGTGGGAAGACACCAAGATTTATAGTGGTTCGACAACGAGGCTCTATCCTCATTTCTACTCCACTCCTCGAGTACAACTACTCGAGATTTCCACTATATCCACAAGCTCCCTTCTCGGCGGAGAAAACCTTACATCATTGCTTACATTATTTTCCGACACTAAGCTAAATGTCGAGACCTAATCTTTAGCTAGGACCAATCTACACGACGTTGCCTTCGTCACAATTTAACGACACAAGGCTAGATGTCGAGTTCTAATCTTAAGGTAGAACCAATCTCCACGACGTTGCCTACTTCACCATTTTACGATACAAGGCTAGATGTCGAGTTCTAATCGAAAGATAGAACCAATCTTCACGACTCTTCACTTTGAAGCTAAGTGAGAACTTCACACAACACAACTACTAGTCACTTTAAAGTTTAGTGAGAACTCACAAGACACAACCACATCACTTTATAGTTTAGTGAGAACTCCTAATCAAATCTATTACAACTCAACTAGACTTATCCAGGTACACACATATAGCTTGGATTTACACAACACAAATCCAAGCAAACACATATGCAATGGATGTACACAACAAATCCAAGTATTCACAAATAACTTGGATGAACACAACTAGTCCAAGTATTCATAAATACATTGGATTGACCTAAAACACAAAGGTATCATGATGAATATGACTAGCTCATAAATTCATCTTTATCACTACACTAGTGAGTGAGTGATCTTCTCATTGGACATGGTAAAGGAGGGGATCAAGAGGATAATCATATGTAAACATCCTAAACAAATTAAGTGATCATTTACTAATGATTATGCTATAGAAAATAGAAAAATGGCTGAGAAAAACGTCCAAGAGGCTTACTAGAAAATGAAATTTGACCCACTATTTAAAGGAGACAAAGTTACAACGGATCTATAACGGCTACTGTGCGCGGTACCTTATCTCACCCCGCGGTACCATATCGCTAAGGTACCGCGTAGGTACTTAAGGTACCGCCACTAGACTCTGCTCCGTTTTTTGTCTTTTAGTGGGGTGGGAATATCTGAGGTATTTGAACCCTTCAAAGGATATTCTAACAGCATTTGGAATATGCCATTTTCAAATTTTCATTTTCCATTTTAATAAAACATTTTCTAAAAAAGAAAGTTTATTAAAAAGTCTTTTGTCTTATTAGCAAAAGTGAGTTTTAAGGATAATCATTTTGATGATCACTAAGTATGATTAAGAAAGGTTAGTGATATGATTATTACCTTGATGATAGTGTTAGTTAAATAATTCATTTTGTGTTTTACACTAAATGTGTTGTATGGTTTGTTGTGATCAAACTAAGAAAGATTAGTTAACACTAATAATGTTTTTAGGCATTACTTGCATTAACATGGGTTTTTGGGTAGAAGGTTGAGGAGAGGGTTTTGGAGGACTCTGCTCAGGCACAACCTCTGGTGTAGTCTCAGGTGCAGGCACAGGTGCAGGCACAGGTACAGTCTTAGAAGGTAAAGGGGCAGTCAAGGGTGGTATGTCACAAAGAGGGGAAGTGGGAGGATTCACCAAAGGGGGAGTAAAACTCATTGTAACCTTCGGGCTTTGTCCCTCTTTTATTGGCGAAGGGATGGAAGGTCACACTATAGTTTTCCCACTCCTTGTTGTGATGGCATTAACATTGGCTCTTGGGTTAGTTTGGGTGTTTGAGGGCAATGCACCTTGAGGTCTATGGTTTAAAAGCATCATGAACTTCTTATTTGTGTCCTCTTGCATTTCCCTTTGTCTCCTCTCATTTTCTTGAAATCTCCTTTCATTATCGTGATTCATTTTAGGAAGAAGTTCAATAGTTCCATTTTTCTCACCTTGGTTTTGAAAATTTGGATGTTGATTATGAAAACCTTGGTTAGTTCCATGATTGTAAACCCCTTGAGTTTGCCCTTGAAAGTGGTTTTGCCCTTGGAAATTGTTATGACCCCTAGCATTAGCATTTCCTTGAAAGTTCCCTCTATTTAGCCCTTGGTTTCTATTTTAAATTTGGGGATTGTGAACTTGGTTTTGGGTGGGTTGATGGGGAGGTAAACTTGGTGGAGCAAGGTAATTGTTGGATTTGTAAGAAAGGTTATTAGAATTGATGTTTGGTTTGAAATGTTCCCTTCCATCATCATTATAAGCATAACATTCTTCTTGATAGTTTTGAACTTTCTCACAATGCAAGTATGAATGAGGAGGGCCTCCACATGTCTCACATTGATGGGTGATGGCATTAACATTGTTGGTAGAAGAGTTGCTCAATTGAAATTCCATGAACTCTTGAAACATATCATGAGATTAGTTAAACTTTTGAAGTATTTGTTCATCAATTGATTGAGTAGCACACACTTGCACAACATGTACCGCCTCTTCCCTATCCCTATTACTTTGGACCATATATTTTGTCTCAATGATGTCTGTTGGGCCAATGAAAGTTTTAACTATGGCCCTGTCTAGATTTCTTTAAATTAGACTAAGTGTTGAAAGGTCGCTGAGAAGACCAGCGACAGAGACTAGACCAATGGAAGGCAAAGCCTCAGCTGGCACACCAGGATCATTCAAGTCAAAGACAACGTCAGAGAAGTCGAAGACAATCTGATGTCAGACTCACCAGCGATTATGGATAGCTGGGATGTCAAAGGAATGCACTGGTGTTCAAGGATCTCTGAGTTGACAACACTCAGAGATCACTTAAGAACCCTAGAGACTTGGATTAAGCAAAGCTTATCCAACCCTTTATAGTTTAGGCGGGAGAATCTTACAAGTGTTTTGAGCGGGACAAAACAAGAGATTCAAGTCAATGCCTAGTACGACCTAGTGGGACAAAGGTGAATAGTTGGCAGAACTGTTCACCTAAAGTAGGTAAAGGCATGTCTTGATTTGGACATGCATTTAATACGTTGTACTCTTCCACTCAGAAGATGACACGTATCAACTACCCCCACTAAGGATACAACCTCGTACCACTATAAATAGGGATGAGAAAGAAGTTAAGATTCAACCCTTGTGCTTGGAATCTTAATCTAAGTTCTTTCTCCCACTGGAACCACTGAGCCCTCAGCTGTCCATCAGCGACTCATTGGTTCTCTTGTAAACTTGAGTCTCGAATCAAGTTTACTTGTTCTAGGGTTCATTTCTTGTTGTTATTCAACAGGTGTATTCATAACACTTTGTAATACTTTGTTGATAATAGTTAATAAAGCATTACTCGTTTGAAAAGTATATCCTTTGTGTGTTATTGTTTTTCGTGACCTAGTTTCAACAATAGTTGTATTTTGGGACTTTCAATTGGTATCAGAGCGGTTTGATTTATAAAACTTTTCTAAAAACCTTTCTAGTTTTTAAAATCAAGATCCATATATGACTGAAACTATGCCACCCATCCCACCACCGTTTGGTCAATCTAACCAAGCGAATACTTCAACAAACGCTCCAACCACCACATCTACTACCATGCCTACACCTGTTGTAAGCACTGGTGTAAATGAGGATGATCTTCCACAACTTCTTGATAATCGTGGAGGGTCACATGTGTCTAATGTTCCAGCGTTTGATGAAGAAGATTTCTCAAGTTAGAAAAGTGAATTTCTTATATACTTAGATGGTCTAGAACTCTTCTTGTTTGAAATCTTAGAAAATGGTCCTTATGTACCACTGGCCATTTCCTCTACACCCGAGAGACCCATTAAGAAACCTGTTAAGCAATGGTCTCCCGCTGATAGACGTCTGGCTAACCAGGACAAGAGACTTAAAAGTATAATAGTCTCTTGCCTACCCAAGAACATTATGAAGTCCATCATCAAGTGCAACACCGCACAAGAAATGTGGACTGAGTTGGTTCTGGGGTATGAAGGACCAGAAGAGACTAAAGAGACCAAAATCCAAGCATTAAGACTTAAGTTTAACGCTTTCAAAGCCTTGGAAACTGAAACTGTTTCTCAAACTTACACTAGACTCAAGATCTTGCTGAATGATTTAGGTTACAATGGTGTTGTACTACCCAAGGCTGAGGTTAATGCCACGTTTGTAAATAGCTTGCCTAGGAAATGGCTTAGTCTTAACCAAACCCTGAGAGCAAATAATGCCATAAAAAATGATACTCTTGCCCAACTGTTTGGTAGATACAATTATGAAGAAGGACTGATAGACTCTATTTACAAATCAGAGACTGATAGGTTTACCTCTCCTATATCTGGGTCAAAAGCTCTTGTTGCTAACCACTCTTTTCAGGATAGTGACTCTGACGTGGAAGAAGACACGAGAAGTAGTCAAGAATTCCTTGATGAATTACATGCTGAATTCCATGACAGAGCCCTCTTAGCTGACCAGAAGAGATACTACAAAAGATCTGGTAGAGTTGGTGCTGCCAAGATTGACAAATCCAAAGTGTCATGTTACACTTGTGGAAAGACTAGTCATTTCCAAAAGGACTGCTGGTCAAACAAAACATCTTCTCCCAGCTTTCCATCATCCAGCAAAACCCACAGCAAAAAGAAGTTTTCTTCCTCACCTTTCAAGCAATCCTCTCTCAGTGACTCTGAGGGTAAAAAGGACTACAAGGTAAAATACAAGGCCTTGAAAGCTGAGCTGATTAAACTCAATCAGAAAGCTGATGATGCAGCCAAGAAGAAGGATAACAAAAAGACTGAAAAAGGTCTAATAGCTGATTCTTTCGACTGGGATTATGAACCCCTCACCTCTGAGGATGAAGGAACCACTACCGTCAGAGCCTTCATGGCTGTTGCTGATGAAGAACCAGCTGTTGGTAAAAGTGAAGCAAGATCAGGTCAATGGGTTGACATCACTATGAAAAAGGTACAAAGATTACTCTCCATGCCCGAGGGTCCTGACAGAGACCATGTCAGTGACTATACTTTAGTTGACCTCCATTTTGTAGAAGAACAAACAAAAAATCTGTTAAATAAGTTTCAAAATCTCAAAAACGAGTTGAGTCTTTGTCAATCTGAATTAGCCAATCTCAAACCTTTTGTGAACATCGTTAATCAACTTCAAAATGAGGTCAGCAAGTTGTCCATTGAAAATGAATCTTTAACTGATGAAAACTCTGACTTGAGAAAAACCATTGAAAAATGGAACCTTGCCCAGTCCACTGTGGAAGAAATAGTTGCTGAAACCATTCCAGCGAATGTGGTTCAGGCAATAGGGGGCAAGGGTAGGTTCAAAAATCACATTCCAGTGCCCAGTGTTAAATTTGTCCCATCAGAAGTCTCTTCTCCTCTCTCCACCTCTGTGGTTGAGAAGGACTCTGACAAAGAATCTGACGCATCAGCTACTCCCAATCTTGCTGGTGCTAACCCATCAGATTCCTTGCTTGGTCCAAAACCAGTTCTCAATACCTCTGGGAACCTCACTTCCAAAGTTGCTGATAAAGCACACAAGAAGGTTTATGTGGCCAAGAACACTGACATACCCACTTCTTCCCCCGAAGAGTCATCACCCACCAAGAAACTTCTCCTCACCCTGATGGAAGAGGTAAAAGGGTTGAAAGAAAAAATCAACCCCAAGGATAACAGTCCTTCTGTTAATTCCCTTGGTGAAAGCTCCAGCAGCTCAAAGGGGAGAACGCTATTCAGGCATTGCAAACACTGTGGGTTCAAAAATCATTCCTCAGATGATTGTTCCAAGAGACCCAAGTGTATCACATGTGATTCCACTGAACACTCTTCTAGAGAGCATGAGGAGATCATCGCTGTTCAAAGAACTCGAACACATCTTAGATCTAAAACCCCTCACAGGCCCTCTAGAAGACCTGAGCAACCAAAATCCAGAGAAAATTCTCAGGGATACAGGCCTAATCCTCCCTGCAAATATTGTGGCTTTTATGACCATCACTCTGATGAGTGTGAACATTACCCTGGTTGTGACATCTGTGGCAGCATGCGTCATGAAACCAGGGATTGCAACCAAAGAGGGGGAGAAAGGCCCATAAGACCCAATGTCGCCAGTCAGCGACAGCATGGACCCACTGGAAAGTGGGTTCATCATAGAAACTAATCTGGTTTGTTATATCTATGCAGGCATACCTAAAGAAATCTTTTTGGTACTTGGATAGCGGGTGCTCCAGACACATGACAGGAATTAAACAATATCTGCATAGATATAAGAAGGAGCCTGGTCCAAAAGTAGTCTTTGGGGATGACTCCTCAAGGGCCACTGAAGGATATGGCTCAGTGGATTGCAATGGATTAACCTTCACAAGGGTCGCTTACGTAAATGGTTTGAAGCACAACCTAATCAGCATCAGTCAACTCTGCGATACTGGGTTCAAGGTTCTGTTCTCTAAGACCCAAGGAACTATCTTCAATCAGAACGATGATGTCGTTCTAATTGCACCCAGAAGAAGGGATGTTTATGTCATTGACATGACGTCATCCCCTGAAGGAGAGAACACCTGTCTCTTTGCCAAAGCATCTGATAGCGAAAATTGGCTCTGGCATAAGAGACTCTCCCATCTCAACTTCAAAAACATCAACAAACTGGCAAAGAATGACTTGGTAGCTTGACTTCCCTCTCTGACCTTAAGCAAGGACAGACCCTGCTCAGCCTGCGAGAAAGGGAAGCATCACAGGGCTTCATTCAAAACAAAACAATCATTCTCCATTAACAAGTGCCTTCATCTTCTTCACATGGACTTGTTTGGACCAGTTAAACCTCAATCCCTCAATCACAACAAATATACCTTGGTCATTGTAGATGAATTCTCCAGATATACATGGGTATTCTTTCTTAAGAGAAAGAGTGATGCTGCTGAAAGAATCATGTCCTTCATCAGAGAAATAGAAAACCTCAATGATTGCAGGGTAAAGGCTATCAGAAGCGACAATGGCACAGAATTCAAAAACCATGCCATGGAAGCCTTTTGTGATGAAAAGGGTATATCACAGAACTTCTCAAACCCAGGAACCCCTAAACAAAATGGTGTCGCTGAAAGAAGAAACAGAACTCTCATTGAAGCTGCCAGAACGATGCTCAGCGAATCTAGACTTCCTAAACAATTCTAGGGTGAAGCTGTATACACAACATGCTACACACAAAACAGATCCATTATTGTGAAGAGACATGGTAAGACCGCTTATGAAGTGTATAGGAAGAGAGCCCCTGATGTAAGCTACTTCCATGTCTTTGGTTGCCCTGTTTTCATTCACAATTACAAAAATCACCTGGGTAAATTTGATGAAAAATCAGATGATGGATTCTTCCTTGGATACTCTCCTACCTCCAGATCTTTCAGAGTATTCAATATTCGCAGGCAAGAATTAGAAGAGTCCATTCATGTCACCTTTAATGAAGCTGACGCTGTCATCACACACACCAACTCAGAGGATTGTGACATTGACTTCAATGAAGTCAAATCTTATCCCAAAGATGATTTCTCAAATCCCAAGGAATCATCTCAAAGTCGTCACAAGGATCTTCCATATTTTAAAGCTTTTGATCCTCACTCCATCTCTGACATCATTCCAGAGACTGTTGGTGTTGAATCTCTTACTCAAATCTCTGAAGAAAATGCTGATCCAGTCACTTTAAATATTCAATCAGATGAAGAGATCATGGACGAAGAGATTACATGTGATGAACCTCCATCACTCCCTGAACTTGAAGTGACTCCTGATCCCACAGAGACTCCTGCTCCACAATCCAAATGGATTAGGAACCAAGATATTCTTCTAGTTAATATTCTTGGAGAACCCTCTGAGGGAGTCACCACCAAAGGAAAACTAAGAACTCTGGAAACCGCCTCTGCAAATGAATGCCTTTTTGCAAAATTTCTCTCTGAGGATGAACCTAAGAACGTGGATGCTGCTCTGCTTGATGAAGGCTGGGTTGTTGCCATGCAAGATGAACTCAATCAGATCAAGAGAAACAAGGTGTGGACTCTGGTTAAAGCTCCAGCTGATAAACAAGTGGTTGGAACAAAATGGGTCTACAGAAATAAAAGGGATGAAGCTGGTATGATTGTAAAAAACAAGGCTAGGCTCGTGGTGCTAGGATATAACCAATCTGAAGGAATTGATTATGATGAAACCTTCACACCAGTGGCCAGATTGGAAGCCACCAGAATCTTCCTAGCCTTTGCAGCTTATATGGGTTTCATGGTTTATCAGATGGATGTGAAGACTGCCTTTCTTAATGGTAAACTTGCAGAGGAGGTATATGTCAGTCAACCCCCAGGGTTTGAAAATAGTGACTACCCCAATCATGTCTGGAGACTTCACAAAGCTCTCTATGGGCTGAAACAAGCGCCCAGAGCCTGGTATGAAACTCTCTCAAAATTCCTTCTTGAAAATAAATTTGTCAGAGGTACCATTGACCAAACCTTATTCACCTATAGGTCCAAGGGTGACGTCATTTTAGTACAGATTTATGTGGATGACATAATTTTTGGTTCAACCAATGTTATCTTGAGCAAACAATTTGCCAAACTAATGACCAAAAAGTATGAAATGAGCATGATGGGGGAACTAACCTTTTTCTTGGGTTTTCAAATCAAACAAAATTCCAAAGGAATTTCTATTTGTCAAGAAAAATATGTTAGAGATTTGCTCAAGAAGTATGATATGTCTGACTGTGCATCAGTGAAATGCCCCATGCTTCCTCCCAATAACTTGGGAGCTGATGACTCAGGGGTCTCTGTTAATGAGACCTTATATAGAGGCATGATTGGGTCACTGATGTATCTCACAGCAAGCAGACCAGACATAAAATTCTCCACTTGTCTCTGTGCTAGGTACCAACCTAACCCCAAGGAATCCCACCTTCTAGCTGTCAAAAGAATTTTCAGGTACTTAAAAGGATCTCCCTCATTGGGTCTCTGGTACCCTAATGGTTCAGGCTTTGACCTTAAAGCCTACTCAGACTCAGATTACGCAGGGTGCTGCCTTGACAGAAAGAGCACCTCTGGTAGCTGTCAAATCCTTGGAGGAAAGTTGGTATGCTGGAGTGCTAAGAAGCAAAACTCTGTGGCTATGTCATCAGCTGAGGCTGAATATGTTGCGGCCGCTGGTTGCTGTGCACAAGTTCTCTGGATGAAAAGTCAGCTGGCTGACTATGGAATTAATTATGAGCAGGTTCCCATATTCTGTGACAACACCAGTGCCATAGCCATCTCCAATAATCCAGTACTTCATTCCAGAACCAAGCATATTGACATCAGGTATCACTTTATCAGAGACCATATTCTAAAAGGTGAAATTGAGCTACATTTCATACCCACTGAGTACCAGCTCGCTGATATCTTCACCAAGCCGCTGGCTGAGGCAAGCTTTACTAGGCTGGTCGCTGAGCTGGGAATGCTCAATATTGGCAAATAAATCTGATGATGACCGCTGTCTCTGGGCATTTAAGGGAATTGAATGTAACAAGGTAGTTACATTTCAATGGGAATGTGTATATTCTGAGATTAAATTTAAATGATTGTCTCTTAATGCTACCAACTTTCCCGCTTTCCAAGGGGACAAGTATCCCATGAAAGGTCAAGGGGACCCACGTTTTTCTGAAAAGCTTCACTTTTGCATTTAATGGTCAAATTTGGAAAACAGCTCAACCTTTCAAAACCCTTGACCCAAAATCAGTTTGTCATTTTAAAAATTTCCTAACACACACATTCCCTTTCATCTTCTTCAATCCTCTCACCACCTTCAATCTCTCAACAATGGCGTCTACTTCACCAAACCAAACCTTCGTTGTACAAGCCGCCACAAACGTTGATTTCGAGGTCTCTGATGGAAAGATTGCACTCAATAACTGTGTAGCCCTTCTTGAACACAACAATCCCCTCTACCATCCACTTTTCAACTTTCTCAAGAACTCCACCATCCACGAAGCTATCACCAAGGAACCCTCCACCTGCTACTCCCAATACCTTCGCGAGTTCTGGTATAGCGCTGAAGTTGACCAAACCTCTTCACACATTACCTTCAACCTTTCCACCCATCCTCAACCTCTCACCTTTGATTTCCCAACCTTTTCTAAAGCCATTGGACTCCCTTACAACAAAAACATGTCAGCTTTGCCCACCACTGCGACTGTGAGAAAAGCTCTGGCCACCCTTCAACCTCATGATGATCATGAACAACCTTTCACCGCTGCTGGCTTCCAAAGTAAATCTCTCATCAAGGTGAATTACTTCTCTCCCACATGGAGAACGCTGATGCTGTACATCGTAAAGTGTCTGGGAGGAAACACTGGATCACATGACCAACTCAATGGCTCCCAGCTAGCCATTGCATACAGCTTAATCTGGGGTTTGGATATTGGAATCGCTCACATACGGTACACCGATCTCATCGCTAAGTTGGAAAACAAAGGAAAGAAGAATCGTGGGGCCACCATCTGCTACACCAGATATCTCTCTCTTGTCTTAGAAGATAATATTGGTGAATCCTACACCAATGATGCTTTACACTCCTTTCCCTCTCATCACATCACCGCAGCTTCTCTGAAGACTCTCATAGATAATGAAGTACCCCTTACCAGGCATATGATGAGAATTGCTAGGCTACTAGCTGAGGATGATGAGCCCTTGATCCCTCAACTTGAGGTGAATGCTGAAAGCACGGTTGATAAGTCTCTGTCCAAGACCTCTGTGCAATCTACTTCTCAGCTCAAGGTGCTTAAAGAAAAGAAGAAGAAGAGGAAAGACATCCCCCTTTCCTCTGAAACCCCTTCTGTTAATCCTTCAAAGAAGACAAAGACAAAGAAGAACCCATCCCCTTCTCTGGTGGATGTGGTAGAAGAGCCCATTGCTGACAAACAACCAGTGTCTAGTGTCTCCATGTCAGCGAAGACGACTAAGATCCCTCTCTACGCTGATATTACTCAGGTATTAGTCTGTCCTTTATTTTTCCCTCTCAGAGGTCCACATACATTCACTCTCATTTTCTTTAGGAGAGAGTGATGTAATTTAGAGTTTGCCTCAACTCTTAGCGTGTCTGTGTCAGCACCTAGATCTTTTAGGACTCTCTGTACACTCTGTCTTCACTAGGAAATGATTCACTTGTGCTCCTAACGCACCCCGATGATCCTTCAACCTCTGGACTGTGCTCTTGGGAAACAACAACCTGAGCACATGTAAGTCTCGACCCAGAGTCTCTGCACTTCTCACTGACTCTGGGTCCCCCTCATTATTAAAAGAGTCCCAAAGAATTTATTCTTTTGGAAAGACTGAATCATCACCCTCAGTCTTTCTAGGGGCAGCGATAAAAGGCGACCATCACCCTCATATTAATTCACAATCAAAAGAGTCCCAGGGAGTAATCCCTCAGGGGGAGCTGGATAATCACACCCAGCTATCCCAGGGGCAGAGAAAGGCGACCATTCCCATATCATATTTCACAATAAAAGAGTCCCAAGGAGAAATCCTTCAGGGGGAGCTGGATAATCACACCCAGCTATCCTAGGGGCAGCGAACGGCGACCATTCACCTCATAACTTTCACATATGAAAAGAGTCCCAAGGAGTAATCCTTACGGGGGAGCTGGATAATCACACCCAGCTATCCTAGGGGCAGCGAATGGCGATCCTTCAACATATCTATTTCACAATTAAAAGAGTCCCAAGGAGAAATCCTTAGGGGGGGCTGGATAATCACACCCAGCTTTCCTAGGGGCAGCGAATGGTGATCCTTTAACACATCTATCTCACATTAAAAGAGTCCCAATGAGAAATCCTTAGGGGGGGCTGGATAATCACACCCAGCTTTCCTAGGGGCAGCGACTGGCGATCTATAACTGCATTATTATTTCACAACTGGTCAACTAATAACTCTTATCATAGGCTCACAATCTTCATCAGGAGCAACTTAACAATGATGATTACTCGATTGCTGATGACGAAACCGCTGAAGTTGCCACCATTGATATTGATGCCCTCTCAGACATTGAATCATTGCCTGATGATGAAGTCTTTGTTGTAGAGGAAGGCACCTTCATCTCTGACTTTGAGGAGATGAGCACTGATGATTACAATCTGTCTTCCATTGAGCTGAAGACGGCCTCTGTTCCATCACTTCCAAATGTTCAGGAATTGGCTGCTAGAAAGCTATGGGAACAGAGACTTTGCTCACTTACACCCATTCCATTCCCCTCCTTGCCAAACGTTTTGGAGCTAGGGGCTAAGCAACACTTAGAGTATTTACAATCCCGCAAGTCAGCACAAGTTCCCAGAATGAAAAATGTACAGGAATTGGCTGCTAAGGCTTTATGGCAAAAGAGAGGGGATATCAGCAGCACAAAGCCCAAAACCACCAATGATGATCTCCTCTCTGAAATCCAAACCCTCACTCATGCTGCTGAGGAGCTCACCACCAATCTAGAAACTTCACTAACTTCATCAGTGGAATCTTCTATGACAGCCATGCTTCTACAACTACAGAACGATGCTCTGAAGGCACACCTACCCACTCTACTCAACCAAAGTCTTCAGCAGTATATACCCTATGTTCTCACCTCAGCGGTGCAGGCAAATGTTGCAGCTATAGCTCAGGCTGCTGAACCCTCAAGGCGTCTTCTTCAGGAACTTCTCCAAGGTGAACTTAAAGAAATTTGCATATTTGTTCACAACGAGTTCCTTCGCTTCAATAAGGCAGGTTCAGGCACAACACCTGCTGGGGCTATGCCTGAGGGGGAGAATTCTGCCTACTCCTCTGAAGAAGATGAATCCACAGCTGAAATTCCAACACCCAAACCACTGAGATCTTTCAAATCCGCTGCTGAATCTGCAAAAGATAAGGGAAAAGGAATTGCTGTTGAGCAACCTGAGATAACCCTACACTCCCTTCAAGCTGAAGGTGGATCCACAACCAAACCCTCTAAAAACTCTGAACTCAACAAATTCAAGAGCGCTGATGAACCACCACTCACCCCAGAGCAAGCAAAAGCCCAAATCATTGAACATCAAAGATTGGCAAACATCAGGGCTGCTGAACTGAGAAGCAAAGAAGCCCTGGACAAGCTCTCCCACTGCTAAGAAAGCTCAGCTTGTCAAGCTCAAGGAACTGGAGGACAAGAGGAACAACCTCTTGAGGGAATATCAAAGACTTGTCAACCAGAGAGCTGAACACGGTCGTATCACCAAGTATACATGTTTCACTGACAAAGACAAAAGGGTGGTAATGACTATTTATAGGGAAAATGATATACAGAACTACAAAGTCTCCAGTGACTTTAAACTCAGAGATCTGAGCCTCTCTGAGTGGTTGGAGTTGCTGGCTCTTGCCCAAAAGAAGACTGGGCCTGGTGCTGCCCAAATGATGAAAAACATACAAGCAAAACTCAATTGGGTAAGAGACACAGCAAAGAAGCTGAAGGCACCCCTGCCTCCTCAGCTCTCTTCTCAACCACCTCCTCAGTTGCAAAGGAAAAGGAAAACCCCAATGGGGCCTCTGACAGAAAGGCTGGTCACTGAAGACATAGTGGTTGATGGGATGCAAAGGAACTTGGCCCTTCCCAAAGAAATCACCAAACCCATAGAAGGCCAAGTATACACAGAACCTGAGGCAGGTATGGTCTTTATAAATGGCAACTGTGATTATGCTTTTCAGCGGTTGAATGAGCTACCTCTGGCTTCAACCATTCAGCTAATCAGACTCAAGCAGGGCATCCTAAGGAATTGCAAAGAAGCTGATGAGTTCGATTTTGAAATTGAACTTATCATTAACTCTAGGAGTGACAAAGTCGAAGCCCAGAGACTCTATGATCAAGGCCTTGATCGCTGAAGAACCTATTTATTTTTTGTTTATGTTTACACCCCAGGGTGTTCTTGTAATAGACTAGGTTCATTTTGTTTAATAACACTTTGAGGTATGTTTGTTAAATTATGTGTAAGAAGAAGCTGTGTACTCACTTACAATAATTTTAGACTAAGTATAATTTATAAACAAATAGGGGGAGATTGTTGGGCCAATGAAAGTTTTAACTATGGCCCTGTCTAGATTTGTTTAAATTTGACTAAGTGTTGAAAGGTCGCTGAGAAGACCAGCGACAGAGACTAGACCAGTGGAAGGCAAAGCCTTAGCTGGCACACCAGGATCATTCAAGTCAAAGACAACGTCAGAGAAGTCGAAGACAATCTGAAGTCAGACTCACCAGCGATTATGGATAGCTAGGATGTCAAAGGAATGCACTGGTGTTCAAGGATCTCTGAGTTGACAACACTCAGAGATCACTTAAGAACCCTAGAGACTTGGATTAAGCAAAGCTTATCCAACCCTTTATAGTTTAGGCGGGAAAATCTTACAAGTGTTTTGAGCGGGACAAAACAAGAGATTCAAGTCAATGCCTAGTACGACCTAGTGGGACAAAGGTGAACAGTTGGCAGAACTGTTCACCTAAAGTAGTTAAAGGCATGTCTCGATTTGGACATGCATTTAATATGTTGTACTCTTCCACTCAGAAGATGACACGTATCAACTACCCCCACTAAGGATACAACCTCGTACCACTATAAATAGGGATGAGAAATAAGTTAAGATTCAACCCTTGTGCTTGGAATCTTGATCTAAGTTCTTTCTCCCACTGGAACCACTGAGCCCTCAGCTGTCCATCAGCGACTCATTGGTTCTCTTGTAAACTTGAGTCTCGAATCAAGTTTACTTGTTCTAGGGTTCATTTATTGTTGTTATTCAACAGGTGTATTCATAACACTTTGTAATACTTTGTTGATAATAGTTAATAAAGCATTACTCGTTTGAAAAGTATATCCTTTGTGTGTTATTGTTTTTCGTGACCTAGTTTCAACAATAGTTGTATTTTGGGACTTTCAATGTCCCATGCCTCTTGGATAGACTTAGCAAGAATGTTTCCACCCGCGGCCGAGTTAAGGGAATACTTGATGGTGTGGTCTCAAACTGTTGTAGAAAGTATTGATTTGGTGGACTTGGTCAAAACCGTGGTTAGGGCATTTTCTTAATAACTCTTTGAATTCATCCCAAGCCTCACTAAAGGTTTGATCTTTCTTTTGTTGAAAACCTATGATTTGATTCCTTAATCCGGTGGTTCGTGAAGGTGGAAAGAACTTGTTCACAAATTTCTTCTTTAATTCCTCCCAAGTGAGAATGCTATTAGAGGGTTGCTTATCTAGCCAAATCTAACCATTACCCTCCAAAGAGAAAGGGAATAACATCAACTTAACTGCCTCTTGAGGCACCCCATTATACTTAACAATGTTACTAATGGAAAAGAATCTCTTGATGTGGTCATGAGGGTCATCCATAAGTCTCCCTAGGAAAGATATGGTAGAAACCATTTGTATCACACATGTCTTAAGTTCAAAATTGTTGGTGGCTATCTCGGGAATGACTATGGCATCCGCATTCCCATCCACGTTGGATTGGAGAATTTCAATCAATGGTCGATTGTACATGGGTTCATTTAAGTTGTCGAAAGCACGATGATCGTGATTGGCTTGAGGGACGGCTTTGTTCTTATTCTTCTTCCTTTTGGGAGGAAGTGGTACACCACTAGGTATATGTGCACGCGCTCGATTGCGCATGCAACTCAACACGAGGAATGAGAGAGGAGCTATCGGTCGACTTTGAAAGAGAATAGATTATCTCCTTCAAGGTTCAATAGTGAAAACCACAAGAAAGTATAATATATATGTAGTACTAATTAGGCGGCAACCCCCCCCCCCCCAACAAGCCTTCCTTCTTGAAATACTTACTAGTGAACGGGGATGAGGTGGCGCTAAGCTCTTAAGTACCTGTTTCCCTTAGGCTTGCATTTTATACAGAGCCGCCTTTTTGTTTACTTAATAGTTCGTATTTCTTGAATTCTTGCTTATTGAAAGTAATTATCTATTTTTCTTTTAGTTTGATTTATCGATACACGTAAATGGGACCGGAATAGCCCCAAGTACTGTGTATTTCCAAGGCAATACTTATGGAAGTAGGTAAATTGATTGTTCGTATCTACGTATACTTTTTTACATATAATAATATAGAGAAAATATTTTGGCATTTATTTGATTTTTTAAGAAAATATAATATGTACGTAAAAACGAGTGAATACAATATATACAATTTATTTTTGGTGTAATCATTTAGGAAAAAGATTACTTTTTATTTATTACTTTTTAAATTTTTTTTGTTCAATTCTTAGGAAAGAATTGATTTTTTGTGATTTTTTTTATATTTTTAATTTTTTTTATATTTTTGATTTTTTTTATATTTTTTATTTATAATACGTAAAAGGAACGTTCACAAGTGAATGGATCCCAAAATCCAATATGTAACCGTCAATCAATCATCAATCTCCACGTAAAGACCCGGCAGCGGCGCCATTTAATATTTGTTCTTTTTCAAGTTCGTTTTTCTCTCGATATCTTTACGAATTGAATGATCGATATCACTCAAATCACTTTATTGTTCTTGGTATTTGATTGTCAAAGTTATGGCATTCTATGTCTACTTATCACAAAACCGTCAAAAATGTAAAAATAATATCGTCTACGTAACCGTACTAGTCTAAAAACAAGGTGCACATACCATGTATTAAGCACAATGTACAACCAAGTAATGCACAACAAGTAACAAACTAACAACTTTAACAAAAATATGTAACTAACTAACCATCTAAAAGCACATACCATGTATTAAGCACAAAACCGTCAAAAATCTAACAAATTTAACAATTTTAACAAACTAACAAACTATAAAAATGTAATAAAATTACTACTATCTTTTTATCAAAATCTAACTAACTTTTTTTAAAATTGTAACTAACTTTTACCAACTAATTTTTTATGAAATTCTACCAATTTTAAACAAACAATTTTTTTTATAAAAGTAAAAATTACAAATCTTACTAACTCTAAATTAATTTTACAAAAGTACAAATGTAATTTTTATAAATCCTACAATTTAAGTACAGTAAAGTATTGTTTCGAAGATCTAAGAGAATTTTGCTTGTTTATTAAACTGGCCAAAATCATAAGCAGCCCAAGAACATGAAATCCAAACAGATTATTGCTTAACAGATTGTAATTCTAACAACTTGGACTAGATTTGCAAAAACTTAACAGATTGTTAAGTGCAAATAGGACTGTCACTGAAAGACTTCAATTCAAGATTAGGGACTAAACTAGTATATATCAATCTCACATAAATCCTAACAGTAAACATCAAGTAACATGCAACTTCTATTGTGTCAATATGAATAAGCATGCAGTGATATTTAGACTAAAAAAACTCAAACAAAACGTAAAGAAGTGCTTAACAAGTAGAACTAATGAATGACTCACTACTAGTTCTTTTTGGACAAGTTTATAAATATTTATAAGACTTCATTAAGGTTATAAGATTAATTTAAGACAATGTACAAGTACCCTAATGCACAAGGTACAATATTTCAATGCATGGCTTGTAAATTAGGTCAAAATGGGTATTTTCACCCTTTAGACATGTTTACTTAGAATAACTTAATAAAAACAATGTAGGGAGTTCATGAAAACATTGAGGACAATGTAGGATGTCTAAAATGAGTTTACATCAGTATCTAATTGAAGGATAATCACTTTTACTAAGACTTAACCATAAATCATTAGAAACCCTAACCCGCCTAAGTTTTCTTCCCATTTTCACATCAAACCTTTGTTAAACTTCAAACCAAGGACCCAAATCTCTTAAATAGAATGTCTATACCCTAAATAAACCCTAATAAATCACTAATCATATTCCTAATCCCTTAATCACCAAAATTAAAAAGTTACAAGGCCTATAATTGAACCCGATTTTATGATTTCCCTCCAAAAACCTATTTCAAACCATTCCCTCCCATTCTGAGTTTGAAAAGATATTTGTATGTTGTAAGATTTTACATGTTATTTCAAGTAGGTGCATCACCTACTTGAAGCTACACATCATCATCCTTATCATATATGTACTGTGAGATATTCTTAGCCATAAGACCAAGATATTTTCCATCCTAGACTCTAGGAACTTGCATATATCTTCCCTAGCCTCCCTTAGTCACTAAGTTATCCATTATACACGTTCATATCCAAAACTTGGAAGCTAAGGCTTAGAAATAGTATAAATAAGACCCTTTAGCTTCATTTTAGAATCATCCTTCCATTTCTTACCTAAACACACATACATTATGTTCTCCCAACACCATTGAAGCTCTAAGGAGTCCTTAAGATCAGTAGAAAGCTTTGAAAGAAGTTCTAGGAGTTCTTGAAGGGTTATGAGGAAGATATAGTCCATATACCTCATTAGGAGCCATTTTGGAGCATCCTAGGCAATCACTTTGTTAGCTATGCTTTGATCTTGTTATAATACTTTATTAGAGTTTTATACTGTTAATAAGATGTTATAAAGATAATCTAAAATAAACTAAGTCATTTCATCATTTTAAATGAAAGTTATAAGCTAAAAAATGTCTTAAAACCCTATTTTTGTAATTTACATAAAATAATAAGCAAAAACCCTTTTCAAAAGCTATAAATCTGTAGAAATGTTTTTGTTATGATTATAAACTTGTTTTGAAACTTTTTTTTAAAATCCTAGATCATTTGGTCCATTTTTGAGGTTGTTATGTGATTTTTACAAGTGTAGGGACTAAAACTGTCATTTTTGAAACTATTTAACATTTTGGGCCAAAAGTGTTATTTTATGAAATTATAAGCTATAATAATAAACGTGGGAAAGTTTGAGGTCCTAAGGTTAAATAGTGAAGGTTTGAAATGCAAATACTAAAACTATATACTATAAGGGTTAAAAGTGTAATTATACCAAAATGGTTATTTTTGCCAATTTTGAAACTAAAGAATATTAATTCTGAATATGAGGAAGTAATGAAAGTATCATGTTAGTAGGGGAACTTTGTACAAAGATGTTCCATCTTGATATTACGTTCTGACTGAGTGGTTGGGTTTACGATTTAAAGTGTCCTCGCTCCTCAAACGTTTATAGAATGGCTTCTGAGTATATATAACCAACATTTAAAGTGTCCTCGCTCCTCAAACGTTTAAAGTGTCCTCGCTCCTCAAAAATTTTGATTTGTATTATTAAATAGTTTATTTATGAATGAAATATATCCGATTATAGCTCAGATTCTATGGACATAAGGTGCGTTCATAGCCTCATTTCTAAATGCTTTCTAAATGATTTCAATACTCGTGAGGGGGATATATGCTAAAAATGGAATACAAGTGTTTTTGGTATGCTTTCTAGATATGATTCATCGACACTATGTTTACTTCTGCCTATGAAAGTCCCTTTTTAATTGTGAACCGCTAATAATTTCTCGGAATGAGCGCTAATATCGTAAATAGTACTATTGGAGACTGACATCTCCTGTCTAGGCAAGTCGCACTTTCTAGCACCTCAGTGGTCAAACATGCATTCTTTATTTTGCAAATAAGGGTAGTTTGGAAGACTTCCTCATAAGGACAAACTGTTGGTTCCTATGTCTAGTCGCGGTATCATGAGCTTAGTGCAATTGAATCATCATTTTATTCAAACTTACGAGCAAATAACAACATAGCTCAGGAAAAGGATCTTGTATTCAAACTGATTTTTAAACCTATAAACTCACTCAACTTTTGAGTTGACTTTATGCATATATTTAAGATAATTGTGGCTGATAGCATGGAGCAGCACAAGGATGGCATGAAGAGGCACAAGACTAAAATTATTCTAGATTTTGGGAACCTTATTTTGTGAAACTCTGATTTTTCAATGAAATATAAAGAAAGTTGATTTTATCATTCTTTTGAGTTGTTTTCTATTATTATGACTTGTGTTCTATGAAGTAATACCCCAAATCAATGTTTCGTTGCGTAAAGGTAAAATGGGGGTGTTATAGATTGGTACTCAGAGCCATGGTTATAGAGAAAAAGTAAAATCTTGACTATAACTACTTTTAAAATAATTTCAAGAAAGTCCTCCGTGCCAATGCCAGTGCTGCTATAAGAATGAGGTAATATTATACCAATACTAGTACTGCTACCCTGTAGAACAATGTGTAAACGATACCATGTTTATGTGTACGTAACCTACTATAAATATTTAATGATTTATTGACGTCTCTAGAAATAGGTATTCCTATCTCCCTCCTATTATCATCTTATCGGATTCTCAAGAAGAGCGTTCTGCAAGTGTTCCTGATAACTTCCCAAAGTATATTTCCACTCTCCCGATGAATAATCCTTATGATACTTCAAAAAAATACACCCAAAGACCAGAAAATCCCAAAATACGTTTTACCCTTTGATGACGACCCATATATGCAAGTTATACGAGCATATAACGAAGAAGTAGATTTTACACCTCGACACTAAGATTTTCCATCACCTTACCCTATTAATATACCATCACCTATATCTAAAACTTTACATATAAATACCTATGAACAATAACTAATAATGTCCTACCCTATATGAAAGAACTTCCTCCCGAGTGTATTGAAGATCTTGAAGATAAAGTTGAAGGGCTTAGGAAAGGCCGGAGAATTATACAACGAGATTTTGAGAAGTTAGAAGGAGATTTTGAAGAAATCAAGGCTAAGTTGTGGAGAAGACAAATGATACACGATGAAGAAATTGTTCAAGCTCAACTGAAGATTTCTACTTTTGAGTTAGTCATTGAGGACATTCAAATTAGACATCGAGCCAATATACGAAGTCTTTTTGATGCCATCAAAGAACTTAAGAGGGAGAGATGAAAACATTAGACTACTAAGCTGTAAATACTTTCAACTTTATGTCTTTACTTTTATATTAACAGAGAAGCTTGTCCTGTAAGTTTATACAATGCAAGCTGTTAATAGATAAAAGTTGTGTTTCTCATCTTGTCGTTTCATATCTGTTTTTGAGAAATAAGAAACTCCTATTTCTTGGTTTTCTCATAAAATTATTATGAATGAAATTGCGTTAATTCACGAAGAAAGCATATACTTGATAAAGTATATTATTTTTTTTGGAATTTCTGTTATCTTCGATGATAATACAAATTATCAGTTGAATATAACCCGCAATTTGGAAGAAAGACTTAAGAAGATGTATGGTATGCTTGGCTATTATATAAGACAAGTTGTTGCATATCAAATTATGTTACGATTATGAATCCGTTGTAAACTTTGGAACTATGTTTCATAGTTGGATTTATTATCCTCAGATATGAATGATAATCAACATATTAAGTTCCCCCTACACCCTACCAAATAAACCAAAAAGACATACCCTTGTGTGGATAAGCATTTATATATATCCATATACATATGTGATGAATGTTTTCTGATATGAGTATACCTTAACCCTAAAGATGTTAGACAAATGATTAACGATAACGTGGCTGCAATCCTGCAATTACAAATTGTCAATAAGAAGTATTACCCGGAAGAAGACTCGATGACCAGTTAGTTTTTGATATCCAAGGAAGAAAAGATGATATTAGTATCACCCGTTGGATTAAAAAAGCCAATTTAGTTTCCTATCGTATTTGAAATTATGAAGCTTGCTATAAGAAGATAGCACTTCGTCACTTATCTTGGTAAATTCTTTATACTCAACCCATTGAGATAAAAGGAGTACACAAGATCACTTGATTAAATTACATATATTTCTTAAAAAAGATGATCGAGAAGATGAAAGAAGAACTCCGCTACCTAATGACAAAAGGAAATAACCTCGGGACATATACGAGGAAATTTCAAGAGTTAGCAGAGTTAAATCCTATTCCGTAGAATGAGAAAAGCCTTCATCAGAAGATTTTATCATGGAATTTCATTTGAAAATCTATTAAGAAGACCCCATTAGAAGATTTTGTTAGGAAAGTTTAGGAATTTTATCAAAGATTTTAAAGAAAGATTACCACTTCCAAAAATCCCAAATTATTGGAATAAGTCATTAACATATCCCAAAAGTTGATGAACAAGGTAATTAAGCACAATCCTGTGCAAAAATAAGAAAAATCTTAAGAGTAAACTCGGCAGTGAATGAACGTCCATAGTGTAAGACCCGTGAAAGTGCCGTAAGATGCTAAGTTATTGTCTCAAGAGCTGTTCAGTATGAGCATCTCTCTAAAGTTGCGACCACTTGAGGATGTGATATCCCGAGCCCAACGTTTTTTATTTAATCCTATTTTACGGATATTTTTGAAATTTTTAAGAAATTTCGTTTGTTATATATTTGACGGTTTAAGTTGAAACCAACGTTTACGGTCGTAATTTAACGTTTGACGATTTAAGAAGAACCGATAACGACTACGATACCGATGGATGCCCAAAACTTACATTTTATTATCGATTGATCGATATTTGAGTTTTTCGAGATTTTATTGTTGTTACGTGTTAAGTCGAGTCAGAACCATGTGTATATTCGTTTTGTGTGCGTTTGAACCATTTAAGAGTAATTTGAGTGTTCGGGGCGACCCCCGACTCCCGTGAATTTTCAAAACCGACTAGCTAACTCATTTCCGCTCTTTAAATAAGTTGTTTGCCAAATAGGCCAAAAGATTAGCCAAATTGCACCAAAGGCCCCTCTAATTTTTACAAAATGGAAGGAGGAAAAACACACATCACAAAAACACATTAAAAATTTTCTCCTCCTCCTTCCACTCTCTCTAGGCCGTCGGCCACCCACCACCATACCACCACCATATTTTTTTTACTTTGATTTGATTAAATCCAAGTTTAGACCACCTTCTCTTTATCCATTGTAAGTGTTCTTACATACTTTAATCCAACATGCAACATCTCTAAATTTTCAAGAATCAAAGATTTTTCAAAAATGTATTTTGATGTAATTAAATCATTAATTCGTTTAATTGGTGATTGGGTAATGTTAGATAATTAATTAAACATAATGGGATTTATGTTCTTGGTCTTCCACAGCACCAAAAAGCCACGAAATGTGGGGGGGGGGTGTTGGGTGTGTTCAAGGTGTTTGATGAAATGTGTCATGGGTTTGTGTCTAGATTGATGTTTTGGGTGTGTTGAATGGTTTAAAAATATTGCATGCTTGAATTTGTGTTTGGGTTTTATGATGATTTTGATTATTAGGGTGTTAGGACTGATTAGAGTGTTTGAGTATGATTAGGAGTGCTTAGGTTGATGCCTAGTGTCGATAAATGGGTTTGAAAACGAGCGTTGGGATGATTTTGGTATGGGTGATTTTAGGCAGAAAGTTTGAGGTGTTTTTGTAAAAATTATTTTGTAAACAGGTCTTGTGATTAGGATGTAGTTGTAGAGCTTTGTCTTAGCTTCGTTTCGGTATAAAGTAGAGCTTACGACTCCAAACAAGTCAAAAGTTATGTTACTTTGAAAATACGTGTACCGGGAGATGAGAACCAACACAATCCGAATTTGTGTTTGGTTTTGGGTCAAATCCCGGGAACCATAGGTTTAGTTTGGTAAATGGTCAAAGGTTGATTTTTGGTCTCAAACCTGCATATTTGAGTCTATTATAAGACTTAGGTGTCAAATGGGTCAATGGTACATTTTAAATGGGTCAAATGAGTCAAACTTGGTCAATGTGCAAAATCAGTCCAAAAAACGTAGGTTTAGTAATGTGTTGAGTAACGGGTCGTAGAAGCGAAAACTTTTAATGGGATTAAAAATGGGTTTTCTATAGGTCTTAAGGTATTTTTGAGAATTTTCTCAAATTTTATAAAAGGGTATAAGTTTAGGAAAACAGCCCATACTTTTGGTAAGTATCGGCGAAATCGTAAAATGGATAGTAACTTTAATAACATTGATAAATGATATAAGTCTAGTAACAACTACTTGTTTGATTTTGGCGTGATTTTTCATAAGCGTTGAGAGTGTTTGCATATGCGTGTGTTTGCATATGCGTGTGTTTAGTACAATAATGTACGCGGAGTATTGATTTGGTTTTCGTACCTTGATTTTTAGGTCAAGTGTTAAATTTTCCCGGGCATCCACGTCGTCAGTGACATTTCTCGTTACGTCTTCGCTAGAACCACTACTAATACGCAAGGTGAGTCTATAGCCTCGCTCTTTACTTATTTCAAATGTTTTTACCCGCGAGGGGGATGCATGCTATTTAAATGAAAATGAACATAAGTCAAGAATGGTTGTTGGACCCGAATGTTGCCTTGAAATTGTGTTGAGTACCTAGTTGCAAAAGGCCCTAATTTCATGAACTATTAACTATTGTCTTGCCCTTGCGAAGGGGGAAATAGCCGCTTATACAAAGTGATAGTACTATGGGGTTGACTACCCTATCCGAGACGAGGGCTAGTACGTTGATACCCCCTGCGAACGGATAATTTGTGATAAGAGATAAGGTATAATTGCAACTAATGCCTTAGTAGGGGCACTGGTTTCATCTGAATCACGCCGGTAATTATTACGCGGGTGATTGAGTTAACGGATTAGTGTCATGAGCTTAAACACAATTGTCATATCCTTGAATAATAGATTGTTTGCGCGACAATGCTATTGAATGATCATGATTGGTTTTTAACACTTATGTTCAACTTATGATTTGATAAACCTATAGATTCGCTCAAACTTTGTGTTGACAGTTTTAAGCATGTGTTTCAGGTAACCAAGATTGATAGCAGCGGAGCATGCGAGGATGGAAGTTGTTGTGGCTTGGCGGTCTACTTTGTTTTCTTCCCTTTTAGCACTTAAATACTTTATATTATGTCATGTGAACGAAAATGTACTTTTGGGTTGAGATTCAGTGGGGACCTAAACGCAAACTCTGTTTAGGATTATCTTGGGATTTGGAAAACTGTAGACTTGTATAATTTTAACAATGGTAAAATTTATGTTTAAACTTTTACATCTCTTTGAGTCGTTTGATATAGCTTATGTGTGATGATAACTACGTAGCACCCAAATGTTGTAGTTCCGCTGCGCATAGCATTTGTTGGGGGTGTTATAGATTGGTATCAGAGCCATGAGTTATAGAGAACTAGGTCATTTTGAAAAATCCTAAACTATAACTTTTGGTGTCGTAAGAAATTGTCCAAGCACACAACTATCCTGCATGGCTCCGGTAAGCTTTCTTTAGCATTGCTTTATATTTTAGATGTATCCCTCAAAATTGATATAAATTCCCTAGTATTTAGTAAGTAAATACTTTGATATATATTGAGATATATTGTTTTGTACGTTGAGTACTTATCATCGTAATTTGCAAATTCCTGTAAAGATTATCGTATATGTTGCATGTAATTGGCATAACGGGCTACATTGCATTACATGGCAACACCGCGTTGTAATCCTACGTGTATGTAGGAATGGTTGTATGTATAAGTATGTATATTCTATGGTATTTAAAGGCATTGCACGTGAAGCAATGGTCCTTGAGTGATTATCGTACATGTTATAATGCGGTTTTGTTGAGAATTCGGCCTCACCGCAAATTATCAATCTTGATAATTATTTTGTTGTTCGGATAACCGAATATGAACCTCGTTTGATACTCTAGATACATAAGTAACGCTTCGTAACATATTGTATACTGACTAGATTGATCTCGATTGTCGTTATCGCACCGTGATGTGTCATTTTGGACATTTTCTTTTGAAACGTAAATTACTCACGTATTACCGTATTTCCTTTATTCCTCATGGGTTTGATATATTGGTTGGCGTAACTATAATATAGACGAAGTATAACCAACGACACGTGCATCGTAACGGCGAATCATGTGTGTGTTATAAAACGTGGTTGAGGCATGTTGCCATTTAATCGTTGTTTACTATTCTACTTGAATTTTCAAGATGTGTTTTAAAATAGACTAGCGTCGTGATCAATCGCGATAACTTGGAATTTGGTTGGTTTTTGTGTTAATTTTGTGGAGTATGATTTCGAGACTCATCCGAGGCCGATAACAACATTTAGTTGACATGCGTATTCTCGTTCCATTTATTTCATTTTGTTTTGTTGTTTCATTATTTTGAAGTTAATATTTTACATGACGAGGTCTGGCATTTGTGCGAGTTAAGTAAGCATCGAATTTTGTTGATTGAATGATTTAAACATAAAGTGTTTTACATATTAAATAAATGGTGAACGAAACTTTTGGACAAAAATGACTTATGATGTGTCTTGTAAAAAGTAAAACTCTTATAGAGAGTAAAGTGACAATGTGAAATTATTTTTCTTTCAACTTTGGTTGGTAAATCGTAATAAGTAATTTGTATTACTCGTAAAATCCTTGTTTTCATATATTAATAATTTGATACTAGAAGCTAGTGATGGATTTGTTAAGATATTGTTTAATTTAATTTGAAAAAAAGAGAGTTTATAATAAAATTTACGATATGACTATCGAGTATATGTAACTTTGGATTTAGTATGAATTAATTTTCGGGTCAATGTAGCAAACTTTTGGCGTATCTTGTAATATAAAACATGAGTAGAAGAATTGGTCATGTATTTTGGAGTAAAAACTTTGTAAAACTGGTTTTATCTTAAACATAAGGTCATGATATATGCATTGGTATAAACTAAAACTCGTCACTTGTCGTAGTAAATAAACTGGGATAAAATCGGAATATACACTTTAAGTAAGAAATTATAATGCTTGAAATAAATTTTAAACATTGATGGAACGTCATTGGAAATCATTTTTTATTTAATTGTCGTTATAGAGAATCACTATGCATAATTCGATGATGCTTGTTTAAAATCGTTTGAAAAATCTTTTGTTTTATTCCGCTGCGAGATGTGTTAATTTTAAAATCACTTGATAATGGGCTAATGATTAAAAGTTGAATTTTATATATCTTTGAATAATTGAAATAAGCACCTTGATTATTTATTTTATTATTGTTATTGAGATTCGAGTGTCGACTAAAATCAGTAAGTATCCGAGATAATACTACGTGAAACCTCTTTAGCATTTGAGTCGAATTACGCGAATATGATTTAATAAATCAGTTTTAAGGAAGACATGTGTATAATAAAAAGTCAAGGTAAATTTTAAGAGTCAATTGGACTAGTTTGAGTCGTGTTGGATACGTGTATGTATGTGATAAGGTAAGCCGTAATAATAATTACGTGAAACTTTGAAAATTCTTACTGTATACGTTTTGGGTACTTAAGATATGAACATTAACGAGATTTTGACACAAGTATGGAGATTTTCAAACCTAATGATTTGTCAATTATGATAACCGAGTCACCGCATCTACTAATGTTAATAATTTCCGAGAGATTGAAATTTTTCCAGAAATGAAAACGTTGTAAAGATTGGAAAATGAAAGGTATAAATTCTTTAATGGTGTAACACAAATTAAAAATGTGTAAATGTTCGGTTTTACAATGTACAAGGTAACACTAATTACCATACGCAAATGGATTACCCAACACACGCCTACTTGTATATTATTTAATAAGGATGTATATCTAATCTTTTGGGTCACGATGGTTCGATCGTACAACATCAGTTCTTTGATTTTGCAAGTCTATATCTAAATTTGGGTAGTAGTGTGAATTGTTTATTTTAATATTGTCTATGGTATGAAACCATTATTATTATATCTATTTTTGGATTGCTACTTCGCTAGTACTTGATAATGAGGGTATGTCACCCGGTATATTTTGTCCTGTTCATAGACGTTGTGACTTTTCTTCTTACGGTTAATGGAACCTAAAATTCTGTATTTACTTGAATGATGCTATAAATATTCATTAAATTGGTTATTTATTTATATTGAACAAAAGCGAGGAGGCGAAGCCCCTTTACCAAATTGTAGAGGTGAAAGAACTCGACCTTCCTGGTGAAATTGTTTCTATTCGACCAAGTGATTATTCTCCTCTCCCCGTTTACCCTTGGTGGAATGTGTGTGCAACTTGAGACGATGGGAATTATGATTGTTGTTCTAGTTTTGACGCTTGTGTTGATTTTTGATGCTTACTCCTTGTAGTCGTAGATCGCTGTTGTTATCCCGAGACTTTTGTCATATATTTGAAGTATTTTTATTTCTAATGTAGTTAATTTTAGTTGGCAATTATATTTCTCGTTTACCTCGTTCGATCTCATTGATTTTCGATTTTTTTATTACTTGTTGTGCTTGCAATGATCTTTAATCCTGAACCACCTTACCATTGAGTGGTGAGTAGTCTATTTTGAAAATATGTATGAGTGTGAAATGTTTCGTTTAACCAAATGTAAATGGTGTCGATTTATTTATTTAATTATTTATTCATTTTTCTCATAAAAAGGCAAAGCAAAAATATGTTTTCAAAGTGTATGAAAAATGTTTGATGTGTTTCTTAAAACGATGGTAACAATATTTTCCCATTTCAAATTTCATTTCAAATGGTTTAATTATTTTGAAGATTAGGTCGAAAACTTTCGTAGTCATATTTGGTATGTAACTAATAATGTTTGTGTCGTCACTCGATCCTTAATTATGCACAGCTTAGCTAACTATGCATAATTCGAGAAGAGTCCTGTTTTGTTGGTTGTTGTTGCTTGATCCTTAAGTATGCATGATCTAGCTAATTATGCATAGTTTAGGAAGGGCGCTATCGTGTCAAACAAATTGGTCATCTTGAGACTTGTAGTGTTTTGATAAACGTTTGGATGAGAACGTTTCTTTTTAAAATGGTGGATCATTTTTGCAAGTAGTCGTAATTTCTTTGATTCTTAAAGAAAATTTTTGAATTTTCTTGTGTTCTTTGAAATCTTTTCTTTTTGTTTGGTGTTGACTTAGTAAGTCACTGTGACCGAGTAATTTTGGAAAATGTTTTTATGTGTGTGTGTAACGTGCGAATTTCATCGAAATCATGAGGGTGCTGATTAAAAACCTAAGGGCTCGTATCGACACTGAGAAGAGTTTTTAACAAAAATAGAAGACTGCCGAAGTAGAGGAACCCCGAGTTCGAATAACTCCGAGGGAAATAAAGAAGACTTCTCCTGCATCAAACGTATCGTACCTTATTTATTTTATTTTCTCGTTCTTTTGACATGTTTAACGACACGCGATAAACTGTTGCAGTTTACCAACTATGCATCGGTAGTTGGAAGACAATTCCATTGCCGTCTTCGTTTATTTAAGTGAGGAATCCTCTTTGCTTAACTCAACCATCCTTGATTATCGATGGTTAAACGATAGATATCCATAGTTGATGTTTTGTGGTAAACCCTTGCCTTTCATGTATTTATGTGGTAAGTGATCTGGTCGAGTGATCGTAAGTTGTGAGAACTTGAGACGACATTGTCCAATGAAGTCTGATCATGGAGAACACGTGCCATGTAATATATTTCTTTTTATATTTAACTGTGAACGGTGATGCTTGTTGAGGTTTTGACCACGTTTGGGACGAAAGTAAGATGGTGTTCTTGTAATATATATATATATATATATATATATATATATATATATATATATATATATATATATATATATATATATATATATATATATATATATATATATATATATATATATATATATATATATATATATATATATATATATATATATTGGGTATGGATCCGTGTGTGAGCACTCTGCGATGGCATATGTTTGTATTTTATTTCTTTTGGATATGCATCCATAGCTGGCAAGTTGTGAACCTTCTTAAACTTGCAATTTTCTTTTGACTGGACTCATCCGAGAATCATGTCAAATATTCTTATTTTATCATGGCTTGGCTGATTAGCAACCATGAGTTAACTTGGTTGAACTTATTTACTTGGCATGGTTTGGCTATTTCGCAAACATGTCGTGATACGGCTTTATGTGCTTCATAATGGCTTTTGTGTTTGATTGGTTTGTGATGTTTTCGAGAGAGTTATGTATACGTCGAATGATTAGTGTATCGATGAATTCGTTTTTGACGAACTAGGGTTGTATGTACGTAATATTGCGATAAGGTGATTTTGTACGACTAGTAATAATTACTTCGTCTTTTATATTCTGAACGTTTTTCGATGGGGTTATGTGCGACCCGTGTGATTTTCTTTATGATTAATTGTTTTTATGAGACGATGAACCAAGTGAAAGGACGATTCGAAAGTTGGAATACATGCTCCGAACGTGTGTGATTGATTTTGATAGTTGTTGAGATCAACACTTGTCGTTGGTAGTATCTTTGTACAACGACTTTTACCTTGTTAGCATTGAAGTTGTAGCATTTGAAGAATTATGTTGATGAAAATGTAGATCACCAGTTGAGTGGAATGGAGTAGGAAAAATTCAGTTGAATGGACTTGAAATGATTTGAGAGACTACGAAAGAGATTGTGTAGATTAAGAATTATTTGCTAATCGCGAGAAGCTGTGGAAAGAGATGTGTTGATACCCGTGGGAAGAATTTGGGAAATTGAAGTGGAGATCATGGATCGAGATGTTAAGAGATTGAAGCAAGGCATAATACTCATTGTGAAGGTGTGATGGAACCCGAGACGTGAACCGAAGTCCAATTGGAACGTGAATACCTCTTTAGTAAAAAGTACCCTCATCTTTCTAGTAGTACGAAATGCGAGCATAAGAACCAGAGAGCGCCGGGACGTCGCTCCTTTAAGGAGGGGAGGATGTAAGACCCGTGAAAGTGCCGTAAGATGCTAAGTTATTGTCTCAAGAGCTGTTCAGTATGAGCATCTCTCTTAAGTTGCGACCCACTTGAGGATGTGATATCCCGAGCCCAACGTTATTTATTTAATCCTATTTTACGGATATTTTTGACATTTTTAAGAAATTTCGTTTGTTATATATTTGACGGTTTAAGTTGAAACCAACGTTTACGGTCGTAATTTAACGTTTGACGATTTAAGAAGAACCGATAACGACTACGATACCGACGGATGCCCAAAACTTACATTTTATTATCGATTGATCGATATTTGAGTTTTTCGAGATTTTATTGTTGTTACGTGTTAAGTCGAGTCGGAACCATGTGTATATTCGTTTTGTGTGCGTTTGAACCATTTAAGAGTAATTTGAGTGTTCGGGGAGACCCCCGACTCCCGTGAATTTTCAAAACCGACTAGCTAACTCATTTCCGCTCTTTAAATACGTTGTTTGCCAAATAGGCCAAAAGATTAGCCAAATTGCACCAAAGGCCCCTCTAATTTTTACAAAATGGAAGGAGGAAAAACACACATCACAAAAACACATTAAAAATCTTCTCCTCCTCCTCCCACTCTCTCTAGGCCGTCGGCCACCCACCACCATACCACCACCATATTTTTTTCTACTTTGATTTGATTAAATCCAAGTTTATACCACCTTCTATTTATCCATTGTAAGTGTTCTTACATACTTTAATCCAGCATGCAACATCTCTAAATTTTCAAGAATCAAAGATTTTTCAAAAATGTATTTTGATGTAATTAAATCATTAATTCGTTTAATTCGTGATTGGGTAATGTTAGATAATTAATTAAACATAATGGGATTTATGTTCTTGGTCTTCCACAGCCCCAAAAATCCACGAAATGTGGGGGTGTTGGGTGTGTTCAAGGTGTTTGATGAAATGTGTCATGGGTTTGTGTCTAGATTGATGTTTTGGGTGTGTTTGAATGGTTTAAACATATTGCATGCTTGAATTTGTGTTTGGGTCTTATGATGATTTTGATTATTAGGGTGTTAGGACTGATTAGAGTGTTTGAGTATGATTAGGAGTGCTTAGGTTGATGCCTAGTGTCGATAAATGGGTTTGAAAACGAGCGTTGGGATGATTTTGGTATGGGTGATTTTAGGCAGAAAGTTTGAGGTGTTTTCATAAAATTATTTTGTAAACAGGTCTTGTGGTTAGGATGTAGTTGTAGAGCTTTGTCTTAGCTTCGTTTCGGTATAAAGTAGAGCTTACGACTCCAAACGAGCCAAAAGTTATGTTACTTTGAAAATACGTGTACCGGGAGATGAGAACCAACACAATCCGAATTTGTGTTTGGTTTTGTGTCAAATCCCGGAGACCAAAGGTTTAGTTTGGTAAATGGTCAAAGGTTGATTTTTGGTCTCAAACCTGCATATTTGAGTCTATTATAAGACTTAGGTGTCAAATGGGTCAATGATACATTTTAAATGGGTCAAATGAGTCAAACTTGGTCAATGTGCAAAATCAGTCCAAAAAACGTAGGTTTAGTAATGTGTTGAGTAACGGGTCGTAGAAGCGAAAACTTTTAATGGGATTAAAAATGGGTTTTCTATAGGTCTTAAGATATTTTTGAGAATTTTCCCAAATTTTATAAAAGGGTATAAGTTTAGGAAAACAGCCCATACTTTTGGTAAGTATCGGCGAAATCGTAAAATGGATAGTAACTTTAATAACATTGATAAATGATATAAGTCTAGTAACAACTACTTGTTTGATTTTGGCGTGAGTTTTCATAAGCGTTGAGTGTGTTTGCATATGCGTGTGTTTAGTACAATAATGTACGCGGAGTATTGATTTGGTTTTCGTATCTTGATTTTTAGGTCAAGTGTTAAATTTTCCCGGGCATCCACGTCGTCGGTGACATTTCTCGTTACGTCTTTGCTAGAACCACTACTAATACGCAAGGTGAGTCTATAGCCTCGCTCTTTACTTATTTCAAATGTTTTTACCCGCGAGGGGGATGCATGCTATTTAAATGAAAATGAACATAAGTCAAGAATGGTTGTTGGACCCGAATGTTGCCTTGAAATTGTGTTGAGTACCTAGTTGCAAAAGGCCCTAATTTCATGAACTATTAACTATTGTCTTGCCCTTGCGAAGGGGGAAATAGCCGCTTATACAAAGTGATAGTACTATGGGGTTGACTACCCTATCCGAGACGAGGGCTAGTACGTTGATACCCCCTGCGGACGGATAATTTGTGATAAGAGATAAGGTATAATTGCAACTAATGCCTTAGTAGGGGCACTGGTTTCATCTGAATCACGCCGGTAATTATTACGCGGGTGATTGAGTTAACGGATTAGTGTCATGAGCTTAAACACAATTGTCATATCCTTGAATAATAGATTGTTTGCGCGACAATGCTATTGAATGATCATGATTGGTTTTTAACACTTATGTTCAACTTATGATTTGAAAAACCTATAGATTCGCTCAACCTTTGTGTTGACAGTTTTAAGCATGTGTTTCAGGTAACCAAGATTGATAGCAGCGGAGCATGCGAGGATGGAAGTTGTTGTGGCTTGGCGGTCTACTTTGTTTTCTTCCCTTTTAGCACTTAAATACTTTATATTATGTCATGCGAACGAAAATGTACTTTTGGGTTGAGATTCAGTGGGGACCTAAACGCAAACTCTGTTTAGGATTATCTTGGGATTTGGAAAACTGTAGACTTGTATAATTTTAACAATGGTAAAATTTATATTTAAACTTTTACATCTCTTTGAGTCGTTTGATATAGCTTATGTGTGATGATAACTACGTAGCACCCAAATGTTGTAGTTCCGCTGCGCATAGCATTTGTTGGGGGTGTTATACATAGATTCTAGTAAACCAGAACATAAGATTATAAATCCAATCTATAGTGAATATGATGGAAATCTTCTTTTGTGTAAGAAATGCACCCTACATCACACAGAAATTTGCACCATCTGGTGTCGGATTTTTAACATAGTAGATCATTGGAATAGGATTTGGTAAGGGCAAGTGGCCTTATAAATCATATTTTTCGTAGGATTATTCTGTATTTTATAGGGAATAAAATACCATCTTCTATTTTAAACGACGTTCGTCTCTAGAAACCCGTATTCTTAGATTTTATATACAAAATGTCTTACACACGCCAACGTAAAAAGGAAACTTAAGGGTAGAATATTTGTTTATATTCGTGTTATGTCAGAAATTTCTAAGTCAATGATTTACATTCTGTTTATTTGATTCAATTAGGACGCTTCTTCAGTCAAATGAATAAATTTAAATCACCAAATCTATAATTTCTTCCTTGCATAAAGTTGGACGCATCTTTATGTTAGTGAGAATTTAGGACTTAAAGAGATTCGATATAAGACAAGTGTAGACTTAATAAAACGTTAGAATTCTAAAAGTGAGAAATTACGTGTATTACTATATTAAAAAAGTACATCAATGTTCGTCGTAGATTTAGAATCTTTAACATAATTGAAAGTTGAAGTATTCCATCCAACTCGAAGAAACTTTGAAATCCTTATATTGTGCTTTTAAAGCAGAATATTAAGTCATCCAACTTACGTGCTCAATCTGAATTTCCTCCATCGAAATAGGAAAGAACAATGAGGATTTTGTTACTTCAAGTAGACATGATGCCATCCGGATCATTGTCGATTGTTTTACTAAGGCTACAGGATCTATTCCTATCTAGGAAATTGATAATATGGAGACTCTGACAAGATTATACAAGAAATAATATGTTGACATAGAGTATCAATATCTATCACCTAAGATCGTGACGAGTGTTTCACATCTTGATCCTAAAAGTATACTCAAAATTTGTGTGTTATACCAAGGTGTTAAGTGGAGGAACTATCCAAACTAAACCACATACTCCCTGTATGTCTTATAAAGTTTGGAAGGACACTTAACATTGGTAAAATTTTCCCGTGTAACAATAGTTTTCATGCTAGAATCAAAGAAATACTACTTGAAGCACTCTATCGAAAGAAGTGCCATTTACGTATTTGCTGGGCTAAAGTTGGAGATTTTCAACTTACGAAACCTAAATTAGTTCATGAAACTATTTGAGAAGGTTATATGGGAATAAAGATTCATAATACGTTGAATAGTGACCGCTAGGTAACTGCTAGATTCAAATGGTAAATTAGGAAGACTGTTTTGATAAAAATTTCTCACTGTGAATGAGAAACTACACCATATTAAACAGTATCTATGTGAGAAAGATGTTTTCTCTATCAATTACTCAAATTGATTTTAAAAAATGCGATAATCAATTCAAGATTTTGAATTGAGCAGTGATATATTGACATTAGTTTCCCAAAGAACTCAATAATAATCACAATCCTTTTAATATTTTGGAATCTAAGAAAGATTTATGTGATTAACTGGCATGTTTTCAATATTTCATTTAGTAATAAACTAAATTCTTATGAGTTAATAATACGATTTTGACCACTAAGATATGAATGATATTTCATATATAACCATTTTGATGAAAATAATGATAAAAGAGATTGATTTGAAACTAAAATACAAACAGTAAAGCTGTATTCTTGATATGTGAATAAAATTCTAAGAAAGAATTTGAGCACCTACGAGCTATGTTTTCCCTTGATATGCTATGTTACCCTTATAATCTCGGGACGAGATTTCTTTAAGGGGGAGAGACTGTGATAATCCTCAAATTTCACTTATGTGCTATAAGCTATGACTGTCTCAATATGAAAATTTGGCTATTAATTTTTGCTTTCTATACCTTACTTGGTAAGATGAACTGATTCTCACAACATGAACTACCAATACAACATATTCCAATATGTTGCCAATACAATGTATATATCAAGTCTAAGATCTAAAAGTGATCTAATAAGTTCAATATCAATAAGAACATCTCAAATGTAACTATGATGCCCTAAATTCCCTTAGAAACCCTAGAATCCCTATAAATGAGTTATAAACTCAAGAATGGTAAACTATGAATGGAGAATACATATGAATAAGTCATTATGGAGTATAAACAAGTTATAAGCTATACTTTGAAGACATAATAATACCTAAGGATGGCAAGAACAAACCATACAAAGCTAAGTACAAGTAATTGTACATAATAGTCTAGATCACCACTTAGAAACCATTGATAAACAATATTTCAAGCAATGTAACTACATAAAATCTATGTACTATTATAAAAAAACAATATACTAATTACAATCTATCAAATGAAGGAAAATTAATTGATCACATAATGCTAATATTCACTAATCCAAAGCTAATTACAAGTTAAGACCTAGTAACCAAGATTAGCATATAAAATCCATTATACATTGAATTAAAGTCTATTCTTTTGCCATAAACTATAAAAATCAAATATATATCATATTAAGAATATACATTTATTTCAAGTCAAGTTACAAGTTAGTAAAGCATAAAGTATAAGTTATCAAAGCATAAGATCTTAAGCTCCCATAATTATCCCAAGAATATGATCAACCTATACAAACCATTAAACTAAAAATGTAGAATCTTTTGAAGTCATAAAAATAATATATAAGCCCTAGAATAAGTGTTTATAAAGGTACAAACACTAATTACCCAAGATAGAAAGTCATTAGGATTAATGACCTAAAAACCCTAATATTAAGAAATCTACATAGAATCACTACCTAGTTCTTTTTGGAAAAGTATATAAATATTTATATGACTTAATTAAGGTTATAAGATTATGTTAAGATAATGTACAAGTACCCTAATGCAAAAGGTACAAGGTTTTAATGCATGGCTTGTAAATTAGGTCAAAATGGGTATTTTCACCCTTTAGACATGTTTACTTAGAATAACTTAATAAAACCAATGTAGGGACTTCATGAACACGTTTAGGAAAATGTAGGGACTTCATAATCACTTTTACTAAGACTTAACCATAAATCATTAGAAACCCTAACCCGCCTAAGTTTTCTTCCCATTTTCACATCAAACCTTTGTTAAACTTCAAACTAAGGACCCAAATCTCTTAAATATAATGTATATACCCTAAATAAACCCTAATCCATCAATAATCACATTCCTAAACCCTTAATAACCAAAATTACAAAGTTACAAGTTACAAGCCCTAGAATTGAACCCGAGTTTATGTTTTCCCTCCAAAAACCTATTTCAAACCATTCCCTCTCATTCTAAGTTTGAAAATCAGATATTTTATATGTTGTAAGATATTTTCCATGTGATTTCAAGTAGGTGAATCACCTACTTGAAGCTACTCATCATCATCCTTATCATATATGTGCCGTGAGCTATTCTTACCAATAAGACCAAGATATTTTCCATCCTAGACTCTCGGAACTTGCATAGATCTTATCTATCCTCCCTTAGTCACTAAGTTTTCCATTATACACGTCCATATCCAAAACTTGGAGGGTAAGGCTTAGAAATAGTATAAATAGGAGCCTTTAGCTTCATTTTAGAATCATCCTTTCATTTCTTACCTAAATACACATACATTCTGTTATCCCACCACCATTGAAGCTCTAAGTAGTCCCTAAGATCAGTATCAAGGTTTGAAAGAAGTTCTAGGAGTTCTTGAAGAGTTATGAGGAAGATATAGTCCATATACCTCATTTGGAGCCATTTTGGAGCATCCTAGGAAATCACTTTGTTAGCTATGCTTTGATCTTGTTATAATACTTTCTTAGAGTTTTATACTGTTAATAAGATGTTATAAAGATAATCTAAAAGAAACAAAGTCATTTCATCATTTTAAATGAAAGTTATAAGCTAAAAAATGTCTTAAAACCCTATTTTTGTAATTTACATAAAATAATAAACAAAAACCCTTTTCAAAAGCTATAAATCTAGAGAAATGTTGTTATTATGATTATAAACTTGGTTTGAAACTTTGTTTTAAAATCCCATATCATTTGGTCTATTTTTGAGCTTGTTATGTGATTTTTACAAGTGTAGGGACTAAAACTGTCGTTTTTGAAATTGTTTAACATTTTTGGCCAAAAGTGCCATTTTATGAAATTATAAGCTATAATAATAAATGTGGGAAATTTTGAGGTCCTAAGGTTAGATATTGAAGGTTTAAAATGCAAATACTAAAACTATATAGTTTAAGGGTTAAAATATAAATATACCAAAGTATAACTAAAAGGGCTATTTTTGCCAATTTTGAAACTAAAGAAGATTAATTAATAATATGAGGAAGTAATGAAAGTATCATGTTAGTAGGGAAATTTGTACAAAGATTTTCCATCTCGATATTACATTCTGACTGAGTGGTTGGGTTTACGATTTAAAGTGACGTCGCTCCTCAAACGTTTATAGAATGGCTTTTGAGTATGATGGACCGAGCAATGGTGCTAGAAATACAACCAATTAATAATTAGAGAATATAAAACCAACACTTAACAATATTGAACTAAAAATCAAAGACTTGGTACTATACACAATGTATTAATCCAGGTTTGTGTGAGATCAAGCTGTTGTTCATGAGACCAAGTTGTGATTTGTATGATCAAGTTGTTTATATGTGAATTAAATATATCTGATTTTAGCTCGGATTCTATGGACATAAGGTGAGTTCATAGCCTCACTTATAAATTCTTTCTAAATTATTTAAAAACCTGTGAGGGGGATATATGCTAAAAATGGAATACAAGTGTTTTGGTATGCTTTCTAGATATGATTCATTGACACTATGTTTACTACTTCCTATGAAAGTCCCTTTTTAATTGTGAACCGCTAATCATTTCTCGGAATGAGCGCTAATATCGTAAATAGTACTATTGGAGACTAACATCTCCTGTCTGGGCAAGTCGCACTTGCTAGCACCTCAGTGGTCAAACAAGCATACTTTATTTTGCAAATAAGGATAGTTTGGCAGACTTCCTCATAAGGGTAAAATGTTGGTTCCTATGTCTAGTCGCGGTATCATGAGCTTAGCCCAATTGAATCATCATTTTATTCAAACTTACGAGCAAATAACAACGTAGCTCGGGAAAAGGATATTGTATTCAAACTGATTTTTAAACCTATGAATTCACTCAACCTTTGTGTTGACTTTAAGCATATATTTCAGATAATTGTGGCTGATAGCATGGAGCAGCACAAGGATGGCATGAAGAGGCACAAGACTGAAATTATTCTAGATTTTAGGAACCTTATATTGTGAACTCTGATTTTTCAATGAAATATAAAGAAAGTTGATTTCATCACTCTTTTGAGTTGTTTTCTATTATTATGACTTGTGTTCTATGAAGGAATACCCTAGATCAATGTTCCGCTGCGTAAAGGTAAAATGAGGGTGTTACATTCTTTTTCTAAGCTTTCAAAGAAACCGAAAATCTCGGTTCGACCCGTTTGGATCAAGAAGAACAAGAATTCTCATGATTCATCTTCTCCCAAACCTGCTAAGAATTCTTCTTTCTCTCCGATCAAATATTGGAATGAGACTTACTGTATAATCCAATTAACGGAGAAAAGGAAATTCTTCCACCACCACCTAAACCTTTCAACACTCCTCAAATCAATGACCTATCTTCTTTCCCAAACCTCTCTAGGTATTGTGAAAACATCTCTTATCCTTTATCTCCATCTCCACCAATCTCTCATCTTGATGGTCCTCTCCCATCTAACGACTTTACTTTGCATCATGGATACTCGTGTGCTTGTTGTCGATTTCAAAAAATTGAACTTGCTCATGTTTATGACAAGCTAAATATCCTTGAATTCCTCCTCACTCGACCTCCTCTCAAAGTTTTCGTTCCCGTGAACAAAACTTCGAATGATGCCTCGTCGTCTTTCTTTTATGCTTTTGGTTTATTTTCCATATTTTTTGCTTTAAATATTCAATTGTGTGTATGAATATTTCTCTTGTATGTTCTTTCTTTCATATTTGTGTAATAAGAATGTTATGCGTGTTATCCCTTTCCCGCTAATTCTTTTTCACACATTTTTAAAGAGTTGATCATGGTTAAAATTTAAAATTGGTTATGGGTGATTCCATAAATTCTAAATTTTTAACCCCTTGACATTCATTTCTTTTAGTTTGGATGTTTCTTTTCTCCCTCTATTCCACCAATTGAACTTTGATATTGTCACCACACACTCTTTGGACGTACTTAGCAAATACTTACTTCTAATTTGAGATTTCTTTTCTTCCTCCCTCTCAATTTAGTTAGTAGGTAGTGCACATATGTACATTGGTGTTTCTTTTCTTTCTTCTAACCTTTGTGTAGCATGTCACCTTAGCTCCTTTACTTGGTGCCCCTAGAAAGGGGGAGTAAGCACCAAGGGGGAGCTACTAGCAAACTCGATTCTTCTCATCTCCAAAGACTTGTGCTAACCTTTATGCTTCGATAAAGGGGGAGAAATGATAGTGATTAAACTCGTTAATAATTTGAATAATGTTGATCCCAAACTTAGATCGATTTAGCTTGTGTAAACGAGATTAAATCAAGTTAAACACGTAGAGAAACTTTGTTGTGTATAAAACAATTTAAGTATTATGCGTAATTAATACTTAAACAAGAACACACAAACAATTGTAAAACAAACTTTCACTTGATTGATAATAACAAACTTGCATACAATGAAAGTGTTAAACGTATGAAAAAATTATATGAAACAAAACCTAAAGGTCTTCTTTTATAGACATAAGAAGCCTTGTACAAGAGTCTACGTATTAGCTATTCTAGGTAAAGATAATTATAGAAAATACATTGTTGATCCTATCTTTACTAGAAACAAACTAGAAACATAATACGCGTAGACCATATCTTTCTATCAGTGCTTGACTTCAACCTATCAACGCTTGACTTCTTCCTGTCAATGCTTGATCTGTCAACGCTTGTTTTCTTCTTATCAGCGCTTGTTTTCTTCTTGTCAGCGTCCAAGTGTACTGGCTACATTTTATTCCCAACAATCCTCCCCTAAACTTTATATCTACTCTAGTAATCAAGTTTCTGAATAAAAATTAAGAACTAGGAGGAATCTTACAAATCTTATCATATTGGTAATAAACATGCTTAATCAAATCTTTGGCCACGTCACTTGAATAGTCATTCTCAAACTGTGTTGTCTTCATCTTGTCCAAAACTTCTTTGGACATGGGATACTCAACATCTACAAGAAGATACTCAGCAAACTTTGTAGAGCTCAAATAATACACACCAGCAGCTGAATACAAACGCCATTGAAGTCCACTAATATCATCCTCAAGATCCTTCCAAACAGGATCTTCTTCTTCTGGTGCACACATTCTCTTAAATGTTGACCAAAGCTTTATTCCATTGACTGAAGTAGATGCTTCAGTCTCATACTTGGCCATCAACAACCTCCAAAGGTCTGCCAAGTCTTCCATATCCATACTTGCAAAGAGAGACATAAGAGTAGTAAATTTGTGTACCTCTTTCCCATATCTGCCAATCTTCCAAAACCCACTTGCATCTTCTTCATAGCTAATGATAGGGTTTCTGGAGTCAAGAGGTAACACTTGTACCATATCTGAAGCTTCCATGGGTGAGAGCTTAATGCTCCTTCTAAGAACAGCTTCACTAGGAACCACTTTATTTAAATCTTTAGGAAACTCAAGTGGAACTCCCTTCTTTAAAGGCCTTGGAACAATCATTGCCTTCTGAATCTCCATCTCTTCTGAAAGTTCTTCTTTCCTTTCATCTGAAAGAAGTCTAAGAGTATTCATTTCCTGCACTCTTGCCCAAATGGGATAAGCCTTATACTCCAATTCTTCAAAGGATAATCCCTGCATTTTCTTGAAGGTCCATCCAGTTCCATGACATCTGAGTAACATGTAGTAAAGCTCCCTTCTGTCCCTCTTCAGTAGTGAGAAAACATTGCTAGCCTTATGTTTTAGAATTACCTTGCAGTCTCTTTGAACTCTTAGAAGAATCTCCAATCCACAAATTTGGTCTGAAATTTCAAATCTGGATTCTCCATAATCCTATTCTCCCAAGCATGGTACATCTGAAAAACATCTGACATATCAAAGTCTACTTGCAATTTTAACTCTCTAAGCTTTTCTCTTGCCAAGTCATCACCATATTCAAGTCTTTATGGTTGTTCAATTATCATAACACTTGAATCTGAACTTCCTTCATCACTTCCTTCTTGTTCCTCAGAAGTGACAACAAATGATGATTCACCAACCTTCTTCATTTCTTGTTCCACAAGTTGTGCAGCCAACCTTGAATCAAACTCTACTTGTGTTGCATCCTTTGGAACTTCTACTTCTACCATGATTCCTTTACCCTTATCTAATGGATCAATGATGGGTAAAGATGATGATGGTACCTGTGAAGACACTTCATTGATGATAGCTGATGACTAGAATACATCAACCATATCTGCAGGTCTGTCAACGCTCAAATTCTGTGCATCAACGCCCAAATTACTCTTGTCAGCGCTTGAGGTGTCAGCGTTCAAATTTTGCTTGTCAACGCTCACCTTACTTGTCTCAACGCTTCTTGTAAACAGCTCCAACATAGCTGTAAAAGACAAGTTCAAATTTGTAGGAGTAACCAGAGATGTATCAAAACCTGGTTGCTTCTTCAATTCAGTGAGGGCTTCAGCAACACCCAATGATTCTCCATCATGTGAGCCTTTGTCACTCACATGGATCTGCTCATTCTCACCTTTGGAAGATTCCTCCATTCCACGTCTAGTGTTAGAATCCTCCAAAATAACAATCCTCTCCCTCAATTGCTTGAGTTCAAGACCTTGTGTACTGACTGTTTGTACCAGGTCTGCATTTTGCTTTTTCAAGCTAATGCAGACATCCGTCAATTCCATCAATGTGTATGGTTCCAATTTGCCCTCCTCTAGAATGGGTATTTGACCTCCCAAAGTAGATTCATGGGGCATGGATGAGGTCTTAAAGATGTTAGGACTGTCTTGGCCTGCATCTAAGCGAGTAACAATAGTCCCAGCCTCATCCATAGCACCAACCACACTTGTGGTGGTGGTTCTCTTTGCAACATGGCTAGGACCACTAGAGGAGGACACTCCAGTAGTCCTTGGGCGTTTTTGCAACCTATATTCAGGTGACGTAGAAGATGATGTGGATTTGGTAATAGTTTGAAGGTTAAGGGGTGTTTGGGTCTGTGAAGAAAAGGTGTCAACGTTTGGATTACTAGTGTCAACGCCAACATTTAATGTATCCGCGTTGAAGGATTCTTGGTCAATTTCCATATGTTGAGGTGAAGGCAAAGGTTATGGTATTGGGTCAAGTTGTGGTTGTGGGTCTGGTTGGGGTTGTGCTGCTGTAATAACAGCAAGCATAGCTTGGGTGAGGGGTAATTCACGGTGAGGGGGTGAGTTCATCTTACTAAAAATAGCTTTCTTTTGCACAGGGATCTCATAAAAATCATCATGATCCCTTGTGCAGTAATTTTGCACATCAAAAACCATTTGCAAAAATCTGGGATAAGCCAAAGTCATCTTACTCCCTTTGTTTTTACACATGCCATCAAAAATTAATTTTGAAAAATTATACTTTTGCCCATTTGTAATACACACAATTGCACTAGCAATTGACCTGTTAATTTCATTATGTGCAGTACATTTGGGACTCAAACATTGAAGGATGACATCTATGAGGTACTTCCAGGCTGGGGGAAATCCTTGTTTGTGATATTTATTTAAAGTACCCTCATCAGGGAAAGGATACCCCAAAGCCTGAAGTCCTTGTTCTATTTCATTGATGGGGAGAGTGGTTATACCATTTGCATCATCAAGATGCAAAGCCTGGCGAACCAAGGCTTCAGTAACCACCCAAGTACGCCCATGAACAATAGCTATTAATGTAGTCACATTATTAATTGTTGAGGAACTAACAGTGTTCCAAAACTGTTTAATATGAGTGACAGGGATGAGAGGAGCATGAGAAAGAGCATACCTAAGAGGAGATGCATTCAAATACGCCACCATCTGAGTGTATTGTGGAAACAAAGTATCATCAGCCGCCAAATAAGAAATCATGTTGTGTTGACTCCTGAATCCCAATACCAAGTCACTTGGTTTAAACTTTGGTGCCATTGTTGAAGAAAGCTGTTTGTGAAAGATTGATGAAAGATGAATTATAGGAGAAAAAGTGTTAGACAAGAATATGATAGTACCCTGTTTAAAAATAGGAGCCAAATATATAGGTTAGATAGGCACATGTGATTGGTCAAAAATGTGACACCCCCAAATTGCGTCAAACGCAGCGGAAATAATATTTGGGTGTCACGTAGGTTGATCAACAGCAGACAGAATGTAGAGCAACAGATAAAAGATTATCCTTACATTTATTACATGATTGAAAGTGCAAATAGTATTACAGTAGTCTTTAACATTGTTTGAAAGTTTGAATTTATTCCCAATTTATAAAACCCCAGATGAGCTCTATAAATGCAACCTATCATGATGCTTGACTTCATGCACACCACTACCTGCTTCAGTTACCTGAGAAAACATGCTTAGAAAGTCAACATAAAGTTGATGAATTCATAGGTTTAATTAAAATAAGTTTGGACATTAAATATTCCCAGAAGTAGTAACGCACAAAGCATCAATACTTAAAAGTAATTAAATTTCCATATTGCCCGAAACTGAAACTTGACAGTTAAGTCATTAACAGATAAGGACCCTTCGCCTTATCTTGATCAAGGCACCCATAACAAAAATAAGTGCTGACATGTGAAACATCTGTTGTCCTGGCCTAGGCACAGTGAGAATGACTCACCCAGATGGGGACGGTCAATCCCAAATAGATCTATTTATAACATTCAAGTAATTCAATAATTCTAACAGTTTCAGATGTACGGGTCATGCGGGTTCATCTACAATAGGCAATGTGATCAAAAGTTTCACAATTCAATCCATGTCCATAAAATCAAATATGTTGCATGTTTTCTTCCCCATTAAAAGGTTTAAAAGTTTGTCAATATATAAAGTGGGTCCATGAACTCACCTCAGTAGTACAGCAATAAGTCAGTAGATAAATCTGATAAGGATGCTCACGATACAGTCAACGACCTAAATAATTATAAGGTCTCAGTAAATGCATAACATAATGCATAAAAGTTCCAGAATAAATTTGTACATGCTTAAACTGGTTTTAAGTATTTAATTACAATACTTGTAATTTGTTCATCGTAGTACAAGTTCTAATAGTATTTATTTTAGGTATAAAATGAATAATAAGGTTTAATTAATTAATTCATTTAATTAATATTTTGCACTTACGTTGTTTATAAAACACTTTAAATATTTATATAGGATAGTTTTATATACATTTAAAGTGATAGGAAATAAATATAATTAATATATTTATTTTATAAGTTAATCATTTTCAATTTATATTCAATATATAAATAAGGTTTATAAATGTATAACATTTTATTTAAAATCCATGTTTATGTAAGATTTTATTTATTAAGTTATAGGTTTGGAAAAATAACAATCGTTGCGTTTATTTAAGTTTTACGTTTAAATAAAGGTTTAAAATGTATAAGATTTTAAAGTTCGTAATACTTGTATAAAAATACGTTTTAGTCCTTTTAGTTAAATAAATACTCGTGATTAATTTACTTTTATACCCCTAGGGTTTCTAAATCTTTCAAGTATTTACAGTTTTGGTCCCTCCCTAGTTACACGTGTAACTAGGGTTTCTTTAAGTTTCCATAAATGGCAAAACTTACACGTGTAACTAGGGTTTCTTTAAGTTTCCATAAATGGCAAAACTAGTCCCTAAGGTATACGGCTCATATTAGGGCTTAATTAAGTTTCACCTATTGGCATATTTAGTCCTCCAACTTGCGGTATACATTTAAGTTTAATACAATTTTCATTATTGCCCCCTAGGGCTTGTATTGGTTTCGGCAAAAGGCAAGTTTAGTCCCTAGGCTTACTTAGGGTTTTATTAAGTTTAGTATCTTGACACATTTGGTCCCTATTGTTCATATTAGGTCTCGGCTTGTGTCCAAAACAATCCCTAGGTTTTCTAAAGTTTACACAACTTACCCTAATATTTTATTAATCTCTTTTTAGTCCTTTTTAACCCTATAAAGTTTCGGATATGTTCAAAACACGCCCTTATACTCTCGGCAATCATTAAAAAGTGATCCAAGGTTTATGTTTTTGAAATATAAGTTTCTACACTTATTCATTTGGATCCCTTTTACTTTGTAACTTTATAAATCCAACCCAAAAGTTTATACTTGTTATATTTAATCCAAAAATTTAGTAGATCTATTATTTAAATCCAAAATAATTATAGATTTATATTTTTATCATGAAACTTTATAAAATCATATTTTGACACTAAAGTTTTATAAAAACATTTATTTAATAAAAATGATTATTTATCTAGGAAAAGTATTATAGTGAGCTTAAACTAATCTTATGAGGCCTAATAGTGATCTTAACATTTTAAGGCACCTAAAAATATAAATCTAATGTTTCTAGTTATATCTAAACATAACAAGATTACCCAAAATAATGATATGAGCTTATAGCTCACGTCCAAAATACATGCATGGTTAGGTTTTCATGGTTTTTCAAGTTAAACAAGATCATGTTGATGTGTTCTCCAAGGTTGACAAGTTTTTACATCATGTTATGTTATATATAAAATTAAGCCGTGGGTTTCCTTTAGGTTTTTAGGGTTTCAATACTTGTTTAAAAGTTAACTTTACCAAGAATAACCATGTACACATTAATATACATAAAGGTAATGTATTTGAAAAGATAGGTTTTAACTTGGACTTACTTGTTTAGATAGGTTTAGGAATGATATGAGAATGAGTAGAAACAAGTGACAAGCTTTCAACAATGGAGGTCTAGGAGATCAAAAGTATGTCGTCGGCTTCACAAAGCTTCTAGGGTTCTTGTTCTTGCTTCAAGGATCAAGGTTTCTTATAGGATGAGCTTAGGATTAACCTTTAGGTAGTAGAATACATAGTATAGGAGTAGTAGTAAATCTTGGAAGTTCAAAAATGGTGGAAAGTGGAGTTTAGCCGTGAGTTTGAGAGAGAAGAGTGAAGTGAGATTGGAAATGTTTTGTGTTGTGTGTTGTGTGTGTTTGTCTCGGCCTATATCAAAGAGAGAGAGAGATCTAAATGTATCTTTCTACCTTGTACAAAGTATCTAGCTAAGATATGCATGGATACTCATTGGATTCACTTGTCAAATGCACACATGCTGAAAATGGAATTGACATTCCTTCCTTTCTTTGCAAATTGGTGCCGTGTGTTTTTGGGTCCAAGGGAGACAAGAAGTGACTAAGTATAGTAAAAGGGTATGGTGTGTGTAAGGGTTTGTGTAAGTAAAAGTGAGGTTGGCATAGGAAGTGTATGGTTATGCATGTATTTGTGTATGTAAGTGGTTTTGTAAATAAAGCATGCTTAGGTGTAAGTAAAGTATGGTTTATGCATGCATTAGTATAGGGTGTTAGTGGATTAAACACTTGAGTACTTACAAGCTAGCTAACAAATGATGGTAGTGTATGCATGCATACATACACACGTTTTATTTTATTCATGGGGAGGGTTTTTGGTAAATTTTGCCAAGTGTTGTATGATAATAATAGTCCTTGTATTTTATTATAGGTACTTGTTGTGTTGTAGGTATTTTTGTTGAAGCTTTTAGGTAACTTAGTGAAAGTGTATATTAAATACATCACTAAAATTAGTTTACTTAAATAAAGTAAATAAGTGACAATGTAAAATAATATACATTGTTTTTAAAGTGTTTAGGTATTTATTCCTTTAATATATGTAAATATGTACATATAAAAATAATTCAAGTACTTAATAAATAAATTAAGTAGGGTTACAGTTTATCTCAAAATATGTACTGAGGTGATGAATTTCATTATTCAATCAAGTGGCCAGTCAGTTGCCAAAGTAGTCAATAAATGACTAAAGGTTCATATAAATATAAAATAAATATGAAAGGTAGTATGACAATAGGTATATGATAGTTAATAAGTCATATAAAAGTGAAATTATATAAATTCCAAATATAAATAGTACTACAGTTGACAAAGTCAATAAAATAAAATCAGAGGTTTTACAGCACCATCCCGTTATTTTAGCTTTGTCCTCAAAGCTTAAGATGAAGTTATTGGTCAGGTGAACAAGTGTGGATACTTGGTCTTGAAAGAGTCTTCTCGTTCCCAAGTGAACTCAGTGCCTCTCCTAGAGTTCCAACGTACTTTGACCAGCGGGATGCGACTGCGTTTCAACTTCTTAACTATCCTCTCCATGATTTCCACTGGTTCTTCTACAAACTGGAGTTTGTCGTCAATTTGAACTCCTTCCAATGGCATAGCCAGTGGTTCTTCAGCATAGCACTTCTTCAGGTTAGAAACATGAAAGGTAGAGTGTACCCGACTTAGTTGCTGGGGAAACTCTAAACGATAAGCTACTTCCCCGATCCTGGCTATTACTTTAAAAGGGCCGACATAACGTGGATTTAGTTTTCCACGTTTGCCAAAACGTACAACACCTTTCCAAGGTGATACCTTGAGCATAACACGGTCACCTACTATAAATTGCATAGGTTTGCGTTTCAGGTCTGCGTAGCTCTTTTGTCGGTTACGAGCAGCTTGAATCCTTTGCTTGATGAGGACGATCTTGTCAGTAGTCTCCTAGATTAACTCTGGTCCAGTGAGCTGAAATTCACCTACTTCGGCCCAGCAAACAGGCGAACGGCATTTGCGACCGTACAGTGCTTCAAAAGGGGCAGCCTTAATACTGGCATGATAACTGTTGTTGTAGGAGAATTCCACTAAAGGAATATGGTCAACCCATCCATTCCCAAATTTAATCACACATGCTCGTAGCATGTCCTCAAGAGTCTGGATGGTTCGTTCACTTTGACCATCATTCTGCGGATGATAAGCAGTACTCATATCCAAATTGGTACCTAAGGCTCGTTGGAAAGCCCTCCAAAAGTTTGACGTGAACCTACCATCTCGATCACAGATTATCGACACTGGTATTCCATGTTTGGTCACAATCTCCTTCAGGTACGTCTTTGCTAGTTTGGCAAGGGAATCGTTCTCCCTAATTGGCAGGAAATGAGCGAACTTGGTGAGTCGATCGACGATTACCCAGATAGCATCGTAACCGTGAGATGAATTTGGGAGTTTGGTAACAAAGTCCATAGTGATGTTGTCCCACTTCAATTCCGGTATCTTGGGTTGTACAAGTAAACCCGATGGTCTCGGATGTTCAGTTTTGACACGAGCACCGGTTAAACATTTCTGAACGTAGGTGGCAATGTTGGCTTTCATATTCAGCCACCAATATACCTTCTTCATGTGCTGATACATCTTTTCAAATCCGGTATGTATAGAATATTTAGACTTAAGAGATTCGTGCATGATCACGTTCCTCAAATCTCCATAATAAGGTAACCAACTTCGTCCGTGAAGGCATAGGGTTCCGTCTGCTCTAGGTTCTAACTTTTCCTTGCTAAGATCAGTTCTGAGCATTCCCCCGACATCTTCCTTCACGAGGTTTTCAGGCAATTGGGCTTGAGTCTGAGCTTCCAAAATCTGTTTGGGTAGATCCAAACTGATTGTCATAACCATTGCCCGAACTCTCATAGGAGGGTCCGTTTCCTTACGACTTAAAGCATCAGCAACCACGTTTGCTTTACCCGGGTGGTATTTGATCTCGCAGTCGTAGTCACTCAGTACCTCAACCCAACGGCGTTGTCTCATGTTCAACTCCTTCTGATCCAATATGTGTTGCGAACTTTTGTGGTCAGTATGTACTGTGCACTTTGTTCCGTATAGGTAATGTCTCCAGATTTCGAGAGCAAAAACTACAGATCTAAGTTCTAGATCGTGAGTGGTGTAATTCTTCTCATGCTTCTTCAATTGTCTCGAAGCGTAGGCGATCACTTTCATCCTCTGCATCAATACTGCACCTAAGCCTTTGTGTGAGGCATCACAGTATACAACGAAATCATCGTTGCCTTCAGGCAAGGCCAGTATGGGTGCACTACATAACTTCTGCTTGATCAGTTGGAAAGTTGATCCTTCCTTCTCTCCCCACTCGAACTTTATTCCCTTCTGTATGAGTTTGGTCATCGGTTTGGCTATCTTGGAAAAATCTTCAATGAATCTACGGTAGTATCCGGCAAGGCCTAGAAATTGGCGGATCTCTGTCGGTGATTTAGGAGATACCCAATCCTTGACAGATTCGACCTTTGCTAGATCCATATGAATACCGTCACAATCGATGACATGACCAAGGAATTTCACTCTAGAAATCCAAAATTCACATTTAGAGAACTTCGCATAGAGCTGCTCCTCCTTGAGCACCTTTAGTACTTGTGAAAGATGTTCCCCATGTTCCTGTTCGTTCTTGGAATAAATGAGTATGTCGTCGATGAAGACTATCACGAATTTATCCAGGTAAGGTCTGCACACACGGTTCATAAGGTCCATGAAAATAGCTGGTGTATTGGTCAACCCAAATGGCATAACCTGGAATTCGTAATGGCCGTAACGGGTTCTAAAAGCTGTTTTTGGAATATCTTCCTCCCTGACTCGTAGCTGATGGTATCCAGACCTCAAGTCAATCTTGGAATACACACTCGACCCTTGCAGTTGGTCAAATAGGTCGTCAATGCGAGGAAGCGGATAACGATTCTTTACAGTTAACTTATTCAACTCTCTGTAATCGATGCACATTCAAAAAGAACCATCTTTCTTCTTGACAAATAACACAGGAGCTCCCCATGGTTAGGAACTGGGTCGAATGAATCCTTTGTCAGATAGTTCTTGAAGTTGTTCGGCTAGTTCTTTCATTTCTGATGGTGCCAACCGGTATGGAGCTTTAGCTACAGGTGCTGCTCCGGGAACCAAATCAATTTGAAATTCCACTTGTCGAGTCGGTGGTAAGCCTGTCAACTCATCAGGAAAGACTTCTGGAAAATCTCGGACAATGGGTACGTCCTCGATTTGCTTCTTCTCGGGTTTGTCTTCTTCATTTGTTTGAGAAATATTGGCCAAGAAGATAGGACATCCTCTCAGCAGATATTTATGAGCTTTTGTACAAGAGATAACACTAAGTCTAGTGTCAGCGAGGTCGGTGTTACCGTCACCTCGAACGATTAGAGTTTCGTTTCCCCACGGAATACGGACTAGCTTCTCGTCACAAACAATGACTGCGCGGTATCTCGCTAACCAGTCCATGCCGGAAATAACATCAAAACTACCAAGGTTTACGGGGATAAGGTCAATGTTGAACGGATGTTTAGAAAGATTTAAGGTGCAACCTCTAATGATAGTGTCAGCATCTACAGTCTTACCGTCAGCTAATTCTACGGAATAACGGTGATCTAAGCTTGTAGGGATAACTTCTAGTACTTGACTAAATTCAGTGGATATAAAACTTCGGTATGCTCTAGTATCAAATAAGACAGATGCATAACGATTGTTCAATAGAAACGTACCAGTAACGACATTTGAATCGGGGTTGGCTTTTTCATTGCCGACCACGTACACTCTGGATGAAGCTCCTCCACTATTCTTGTTCTGGTTGGCCCGCTTAGGGCAACTTGGCCTCACGTGTCCTGGTGCTCCACACTCATAGCACACAACTCCCTTCTTGGGTCCATTGTTGTTTCCTCCAGTAGAGTTGTGGTTCCCCTGCTGTCCATTCCTGTTCCCACGGGCATTGTATCCACCCCTATTGTTGTTGTTCCCAGTGGTTTGAGTGGGTCGGGCCTGAGTGACAGCATTAACTCGACAGGTTTTAGCAAAATGACCAACTTGTCCACATCTGTAGCAGGTCTGGCATGGGCTATCAACAGTATGATGATAGTTGCACTTTGGACACAAAGGTTTGGCGCCCACGTACGAGTTAGCTCTTGTAGAGGTAGCACTGTAAAATTGCCCAGCATTCTGCTTCTTAGGATGCTGCTGGTGCTGACTGCGGAAGTACTCGTCTGCCTTTCGCTTGTTGTCAGTCTGTCTCTCGGATAGGGTACGAACTCTTTTGTTTATCAACTCGGTAGCGAACTCAATGGCACTCTCGACGGTAGTAGGTCAAGATGCGAGCACACTGTCGTGAATGGCGTCTGGGAGTCCACCCACATACTTCTCAATCTTTTCATCCTCCTCTACAAACATTCTGGTGCACATTAGGGTCAACTCTTGGAACCTTTGGTTGTACGTAGTGATGTCGTTGTTCCTGCATTTGAGATCCCATAACTCGATCTCCAGCTTCTTCATTTCTCCCCTTGGGCAGTTTTCTCAGTCATCCTCTCCTTCAACTCAGTCCAGTTGAGAGCATAGGCAGCATCGTGTCCAAGAGTAGCAACAACAGAGTTCCACCAAGTAAGAGCACTCTCAAGTAGGGTGCAGGCGAAAAACTTCACTTTGTTCTCTTCTGCACAGTCGCTGATGCGAAAGACCGTTTCCAACCTTTCGAACCACTGCATCAGTTCCACCACTCCTTCCTTGCCCTTGTAATAGGAAGGTTTACATTTCAAGAAGTCGGGGTAAGAGCAACCCCTGGTGGTCTGATTATTCTGGCGGTTGTTGGAATTTTGACTGTCGTCTACGTTCCTGCTGGCAGCCATCGCAGATGCGATGCCTTGATCAATCATTTCCCTTAATTGGGCAGCAGTGACGTTTTGGGTAGTCTCGGCATTGTTGGGGTTTGTTCTAGTGATTACCATTTTTCTATAATTATACACAAAAATGAAATCATTAGTTCAAGGTGTTAGCACAGTTTTATATAATTACACGAAAAGGAATTTCATGCATAGACTTTGCAACAAATTGGATAACCTGTTTAAAGTTCATAATATAATACAGTACAAGATATAACAAAAGCTAATGAGTACATGCCATAAATCTAGAATAGGAATACAGTACAAAAATGCACAACCTAATCCAAGACAGAGTACAGCCCGCCTGTCTGGGATGGTGGTACATGAAATATAAAGTACATTATCTATGAATCCCTAATCTAAATAGTACAGTACAAGATACAATTGACTAAAGAAAAGTAAAAATACAAGAGATCCTATATCATGATAGCCGATGCCTGCATGGCATCCTGCATCGCGGTCATGGCAGTCCTAGTCTCCTTGAGCAGTCAGAGTGCCTCAAGGAACTGGTCTCTGAGAGTCTGTTGAACTCCCCAGAGATGAGCGGTCTCTGATGTCAACCCCTGATGACGGACATCCTAGAGGTCGAAGAATATGGCAAGAGTCTCCTCCATGGTCACGAGGGCAGTATGAAAGTCTGTCTGCTGGCTCTGGAGCAGGTAGATCTGCTCACGTAGGAACTCATTCTCATCCAGCAACCACTGGAGAGAATGGTAAGTAGTCGACCACACCCCTCGGGCAGCGTGTGCCTCCGAACTCACAGTCCATGATAAAAGGTCCTGGCGCTGCTGTAGAACAGTGCGCTCAGTCTGTCCGGCCGATAGCAGAGCAAGAATGTCTGCTACGTCCTGGGCCTGGAGGTGCGGCCAGTGCCGTGATCTGGGCCTGGACAGGGTCAGTAAGTCTGGTCCGGGAACCCTCACCGATCTCAAAGGTGGAATCGAGAGGTGCCTCGTACCTCCTCTTATGAGGTGGCAGAGACTCGGGTGCATGCTCCCGTAGTACAATCACAAGTGGTACATGTGGTATAGCAGTAGGAAGTTGGACCTCTTCCCCAGCGGGGGAAACAGGTGGAGTAGAAATAAGTGCCTCAATGGATGCGCCGTCGATAGAAGTGTGACTATCACCGGAGTCACTAGCAGATAACCATCCACATAAGACGGTCGTCGGAGATACGGCAGCAGGTGTATCGGTAGGTGAAGTCATGATGGATCTGAAAGTAATATAGTTTTTAATTGATATAAGTATAAACTTACTCAAGTTAAAAGTTTTGGGAAATATAACTTAAAATTATATAATAGTGCCGTTTAACACTCGCCATGCTAAAGGTTACGTTAATACTTATAAGATTAATCAACCGGATGTTAATAATCAATGCACAGGCAATCACACAATCGATGTATGCGCTACGGTCTATATGCTTAACTATTCTAGTCCCGAAAATCCAAAAAGATTTTTAAAGCAGTTATAGTTCAGATTATATAAAAATTTTATTTTTATATTTATTTTAATTTTGTTCTGATTCTCTATAACTATCTCTCTGATACCATTCTGTGACACCCCCAAATTGAGTCAAACGCAGCGGAAATAATATTTGGGTGTCACGTAGGTTGATCAACAGCAGACAGAATGTAGAACAACAGATAAAAGATTATCCTTACATTTATTACATGATTGAAAGTGCAAATAGTATTACTGTAGTCTTTAACATTGTTCGAAAGTTTGAATTTATTCCCAATTTATAAAACCCTAGATGAGCTCTATAAATGCAATCTATCATGATGCTTGACTTCTGCACACCACTACCTGCTTCAGTTACCTGAGAAAACATGCTTAGAAAGTCAACATAAAGTTGGTGAATTCACAGGTTTAATTAAAATAAGTTTGGACATTGAATATTCCCAGAAGTAGTAATGCACAAAGCATCAATACTTAAAAGTAATTACATTTCCATATTGCCCGAAACTGAAACTCGATAGTTAAGTCCTTAACAGATAAGGACCCTTCGCCTTATCTTAATCAAGGCACCCATAACAAAAATAAGTGCTGACATGTGAAACATCTGTTGTCCTGGCCTAGGCACAGTGAGCATGACTCACCCAGATGGGGACGGTCAATCACAAATAGATATATTTATAACGTTCAGGTAATTCAATAATTATAACAGTTTCGGATGCACGGGTCATGCGGGTTCATCTACAATAGGCAATGTAATCAAAAGTTTCACAGTTCAATCCATGTCCATAAAATCAAATATGTTGCATGTTTTCTTCCCCATTAAAAGGTTTAAAAGTTTGTCAATATATAAAGTGGGGCCATGAACTCACCTTAGTAGTACAGCAATAAGTCAGTAGATAAATCTGATAAGGATGCTCACGATACAGTCAACGACCTAAATAATTATAAGGCCTCAGTAAATGCATAACATAATGCATAAAAGTTCCAGAATAAATCTGTACATGCTTAAACTGGTTTTAAGTATTTAATTACAATATTTGTAATTTGTTCATCGTAGTACAAGTTCTAATAGTATTTATTTTAGGTATAAAATAAATAATAAGGTTTAATTAATTAATTCATTTAATTAATATTTTGTACTTACGTTGTTTATAAAACACTTTAAATATTTATATAGGATAGTTTTATATACGTATAAAGTGATAGGAAATAAATATAATTAATATATTTATTTTATAAGTTAATCATTTTCAATTTATATTCAATATATAAATAAGGTTTATAAATGTATAACATTTTATTTAAAATCCATGTTTATGTAAGATTTATATTTATTAAGTTATAGGTTTGGAAAAATAACAATCGTTGCATTTATTTAAGTTTTACGTTTAAATAAAGGTTTAAAATGTATAAGATTTTAAAGTTCGTAATACTTGTATAAAAATACGTTTTAGTCCTTTTAATTAAATAAATACTCGTGATTAATTTACTTTTATACCCTTAGGGTTTCTAAATCTTTCAAGTATTTACAGTTTTGGCCCCTCCCTAGTTACACGTGTAACTAGGGTTTCTTTAAGTTTCCATAAATGGCAAAACTAGTCCCTAAGGTATACGACTCATATTAGGGCTTAATTAAGTTTCACCTATTGGCAGTTTTAGTCCTCCAACTTGCGGTTTACATTTAAGTTTAATACAATTTTCATTATTGCCCCCTAGGGCTTGTATTGGTTTCGGCAAAAGGCAAGTTTAGTCCCTAGGATTACTTAGGGCGTTATTAAGTTTAGTATCTTGACACATTTGGTCCCTATTGTTCATATTAGGTCTCGGCTTGTGTCCAAAACAATCCCTAGGTTTTCTAAAGTTTACACAACTTACCCTAATATTTTATTAATCTCTTTTTAGTCCTTTTTAACCCTATAAAGTTTTGGATATGTTCAAAACACGCCCTTATACTCTCGGCAATAATTAAAAAGTGATCCAAGGTTTATGTTTTTGAAATATAAGTTTCTACACTTATTCATTTAGATCCCTTTTACTTTGTAACTTTATAAATCCAACCCAAAAGTTTATACTTGTTATATTTAATCCAAAAATTTAGTAGATCTATTATTTAAATCCAAAATAATTATAGATTTATATTTTTATCCTGAAACTTTATAAAATCATATTTTTGACACTAAAGTTTTATAAAAACATTTATTTAATGAAAATGATTATTTATCTAGGCAAAGTATTATAGTGAGCTTAAACTAATCTTATGAGGCCTAATAGTGATCTTAACATTTTAAGGCACCTAAAAACATAAATCTAATGTTTCTAGTTATATCTAAACATTACAAGATTACCCAAAATAATGATATGAGCTTATAGCTCACGTCCAAAATACATGCATGGTTAGGTTTTCATGGTTTTTCAAGTTAAACAAGATTATGTTGATGTGTTCTCCAAGGTTGACAAGTTTTTACATCATGTTATGTTATATATAAAATTAAGCCGCGGGTTTCCTTTAGATTTTTAGGGTTTCAATACTTGTTTAAAAGTTAACTTTACCAAGAATAACCATGTACACATTAATATACATAAAGGTAATGTATTAGAAAAGATAGGTTTTAACTTGGACTTACTTGTTTAGATAGGTTTAGGGATGATATGAGAATGAGTAGAAACAAGTGACAAGCTGTCAACAATGGAGGTCTAGGAGATCAAAAGTATGCCGTGGGCTTCACAAAGCTTCTAGGGTTCTTGTTCTTGCTTCAAGGATCAAGGTTTCTTGTATGATGAGATTAGGATTAACCTTTAGGTAGTAGAATACATAGTATAGGAGTAGTAGTAAATCTTGGAAGTTCAAAAATGGTGGAAAGTGGAGTTTAGCCGTGAGTTTGAGAGAGAAGAGTGAAGTGAGATTGGAAATGTTTTGTGTTGTGTGTTGTGTGTATTTGTCTCGGCCTATATCAAAGAGAGAGTGAGAGATCAAAATGTATCTTTGTACCTTGTACAAAGTATCTAGCTAAGATATGCATGGATACTCATTGGATTCACTTGTCAAATGCACACATGCTCAAAATGGAATTGACTTCCTTCCTTTCTTTGTAAATTGGTGCCGTGTGTTTTTGGGTCCAAGGGAGACAAGAAGTGACTAAGTATAGTAAAAGGGTATGGTGTGTGTAAGGGTTTGTGTAAGTAGAAGTAAGGTTGGTATAGGAAGTGTATGGTTATGCATGTATTTGTGTATGTAAGTGGTTTTGTAAGTAAAGCATGCTTAGGTGTAAGTAAAGTATGGTTTATGCATGCATTAGTATAGGGTGTTAGTGGATTAAACACTTGAGTACTTACAAGCTAGCTAACAAATGATGGTAGTGTATGCATGCATACATACACACGTTTTATTTTATGCATGGGGAGGGTTTTTGGTAAATTTTGCCAAGTGTTGTATGATAATAATAGTCCTTGTATTTTATTATAGGTACTTGTTGTGTTGTAGGTATTTTTGTTGAAGCTTTTAGGTAACTTAGTGAAAGTGTATATTAAATACATCACTAAAATTAGTTTACTTAAATAAAGTAAATAAGTGACAATGTAAAATAATATACATTGTTTTTAAAGTGTTTAGGTATTTATTCCTTTTAAGTAATATATGTAAATATGTACATATAAAAATAATTCAAGTACTTAAGAAATAAATTAAGTAGGGTTACAGTTTATCTCAAAATATGTACTGAGGTGATGAATTTCATTATTCAATCAAGTGGCCAGTCAGTTGCCAAAGTAGTCAATAAATGACTAAAGGTTCATATAAAATAAATATGAAAGGTAGTATGACAATAGGTATATGATAGTTAATAAGTTATATAAAAGTGAAATTATATAAATTCCAAATATAAATAGTACTACAGTTGACAAAGTCAATAAAATAAAATCAGAGGTTTTACAAAAAAATAAGGCAAGTATTTTTAAAATATAATGATGAAAATATTGAAAAGAAAATAAGTTATCTTGTGCATTAATTAAAAGTTATCAACTCCCAAAATTACGGCCCCAAAATTCGTCAAAAATAACAACTGGGTAGGTCCCAATGAGTGTCAACGGTCAAAAATAACCCATCAACGCCCAACGGCTATATTCTTGTCAACGTTTGCAAAAGCCATGTCAGCGTCTAAATTGGTCACAACAACGCTTGGAAAAATATTTGTCAGCGTCCAAAAATAAAAGTAATAAAAATGAAAAAGGACCTTAAAAAAGTAATTTATCCTAGTGAAGATAACCTATAAATTGATAATTATTATAGGGCGGCAAGCACTGTCCAGTTATGCACACTTACTTATTCAAGATAGACATAACAGTCCTCTAGTGTCCCTTTCTAACCAAAATTCTTAACAATTAAGTTATCTCATAAAATCCCTTGTAACTCCCAAGTAAACCCATTATAAATCATTCCCAAGTCTCCCAACAGACCACATCTAATTCTAGGCCAAAAAGGTCTTGGCAGCATGCATAGTATATCAACTTTGCATGGTATAGTGCCTCATGATTTAGTAAACTAACTCATATTCACCAGTGGACACAATCTAGAATTGTGATAAGAGTATTATAAGAATACCCAAAAGTCCTAAAGGTTCCTATAACCTCCCCTTAAACTATGATACATATGTTGCCCAATAATATGCATGTATATAAAAATTTATGTCTAGATAGGAATATAAATATTCCAACCATCATCCATAAATTGAAACATGCTCCAATGATTCTCCAAGGATCCATAAGCAACTCTGTATCCAATGGTACAATGCTAACAACGCCTGCACACTTAGATCAAAAACCACAAAACTAACATGTTGCTGACAATGTCACGATAACACTTATCAGCGTTAAAATAACCTTTGTCAGCGTTAGACAAATATAGTGGAAAATCTAACTTCTCAAAAAGACGAATAACAATGCATATCCAATACATACTTTTACTATATGACCCCAAAACACATATTAAGTGAGATTGATCATTCCAATACTTGTTACCAAGTATTGAAACCTTCCAGTATCAAAAGGTTTAGTTAATAAATCAGACACATTCTATTCTGTGTCAACCCTATCTGGTTGTATTAAACCCTTTTCAAAACAATCTCTTATAAATTGATGTCTGATTTCTATCTGTTTTGTTTTAGAATGATGTACAGGATTTTTAATAATGCATAAAGTACTGTTATTGTCAACAAAAATCTTGGTATGCATGAAATTATACCCATAATCCAACAGCTGGTTCTGAATCCATAAGACTTGTCCACAACAAGCAGCTGCAGCTACATATTCTGCTTCAGTTGTAGAATTGGCCACCAATGTTTGTTTCTTGCATTGCCAAGATATCAACCTACTCCCAAGAAACTGACATCCACCAGTTGTAGATTTTCTATCAAATTTATCACCACCATAGTCACTGTCTGAATATGCAATAAGCTCCAATGGTGAATCTTTTGGATACGATAATCCCAAATTTGGATAACATCTAAGGTACGTAAAGATTCTCTTGACAGCATGAAGGTGACACTCTTTGGGAGTCACTTGGTGGCATGGACATGCACATACAACAAACATAATGTCAGGTCTTGAGGCTGTGAGATACATCAATGAACCAATCATTGATCTATAGTGCCTGACATCCACATCTTTTCCATCTCCAACTTTTCCCCAAGGGTATTCTCTATCCATAGGAGTACTAGCCCTTTTCTCATGTGGAGAAAAGCCAAACTTCTTCAAGATTTCTGCTACATACTTATCTTGAGAGATGAAGATACCATCTTCTTTCTGCTGAACTTGTAACCATAGAAAGAAGTTCATCTCCCCCATTGCACTCATCTTGAACTTGTCTGTCATAAGCTTGGAAAAGTCTTCACTCATCTTTGGGTTTGATGATCCAAAGATGATATCATCCATATAAACCTGAACAAGTAAGACATCCTTACCAGTCTTCTTTGTAAATAAGGTCTGGTCTATGGTGCCTCTTTTGAATCCATTTTCCACCAAATAGGTGGACAATGTACCATACCATGCTCTTGGGGCTTGATGAAGTCCATACATAGCTTTCTTGACTCTATATACCTTGTCTGGATGCTCTGGATCTTCAAAACCAGGAGGATGCTTTACATAAACCTCCTCTACGATTGTGCCATAAAAAAGCACTCTTCACATCCATTTGATATATAGTAAAGCCCATGCAGGAAGCATAGGCTAGAAATATCCTTATAGCCTCAATCCTTGCAACTGGTGCAAAGACCTCCTCATTGTCTATCCCTTCCTCTTGTGTATATCCTTGAGCCACTAAATGTGCCTTGTTTCTGACCACAATGCCTCTTTCATCTTTCTTGTTTCTAAGAACCCATCTTGTCACAATAGGTCTGACATATCTGGGACAATCAACCAACTCCCAAACATCCTGAATAGCAAATTGGTGAAGCTCATCCTGCATTGCTTCCACCCAACTTGGTTCTTTGAGAGCATCAAAAATCTTCTTGGGTTCCTGTTGTGACAGAAAACAGGCAAACAAACATGCTTGAACAAGAGGGGTATCAACCTTCTTGTGTATATTGGCAATAAATCCTCCAAGATTCTGATGAGATCTTCTAGTTTGAACAGGAGACATCACATCACTAATAATTAGAGAAGAGGGGTGATCCTTCATTGTAGAAGTAAGAACTCCTCCCTCAAAAAGTCTGTTGTCTTCAATCTCATCATCCATGTTACCAATATCTTCTTCAGAATCTCTTCCGTCAATATCTGTATGAACCTCTCCATTTCTGCTTGAAGGTTCACCTTGTTCAAAATTGGAAGAGAAAATATGGTCAAAGGAGTTGTCAACGCCTGAACCAATGTTGTCAGCGTTTGGGCCATCAACGCCTGAACTAGAGTTGTCAATGTTTGAGCCATCAACGCCTGAATTTGTCTTGTCAGTGCCAGATTTTTCTTTTGTCAGCGCCTGAAATACCATGCATGTTGTTAACTGGTGGTACTTGGGGACCACCATTTTCCTTTCCAGCAGCAGCAGCAGCAAAAGCATCTGTCCATATGGGAATAGTGACATACTCAAGTATGGGAGATGACTTGTCTGCTTGTGATCCAGCCTCTTCATTAACCTGTGTACCTGAAACATCAACAACTGGTTCTTCCACAACACTTGAAGTTACCTTCACAATGTTTGGATTAGTAACAGGCATATAATTCAACGTCCTAGATAGAGGTTCCAAGTCAAATAACCAATTCGAACCACTTTCAGGATCACTAGGTTTACTTTCTAAAAACCTAACATGTACCTTTTCAAGTATACGTTTTTCCTTCTTAATGTAAACCCTATATCCTTTACTCTGTACTAAATAACCCATGAAGTAGCCTTCATCACCTTTAGCACTAAATTTACCTAAGGCATCACTAGTATCTAGTACAACTACATGACATCCAAAAGGTTTAAGAAAACCAATATTAGGTTTCCTTCCCCAAAGTAACTCATAAGGTGTTTTGTTATGTATCTTGTTGACTAATGCTCTATTCTGAACATAACAAGTTGTATTCACAGCCTCAGCCTAAAAAGCAATGGGAAAGTGAGCATCAGCCAACATAGTCCTGGCAGCTTCAATTAGGGTTCTATTCTTTCTCTCTACAACCCCATTTTGCTGTGGGGTTCTGGCAACACTAAACTGTCTAGTAATCCCTTTATTGGCACAAAAATCATCCAACAGTTTATTTCTAAACTTACCACCATTATCACTTCTAAGCATTTTAACTTCATTACCAGTCTTCTTTTCAATTTGGTTAATAAAGTTAATTAAAGTATCAGCAGTGTCACTTTTCAAGGCCAAAAAGAAAGTCCAAGTAAACCTAGAAAAGTCATCAGTGATGACAAAACAGTAAGATTTACCATTCAAGCTTTCTATATTAGTAGGACCAAACAAGTCCATATACAACAAGTGAAGTGGTTTAGAACTAGAGTGCACCTGTTTAGACTTAAAGGAGACCTTGTGCTGTTTGCCTTTAAGGCATGCAACACAAGAATGGTTATTATGGAAAGCCTTTTTAGGCAAACCATCAACCAAGCCATGTCTCACAAGTCTGTTTATATTTTTAAAGTTAATGTGCCCTAGTCTCCAGTGCCATAGATTACTCTCATCAACTGAAGCCCTAGCATAAAGACATGACAAGTTATTATTCATCCTAATCCCATTAAGATTCACATTATAAATGTCCTTATGCCTAGGTGTTCTATAATCAATGAATTTCTCATCTGGTATTTTAAAATCCTTACTCAACTCCAAGCATTCAGTATCAGTGAAAAGAACCTTATTTTTGTTATCACAAACTTGTGATACACTAAAAAGATTATAGTCAAGTTCTTTTACCAGAAACACGTTTTCAAAACGCAAATTGTTGGTGAGAAGAGTTCCTTTGCCTGTGATAGTTCCATATCCGCCTCCAGTAAACTTTATCACCATCCTTAATGGGAGTGAAGTTTGTGAGATAATCTTCCTTCCTAGTCATGTGCCTAGAGCATCCACTATCCCAATAGCCATAATCATTAACCTGCTTTTGAATGCCCTGCACATAAAGAAAACAAATTAGTTTTCTTTAGGAACCCAAGCCTGAGCAGACTTTGATTCATTTGGTTGTTCAACAAGAACAGACTTAGTCCTCATAACAACCCCTTGTTCATCCCTTTTTGGATGAAACACCCAGTTAACCCCAATTGGTTTTGTAATGACCTTTGAAATATAATTAAATCTGTTACAGGTCATAGAAATCCCACTAGAATTAGGGTTTTGATCTTGCTTAGGTCTCCATGTCAAGCTAGAAGAAGCTTTAGACCCCTTTCACTGTGGTTGAAAATATTTACCATTATTTCGTCTGACAACGTTTATGTCAGCGTTTGATTTGGTCTTATGAACGCTGAAATTACCCCTATCAGCGTTGAACCTAGGGTTTGCTACAGGAACCCATTGCCTATTAGACCATGTATTGGTCTTCTGAAAAGGTCTTTGTCCATAAGTGTTAGACCCTTTTGAAAAGAATGGGGTTGGTCTAACAACTTGTGGACTTTGCTGAACAAAAGTTTTGGGTGTGACAGTGTTTGACTTTATGTCAGCGTTGACCTTGGAAGCGTTGACACACTTATAGGCTAAATGTGAGAATCTACCACAAGTATAACAGGCTTTTCTATACATAACTCTAGGTCTAGAAGAAAAGAAACCTGATCCATTATCACTAATTTGGCTTTTTGGTGACCTAGTATTTCTATACATTTCTACATATTTAATGCTAGGTTTTCTAACAACGTTTGAGCCAAGGTCAACAGCCTTGCCAGTGATTGGGTTTGTTACTTTGATAGGGGTAGACTCATTTGAGCTATCACTAAGCATGCCACCCTTGACAAACAAGGTAGGGTTGGCTTTCTTCCATTGGTCCAAATCAGTCAAATTTTGCCTATATTCTTCTACTGGGGTAAGGACTCTTGGTGGAGGAATAAATTCCTGTTCTTGGAGTTCTGGTAAACCAGTCCAAGATAAGTCCTTTCTTTGGACACCATAGAAGTCTCCAGCTGGTGGTGGAACACCAGCATACTCTTTCATCCCAATCCTTGTCATATCCCTAGAATCCCTTTGTTTACTAACACATTCTCCTAGGGTTTGTGAGGCTTTATCAAATCTTTGAGATTTAAGGTCTACATTATCCTTATTCTTGATAGCCTCATCTAACTTAACCTGTAATTCAGCATTGACCCTCTCCATGATGTTTCTAATATCAGTACTAGAATTTAAATCATGTTTTAAGATATTAATTTTATCTTTTAGGTCAAGCTCCATTTTCTTATACTCAGCTACAGTCTTTTCAGTTTGAGTAAGAGCAAGTTGATAGTTAGACAACTTGCATATCTCATTACTCGCATCTGTTGACAATCTTAAAACCTCTTTGTTAAGTCTTTCAGTATTTAAACGACAACCCTTACTACAAAAAGCATCATCATATACCTTATTGTCTGATGAAGATGAGGAATGTGCCATGAGAGCATAGTGAACATGCTCTTCTGCTTCCATATTAGCAACCAAAGCTTTATTCTCTTCCTTATCCATAGCTAAATAGCTCCAATCCCATCCAACACCATCAATTTCTTGCATTGCAACCATGGCCTTGGGATCCTGAGCCTTAACAATTTGGCTTGATGGTTTTCCAACATCAGATCTTCTTTTTGCTATGTCCTCAACTAAGACAGCTCTACCATCATCAGGTTTTTCTTTTCTATCCTCTTCAGTAGAACCTTGAATAGTTGTTCTTGCACAGCTCAAAGTTAAACTTCCACAGCTCAAAATTGTCTGGGTCCAGCATAGGAATCTTGATGTTGTGGTTTGAGGAGGAGGAGGAGTTTACTTCTGGAGTAGACATGATGTTTTTAGGGTTTTGTGAAAATTAGGGTTTTTGATGATTTAGGGTTCTTGTGTTCTTTAGATCAAAGTTTCTCAACAAGCTCTGATACCACTTGTTGATCCCAAACTTAGATCGATTTAGCTTGTGTAAACGAGATTAAATCAAGTTAAACACGTAGAGAAACTTTGTTGTGTATAAAACAATTTAATTATTATGCGGAATTAATACTTAAACAAGAACACACAAACAATTGTAAAACAAACTTTCACTTGATTGATAATAACAAACTTGCATACAATGAAAGTGTTAAGCGTATGAAAAACTTATATGAAACAAAACCTATAGGTCTTCTTTTATAAACATAAGAAGCCTTGTACAAGAGTCTACGTATCAGCTATTCTAGGTAAAGATAATTATAGAAAATACATTGTTGATCCTATCTTTACTAGAAACAAACTAGAAACATAATACGCGTAGACCATATCTTTCTATCAGTGCTTGACATCAACCTATCAACGCTTGACTTCTTCTGGTCAACGCTTGATCTGTCAACGCTTGTTTTCTTCTTATCAGCGCTAGTTTTCTTCTTGTCAGCGTCCAAGTGTACTGGCTACATTTTATTCCCAACAAATAATTTTGTATTTTACGTAAATGAGTTTATAGTTTGTCGTAATCAAAAAAGGGGAGATTGTTAATGCAAGTGATGCCAAAAAACATTATTACTGTTAACTAATCTTTCTTAGTTTTGATCACAACAAACTATACAAGACATTTATAGTCAAACATAATCGTAAAATGAATTATCTAACAAACACTATCATAAAGGTAATAATCATTACACTAACATATCTTAATCATGTTTAGTGATCATAAAAGAGATTAGCCTTAATACTCACTTTTGTCAAATGTGACAAAAAGATTTTTAATAAACTTTCTTTTTAAGAAAATGTTTTATCAAAATGGAAAATGAAAATTTGAATATGGCATATTCCAAATGCCATAAGATTATCCTTTGATGGTTTTAAACAGCCTCAGATATTTCAAATCCACTAAAAGATAAAAATTAGCGGAGTCTACTTCCGCGGTTCCTTAAGTGCCTACGTGGTTATTTATTGATAAGGAACCGCCTAGTGTAATAAAGAACCGCGCCCAACTAGCAGTTAGGTTTTGTCTTCTATAAATAGTGGATCAAATCTACATTTTCTACACCCCTTTTTAGACATTTCTTTCAGCCTTCTTTCTCCTTTCTAATCCTAATCATTTATAAATGATCACTAAATGTGTGAAGTATGTTTACTTATGATTATCCTCTTGATCTCCTTCTTTACCTTGTCCAAAGAGAAGATCACTGACACACTTGTGATGTGATTAAAGATGAAGCTTTGATGAAGATCATCCTCTCCTAAAGATCTAGTCATGTTCATCATTTTTTTATTTGTGTCTTGTGTAGATCCAATGTATTTGTGAATACTTGGACTAGTTATGTTCATCCAAGCTATTTGTGATTACATGGATTAGAGTTGTGTAAGTCCATTGCATATGTATGTGCTTGGATTTGTGTTGTGCAAATCCAAAGTTACATGTGTGTACTTGGATATGTTTAGTTGAGTTGTAATGTGTTGTGTAAGTTCTCACTAAACTATAAAGTGATGTAGTTATGTCTTGTGAGTTCTCACTAAACTATAAACTGATGTAGTTGTGTCTTGTGAGTTCTCACTAAACTATAAAGTGATGTAGTTATGTCTTGTGAGTTCTCACTAAACTATAAAGTAATGTGTAGTTGTGTCGTGTGAAGTTCTCACTTAGCTTCAAAGTGAAGAGTCGTGAAGATTGGTTGTAGTTTTGGATTAGAACTCGAAATCTAGCATTGTGTCAGAAAATGGTGAAGTAGGAAACGTTGTGAAGATTTGTTCTATCTTTTGATTAGAACTCGACATCTAGCCATGTGTCGTAAAATGATGAAGTGGGCGATGTTGTGTAGATTGGTCCTATCTAAGATTAGGTCTCGACATTTAGCTTAGTGTCGGAAAATAATGTAAGCGACATTGTAAGGTTTTCTCCGCCAAGAATGGAGCTTGTGGATATAGTGGAAATCTCGAGTAGGTGTACTCGAGGAGTGGAGTAGGAACGAAGATAGAGCTTCGTTGCGTAACCACTATAAATCATGGTGTCTTCCTACTAGGTTGTTTATTTCCTTACTCTTTACTTACATTCATTATCATCACACTTACTACTTGACATTGTTAATGCATTAGAATTGAACCTAATCATTATGCAACTAGCTTTCAAGTAAAATATGGTTTTGGCACTCACCTAATTGAAAGGAATTTTAATTAGGAGATAAACCGAAGAGAAACTATTCAACCCTCCCCCCCCCCTTCTAGTTTCTAGACATTTAACCACTAGGAGTAAGTGAGATCCACCAGGAGTAACTTAAGTCGACCACCAGAAGTAACACACACATCACAAATCCATGAAAAATGGCGAAAGAAGCTACTAGAAGCAAGAATGTACAAGTATACATGTACAATAAGCCTCCCCTCAATCCTAGACCTCAAGGATTGACCATACCAATGTGGACCACCAAGTAATTAAACCTAGGTCCATCAAATTCTTTAGTCAACAAATCAGCAACATTGCCATATGTATGTACCTTGAGAACCTGTATCAGTTTCTTTTCATTGGCATCTCTTATAAAATGATGTCAAATTTTTATATGCTTGGTTTTTTGATAAAAACAGGATTCTTCATAATGCAAATAGTGCTTTGGTTGTCAATGAAGATTTTGGTATTTATAAATTTGAACCCATAGTCTAACATTTGGTTATGTATCCACAAGACTTGTCCACAACAGCTACCAACAACTACATATTCATCTTCTGTTGAGGAAGTAGCTACTATTGTCTGTTTCTTACATTGCGATGAGATAAGCCTTTGGCCCAAAAACTGACAACCACTAGTAGTTTACCTTCTATCGTTATTAGCACCTACATAGTCAGTATCACTGTAGGCTTCAAGTACAAAAGGGGATTCCCTTGGATACCATAAGCCTAGCTTGGGTTGAGCTTTAAGATACTTAAAAATCTTCTTGACAGCATTTAAATTTGAGGTGACAGGTGCTACTTGATGTCTAGAGCAAGCACTAACAACAAACATAATGTATGGTCGAGATGCAGTCAAATACATAAGTGTTAGCCCTAAAATGTGAGCGCCATTTACGGAATTACATTTGATTCAGATAGGCAAAACGTGGAGGGACTACTATTGACATGTTGTCAAAGTGACCTCTTGTTTAGCCTATATATACCCCTCCATACTTCCATGGAGGGGTGAGGATTCTTGTTATTGTGTATTTCACTTTCTTTCTCTAAATACACACACTCATTTCAAGTTTATCTTTCTCTCTCTAAAAATGTCTAAACACTTCTTTTATCCACCCCGACCTCCAGATCACCACTTGTTAGATTGAATCTTATGTGATTAACAATAAGTGAGCCTATCATAGACCTGTATAAGTGAACATTAACAGGAGGATCCGGTTCACTCTTGAGTTTGACCTTGGTGACTTCATAAGGTGTTGCTGCTGGTCTAAGAGGTTCCACATCAAACTTTTGAATAATGTCATGAATATACTTATCTTGACTAATGAAGATACCATCCTACTGATGATTGACTTGACGTCCAAGGAAAAAGGTAAGTTCTCCTATTGCACTCTTCTTAAACTCACCCTTCATCAACTGTTCAAACTCATCACACCAACCGAAGATGATATCATATACATACACCTGGACAATGATGATATCTTTGGCATTCTTTTTAAGAAACAATGTTTTGTCAATGGTTCCTCTTCTGTAGCCATGCTTCAACAAGAAAGTAGAAAGACGCTCATACTAGGCTCTAGGAGCTTGATGAAGACCACAAAGGGCCTTGACAACCTTATATACCTTCTTAGGATGAAGAGGATCCATAAAACCCTTAGGTTAAGTGACATATACTTCTTCTTCAATCTTTCCATACATAAATGCACTCTTGACATCCATTTGAAACACTATAAAGCCTATGTAAGAAGCAAACGCCAAAAACAGTTTTATTGCCTCAATTCTTGCAACAGGAGCAAAGAATTCATCATAATCAATCCCTTCAAGCTAAGTGTGACCCTGTGCTACTAGTCTTGTTTTATTCCTCACCACAATAACCCGAGCATCTTTCTTGTTTTTAAGAATCCATTTGGTGCCTATAGCTGTCTTTCCATCTGGCAAATCAACCAAAATCCATGCATTCTGAAACAAGAATTGTTACATTTCCTCTTGCATAGCTTCTACCTAACTTTGATCCTCAAGTGCATGTGAGATAGATCTAGGTTCAACCTGAGACAGAAAACAAGCAAACAAACAATGAAGAAAATCTGTGTGATTATTTTGCTTTTGGTCTTCAATATAGGTCACAAGAGCATGATGACCAGAATTAGCTTGCTTATGCATGCTGTGAGTCTTGACAGTAGAACCAGGATCTCCAATTATTTGAGATGTAGGATGCACTTTTGTGGATCTACTGAATAGTAGGAGGAGCTACTTCCACTTTTGTTGCCAAGTTATTAGGATAATCAACAAAGTCATCATCATACGATGCAGAGTTGAAAATGCCTGTCATAGGTTGCTTATGAATATCATCCAGCTTAGTAGTAGACTTCTTATTGTAGTTTCATAGGTCAGAAGGACCAGAGAACCTAGTTGTGGAAGTTGGATCACTAAGTAGACTTCTAACAGGAGAAGAACTTGCACCAGGAGTACTTTTGGCATCATTAGGAGGAGCTAGCACAGCAAGAGTATCCATGGGAAACTCAAAGCCTTCCTTGGTAGCTGTAGTAGTAGCATCTTGCTGTTGCTTGAGCAGTGTATCAAGATATTCTTAGGAGCCAGTGATGTCTGGTGAAGTAGCACTCGTAGGGGTAGCAGAGGTGTCTGGAGTAACAGGTGAAGAATAGGATGGGATAACAAAAATGTCATCATCCTCTTCTGAGTCCGAGAAGCTTGAAGTAGCACTTGCATTAGAAGAGACAAACTTTTGTGGACATGCATTTTGGTTAGTTTTGAAGCGAAAATATCATAAAGAGTCATTGAGATAGTCAAGATCAATATACCATTCAAGACCTTTCCCTTGAAGTTTTGTCTTCTGTTTAAAATACCTTAGGTTGATAGTTTCAGTTACACGCTTGGCAGTAAGATTATAGACCCTATAGGCTCTAGAGTGAGCTAAATATCCCACAATGAATCCTTCATCAGTCTTGCCATCAAATTTCCCCAAATAGTCACTAGTGTTGAGAATGGTGACAAGACAACCAAAAGGTTTGAAGTGAGTAATTCTTGGTACTTTGGCTGTGAGCAGCTCATATGGAGTCTTCTTATGAGGATTAGTAATGGATATCCTATTCAACACATAACAAGCAGTGTTGACTGCTTCTGTCCAAAATATAGTCAGAAGCTTTGAATCAGCAAGCATGGTTCTTGTTGTTTCTATAAGAGTCATGTTCTCCCATTTAGCAACACCATTTTTTTGAGGAGTTCGTGCAACACTGTTGTCTCTTTTAATACCTTTGTAATTGCAAAGTGCTATGATTTCAGCATTCTTGAACTCAGTGCCATTGTCACATCGAATACCTTTTACTTTCTTTGACAGATGATTTTCAATTAAGGCAATGAAGTCTTTGAGAATGGGGTAGGTCTCATTTTCAGCAGCAAGAAAGAAGACCCATGAGAATCTGCTATAACCATCAGTTAGCACAAGACAGTATTGTTTATGATCAATGCTTCTGATGGAGGTAGGATCAAAGAGATCCATGTGAAGGAGCTACAAAGATTCAGTTATAAGAATGAGAGCAGTAATGGCTTTGAAGAATGATTTGTGTTGTTTGCCTTTGCTGCAAGCAAGACAATTTATGTCTTTCATGAAGGTTTTGGGAGGTAACCCAGAAACCAGGTTCATATTTGCCAGCTTATGAATTGTTTTGAAATTAACATGCCCCATCCTTCTATGCCATTTAGTAGCTTCATCTTCTGATGCTTTGGCAACCAAGGAAGCCAATTGGCCAGTAGGATTGACTTCATTCAACTTGATACTATAAAGATTATGTCTTCTTGGAATTTGAGTAGTACTTAGGAGTCATTCGGAAGTTGAAAGTCTTTGGACATCACCAGGCAATCAGTATCTGTAAAGAGAACAAACTGCTTCTTGTCACAAATCTGAGAGACCTAGATCAAGTTGAAGTGTTGGAGTGCCTCTACATAGTACACTTGCTCAAAGTTAAGGTTAGGAGTCTGAATAGTTCCTTTGCATGTGATACGCCATTCACCCCCACCAAACTACACCTTCCCGTCGTGAAATGGTACAAAGTTAGTCAAAAGTTATTTTTTCCCTGTCATGCTTCTAGAACAACCACTATCTACAATTCCAAGAGATGGATCTTGGTATGGATTAATCTACAACAACAAGAAACATATGTAACAATTAGTGTCTTAAGGGGACCCAATCCATTCCTAGCTTGAGACTGCCTTGTGTATCATTGTACGATAGCCATTGAGATTGATGAGATCCACTTTTTTTCTTGTGTTTCCTTGGCATCATTGGGATTCTAATTTGTATTCAAGAACAACCTGTTGAGGGCTTAATAGCAGAACTCAAATTTCCCAATCCAAAATGCATGTGGTCAGTAGAAGTATTGTAATTTGCAACAAACTTATGTAAATTTTGAAAATAAGCACTGGTTGGTCTGTTGGTGGTACTATGTTTGTTTCTCCAATTAGTAGTAGTTGAAGGAGAATTCCTCCTAGTAGTAGGAAAAGGTTGAGCACAAGGGTTTAACTATAAAACCCATAAAAATAAGGTCATAATTTAATTATATTTTTCAATTATTTTGAAGTATTTTGTAACGTTAAATATTATTATGTTTAACGGTTTAAGTTGAAACCGATATTAAATATTATATTTTAATATTTTGACGAGTAACAAGGACTACTAGTGATCGCGATACCGACGGATGCCAAAATTTTATATTTTATTGTCGATCGTTTCGATATTTAATACCTTCGACGATATCATTTTAATTACGTATCGAGTAGTTATAGTATTTTTCATGTGCGTTTAAACTTTCAAAAAGTATTTTTACGAAACCCGAGTCCTGTAAATATGTGTAAAATTTACCTTTAATCATTTCCCGCTTTTTAACTTAAATGTTGCATTTTGATCCATAACTATCCAATATTTGCAAACTACACCCTACCCACTATATATAAAGCTTAAACAATCACACACAACACATTTTCCACTTAAAATTTTTCACCCATCATCTCTCTCTCTCTCTAAAATGTCGAGACTTTCACCCCCATCACAAATCCATACCATTTTCAATTTAACTCAAGATTTAGGATGATTTGAGCTAAACCAAAGCTAGACCCATTCTTATTTTTGATCAAGGATCATTTTGGTATGAAAAATTCTCACATGCAAGCACTTTTTATTTTCTTGATGTTGGTAGGTAGAAACCATGATCATGCATGGTGTTCTTGGCATGATCCATGGTGTTCTTGCTAAAAACTTTGTTAAAAAACTCTATTTTGATTCAAAGGTTTTAATTTTTATGATGATTTGGATGTTATGGTTCATATATGTTGATGTTAGGGTATAGGAATGAATATTTCTATGGTTGGTTTTGATCAAAAAGTTGATTTTATACAAGTTTTTAATAGTCATTTTACAACAGTAAGTAAACAGTAAATTCCAAATTTTTATGTTTTGAAAATGGCTTAACTTATAGCCTAGGGTTGTAGATAATTTTATTAGCTTCGATTTGATATAAGGTAGAGCTTCTAGCTCCAAACGAGTGCGAAGTTATGAATGATCGTGTACCGGGAGACGAGTATCGGCACTACAAATAGTTTTTGTCGATATTTGGATCGAATCTCGGGGAATCTAAATGGAAGATTTGAAATTTGTAACCTACTAACAATAAGGTGTTTATTTTATAGGTTGAGTTTACTTTAAAACCCGAGTGTCGTTTTTGTAAACGGAGTCGTTTAAATAAGTTAAAACGGTTGTATGAAAAATTAACGTAAATCTGTCCGGATTTTGTAGTTTGAAAATGAGTCGGGTAAAAGACTTTAATAGTAATTTCATTTGATAAACTTGTAGGAGGACTTTCTATATATGTTAAGTTAGTTTATCGAGTTGTTTCATAAACGTTTGACGAGTTTAAAAGGGGTAAATAAGCTAGTACATGTAGTATGTACCGGCGGACTTTGTTAAAAGTATAAAATGGTTAAGTAAATGTGTAGTAGAGTATAATGAAATTATTTATATCATTTTCTCTCGAGTTTGTCGTGATTTTATGAGTCGAGTTTTATATTCTTATGTATGGTTTATTTCTCGAGTCTATTATTAATGAACGCACCTTATTTGATAGGTTGCGGTTCTCGTGTTTGAAAGGCATCATCTATTGTCGACGATTGTCTCATTACCACTATTGGCTAAGGTGAGTCTATAGTCTCGCTTGTGCACATTAAATTGTTTTAAAAACCCGCGAGGGGGAATACATGTTTTTATAAACATAGAACACAAGTCTTTTATGGTATGCTTGTCCCTCTATGAATGGACCGTGGTTGCCTTTAAATTGCATTAAGTGATTGCCATTGTTAAAGCCTCAATTATGGACCGTTAATTAACCTATGATGGGTTAACCGCTAGTAGAATTAATAGATCTATGGGGGAAGCCGCCCCGGTTCAGTTTGTGTGGAATTGTCACATAAGCTTAGGCCCGACCTCCGCACTGTTTGAACATATTGTATTGATACGTCAGGTATACGGCAATGTACCAATAATCTGGGGGTAACGACAATTAATAAATCTCTTGTCTTATTAGACCTAACGGAGTGTTTAAGGGCTCGGTTCCATGAGCTTATTGCAATTTATGCTATATACAATTATCATTGTTGATGCAAATTATTATTTGATGCTTAAAAGCATGCCACAAACTTATAATCTTTGCTTGTGTTCAAATTGATTACATAAACCTATAGATTCACTCGGCATTTTTGCTGATTGTTTTACTCACATGTATTTCAGGTAATCAAGAAGTGGAAGCTTGGAGGTCACGGGGATTGAAGTTGTGCACTGCATTTGTTGTTCACACTCTTTGATTTATTTATCGTTCCATTTTTAAAACAAACTAATATGTTGTTTTAACTTATCTTTTGGTAACGATTACTTGGGACTACGCTACTCTGATAAATGTTTTAGGAACGATAAATCTAAAACGTCTCTTTTCGAGTCGTTTTTTATAAATTATGTGTTGTTGTATCATTGTTTAGCACCCAAAGATGTATTCTACTGCGTGTAAATTTGGGGGTGTTAAAGATTGGTACCAGAGCCATGAGTTATAGAGAACTAGGTCTTTATTTTAAAAACCTAAACTACAACTGTCAGGTTTTATTTTTCAAAGAGTCATGTGCACCGGACTTCGCGTGACTTCAGGTTCAAGCTACTTCTGAGATTACAATTTTAGTATTCGTTATTACGTATACCTTATTGTCAAGTATTTATAAATAAATACTATGATCCCTTATGGATATATATTTATATCAAGGATCCCTTTATCGATATATATTTATGTCGTTAAACTTTTCGATAAAAGTTTGTCATTTATTAATGATTAACTTAAATAAATACAATGAATTTTCATGATCTTTCTGTATTTATTTTTGAAGTATTTAAATTGTTTTTATTGCAAAATTTATATTATGACCTTACATACCTTCATCTGCGTGTGCTATGTTCATTGTTTAACCCTTTGAGATATCTATATAGATATCCAAATCGTCTTTCGGCTGTTTGTGTTTGAACGTCTTGAAACGTAGTCTCTAGACCATTGTGTAACTCAATGTGTCCTTAGAATAGACTAACCGCTTAGAATAGACTAACCGCTATTGTGTAACTCAATGATTTTCCATAATATTTTGTTGATTTTTATTATCGTTTTACACGACATGCGGAGATTTAATTCATTGACATTTATATGTATCGACTCCGAAATGTATTGTTCGCTTATATCTCGGTAACGTCATCGTCATTTTATAAATCATCGTCTAGATTATGGCGCTAGATTGGGATACGATTTTACATCTATAAACTTGTATTATCCTCTTTCATTAACCTTCTTGCTCTCGGAACGCAACCTATGAATGTTCCATTCTTTTCTTGTTATGTGTTGTGTTTTTGGACAATCGTGGCACCAAGGAGATTTGCCTACATTGCATTTTGAAATCTAAATTACGAACGTCTTTCACCGTTTTGCTTCCTAAATTTTGTGTTGAATACCTTGAAGCATATTGTGTCATTCATTATGCTATATTTTATTTGATGCTCATTATGAGATTTACTTTTCATTATTGTAAAATCCACAAGACATGTGTATATATATATTTTGAGCCGTTAGAAAGTGTCGAAAAATATAATTAATGGAGAAACTGCAGGGGTAGTACAAACAGGTCAAAACATAAAAGTAAAACATGCGTTTTTAAAATAAAATAGTCAAACCTGCGCAGAACCTGCAAGGGTATTTTGGTCATTTTACATTGGGTTTCAGGTCTCGGGTAAAGCTAAAAAGTCGTCTGAAACGTCGTTTTGCACCAAAATGCTTTAGACTCCGAGTCTTGGAGATGTTGTTTATCGGGTCAATTAATCGACTCATATTTAAAAGTAAAATCTGATAGAAAATTCAGAACATGAGTTTTAAACGTTTCTAAGCAGTTTTGATTTCATTTGAGATCGTAAGATTTTAATAGATATTATTTTACAACTAACTAATACTAGTTGCATGTGAAGATGTTTAAAAATAGAAACATTACAGGATTAGCAATTGCCGGATTAATGGTGTAATTTGAAAACGAGTAATACACTTTCTTAAAAGCATGTTGTGTCGATTATCTTACATAGAATACACATGTGGATTGATTTATTCTCTTTATATATATGACTCAATTGTCATTCGATGTTATTATTTTTTTTTAACCTTCCACTGAATTGGGTTGAGTTTTGAAGTTTTGTCTTCACATTCTTCGTCGATATTTTTATCGCGTGTCTCATGGCGTTTTCGTCTAACCTTATAACCTTTTGAAACGTTATTAACTTGTAACCATTTCATTGGTTGTTTTATGAGCTACTATTTGTCACTTTTTGCAAACCTTTGGCTACTTTATACGTTGTCATGATGTCACCTTATAAATAAATCTGATATTGTTTTACGATTATTTCACCAATTGTTTTTACTTTGGTCTTATAAAATACTTTTTGTAACATTAAAAGTTGCTTATTGAGTATCTCACAAATTACTTGTATCCTATAAATTTATAAACTATTTTTAAATTCCATTTTTCAAATGGCATGGTTTATATATAAACATAAGAAACTTAATACTTTTCGACGAAACTGAGCACTGCATTGCTATTCCTAGATTATACATGGCCTGATCACCTATGTCTAATTTAGAAGGAGCCATGCTAGGCTGAATAGTAGTCACCTTAAAAATCTTGATAATAATCAACTTTTTACTTATATTTATGATAAAGAGAAATAAAATGAAAAGAAGTTTTGAAAACCCTTATATTTTATGCAAGTAGCATAATTTCTATGTATCTGCATTTGTTTTCTTACCTTCTCTTGGATGAATTACACATTTACAAATACGTTTTTACTCGATGATTGTTTTACCACTTGTTACTTCATTTTGACTTATAACTGATTTCTTTTGATTGTTCGTCTAATTACTGACTGTTGATAAATGACTTGAAAGTCTCGATGTTTTATCCTTCCTTCTCGTCCAATCCTCTTTATGCGACTGGATAGATCTTTGGAATGTCTCCGCACGTGAATAATGGATTATCACTAGAGTGATTTCCATATATCCGGGATGACGTCCGTCACTCTCGTTTGTCTCGAAATCCACTCTTGTGAACCGTGCTTTGACTTCTCTTTAAACACTAACATCGTTCATTTGATTTGTTTTAATTACAAGTGATTATTAGGAATTTTCTTTTATTAAAATTTTTGTATGGATTTTATTTCCGATCGTGTATCGACCACCGTTAAGTTAACGAGCTGGTATTGGTGAACCATCGACTGCACTAACAAAATTGACAACTTGTTTAATCTATTATTTCTTATCATCTTACCATCAACGCCTTTATTTTATTATTCTCTTTAAGAATTCATACGACATTTGTTTCGTCCCCTTTTTGTACCATTGATTTCGTACTAATTGTTGACTATTATTTCCATTCGTATTCGTTTGTTATCTTGTCACATTTTGAAACCCGAATATATCCCATATTTATTTTGAAATAATAAACACCTTTATGTATTTCTACAACGTATTATCAAATTTTCATGGAACTTTTTATACAATTTTCCAATGATTTTCAATTAACGAAATAACCATTACGAGTAAAAGGTCAAATTTATACATCATATTTTGTATAACTAAAAGTAATGTTTAACATGAAATTATACTATATCTTTCGAACTAAGTGACTTATCATACTTTACTTTTAATGTAATGAAATTACCGGTTTAATTTATATTCCTAATAATGATTTAATTTGGAAATTATATTTTCTAATTGTAACCATCAATACGAATTTAATTAATAAATTAATGTCATTCTTTCAAAGTTTCTTAAGACGACTAAATAAATTTTGAAACTATTTTACTTCTACTTTTGATGTATCATCTTTATCAAGAAAGTACCTCAACTGAGTTTTAAGGTAATACCAAATCCGGGATGGATAATTGTGACAAATGTTACTTTAATGTTAATATTTAATTCTTTCTTCGCTCTCATTTTTCTAGTATTGTGATTTATTATGTTTTACGGTTACGTGAGTCGAGATCCCTCGTCGATCGTCAACCTTATATCATTTTACCACATCTTGTCCGTTTATGCGTTTATTGAATTCATTTTTATCTCGTTCTGTTCATCGTATTTAAGATCACTAATTTATTATGAGTTTAAAATGAATCTCGGGAATCAGTGTATAAGAAGAAACGATAAGTGTCACCAGGATTTATGCGTGTACTTGTGGAATGGTTATGAACCGAATCTCTTAATGAATGGAGTTATTAAATTCGTTACAACCTCGAGGAGTATGTTGAAGCCGACACCGCAAGTGGAAAGACTCTTGAGATCAAGTGGTTATTATCAAGGGTTCGTTCAAGGTTTTCTCGATGATTAACAATGGAGATCTATACTAGATGTTTATGTTCGACCTTTTCTTTTATGTACTTATATGGTGTGTGATCTAGTCAAATGATCGTAAGTTGTGAGAACTTTAGACGGCATCATCCGATGACATCCGATCATGTAGAACATATATTATGTAATATCTTTTTTACTTTCAACGACGATGTTTATTGAGACTTTAATGCGCGTTGGCGAAAGTGAGATGGTGTCTTTGTATTATCTTTTGAGTAGGGTCCCGCGTGTGAGCACCCTCTGACGACCAAAATGTTTTTCTTGTTAGTTCTTTTTTATGTGTGTCCATGGCTATCCGGCCGATGGATATCCTTTAAATTGCAACCTTCCTTTTAACTGGACTTACCCGAAAATCCTGTCATCTATTCTTGTCGTCAAATGAGCTTCGTGTGATTCATAAAATTTTCATGTGTCGAGCTAGACGGGTGACTAGTGGATAAGGTTTTATTCATTCCTTTTTGGTGAGATACAACTTGACGACAAGTTGCGTTTTGTAAAAGAACTAGTGGAGATCGTGGATCGAGATTCACGTGGGAACGTGAGGATTTCGTTATAAGGAATGTCGTCATCCTTCCGGGTAGTGAACAACTCGAGTATGAGGTGAGTTGAGCGCCGGGACGTCGCTCCCTTAAGGTGGTGAGGATGTAAAACCCGTAAAAATAAGGTCATAATTTAATTATATTTTTCAATTATTTTGAAGTATTTCGTAACGTTAAATATTATGTTTAACGGTTTAAGTTGAAACCGATATTAAATATTATATTTTAATATTTTGACGAGTAACAAGGACTACTAGTGATCGCGATACCGACGGATGCCAAAATTTTATATTTTATTATCGATCGTTTCGATATTTAATACCTTCGACGATATCATTTTAATTACGTATCGAGTCGTTATAGTATTTTTCGTGTGCGTTTAAACTATTAAAAAGTATTTTTACGAAACCCGAGTCCCGTAAATATTTGTAAAATTTACCTTTAATCATTTCCCGCTTTTTAACTTAAATGTTGCATTTTGATCCATAACTATCCAATATTTGCAAACTACACCCTACCCCACTATATATAAAGCCTAAACAATCACACACAACACATTTTCCACTTAAAATTTTTCACCCACCATCTCTCTCTCTCTCTAAGATGCCGAGACTTTCACCCCCATCCCAAATCCATACCATTTTCAATTTAACTCAAGATTTAGGATGATTTGAGCTAAACCAAAGCTAGACCCATTCTTATTTTTGATCAAGGATCATTTTGGTATGAAAAATTCTTACATGCAAGCACTTTTTATTTTCTTGATGTTGATAGGTAGAAACCATGATCATGCATGGTGTTCTTGGCATGATCCATGGTGTTCTTGCTAAAAACATTGTTAAAAAACTTTATTTTGATTCAAAGGTTTTAATTTTTATGATGATTTAGATGTTATGGTTCATATATGTTGATGTTAGGGTCTAGGAATGAACATTTCTATGGTTGGTTTTGATCAAAAAGTTGATTTTATACAAGTTTTTAATAGTCATTTTACAACAGTAAGTAAACAGTAAAATCCAAATTTTTATGTTTTGAAAATGGCTTAACTTATAGCTTAGGGTTGTAGATAATTTTATTAGATTCGATTTGATATAAGGTAGACCTTCTAGCTCCAAACGAGTGCGAAGTTATGATGTTTTGAATGACCGTGTACCGGGAGACGGGTATCGGCACTACAAATAGTTGTTGTCATATTTGGATCGAATCTCGGGGAATCTAAATGGAAGATTTGAAATTTGTAACCTACTTATAATAAGGTGTTTATTTTATAGGTTGAGTTTACTTTAAAACCCGAGTGTCGGTTTTGTAAACGGAGTCGTTTAAATAAGTTAAAACGGTTGTATGAAAAATTAACGTAAATCTGTCCGGGTTTTGTAGTTTGAAAATGAGTCGGGTAAAAGACTTTAAAAGTAATTTCATTTGATAAACTTGTAGGAGGACTTTCTATATATGTTAAGTTAGTTTATCGAGTCGTTTCATAAACGGTTGACGAGTTTAAAAGGGGTAAATAAGCTAGTACATGTAGTATGTACCGGCGGACTTTGTTAAAAGTATAAAATGGTTAAGTAAATGTGTAGTAGAGTATAATGAAATTATTTATATCATTTTCTCTCGAGTTTGTCGTGATTTTATGAGTCGAGTTTTATATTCTTATGTATGGTTTATTTCTCGAGTCTTTTATTAATGAACGCACCTTATTTGATAGGTTGCGGTTCTCGTGTTTGAAAGGCATCATCTATCGTCGACGATCGTCTCATTACCACTATTGGCTAAGGTGAGTCTATAGCCTCGCTTGTGCACATTAAATTGTTTTAAAAACCCGCGAGGGGGAATACATGTTTTTATAAACTTAGAACACAAGTCTTTTATGGTATGCTTGTCCCTCTATGAATGGACCGTGGTTGCCTTTAAGTTGCATTAAGTGATTGCCATTGTTAAAGCCTCAATTATGGACCGTTAATTAACCTATGATGGGTTAACCGCTAGTACAATTAATAGATCTATGGGGGAAGCCGCCCCGGTTCAGTTTGTGTGGACTTGTCACAGAAGCTTAGGCCCGACCTCCGCACTGTTTGAACATATTGTATTGAGACGTCAGGTATACGACAATGTACCAATAATCTGGGGGTAATGACAATTATTAAATCTCTTGTCTTATTAGACCTAACGGAGTGTTTAAGGGCTCGGTTCCATGAGCTTATTGCAATTTATGCTATATACAATTATCATTGTTGATGCAAATTATTATTTGATGCTTATAAGCCTGCCACAAACTTATAATCTTTGCTTGTGTTCAAATTGATTACATAAACCTATAGATTCACTCGGCATTTTAGCTGATTGTTTTACTCACATGTATTTCAGGTAATTAAGAAGTGGAAGCTTGGAGGTCACGGGGATTGAAGTTGTGCACTGCATTTGTTGTTCAAACTCTTTGATTTATTTATCGTTCCATTTTTAAAACAAACTAATATGTTGTTTTAACTTATCTTTTGGTAACGATTACTTGGGACTAGGCTACTCTGATAAATGTTTTAGGAACGATAAATCTAAAACGTCTCTTTTCGAGTCGTTCTTTATAAATTATGTGTTGTTGTATCATTGTTTAGCACCCAAAGATGTATTCCGCTGCGTGTAAATTTGGGGGTGTTAAATTAAACTACTAGAAGTGAAACCAGAAGTACCATATGAATAAAGGCCAGCAGGCTTTTGATCCTAAAAATCACAATCTTTAATCGAATGAAGTTTACTACCACAAACAAAGCATGTTTTAAAAGACCTTTTATTCATATGACATTGTTTATTGCTGCTACTCTTATTATAAAACTGTCTAGGAGAAACAATATTCCTAGAAGACATAGTACTAGAATAAAAAATAATTTAAGTAGAAGCAGTAGCAACTCTCTCATCACTCATCCTAGCACTAGAAGCAACAATGTCATTTGTCTTGGAGCTTGAGGGACTAGACTTTTCACTTGAACCACACGATGCATAGTCAATGGCCTTGTCACTGAAACTACAAGTGACAAAGTTATTAGTGTTAATAGAACTTTTAGGGGACTCATGTATCTGTGAATCATCTAAGTATTTATGGCTTGGTATAGGCATAAATGTTCCTGTAAGAGGTGGAGGAACAGCATGCATTGTTGCAACTGGTTTAAACCTATTCTTGCTAGGTTTTCCCTCCTCCCCTTTTCATGATCAAAGATACTAGAAAAGGACAAATCAAACACATCATCTGGCCCAATGTAGTTGTCAAAACCTAAACCCCTTTTTGTTCTTCCAGACATACTACTGTCTATAAGTTTAGAAAGATTTTTGGTGCTTTTTGCCATTTATCAAACTTTAATAAGGTAGCATCTAATTTAACTTGCATGTCTTGTTTTTATTGAATGCTTTCAGCATTAAGTTTTCATTGTATTTAAGCAAATTTGATGTATTTTCTAAGTCAATACTAAACACTCTAATTCTTGTGATAACCTAAAATCGAGGTCATTGCTTAATCTTATTTTATGAATATTTTTGAAATTTTTCTTGAGTTTGAATGATTTTTTATTTTTGGAGGTTTAAGTTTAAACCGATGTTAGGAGACTTATATTATATATTTAATAAGTATAAGGAGTATTAGCAAGCGTGATGTCGATGGATGCCTAATATTTTACGTTTTATTGTCGGTTGTTCGATGTTTGTCATTTTTTATGTTTTCTTTTAAATGACGTGTTAAGTCGAGTCGGGAGTCAATATTATTATATTTGAGTTATGTTTTAACTTTTGAAAAGTATTTTTATGAAACCCGAGCCCGTGAATATTTTCAAAATTGACTAATAGTCATTTCCCGCTTTTTAGCTAACTATTTTCACTTTAGACCACAACTGTTGAAAATTGACCACAATGGTCCCTCCACCACCATATATAAGCCTAAAAATCTCACCTAACTACACATAGAAACCACTAACACAAAAAAATATTTCTTCTCTCTTCCTTTTTAAATCAAGGCGTCACCCCCTGTCACATAATCAATTTTCATCACATTTCTACTATGATCTAAGCTAAACTAGCACAAGACCCATCCTTAGAATTGTAAGGAGATCATTTTGATACCAAATTTGGGTACATGCATGATGTTTCATTTTTTAGGGTTGGTAGGTGAAAACCATGCTTATGCATGTGGTTTTTGTGATGATCAAAAGGTTTTCATGCTAAAGTTTTGTTAAAAACTTGATTTTGATTTTGGGTTTTTGATTTTGATGATGGTACAAGTGTTATGATTGATATATGTTAGTATTAGGGTTATGGGATGATCATAACTATGGTTGGTTTTAGCTAAAAACATTATTTCATGCAAGTTTTAGGATGGTGTTTTAGATCAGTGGGAAAAACTTTTTTTGGGTACCTAATGATTCTATTTAGGCTTAACTAATAGCGTAAGGTTGTAGATATTTCTATTAGCTTTGATTTGATATAAAGTAGAACGTCTAGCTCCAAACGAGCACGAAGTTATGATAGTTTGATTATTCGTGTACCGGGAAACGAGTATCGGCACGACATATAGTTGTTGTCGATATTTGGATCGAATCTCAGGGATTATAGATTGAATTTTGAAATGAGTCACATACTGATAGAAGTGTAAACCCTAGAGGGTGAGTCTAATTTCAACCCTAAGTGTCGGTTTTGTAAATGGAGTAGTTTATAGAAGATAAAATGGTTGTATGAATTGATAACGTAAAACTGTCTGGTTTTTGTAGTTCGAAGATGAGTCGGGTAAGGAACTTTAAAAGTAAAGTCATTTGATAAACTTGTTAGAGGACTTTCTATAGATAGTAAGTTAGATCCTCGAGTGGTTTCATAAACGTTTGACGAGTCTAAGTGGGATAAATGAGCTAGTACATATGGTATGTGCCGGCGGATTTTGTCGAGAGTATAAAATAGTAAAGTAAATGTATAGAAGAGTGTGATAGTAGTACATGTATCGTTTTCTCTCGAGTTTATCGTGATTTTATGAGTTTGAGTTTGATATTGTTATGTATGATTTATTTCTTGAGTCATTATTAATGAACGCGCCTTATTTGATAGGTAGCGGTTCTCGTGTTTGAAAGGCATCCTCTATCATCGACGATCATCTCGCTAGGTTTCTTATACAAAGGTGAGTCTATAGCCTCGCTTTTCATGCTAGCTACTAAATGTTTTAATACCCGCGAGGGGGATACATGCTATTTGAAAATAAATGAACATAAGTCATGAGTAATTGTTGGACCCGAATGTTGCCTATGTTGTTTACACTGTATTGAGTACCTTGTTGCCAAAGACCCTAAATTCATGAACCGTTAACTATGTTCTGACTTGATGTTGTGAGTTAGGAATAGCCGCTTATTCGAATGATAGTACTATTGGGTTGACCACCCTATCTGAGACTAGGGCATTACGTTGAGTAACCTCTGGGAAGGATAATTTACGAGAATGAGATTTGGGTATATCTAGCAACTGATACTCTAGAGGGGCAATGGTTTTTATCTAGTCATGCTGGCAATTGGCGTGGGTGACTAATTGGTTAAGGGGTCGGCGTCATGAGCTTAAATACAATGTGTTTCCTTGAAATAGATTGTGTGTACGACAATTCTATTAATGATTATGATTGATTTTCTTCTTGTGTTCAAATGTGATTTGATAAACCTATGGACTCGCTCAACAATATTCTTGACTCGTTTAAGCATGTGTTTCAGGTAATCGAAGGTGATTGATGGCGGATCTTTGCTGCGGATGTTGTGGGTTGGCTTTTGAAGTTTGTTGGTCTAAAACAATTTCTATCCTTTTTACTATTGAAGAATTTGTTAAATGTTGTGTACTGTACTGAAACTTGTTGGTTTGCTGGTCGAGATCCATGGGGACTAAACGCTTTACTCTGGTGATGTTTTAGTACATTATGGGTTGAAGTTATGTTTTAGACAATGTGTGAAATCTTATTTATATTTTATGTTTAAACGTCTCCATTTTGAGTCGTTCGATATACCTTGTGTGATGATGCTTGTGTCTAGCACCCAATTGTGTATTTCCGCTACGCTATGTAAACTGGGGGTGTTAGAGATTGGTATCAGAGCTACAAGTTATAGAGAATTGGGTCGATTTTGAAAATTGTCCTAAACTATAACTTTGGTGTCGAAAGTATTTATTTTTCAAAAGCACACAACTTCTCTGCAACGCTCCGGTAAGATCGCTTTTAGTTTTGTTTTGTATTATAGATGTATCCCTTATAATTGAAATGATTTCCCGAGTATTTATTAAGTAAATACTATGATATTTATCTAGGTTATTGAAAGTGCGCTGAGTGCTTGTCATCACCATATTTTATTTTTGCGAGCATTGCATAAACATCATTTGCATTGCATTGCATATCATGGGTTACGTATAACATTTACGATGCATGAGTATTGCATATTTATTTTTAACAATGACCTTAAGTATCCTTGAACCCTTATAAATGTAGAAAACGGCAGATATACCCTAGGAAGATGATTGGATTGAAATGAATGATATGTTAGAAGGTAAGGAAGTAGATAACTTTGGTGCTAGTGGCAATGAGGAGCCTTATGAATATTTGGATTATGGGATTGCTCCTACTACTGTTGGACAGACTGAGCCTGAAGTAATTCAGGGTAGTTATGTTCCGAGAGCTAATGTGGTGCCACCGACTATTCAGGAATGTCAGTGACCTGTTGTACGTTCATCTTTGCCTACTTGTGATAGTTATTTGAGTGGTTTGCCTAGAGTTGCTCGTATTAGGAATGATTTCTCTGCTGAGTCCAGTAATGCTGCTAGTGCCCGATCTATTAACGATGATATTGCTAAAGTGTACTGTCCAGGTCCTAGATCATATGACAATATATTATGGTTTCTTAAAAAGTTTGATAGGTCTTTATTTGAAAGGTATGTAGTTGAAACCCGAGTAATCAAAAGGTTTGAACAGAATGAAAGACAGTTTGACAGGTTTGTTACTAGTGTGAAAAGGTCAGAGTATGTGGCGGCAAGGAAAATGGATAAAGTTGCTAGTCTGCGATCAATGGTGTTGAATTTGAGTGAGCAATTTGAAAGGTTTCGTGAGAAGCAAGAAAGGAATGCAAGGTTGAATACATGGGATATACCAATGAGGTCTTTTCCTAGTAGAGGTGTGATGATTCGTGATGTACCAAGTCAGGTAGAAGCTCAGGTGTTGGTAAAGGCAGGTGAAGGAGGAAGTCGAAAAGGAAAGGAGAAAGTGGAATAAGATTCTGAGGAGGAGGATAGCAGCAGTGATGATGAACCAATGCACAAGAAGCTACGAGAATCAGATGTTTAGTATTTTTCTTTATGTTGTTGTTATTAGCTTAGTTGTAATAGAACTTAAGTAGACTAGTACTGTAGTTTATGATGAAACTTAATGACTTTTAAGTTTGTAGTGATGAAGGGTTGTAGTGACATTACTTGTCACAATTTTGTGGAGATTTTCCAAGTGATCCAAATTACCTTCATGATCTATGATTGTCTTTTAGTTCTTTTGTGATTTGGTTGATCATTCAGTGTGAATTGCGTTTTTTGTGCATGTAATATCCATGACACGTCTTGATAAAGAAATCTTCTTCTTATCTTGATATGAATACTTACTTGTTCTTTTCTTCTGTGATGACACAGAGAGAAGTTGGGAGACATTTTTCTGCCATTACTGAAGTTGTTGTTTGATTAATACTCTAAATATGTCGTCGAAATTGACAACTGCTACTGTGAATACCATGATTGAGCAAGCTATTGCTAGAGCGCTGGAAGCCGAACGTGTTGCTAGGAACCAGGAGGCTGAGAATAGGAATCCTGCGGGTCAAGTTGGAGGGGATGCTGCTAATCCAGTTGGAGGTAATGCTGATGAACCATTTCGAGGAAATGCTGTTGGTCAAGCTGGAGGAAATGTTGTTGCTCAGCAAGTATAGAAGGAATGTTCTTATTCTAGTTTCATGAAATGTGGACCTACCCAATTTCGTGGTACTGGTGGTGCTTTGGAGTTAAGAAGGTGGATTGAAAAGATTGAAAGTACCTTTGAAATTAGTGGATGTTCAGAAGCTAGTAAGGTGAAATTTGTTGCAACTACTTTTCAGGATGATGCATTAAGTTGGTGGAATAGTCAGGTAGCTACAGTAGGTTTGGTTGAAGCTAATGCTAGAACGTGGACTGTGACCAAAGTACTGTTAACTGCTAAGTTTTGTCCTGAGGAAGAGTTAGGTCAGTTGGAGGATCAGTTGAGGCATTTGGTGTTGCGGAATAATGATATTGTAGCTTATACCAAAAGATTTTCTGATTTATGTCTGTTGTGTCCTGATGCTTTTGTTGATGACTGTAAGAAGATGAAGCAGTATATCAGAGGGTTATCTAGTAATACCAAGGAGAGACTACTTCGTCGAAACCCAAGACTTTTGATGAAGCTGTTCAGATGGATCATGCTTTGATGGACGTGAAGCTGCAGGATAGAAAGGATAGCATTGCTGAGGGGAATAAGAGAAAGTGGGAACCTGCACACTCGAACCAAGGGCAGAATAGAGGAGGTTATCAGAACAACAATAACCAAGGACCGAATAGGAATCAACAATACAACTTGAGGAGGAATGATGGTGTTCGTGCTGCTACTGGAACCCAAGGAAACAAAGTGAATCCGAAGTGTGGTCGATGTAGTCTGTATCATGTTGGGAATTGTCCACCTGCTTACAACAAGTGTGGGAAGGCCGGACATAATGTGGCAGACTGTAAGAACAAGGGTGTGGTCACTAGAGCCAATGCTGTCAAGATGGGTAATTATTTTGGATGTGGAGGCCGTGGAAATAAGCAAGGAAACTGTCCGATGGTTAGCACTCGACAGGGAGGAAATGTTGTTGCTGGGACTGCTGCTCCATCCTATGTCGTGGGAGATGCTGACAAACCTCAAGGGCCGAATGTGGTGACTGGTACGTTCTTACTTGATGCTTGTTATGCTAGTGTGTTATTTGATTCTGGATCTGATAGAAGTTTCGTAGATGTTAGATTCAGTCAGGTATTGGATAGAGAACCAGTAAGATTGAAAACTAGTTATAACGTGGAGTTAGCTGATGGTAAGGTTGTTAGCACTAGTTCTATACCGAAAGGTTGTTCCTTGAAGTTAGGGAATTATGTGTTTAGTATTGATTTGATGCCCATAGAATTAGGATCTTTTGACGCAATTATTGGTATGGATTGGTTAGTTGCGAATGGTGCAGTGACTGTTCGTGGAGAGAGATTAGTTCAGATACCGCTAAGGAATAGGGTACTGACTGTGAAAAGTGATGAGTGTACTTCTCGTTCGAGAATTGTTTCTTGTTTGAAGATGATAAAGTATATAGAAGAGGGTTGTGATGTATTTCTTGCCCAGATAAGTAATGATGGTGTGAACGAAAGCAAACTAGAGGATGTGCCTGTGATTACAAAGTATCCTGAAGTTTTTCCTAAGGATTTAACGGGATTACCGCCGCATCGTGAAGTGGAGTTCCGTATTGATTTAGTGCTGGGAGCTGCGCCAGTTGCTCGTGCACCGTCTGGGTATTATCGTTTAGCGTCGTCTGAGATGAAGGAATTATCTGATCAATTGAAGGAATTGATGGATAAGGGATTTATTAGGCCAAGTTCGTCGCCGTGGGGTGCTCCTGTTTTGTTTGTTAAGAAGAAAGATGGTTCGTTTCGAATGTGTATTGATTATCGAGAGCTTATCAAATTGACTGTCAAGAATCGGTATCCATTGCCGAGGATTGATGATTTGTTCGATCCGTTGCAAGGATCAAGTGTATACTCGAAGTTCGATTTGAGGTCTGGGTATTATCAACTGAGAGTTAGGGAAGAAGATATTCCTATAACAGCTTTCCGTACTCTATTTGGACATTTTGAATTTCAAGTGATGCCTTTTGGATTAACGAATGCGCCTGTCGTATTCATGGACTTGATGAATCGTGTGTGTAAGCCGTATTTAGACGGGTTTGTTATCATATTCATTGACGATATTCTTATTTATTCCAAGAGTAAGGAAGAACATGAGAAGCATTTAAGGATAATTTTGGAATTGTTGAAGAAAGAAAAGTTGTATGCGAAGTTCTCTAAATGTGAGTTTTGGTTGAAATCAGTGCAATTTCTAGGGCACGTGATTAAAAGTAAAGGTGTTCGTGTGGATCCTGCTAAGATTGAGGCAATCAAAGATTGGTCGGTACCAACAACGCCGACTGAAGTTCGCTAATTTCTTGGTCTAGTTGGGTATTATAGGAGGTTTATCGAGAAGTTTTCACTAACTGCTAAACCATTGACCAAGCTTACTGAAAAGAATAGAGTGTTTGAATGGGGATTAGAAGAGGAAACTACATTTAATACGCTGAAGGAAAAACTGTGTTCTGCGCCGATTTTGTCTTTTTGCCAGAAGGATCTGAAGATTTTGTAGTGTATTGTGACGCGTCTCATAAAGGATTTGAAGTTGTGCTAATGCACAAGGAGAAAGTGATAGCTTATGCATCGAGGCAGTTAAGGAATCATGAAGAGAATTACACTACTCATGATTTAGAACTGGGAGCTGTGATTTTTGCTTTGAAGCTGTGGAGACACTACTTGTATGGAACCAAGTGTGTGGTTTTCACTGATCATAAGAGTCTGCAACATATTTTGGATCAAAAGGAATTGAATATGGGACAAAGGAGATGGGTAGAATTGTTGAGTGCTTATGACTACGAGATTAGTTACCACCCTGGTAAAGCGAATGTGGTAGCTGATGCACTTAGTAGAAAGGAAAGAGATAAGTCTTTAAGAGTTAGAAATTTGTCAATAATGGAAAGTATTGATTTGACAGAGATGATACTTAAAGCCCAAGTTAATGGTTTGAAGGAAGAAAATATTAAGGCAGAAAATCTGGGTAGAATGTTGAAACCGTTGTTTGAAGTAAGGCCGAATGGATTGAGATATTTTGGGAATATGATTTGGTTACCATTGTGTCCGTCTGAGGAAGGTGCTTCAGGAGTGTGAGATTTAGTGATGAATGAATCTCATAAGTCGAACTATTCAATACATCCTGGATCGGACAAGATGTATCAAGATCTTAAGAAAGTGTATTGGTGGTCGAATATGAAGGCAGATATAGCCCAGTATGTTAATAAGTGTTTAACTTGTGCGAAAGTGAAGGCTGAACATAAAAAGCTGTCTGGATTATTAGTGCAACCTGAGATTCCTGAGTCGAAATGGGAGAAGATTACTATTGATTTTGTGACAGGTTTTCCAAGGACATCTAATGGTTGTGATATGATATGGGTGATTATAGATAGATTGACTAAGGCTGCTCACTTTTTACCAATGAAGAAGACAGACAATATGGAGAGACTGACGATAGTGTGAGAAGGAGGTTGTTTGTCGACATGGTGTGCCTTTGTCGATAATTTCATATCGTGATAGTAGATTTACTTCAGAGTTTTGGAAATCTCTGTAGAAAGCAATGGGAACGAGATTAAGTTTGAGTATAGCATATCATCCAGAGACTGATAGACAAAGTGAAAGGACGATTCAAACGTTAGAGGATATGCTTAGAGCGTGTGTGATTAACTTTGAAAACAGTTGGGATAAGCATTTACCGTTGGTTGAATTCTCGTATAATAATAGTTATCATGCTAGTATTAAAGTCGCACCATTTGAGGCTTTATATGGACGTAAGTGTAGATCTCTAGTTCGTTGGAGTGATGTAAGAGAGAGTCAACTGACTGGACCTGAAATGATATTTGAGACAACTGAAAAGATTGTGCAAATTAAGAAGCGTTTGTTATCTGCCAGAAGTAGACAAAAGAGTTATGCTGATAACAGAAGGAAACCGTTAGAGTTTGAAGTAGGAGACATGGTTATGCTGAAAGTATCTCCATGGAAGGGAGTGATTCGTTTTGGAAAGAAGGGAAAGTTGAGCTCGAGATACATTGGACCATTTAAGATTATCCAAAGGATTGGATTGGTTGCTTATAAGTTAGAGTTGCCTGATGAACCTAAGGCTATTCATAATACTTTTCATGTGTCTAATGTGAAGAAGTGTTTAGCTAAAAGGGATTTGGTGATGCCATTGGAGGAAATTCAACTTGATGATAAGTTTCATTTAGTAGGATTCCGATTGTGAGAGTGAGATGGAATTCTAGACGTGGACTAGAGATTACTTGGGAACGTGAGGACTTATTTAAGTATAAGTATCCTCATTTGTTTAAAGGGGATTAAGCGCCTAGGACGTCGCTCTTTTTAAGAAGGAGGGGATGTGATAACCTGAAACCGAGGTCATTGCTTAATCTTATTATACGAATATTTTTGAAATTTTTGATGAGTTTAAATTTTTTATTTTTGGAGGTTTAAGTTTAAACTGATGTTAGGAGACTTATATTATATATTTAATAAGTATAAGAAGTATTAGCAAGCGTGATGTCGATGGATGCCTAATATTTTACGTTTTATTGTCGGTTGTTCGATGTTTGTCGTTTTTGATGTTTTCTTTTAAATGACGTGTTAAGTCGAGTCGGGAGTCAATATTATTATATTTGAGTTACGTTTTAACTTTTGAAAAGTATTTTTATGAAACAAGAGCATCGTGAATATTTTCAAAATTGACTAATAGTGATTTCCCGCTTTTTAGCTAACTATTTTCACTTTAGACTACAACTATTGCAAATTGACCACAATGGTCCCTCCACCACCATATATAAGCCTAAAAAACTCACCTAACTACACATAGAAACCACTAACACAAAAAAATCTTTCTTCTCTATTCCTTTTTAAATCAAGCCGTCACCCCCCCTTGTCACATAATCATATTTCATCAAATTTCTAATATGATCTAAGCTAAAATAGCACAATACCCATCCAAATTTGGGTACATGCATGATGTTTCATTTTTTTATGGTTGGTAGGTGAAAACCATGCTTATGCATGTGGTTTTTGTGACGATCAAAAGGTTTTCATGCTAAAGTTTTGCTAAAAACTTGATTTCGATTTTGGGTTTTTGATTTTGATGATGTTACAAGTGTTATGATTGATATAAGTTAGTATTAGGGTTATGGGATGATCATAACTATGGTTGGTTTTAGCTAAAAACATGATTTCATGCAAGTTTTAGAAGGGTGTTTTAGATTAGTGGGAAAAAACTGTATTTTGGGTACCTTATGATTTTATTTAGGCTTAACTAATCGCATAGAGTTGTAGAGAATTCGATTAGCTTCGATTTGATATAAAGTAGAGCTTCTAGATCCAAACGAGCGCGAAGTTATGATAGTTTGATTATTCGTGTACCGGGAGACGAGATCGGCACGACATATAGTTGTTGTCGATATTTGGATCGAGTCTCGAGGACTATAGATTGAATTTTGAAATAACTCACATACTGATGAAGAAGTGTAAACCCTAGAGGGTGAGTCAAATTTCGAACCTAAGTGTTGGTTTTTTAAATGGAGTCGTTTATAGAAGTTAAAACGGTTGTATGAATTGATAACGTAAAACTGTCCGGTTTTTATAGTTCGAAGATGAGACGGGTAAGGAACTTTAAAAGTAAATTCATTTGATAAACTTGTTAGAGGACTTTCTATAGATAGTAAGTTAGTTCCTCGAGTCGTTTCATAAACGTTTGACGACTCTAAGTGGGGTAAATGAGCTAGTACATATGGTATGTGCCGGCGGATTTTGTCGAGAGTATAAAATGGTAAAGTAAATGTGTAGAAGAGTGTGATAGTAGTACTTGTATCGTTTTCTCTCGAGTTTGTCGTGATTTTATGAGTTTGATTTTGATATTGTTATGTATGATTTATTTCTCGAGTTAGTATTAATGAACGCGCCTTATTTGATAGGTAGCGGTTCTCGTGTTTAAAAGGCATATTCTATCATCGTCGATCATCTCGCTAGGTTTCTTATACAAAGGTGAGTCTGTAGCCTCGCTTTTCATGCTATCTACTAAATGTTTTAATACACGCGAGGGGGATATATGCTAATTGAAAATAAATGAACACAAGTCATGAGTAATTGTTGGACCCGAATGTTGCCTATGTTGTTTACATTGTATTGAGTACCTTGTGCTAAAGACCCTAAATTCATGAACCGTTAACTATGTTCTGACTTGATGTTGTGAGTTGGGAATAGCCGCTTATTCGAATGATAGTACTATTGGGTTGACCACCGTATCTGAGACCAGGGCATTACGTTGAGTAACCTCTGGGAAGGATAATTTACGAGAATGAGATTTGGGTATATCTAGCAACTGATACTCTAGAGAGGCAATGGTTTTTATCTAGTCATGCTGGCATTTGGCGTGGGTGACTAAATGGTTAAGGGGTCGGTGTCCTGAGCTTAAATACAATGTGTTGCCTTGAAATAGATTGTGTGTACGATAATTCTATTAATGATTATGATTGATTTTCTTCTTGTGTTCAAATGTGATTTGATAAACCTATGGACACGCTCAACATTATTGTTGACTCGTTTAAGCATGTGTTTCAGGTAATCGAAGGTGATTGATGGCGGAGCTTTGTTGCGGATGTTGTGGGTTGGCTTTTGAAGTTTGTTGGTCTAAACTAATTTCTATCCTTTTTACTGTTGAACAATTTGTTAAATGTTGTGTATTGTACTGAAACTTGTTGGTTCGCTGGTCGAGATCCGTGGGTACTAAACGCTTTAGTATAGTGATGTTTTAGTACATTATGGTTTGAAATTATGTTTTAGACAATGTGTGAAATCTTATTTATATTTTATGTGCAAACGTCTGCATTTGAGTCGTTCGATATACCTTGTGTGATGATGCTTGTGTCTAGCACCCAATTATGTATTTCCGCTGCGCAATGTAATTTGGGGGTGTTAGAATTCTATCCTCATACTCTAGTTGAGCATTTTGCAACCACTTCTTATGTTGTTCTAAAGTTTTGAGAGAACTCTTGTAGGCCTGAAATTCTAGAAAATATTTATCATTTTGAGCATTAAGTTCATCACATTGTTTCACAAGGTCAGAATATCTATCATCACAACCAATAGGAAAATTTTGTACCTGAGGTGAGATTCCCATTAAAGCAAATTCCTCCGCTTCCTCTGCCTCAGATATGTGACCAGCAATCATAGCAAACACATCAGTACCAGGTTCAACTGTTTCCAAAGTTAGAGCCTCATGATCATTCCAATTTACAAAACACCTATTACATAGGTCCTAACACCTTTTCTCTAAGTGAATGTCTCATCGCCCGTGAATACTAACTTCTAGCTCTAACGGTTTTCATGCAAAACTTCTCCACCCTCTTGACAATCTTTCTCTTTCCTCAAGCCATTATTCCTCCTTACTACTCTCCACTTGCCTCTCCACGATCTCAATTTCCATATCATCTTCCACTTCGTCCTCAGCCTATATCTTAGGCGCTGTCCTTTATTCTCTACGTTCTCATTAGTGACTCTCTCTTTTTAGAAGAATTCTTCCAATTAAAATGCGTTCTACGGCTATCTCCAAACCTCACGCCAATGCTCTAGGCGTATTTCTCAATTACCCTATAGTATGCTCATACCAACCATTAGTCTATCAATGGTATACTACGCTTACTTCCCATCTTTTCTTCCCTTGCCAATCATCCTTCATAAGGCATTCCATACCTATTAGGCTAACTTTTACGCAAAACTTCCTATTCCATCGCATCCGTACGCAATACTTCCAACTTCTCAACTACGTGACTTCTCATTCCTCTTAAAATATAGGATGAATTAGTCAGTCTATCGACTATCAACCCAACCCTCATCATACTTATTCATCCACCTCATTATGTATCCCTTCTACCATCTTCGTCCTAACACCATCCTTTCTAAGATACTCCTATCTATCTAAGAAGTACAGTCTACGTCCCTTTTCTCCATACAATTTCCCAAGCCACGCAACATAAATGTTGACGTGTCCTCTGCTTTTGACAACTTAACCCATGCACCCTACATTCTTCATCCAGCCCATCCTAACATGTCATCCATATAGCTCAATCTCGTCTCAGCTTTACTTCCTTTTCCGTATTCCGTGTCTCATCAACTATACTTACCTTTCCCACATGGTACTTGGCCTTTTCCGTATTCCGTCCTCGTCATCACTTAACTCCATCCGTCATCATTGCCTAATGTTCAATCAAGAAGATTGACTAGGTGTTGGAAATGTTCATAATCCGTATAGATCGTTCTCTACGTTTCGTACACCAAATGCATCTAGCATTCTAGGCAGTTCTAATAATTCGGCTCCGCTAACTAAGTCTAATCTTGCTCTTCCAAATCTTCAGTTTCCGCAATGTATAAGCAATCACTTTTCCTCTCCGTCTTCGTACGCATCCTATTCCTTACCCCACGCATTGTCGTGCTTCGTGGATTTCTTCTAGTCCTTTTCGATAATGCCAAGATCTGCTCATTATCCAATCCACCTCTTCAGTCTCCAAAGTGCTTCTTCATCTTGCTTCACTTCGTCCCTTGATAGTTCCATAAAATGCAATTTCCTCTAACTATGTACTCGACCTTCTCCCGCTTGAAAATCTCACATACGACTCTCCTTTTTTTCCTTCTCGCTCATCGTACTCCACCAACGTCTTCAGTATTTTAACGGCTTATCACGACATACTAGCTTAGTCCGTCATGCTAGCTTAGTCCGTCATGCTACTACCAATCAACTCTCATGATCACTTCAACCTCCATGTGTGACAACCTGATATTTTCAGGTAGTAAATTTATTCTCGTATATTATTTTTATATTTTATTTTAATGTTGTTTCATGAACTCACATATTTACGGGATGAAATTAGGGCTTACGTGCATAATTTAACGTCTTTTACGATTAAACCGGGAACCCTAGGTTTACGTATTTACGCTTTTGTGCTCCGTTTTTATGAGACAATTTTTATTAGAATCGTTTTGTGCCGTAGACTTATAATTTGTAAAAATGTTTTTCGTAAACCAACCCGAGGGAACGCAAATCGAGGAAACTAGAATCGAGAAGTACCCATAAATTAGTGGGGATGAAACAAGTTTACACTTGCCTCACCCCCAATATGGGCGGCCAAACCAAAGCCAAAACCACCCCTTGGTGTCACATTTTTACAAATGTTAAAGGACACTTGTCCTAAACTCTTACAAACCACTAGCCTAAACCACCAAACTTTCTTTATACCTTTCTCATACATGCAAATCTAGTAAAAAGTTTTCCCACTCTCTCTTCTCTCCCTCTCCTTGCCGTCCAAACACCCTCACATAATCATCATCATCATCAAAAATTAACCATAAACTTTATCTAAAATCCACGTATACTGATCACCATTTGAAGAGATGAAGATAGAAGGTGATCTTAACAAGTGAAAAGGAGTTTTATGGATGTTTAGGGCTGATTTTCAAAGAAGTGTTCATACTTTTGGTGGTCTCAAAAGTGATCTTGCTAAACTCATAAGATTTGGTTACAAAAGCCAAGTCTTGTTTATCATAAATCTCAATGTCTCATCAAATTGGTTGGTATAGAGATTTTCTTTCTATCATCCTATTATTAACTTTGTAAATGTATTTATTTTCTTCAAAAATGTATATATATATATGATATGATAAACGATGATCAATGTATTGCATGGGGATTTTGTGTTATTAGATTAGGTTAAAAAGGCTAAAATCTTCAAGTAAAAGTGTTAAAATCATTACTAGTCATATAGGCTGTTTAAAACAGTAGGTTTCTATATTTTCACTTGGTTAAATAGCTTAGATTAATTGATATACATTTAGATAAATGATTTTTACATATATGGCCAATTTACCACTCAATGGAATGTTAAAAATGAGCAAGATATGGCCAAAACACTTTTGTGGTACCAATGTCTAATCTGTTTTGGACGAATTATTACAAATACTTAGAGGCTGTTTGAGCAGTAGCTATGAAAGAGTTATTTGTAGCACACATCATGTAGTTTATGATGTTAAAAATTGGGGTTCTATCTCTTTGTAGAACTCAAAATATGACAAAAATGGTTGACTTGACTTTAGAAATCAAATCTTTTAATAAACTATATAATATAAAAATGCCACTTGAAATAAAATACTATTATAAAACAAGTATGTATAAGCCACTAAATAATAATAACTATTATAAAATAAGTTTATATACTATTATAAATAAATAGTACATTTTTTAAAAATAAAACTCAAATGTTTCTAAAACTACAAACTATATATAAGTTTTACGTCTTTTCGGCTAAAACCGAAATATTAACGTTTTCGCCAAATAAAACTTAGATGGTCGAACACGTCTAATGTAACATTTTTGTAAACCATATACTGATATGTAAACATACTTTACAAGTAAAAATCGACAAAACCGAGCTTTATAACTAATGGACCATAATAGGCCAAATTAGCCTTGTTGGACCACTAGGCCCAACTATTTTGGTTAATATTATTGAACTTACTCATGGGCTTAACCCACTTGGGCCCAACATATGAGTATGGGCCTGGTCTTAAAAAGATAAATAGACTAATATAAAGTATTGGACTCTTAATGGGCTTACTGGGCCTTAATATGTAAATGGGCTAAAACTAGTGTAACTAGACTAAGTTAATTAGTACTTAACAACTAGTAATGTTGTGTAAGGAAATAAAACCCCACTTGATCATCATGTTATGACATCATTAGATATACATAACAACTTTTATAAATATTATTTAACGATAGTCTAAGATCGAGTATTATTTGTTTAGGTTTCCGTGATCGAGGCACGTACCGTGCATCATAATTGCCGATAACCCGCATTTCCCAACCAACGTGAGTTCATAGCCTCGTACTCTTTTAAATGTTTTATGAAATGTTTTGTAAACCCGCGAGGGAGATAACATGCGAGTTTTTAATGAAAAATATAACACAAGTAGTCCCGATTGTATGCTTATAGATATGGACCCGATTGATTGTATGACCCAAATTGGATGACTGAAATGGATTATTAAAAGTTAGGTTATGTCACTATAAGTCCCATTAGCATGAATTGTGAACTACCTAGATTTGGTAGACGCTTATGCATATAATAGTACTATTTGGGGAATATCACCCCAGTTCGCGCCTTGACGGTTGATCCCGTCGTGCCACTTTGATTGGTAAGCGAATTTATGTATGAGAAGATTTATATAGCGTGATATTAGTGACGACACGCTGATTTAGATGGGCACATATTTGTCAGGCTCGCGACCCGTTGTATTTTATAGAAAGGCAACAATGTCATGCGGCTTATAATAATCCAACAACAACGATAATAATACCGATAATGGTAAATACTGAGGCTGCAGTCTCATAAATAATGTGCTATATGAATGGAGTTATAATATATTGCCTGACTAGCAATATGGGTCTCATTACTGATATTAAGCTTGTGTTGCTGATTTACATAACTGTTTTATATAACGGTTTTTACTAAACTCTATGAATTCACTCGGCATTCGCTGGTATATTTTTCGCATGTTTTATCTCAGGTGCTTGAAGGTAACTTGGATGGAGATCGACTCTGATGGCCCACATAATAAAAATATTCATTCGAACTATGTTTTGTAAACTTTATGAATGTGAAACTTGGGGACCTGATGTAAACTTTAAACTTGTACTAGAATAAATGTATGTTTAACTTTGTACGACCCTTTTTATGCGTTGTCTATGATTTGAGTTATTATGCTATCCCGTAACACTCTATTGACCCTTCCACTGTACCTATACGAAATTTGAGAGTGTTACAGTTTGGTACCAGAGCTCTCGTTATAGAGAACGAAAGATTTTTAAAACAAAGGTTTTGAAAAAAACATTTCAAAAATCTTTTAACCATAAATATTATAAAATAAATATTTTGAGTAAAATGTTTAAAAATCTTTTGACTATAACGGTGTCGGAGATCTCCGATGATACCAACAAGCCTTATTGAGAAGATATATATTTTGATATATAATCTAATTTATATATATATATATATATATATATATATATATATATATATATATATATATATATATATATATATATATATATATATATATATATATATATATATATATATATATATATATATATATATATATATATCATGATTTTAGTATATAACTGCTTAATAATTATTTTTATGCTAATACGAGATATATTTTATAATGCAGATTTGTCATGGCAAACCCTAATATTCCCGTAGAGAACCATGCTATTCCTGAACCTAACGTAGATGATAACCCTTACTTAGACTTAGTGGATGATAATGTAGAATATGATATGGATGATGAAGAGGAGGAACCATTTGAGGATCCTGAGCCCGAAATAGGACTAGGAGATCAGATTGCCCCTCAGATTGATGTTGTAGAGAATGATAATGATAATGTTGGTGTCGAGGAAGATGATGAGGTTGGTACAAATAATGTAGGTAATGTGGATGACGATGAGGATGACGAGGAGGAAGTAGATATAGGTGATGAGATTCATGATGATGAGGCGGAGCTTATCTTTCCTTATGATGTAGAACATGGTGAGCCCTTACCCCCTCCAGTTGAGTAGTCTGATTCTGATTCTGAGTTACCTAGTGATAAATCGTCCGAGTCTGAGTCTGATTCAGAGGAGGATAAGGATGAGGATGATGATGATGCACCTGATGGCACTAATGGGATTACTACCCGTAGGCATGTGATAGGAGAGTCGTCGAGGGTTCGATAGGCTACTCATATTGATACACTTACGCCTTGGGCCTTAAGACGTGATTTAGATGCTTCCAGAGTTCAGGGTAGTATAACAGTGATTGGTTTAGGTGTCGCTCAGACTCATGTTGCTTTATTGGAGTCGAAGACAAAGATTGGTGAGAAAAAGCGAGAATTTCTTGATTTGGGTTTGAGTGATGTGGAGCGTGGTTTGAATGAAGCGTTTAGGAGATTGTTTGTGTTAGAAAGTGGTGAGTATGCAGAGTTGAAGAAAAAGGTGAATACGATGGAGATTCAGTTGAGTGTGGCTCATGCGATGCGCGAAAAGGCAGAAAAAGAGTTAAATGTATCTGTTGGTTAGAACAGTAGATTTTATGCTGAGATGGTCGAGAGAGGAGTGATTCATAAGCGCCCAACTGATGATGAGTCTTGTTATCGTCCGAGGAAGATATCAAAGAAGAAGAATGGTGATGGACCTTCTAGCAGTTCTTAGTAGACTAGTTTATCTTTAGTAGTATCTTTGTATCTTTTGTAAAACCTTAACTAAAACGGCATATTGGTTAGTAGATCTAGCACAAGTTTTGGGCTTGTATAGTGCTAGAATTATGACGTGGAAGTTAACTAAAACTATGTGGTTGTTTATGATATATGAAATGTGTATCTTTTGTCTTGAATTCCATGTCATACCTTATATATTTTCCTCCTTGATTATCAATTCGACCCTTTTAAATTAAACCCCTCATTGAGTGAATGCTTATTATACTTTGAATTGTCCAATAATAGAATCATGCCGCCCAAGAGAGCCGTGACTGAGGATGATGTGCGTAGGATCATTGCGGAGCAAGTTGCCTCATCTATGGCTGAGTGTATGGCAAATGCTAGGAATGGAGCTGGCAGTAGTGGAGTTGGCGGTAGTGGAGCTGGCGGTAGTGGAGCTAGCGGTAGTAGAGCTGGCGGTTGTGGAACTGGTGGTAATAATGTGAATGTCAATGCTAATAATGTGAATGTTAATGCTGGAGGAAATGTAGAAGGACCTGGACCTAATGCACCCGAGGTCGGTGGTTGTACTTATGTGACGTTCATGAAGTGTGACCCACTCCCTTTTAATGGAACTGAAGGTGCGGTAGGATTAAGTCAGTGGATCAAAAAGATTGAGTCTGTGTTTCGCATTAGTAAGTGTAAGGATGAAGATAAGGTGACTTTTGCTATGGCTACCCTTAGAGGTCGTGCATTCAGTTGGTAGAATGGGAGGATTGCTTTTATGGGCAATGATGTTTCTAATGCTACTCCATGGGCTAAAATTAAGAAGTGGATGACACAGGAGTTTTGTCCTCGTAGTGTGATCATAAGGTTGGAACAAGAGTTGATTCATTTGAAGATGAAAGGTGTGGACATTGATAGTTATACAAAATGATTCCATGAGTTGGCTTTGTTGTTTCCCCGGTTGGTTGAACCTGAGGAGATAAGGATTGAGGAATACATTAAGGGGTTGACCAAGAACATCCGAGGGAATGTGACTTCGTCAAAGCCATTGACCATTAATGATGCGGTTCGGATGGCTTACCAGCTCATTGGACAAATCATTCAGGACAAGGAGGATGAAGCATATGCTGGTTAGAAAAGAAAGGGTGAAGGCGATCGTGGAGGTCGAGGTGGCAATAGGAAAAGCTTTAATCACCGTCAAAACCAAAGGAAAGGAAATGTAAATGCTTTGACCAACAATGCCCCGCGAAGTGATGAAAATTGTCCAAAGTTGGTAATAAGAGGCATGTTGGTGATTGCTGGAAATGCCGAAATTGTGGAAAGATGGGACATGAGGTGGAAAAGTGTAAGAGGGGAATTGTTTGTTACAATTTTGGAGAAGAGGGTCATAAGAAGACAGATTGTCCAAAGTTGAAAAAGATTGGCCACGAAAGTAACAACCAGGGAGGTGTTTATCAACTTGGGACGGTTGAGGTTAAGAAGGAGGATCCGAATGTCGTTACCGGTACATTTTTACTCAACAATCATTATGTTGTTTCTCTATTTGATTCGGGTGCTGATAGGAGCTTTGTATCTACTAAATTTAGTGCCCTTATTGACATTGAACCCATTGAGATAGATACCAGTTACGAAGTGGAATTGGTTGATGGTAAATTAGTAAGAACTAATAAGTTATTGCAAGGATGCTCTTTAAATCTCTTGAACTATTCATTCCCGATTGATTTGATGTTAATAGAACTAGGTAGTTTTGATATTATTAATGGAAAGGACTGGTTATCCTTGAATGATGCTACAATTTTATGTGGCGAAAAGAAGGTTAAGATTCCTCTTAAGAATATGACGTTAGTAATTGATGGTAATCGAGGTGAATCCCGTCTGAAAATCATTTCATGTATTAAAGTCCAAAAGTACATCAGGAACGGTTGCGAGCTATTCTTAGCTCAAGTGACCGGGAATGAGTCTAAGGAGAAACAATTAGAAGACGTGCATATTATCTATGATTTTCCTGAGGTATTTCCCAATGATTTACCCGGACTTTCTCCGATAAGGCAAGTTGATTTTCGAATCGATCTAATTCCTGGTGCTGCACCGGTGGCACGTGCACCTTACCGATTAGCACCTTCCGAATTGAAGGAATTATCCGAACAACTCAAGGAGTTATCTGATAAAGGTTTTATTCTACCGAGCTTACCTTGGGGAGCTCCAGTCTTGTTCGTTAAGAAAAAGGATGGATATTTCCGTATGTGCATCGATTACCGTGAGCTGAACAAGTTGACGATTAAAAATCGATATCATTTACCAAGGATTGATGATTTATTTGATCAACTACAAGGCTCTAGTGTATATTCTAAGATAGATGTGCGGTCTGGATATCATCAACTTCGCGTCCGTGAAGAAGATATTCCCATCACTGCATTTAGAACTCGTTATGGACACTATGAATTTCAAGTGATGCCATTTGGGTTAACTAACACACCGGCAGTATTCATGGATCTAATGAATCGAGTTTGCAACCACTATTTGGATAAATTTGTGATCGTGTTCATTGACGACATTCCAATCTTTTCTAAGAATAAAAAGGAGCATGGAGAACACTTAAGGACTATCTTGAATTTGTTAAAGGATGAAAAGTTGTGTGCAAAGTTTTCGAAATGTGATTTTTGGTTGGACTCGGTTCAATTTCTTGGTCATGTGATTAACAAAGATGGAATTCATGTTGATCCGGCAAAGGTTGAAGCCATTGAGAGCTGGTCTGCACCGACAACGCCAACGGAGGTACGACAATTCTTAGGATTGGCTGGCTATTATAGACGGTTCATTAAAGAATTTTCTTTAATAGCTAAACCCCTGACCAAGCTTACTCAAAAAAATAAACCATTTTGTATGGGGAAGTGAAGAAGATGAAGCATTTCAGGTATTAAAGCAGAAATTATGTAGTGCACTTATTTTATCATTATCCGAAGGTAGTGAGGATTTTGTGGTATTTTGTGATACGTCTCTTAGACGTTATGGATCTGTCTTGATGCAGCGAGAAAAGGTGATAGCTTATGCTTCTTGGTAGTTAAGGAAAAATGGGGAAAATTATACTACTCATGATCTTGAGTTAGGAGCTGTAGTCTTTGTTCTTAGGTTGTGGAGATATTATCTATATGGCACCAAGAGTACGATATTCACCGGTCATAAATGCCTACAGTATATTCTCGATCAAAAAGAACTAAATATGAGGCAACAAAGATGGATAGAACTGTTAACTGATTATGATTTTGATATAAAATATCACCCATGTAAAGCAAATGTTGTTGCCGATGCATTAAGTAGAAAGGATAGAGAGCCTATCAGGGTACGTTCTCTAGTCTTCACTGTGCACAATAATTTGCCTGAACAAGTTAGGAATGCACAAATAGAAGCTTGTAAGAAAGAAAATTTTGATAATGAAGGATTTCGAGGTGAAGGAGATCCTTTAGAGGTTAGAGCAGACGGAGTGAAATGCTTAAGAGGTCGTATGTGGATACCTAAGTATGGAGGCTTATGAGATTTAATCATGTTAGAATCCTATAAATCTAAATCTTCCATTCATCCTGGCTCTGATAAAATGTATCATGACCTGAAGAAGTTATACTGGTGGCCGAATATGAAAGCTGATATTGCTATGTATGTTCTTCAATGTTTGACTTGTGCAAAAGTCAAAGCTGAACATCAAAAACCATTAGGACTACTTCAACAACCAAAAATTACTGAATGGAAGTGGGAACAAATCTTGATGGATTTCATCACTAAGCTTCCAAGAACCTCTTCTAGAAATAACTCGATTTGGGTCATTGTCGATAGACTGACCAAATCAGCTCATTTCATTCCTGTTAAGAAGCAGTTCTCACTGGAGAAGCTGACTCGTATTTATCTTGAGGAGATTGTATGTAAGCACGGAGTGCCTGTATCGATTATTTCTGATTGAGATCTTCGATTCGCTTCGAATTTTTGGAGATCCGTCCAAAGATCTTTGGGAACAAATCTCGATATGAGCACTGCTTATCACCCCTAAACTGATGGGCAGAGTGAAATGACGATACAGACACTGGAGGATACGTTAAGAGCATGTGTAATAGATTTTGGTAAGAATTGAAATAAACATTTGCCATTGGCAGAATGTTCATATAATAACAGTTATCATGCTAGTATTAAGGCTACACCGTTCGAAGCTTTATATGGTAGTAAGTGTAGATCTCATTTATGTTGGTGTGAAGTTGGGGATACCCAGCTCACAGGACCAGAAATAATTCGAGAGACTACGGAGATGATAGTTCAGATTAAGAAACGATTGTTGATAGCCCAAAGTAGGCAGAAAAGTTACGCGGATGTGTGGCGGAAACCGATGGAGTTCGAAGTGGGTGACCGTGTGATGTTGAAAGTGTCGCCATGGAAAGGCGTCATAAGATTTAGAAAGCGTGGGAAATTGAATCCCTGCTATATTGGACCAAATCAAGATTTTATCTAGAGTTGGGCTGGTGGCTTATAAATTAGATTTACCCCAAGAACTTCATGGTGTCCACAATACATTCCATGTATCTAATCTAAAGAAATTTCTAGCTACGTGTGATGAGAAGATTTCATTGGATAAGATCAGGATTGATGAGAAGTTGCATTTTATTGAAGAACCCGTAGAGGTTATGGATCGTGAAGTAAAGCAACTTAAGCAAAGTCGTATACCTATCGTTATGGTTCGTTGGAATTCAAAGCATGGGCCAGAACTTACGTGGGAGCGAGAGGATGAAATGTGGATGAAATACCCACACCTCTTTAACTTCAATAAGAAACCGGCATCGAAATGAAATGGATATACGAGGGCGTAGATTCCTTTTAGGAGGAAATGCTATGACAACCTGATATTTTCAGGTAGTAAATTTGTAACACCCCATTTTGGTAATGGAAATGTCACATGCAATTATGGCGTGTCATCAAAGCATACAAGGAAAAATGTCTAAACATTACTTGACCATAAAAGGAAAATACCGGAATCAAACATCGGTAGTCCAAACGTAAAGCTCATCGCACACAAACATAAGTATAGTAAAGGAAAAAAGGACTAAACAATGCCCATAGCAATGTATCATAAGAAAGGAAATGCATAAAGTAAAGAAGGCTAGACAGATTCCAGTCCATATGCACGTACTCTTAGTGTCTACGAGCGTCCCTGAGTACCAGCCGTTTTGGGAACATAGAAAAGGAAAATGGCTGAGCAAATACGCTTAGTGCACGGATGTACAATAAAGCATGAATAGGATAAGCATATAACATATAACAGCGGAAGAAAACTAAGTCCCGAGTAACCTGGTTAAGTCTTGATAAAACTGGTTTTATATTTTGAAAAGTCTTATGTTTATCTTGTAAAAACTGTTTATCATATTTTACCATTAGCCAATATAGGTCATGAAAATCCACCGTGCATGAATACTTGGAGGGGGGACCTCATCATGTAAATTAGAGGGGTGACCTCTAATTTAATATACTGGTTTTTGGGTAGGAGGGATCAGCTCCTTGTGAAGGATGCAAGGCACACACCACATTCACCATGAAATCCTGACTGAAAACATGTAACTAGGATGCACCCATACGCCCCACATGATAAATATAATATAAATGGCCAAAAGCTGAAGGGACGCCACGAGCAATCACTCTGCCGTGGTGAAGTCATAACATCAGTGCCTCTAATTTTATGGTTATGGTACCTCCATAACTAGGTGAAACTGGCCATGCATGTATATGGCTATAGGTATTCTTAATTAAACATAAGCAAATCAAACACGTAACTTATACTACGGGAAAACATTTGGCTGCATACGGGGAATCCTAATAAGGAATGAATGTCCATACTGAAAGGACGGGAATCCGTACCTTATGTCCAGTGAACGAAGAAGATGAACTGAGAGGAATCCTACTTCCGTATCACTAGTGCTACATAAATACATACATGAATAAGTATCTGCTTACTAAATACGTAGCTGGTTTTATGTCCTGTCTTAGCTTATTTTATATGTTCTTACTATGTTTTACTGTTTTAAGCCTTAAACTGTGTTTATCTTATATTCTTGTTTAATCTGATTAAGTATTTCTGGTATTTCATGTACTATTATACTTACTGTGTAATAATAAGTAACTTTCCAAAAATAGCAGGTTTCCTAAAATAGAAAGTTTCCAAAAATAGAATTACTGCTTAAAATAGATAAGTTTCTAAAAATAGAAAGTTTCTATAAATAGATCAGCTACCTTAGTTAAATAAGTTTCCATAAATAGATTAGCTGCCTGAAATAATTAAGTTTCTAAAAAGAGAAGGTTTCCATAAATAGATTAGCTGCCTTATTTATTTAAGTTTCTAAGAATAGAAAGTTTTCATAATTAGAAATAAGCTGGTTAAATAAGCTAAGTATATAAGCCTAAGTGTTTTCATGATTATTTTCTAAGTCATATGATATAATGTATAGTTTAATAATTATTTCATGTAATTAAATTAAACTATAGGTTAAAATATTTAATTAAAGTATAACATGTTTTTAATTAAATAAAGTTAAATACTTAGGTTAAAACATGTATTATTATTTATTAATAATATAACCTAAGTCATGTTAATTAATTAATTATAATCATGGTTTTTAAATAATTAATTAATTATAAGTCTAAAATATAAAAATACTTAGGTTAATTAATTTCATGATTATTAATAATTAAAATAACCTAAGTCATGTTACTCCCTCCGTCCCATTTTTATTGTCCATATTACCATTTTTAGATGTCCCAATTTTATTGTCCCTTACCAAAAATAAATGTTCTTTTTACAGAAATGCCCTTCACTTCCGTTACCAATACAGGCCTAATTAATACCCATATTAACTGTATTTATTGTTTCATTCCTTGAGAAAGGTAAATAAAAATAAACAATATTTAATGTAGAATAGTGCAGTGAGCAAATGAATTTGTAAATTCATGCAAGTAGTATCACGTGACCATAATTTTCAAGTAATAATTCATGCATTCATGATCTAAAATTAAAAGTACACAGGTGATGTGCCAAAATCTTTTGAACTGCATGTGTAACCGTACATCATCTGTTTAACTAGCCAAATAAGATCGAGCTTCACTTAACAAATCTTGATCGCATGCAATTTGCAGCGGCAAGTTACCTTGTCGTTCCAACCTGTGCTTACCAATATGCGGCACATGATAGTTGTTGCCTCCACGGATCTTAATGATTTCTTTCATACATGTTTGCAACGTTAGAAAAACATTGTTAAGCTCATTTGATTGCATTCTCTCAAACGATGTTTGAACAGCATGGATCAATTCATCAATGTTACCCAAAACCTCTTGTTCTTGAAGGGATTGTATTGCTCTAAAAAATCCAAGATCCAAAACATTTAAATCTGGACTGTTTGGTGGTTGAAAACAAAGTCGGATATCAAATCCATCTCGCGACGCAGCTTCAATGAATGCACTATCATTAACATCAATATGCGGCTTCGCATTATCTTGTTGAATATATATAGGACCGGTATGACCTCGCGGCCATTTAGCTCGAATATCGGGTAAAACTTTTTCTATCAAGAATTTTCTTGTTACCTCTTTATTCACCGATAGAATAGGCTTTGTCTCCAATGTTCCCGCAACGCGGTTCTTGCTTGAACGCTTAGCGGGTTCTAATTTTGTAAGCGGGTAGATGCCGATTTTTCCCGAGAAAACTTCATTACCTGATGCATCAAATCTTGGTCGTGCTACAGCGGCTAAAAACATTACCTTTGTCATGAACTTTTTGCTTTTACAAGTTCTTAATGGTTCATTCTCGCCGGGAACAAGATAGTAACGCTTTGATGGTCTTGACATGTAAAACCATTTTTCGTCAATGTGAACGACATCAAACATGTCATGGAACATATGACTAGAACTTGTTAATGATCGACTAATTTTAGATAAGCAAAATTCTAACCTTGATCTTTCATTCTCACTGGTGAGACTTGGCTTGATGGCGTTCGTATGAGGTCGAAGTACACCTTCCTTTATTCGTCTATGCATAGTGGACTTTGAAACATTCAATGAGTTTGCAAGAGACCGAATGTTGGTACGACGGCGTAACGGAATTTGTGAAACTTCATCCATGTCGATTTGTACTCTTTTACGTCCAACAACGGTTGCATCTTTGACGATAAATCAACGTTTAGTCCATGGTCGACTTGAAATGTTGCTTGATGCCAAATGCGGCTTACTGTCTTTGGAGATACCAAGAACAAAGAAGCCACCTCACTTATGGAACCCATTCTCAACTTCCCATTAATACTTTCCTGCAACAGCGCTTGGTATATAGCATGGCGTTGCTCATAAGTTGTGTTCTTTTTGGTAAATTGTGAATGGAATGGAGTTATGGAATTCTCCATATGAAATGGCGTAAGGACGTAAATGGTTTAGTGTTTAAAACAAGAGTTTAATCTTTGATATATATAGAGGAAAAATGAACAGACATTGAAGTCTAATTTTGATTTTTTATGAATATAATCTGGCGGCAAATTTTGGCTCCATATGTTTTGTGAACAAAAATGTGCAAGTTAAACTTTACATTCAACATGCTGCTAAAAATAAAGGCGGCAAACATTTGGCACCATATGATTTGGATTCTACGAACAAGTTTATCTAAAGCAAATTGAAGTCACAATTTAAATGTTAGGCGGCAAATGAAATCTGTCCATTTAATGTTTCGGTGGAGAAAGTGAAGGGTAAAAGTGTCCATTTGTTAGATAAAATATGCATTAATTATAGTTTTCTTAATCTGTGTATTTTTTGTCTGAGGACAATAATTTTGGGACGGAGGGAGTATTAAATTAATCATGTCATTTTGTTAATTTAATTTTTAACATAAGATCATAAAAATAAAAACTAAACATACACCATGAACCAGATCTAGACTAAAAACCATGAACCGGACATGAAATCGACACCGTACCCCGAACCAAATCGAGGTACCCCTTGTCTTGATGCTGCCGTGGGACCCACACCAACCAACCGGGACCATATGGTCTCGGTGGTGGTCGGATGGCCAAACCGAAACCCCCTTCGGGTTCGGTGTAGGTTGCGGCCAAAACAAACACCCCTTAAAACATTACTTTTAATTTTATTAAATCCCAATTCATGTTAGATCTATGATTTTAATTAGGTTTTTATAAAAACATAACATGTTCTTAATTAATAAAAGATCAAATCAAAAGAAAAAGGTTTAAAAAGGATTTACCGAATACGTGGATCAAAAGAATGAAGAACACACACGAACACCAACAAGAATTCCAAGATCCAAGATCAACAAACACCCTTTGTGGTGTTTTGAGGGTGGCGGCCAAAAGAGAAAAGAAGGAGGAGAGGAGGATTTAGGTTTTCTGTAAAATCTTCTGTAAAACAATTATGAGTAGTGTTTATTTTCTTAATCCTCCTTTTAGTAAAAATACAAATGGGCTTGGCCCATTTGCTCCTTGTAGCCGCGGGTAGGGGGCCCCACATGGGGTACCCGTACCTTTTTTCGTGTCTCGATGTTTAGTTATTCGTTCATGATTATTTGTGTTCGCGTTTTATGTGTTCTCGTTACGTAATTATCGTGATCTAATATATTTATTTACGCTCGTAATAAATATATATACGTAATTAATAATAGTTCGTGTTTTAATTACGTTCATGATTTCATGATCGCATGTTCGTGATTAATTATTGTCAAATAATTATTACGTGCTCGTGCGTAGTAAATACTTATCGTGTTCTAACACGTACGTAATACGTAAAATCCCAACACGTAATCGTAATCATGCTATATTAGGAAAGTTTTAATCTAGTACGTACGATCTTAAGGGTACTATTCATGGTAAAAGCATGCGGGTTTTACAACTCTTCCCCCTAAAAAGAATAATTCGTCCCCGAATTATAGATAAAGTAAACTAGAAAAGAAGAACATACCCGAATTCAAAATATGAAATGAGGGTAAGAAGCCCAGATAGACTCCTCTGTTTCCCAAGTGGCTTCCCGCTCGGTATGATCCCTCCATAGGATTTTGACGAATGGAATCGTCTTCTTTCTCATGACTCGTTCTTGTCTGTCAAGAACTCGTTCGGGTTCTTCTATAAAAGTGATATCTTCACGTATCTTTTCCAGTGGATACTGAACCATGTGAAGGGGATGATACTGGTACCCTCTGAGTAAGGATACATGAAACACATTGTGCACATGCGAAAGCTGCGGAGGTAACGCCAATCGGTAAGATACTTCACCGACTCGTTCAATGATATCAAACGGTCCGATGAAACGAGGACTGAGCTTCCCTTTAATCCCGAAGCGTCTAACACCACGTGCCGGCGAAACCTTAAGGAAGACGTGATCTCCTACGTTAAAATGTATGTCCCTATGATGCTTATCGGCGTAACTCTTCTGACGTGATCGTGCTTCCTGAATTTTCTGCTTAGCTACTGCGATCTTCTCATTGGTCATCTCTATGATTTCTGGTCCTTCAAGTGTTCGCTCACCAACCTGATCCCAGCGGATTGGGGCGCGACACTTTCTGTCGTACAACATCTCAAAAGGAGCACACTTGATACTTGCGTGCCAACTGTTGTTGTATGCAAACTCCACCAAACAGATGTAATCGTCCCAATCACCCGTCCATTCCAACGCACATGACCTCAACATATCTTCCAATGTCTGGATGGTTCGCTCCGACTGTCCGTCCGTTTGAGGATGAAAAGTCGTGCTAAGCTTAAGTTGTGTACCCCAAGCTTTCTGCAGACTCTTCCAAAAGCGCGAAGTGAATCGAGGATCTCTGTCTGAGACGATGCTGGATGGTACACCGTGGAGTCTCATGATCTCTCTTCTGTACGTATCTGCGAGTTTACTTACCGGATCTTCCTTGCGGATCGGTGAAAAATGAGCTGATTTGGTAAGTCGATCTATGATAACCCAAATTGCATCGTGCTTCCTCTTGGTAGGCGGAAGACCAGTAACAAAATCCATGGTGATTTTGTGCCACTTCCACTCTGGAATATCTAACGGTTGAAGGAGACCGCCAGATCGCTGATGCTCGATCTTAACCTGCTGGCAGGTAAGACATTTAGAGACGTAAGTGGCCACATCCTGTTTCATACCATTCCACCAAAAGTACTGCTTGATGTCATGGTACATCTTAGTCGAACCAGGATGTATAGAGAATGGGGAGCTATGAGCTTCAGCTAACAAAGCTTCCCTGAGTTCTTGGTCATCAGGAACACAATGTCTTGTGCCCTGCCATACGATACCATCTGCATCTACTCTGAATTCTGTCTGTTTCTCCAAATTCTGTACTATCGCCCAGATTTCTCCGTCATCCTTCTGAGCTTCCTTGATCTTAGAGAGTAACTCGGGTTCTACTCTAAGATTAGCCCAGTAACCGTGATGTCCACGTACCATGATCTTGATGTCTAGTCGCTCCAAGTCTCTTATGATTTCCTCTTCGATTTTAATGTCGTTGATCATTCCGGACTTCCTGCTAAGAGCATCTGCTACTACATTTGCCTTTCCGGGATGATACTGTAGATTAATGTCATAATCCTTCAACAGCTCTAACCATCTCCTCTGCCTCATGTTCAATTCACGTTGAGTGAAGATATACTTCAAGCTCTTGTGGTCCGTGAAAATGTCACAGGATTCTCCCTATAAGTAATGCCTCCATATCTTCAATGCAAACACCACAGCTGCAAGTTCCAGGTCATGCGTGGGGAAATTTTCTTCATAAGGCTTAAGCTGCCGTGAAGCGTACGCGATCACTTTCCCATGTTGCATGAGAACACAGCCAAGTCCCTTCCCCGATGCATCGCTGTAGATTTGAAATCCACCCGTACCAAATGGCATAACTACAAATTCGTAGTGGCCATAGCGGGTACAAAAAGCAGTCTTAGCGATGTCCTGCTCCTTGACCCGTAGCTGATGATAGCCTGACCTAAGATCAATCTTGGAGAAGTGTTTGGCCCCTTGGAGTTGGTCAAACAGATCGTCAATACGTGGCAGTGGATATCTATTCTGAATGGTAATCTTGTTGAGCTCACGATAGTCTATGCAAAGACGCATACTGTCGTCCTTTTTATTAACGAACAAGACCGGTGCGCCCCATGGAGATGCGCTTGGTCGAATAAAACCCCGTTCAAGAAGTTCTTGTAGTTGATCCTTCAGCTCCTTCAGCTCTATGGGAGCCATGCGATAAGGAGCTTTGGAGATTGGTTCATCTCCTGGAATAAGCTCGATACTGAATTCCACTTCTCGTGCAGGTGGTATGCCCGGAAGTTCTGCTGGAAAAACATCTTGGAATTCCGACACTATAGGTTGATCCTGAATTGATGGGGATTCAGCATCCATGTCGTGAACCGTAGCTAGATAACCCTCGCAGCCATGTGACAGTAGTGCACGCGCTTGCAGGGTAGATATGATTTGTACAGACCGTCCGGGTATGAACCCATTATCAATGTACTCTGGTGCATTAACATCACCGAAGATAACTCGATATGAATGGCAGTCTATGGTAGCATGATGCTTGGATAGCCAATCCATGCCCAAAATCATGTCGAAGTCATTCATGTCCAGCGGAAGTGCGTCAACAGGTCGAACCTTATCGTCAAATTATAGGGGAAGACTCTTGTATACATGGGTGATTAATACAGATTCCCTCAAAGGCGTGGAAATAGTAAGCCTATTTTCTAGTGGCAAGGGAGGCATCCTAATGTTCTTAGCATAAGCAGTAGAAATAACCGAGTGAGTATCACCCGTATCGAAAAGAACACATGCAGCTTGACCATACATATACAAGATTCCAGTGATGGTACCTGTAGACTTGTTGGCCTGGTCTCGAGGTGTCGTGTAGACACGCCCTGTAGTAGGAGGCGGCTTGGTATCAGCATGTCCCGATGTACCCTTCATCTCGCCCTTACGGAAATCCTTCATAATATGGCCAGGAAGACCAGACTTGAAGCACGCGTCAGTATTACGGCGACATGGTCCTGGGTGCCTACGATGGCAAGTAGAGCAAAGAGGATGAGTGAATCCTGCAGAAGGTGCCCTGGCTGGCTGGGAACCTGATAAAACATTTTACATAAGACATGATAATTGGGTACAAAGGACAAAGCGAATAATCGTAATATTAAATACCAGTGATAGCTGGACGGCTAGGCTGCGAACCTCTCTGGTTCTGGTCCCTACCGTTTCCATGGTTCCTGGTAGAAGTTTTGCTAAAGTGTCAGAATATGAGTTATAACATGAAATCATAAGGAAATGCTTAAGTATTAGGACCTGCTGATGTTGGAGTGCCCAGCGTTGTTACGGTAATTATCATTACCGCCACGCCTATCCGTAGCAGAACGGTCGTTAGTCTGATCGTTTCCCTTGGGCTGATGCGGTTGCTGCTGAGTAGCCGGCTGAGACCGGTCCCCAGTTTTCTGCCTGGAAGATACATTTAAAAAGATGAATAATTGACATATATGGAATGTATACGGATTGATCACCGCTTGAATACGAATGTTTACCTCTTGTCGGGTCTTTCAGCTTCCCCGAACTCATCTCTCTCCTGCAGCATCTCCAGCTTACGTGCTGCATCGGCCACTTGTGCTACCGTACCCAACGGAGGACCTGATAAGTTATTGGCGATCCTTGGATTAAGAGCCCAACGAAAATGTAGTGCTTGTTCTTCAGTGGTGCCTGAAGATGCTCTCAGGACACCAGCGTAGCGAAGTAAACGCTGCATGAAGTCATTTTTGTCTTCGTCAGGTCGCTGTCTAAGTCGTTCTGATGAAGGGCGTCTTGCATCTCTGCATCAGCAGCTGCAAATATTGCCCAGAGATTGTCTGTGTTTGCCATCTGACAGTATAACATAAAACATATGATTAAACCGATCAAAACATAAAATATATATATACATGAAAAAAAATTATACTAAAATTTCACGAGAAAAAATTTATGCAAGAAAACTTTGTGTATGAATGCATGATGCAGTTTTATGAAAACTTTGTATGCTCGAGAGTGAACGCCTCTGGTCAGTTCACCCAAAACAAAAGACACAGCGAGGGGATGCCTATGGGTCGGTCCCAAATTTAAAAGTTTCGATAAAACACATGCGACTAAATAGGGCCAGTCCTGTACCAACCATTACTTAGTCAAAAATCTGCGACAATGACATGTATATGTATGCTTAAAAATGATGAATGCATGAAAACAACTGTCAGTTCTCGGAAGACCGTAGTGACTACCCACTAATCACAGGTCATAATTGAGAGCCTACAGGTCGAAACCAGGCTCTGATACCATAATTGTAACACCCCATTTTGGTAATGGAAATGTCACATGCAATTATGGTGTGTCATCAAAGCATACAAGGAAAAATGTCAAAACATTACTTGACCATAAAAGGAAAATACCGGAATCAAACATCGGTAGTCTAAACGTAAAGCTCATCACACACAAACATAAGTATAGTAAAGGAAAAAGGACTAAACAATGTCCATAGCAATGTATCATAAGAAAGGAAATGCATAAAGTAAAGAAGGCTAGACAGCTTCCAGTCCATATGCACGTACTCTTAGTGTCTACGAGCGTCCCTGAGTACCTGCCATTTTGGGAACATAGAAAAGGAAAACGGCTGAGCAAATACGCTCAGTGCACGGATGTACAATAAAGCATGAATAGGATAAGCATATAACATATAACAACGGAAGAAAACTAAGTCCCGAGTAACCTGCTTAAGTCTTGATAAAATTGGTTTTATAGTTTGAAAAGTCTTATGTTTATCTTGTAAAAACTGTTTATCATATTTTACCATTAGCCAATATAGGTCATGAGAATCCACCGTGCATGAATACTTGGAGGGGTGACCTCATCATGCAAATTAGAGGGGCTGCCTCTAATTTAATATACTGGTTTTTGGGTAGGAGGGATCAGCTCCTTGTGAAGGATGCAAGGCACACACCACATTCACCATGAAATCTTGACTGAAAACATGTAACTATGATGCACCCATACGCCCCACATGATAAATATATTATAAATGGCCAAAAGCTGAAGGGACGCCACAAGCAATCACTCCGCCGTGGTGAAGTCATAACATCAGTGCCTCTAATGTTATGGTTATGGTACCTCCATAACTAGGTGAAACTAGTCATGCATGTATATGGCTATAGGTATTCTTAATTAAACATAAGCAAATCAAACACGTAACTTATACTACGGGAAAACATTTGGCTGCATACGGGGAATCCTAATAAGGAAAGAATGTCCATACTGAAAGGACGGGAATCCGTACCTTATGTCCAGTGAACGAAGAAGATGAACTGAGAGGAATCCTACTTCCGTATCACTAGTGCTACATAAATACATACATGAATAAGTATCTACTTACTAAATACGTAGCTGGTTTTATGTCCTGTGTTAGCTTATTTTATATGTTCTTACTATGTTTTACTGTTTTAAGCCTTAAACTGTGTTTATCTTATATTCTTGTTTAATCTGATTAATTATTTCTGTTATTTCATGTACTATTATACTTACTGTGTAATAATAAGTAACTTTCCAAAAATAGCAGGTTTCCAAAAATAGAAAGTTTCCAAAAATAGAATTACTACTTAAAATAGATAAGTTTCTAAAAATAGAAAGTTTCCATAAATAGATCAGCTGTCTTAATTAAATAAGTTTCCATAAACAGATTAGCTGCCTGAAATAATTAAGTTTCTAAAAATAGACGGTTTCCATAAATAGATTAGCTGCCTTATTTAATTAAGTTTCTAAGAATAGAAAGTTTCCATAATTAGAAATAAGCTGGTTAAATAAGCTAAGTATATAAGCCTAAGTGTTTTCATGATTATTTTCTAAGTCATATGATATAATGTATAGTTTAGTAATTATTTCATGTAATTAAATTAAACTATAGGTTAAAATATTTAATTAAAGTATAACATGTTTTTAATTAAATAAAGTTAAATACTTAGGTTAAAACATGTATTATTATTTATTAATAATATAACCTAAGTCATGTTAATTAATTAATTATAATCACGGTTTTTAAATAATTAATTAATTATAAGTCTAAAATATAAAAATACTTAGGTTAATTAATTTCATGATTATTAATAAATAAAATAACCTAAGTCATGTCATTAAATTAATCATGTCATTTTGTTAATTTAGTTTTTAACATAAGATCATAAAAATAAAAACTAAACATACACCATGAACCGGATCTAGACTAAAAACCATGAACCGGACATGAAATCGACACCGTACCCCGAACCAAATCGGGGTACCCCTTGTCTTGATGCTGCCGTGGGACCCACACCAACCAACAGGGACCATATGGTCTCGGTGGTGGTCGAATGCCAAACCGAAACCCCCTTCGGGTTCGTTGTAGGCTGCGGCCAAAACAAACACCCCTTAAAACATTACTTTTGATTTTATTAAATCCCAATTCATGTTAGATCTATGATTTTAATTAGGTTTTTATAAAAACATAACATGTTCTTAATTAATAAAATATCAAATCAAAAGAAATAGGTTTAAAAAGGATTTACCGAATACGTGGATCAAAAGAATGAAGAACAAACACGAACACCAACAAGAATTCCAAGATCCAAGATCAACAAACACCCCCTTGTGGTGTTTTGAGGGTGGCGGCCAAAAGAGAAAAGAAGGAGGAGAGGAGGATTTAGATTTTTTGTAAAATCTTTTGTAAAACAATTATGAGTAGTGTTTATTTTCTTAATCCTCCTTTTAGTAAAAATACAAATGGGCTTGGCCCATTTGCTCCTTGTAGCCGCGGGTAGGGGGCCCCACATTGGGTACCCGTACCTTTTTCCGTGTCTCGATGTTTAGTTATTCGTTCATGATTATTTGTGTTCGCGTTTTATGTGTTCTCGTTACGTAATTATCGTGATCTAATATATTTATTTACGCTCGTAATAAATATATATACGTAATTAATAAAAGTTCGTGTTTTAATTACGTTCATGATTTCATGATCGCATGTTCGTGATTAATTATTGTCAAATAATTATTATGTGCTCGTGCGTAGTAAATACTTATCGTGTTCTAACACGTACGTAATACGTAAAATCCTAACACGTAATCGTAATCATGCTATATTAGGAAAGTTTTAATCTAGTACGTACGATCTTAAGGGTACTATTCATGGTAAAAGCATGCGGGTTTTACAAAATTTATTCTCATATATTTTTTTTATATTTTATTTTAATGTTGGTTCATGAACTCACATATTTACTGGATGAAATTAAGGCTTACGTGCATAATTTAAAGTCTTTTACGATTAAACCGGGAACTCTAGGTTTACGTATTTACGCTTTTGTGCTCCGTTTTTTTATGAGACAATTTTTATTAGAATCGTTTAGTAACGTAGATTCATAATTTGTAAAAACGTTTTTCGTAAACCGGCCCGAGGGCACACAAATCGAGGAAACTAGAATCGAGGAGTACCGAAAAATTAGTGGGATGAAACAAGTTTACACTTGCCTCACCCCGACTATGGGCGGCCAAACCAAAGCCAAAACCACCCCTTGGTGTCACATTTTCACAAATGTTAAGGACACTTGTCCTAAACTCTTACAAACTACTAGCCTAAACCACCAAACTTTCTTTATACCTTTCTCATACATGCAAATCTAGAAAAAAAGTTTTCCCACTCTCTCTTCTCTCCCTCTCCTTGCCGTCCAAACACCCTCACATAATCATCATCATCATCAAAAATTAACCATAAACTTTATCTAAAATCCACATATGTTGATCACCATTTGAAGAGATCAAGATTGGAGGTGATCTTAACAAGTGAAAAGGAGTTTTATGGAGGTTTAGGGATGATTTTTAAAGAAGTGTTCATACTTTTAGTGGTCTCAAAAGTGATCTTGCTAAACTCTGTTGATCCCAAACTTAGATCGATTTAGCTTTATGTATGCGAGATTAGATCAAGTAATACACTTAGAGAAACCTTTGTATATGCTTATGATAATCTAAGTGTTATGCGGAATTAACACTTAAACAAGAACACACAATGATATAAACAAACTTTCACTTTGATTAATGATATCAAACTTGCTTACAATGAAAGTAGTTTACGAATGAAAACTTATATGAAACATTAACCTAAAGGTCTTCTTTTATAGACATAAGAAGCCTTGTACAATAATCTACGTATCAGCTATTCTAGGTAAAGATAAATATAGAAAATACATTGTTGTTCCTATCTTTACTAGAAGTAATCTAGAATACAATAAACGCGTAGAGTATATCTTCCCATCAGTGCTTGTCTTCAATATATCAACGCTTGACTTTGTCTTGTCAACGCTTGAGCTGTCAGCGCTTGTTTTGCTCTTGTCAACGCTTGTTTTACTCTTGTCAGCGCTCAAGTGATCTGGCCTTAATTTATTCCCAACAATCCTCCCCTAAACTTGATATCCACTCTTTTGATCAAGTTTCTGAATAAGCATTAAGGACTAGGAGGAATCTTACAAACCTTCTCATATTGGTAATGAATAAATCTGATCAAGTCTTTTGCCACGTCACTTGAATAATCAATTTCCAGCTGAGTGTCCTTCATCTTCTCCAAAATATCCTTGGATATAAAATACTGACCATCCACAAGTAGATACTCAGCAAACTTTGTAGAACTCAAATGGTAAACACCAGCAGCTGAATATAATCTCCATTGAAGACCACTGAGGTCATCTTCAAGATCCTTCCAAACAGTAGGATCCTCATCTTTTGGTCCACACATTCTTTTGAATGTGAACCACAGTTTTATTCCATTAGCTGAAGTTGGTGCTTCAGCCTCATACTTGGTCTCTAGCAACCTCCATAGGTCTACCAAGTCTTCTCTATCACAACTTGCAAATAAAGATATGAGAGTGGTAAAAGTGTGTACCTCTTTGCCATACCTTCCAATTTTCTAAAACCCACATTCATCTTCTTCATAGCTCACAATTGGGTTTCTGGAATCTAGTGGTAACACTTGCACCATATCTGAAGCTTCTAATGGTGAGAGCTTGAGGCTCTTTCTTATGACAGCTTCACTTGGATATAGTGGATCCATATCTTTGGGAAACTCAAGAGAAATTCCCTTTTTCACTGGTCTGGGAACAAACATAGCTTTCTTGAGCTCCATTTCTTCTGCAAGTTCTTACTTTCTTTCATCAGAAAGAAGTCTGAGAGTGTTTGCTTCCTGCACTCTCACCCAAATGGGATAAGCCTTGCATTCCAACTCATCAAATGTCAATTCCCTCAATTTTTGATAAGTCCATCCTACTCCATGACATCTGAGCAACATGTAGTATAGCTCCCTTCTATCCCTTTTCAACTCTGAGAGAATATTGCTTGCCTTGTGTTTCAAAATTACCTGGCAATCCTTTTGAACTCTAAGGAGAATCTCCAAACCCCATATTTGATCTGAAGTGGTCAAGTGTGGATTCTCCATACATCTTTCTTCCCGAGCATGATACATTTAAACCACCTCTGGCATGTCAAAGTCAACCTGCAATTTCAACTCTCTCAATTTCTCCTTGGCCAACTCTTCTCCATACTCAAGTCTTTCTGGTTCTATAATCATAATACTTGAATCTGAGCTAGCTCCATCACTTCCTTCTTCTGAAGTAACAACAAATGGTGACTCTTTCACCTCCTTTCTATCTTGTTCCATGATCTGTGCAGCCAATCTTCTATCAAACTCAACTTGAGCTGCATCCTTTGGAACAACCTCTTCTACCATAACACCCTTACCCTTATCTAATGGAGCAATTGTTGGTAAGGTAGATGGTGATACCTGTGATGAAACCTCCTTGATGTGGATGATGAATGGGATACATCACCCTCATGTGCAGGTCTGTCAATGCCCAATTTTGTTGTGTCAGCGCCCAAAATATTTCTGTCAGCGTCCAAATTCTGCTTGTCAACGCCCAAATTTCTTGCCTCAGCGCCTTTTGCAATCTCCTCCATCATGGCTGTAAATAATAAATTCAAGTTGGTAGGAGAGACTAAGGACGTATCAAAACCTGTTTGTTTCTTCAAACTTGTAAGGGCCTCAGCAACATCCAAAGATTGACCATCATGGCTGCCCTTATCACTCAGATTTATTGGATCTTCCTCCCCTTTGGAAGATTCCTCCATTCCCCTTCTTGCACTTGTAGTCTCCAAAACAACAATCCTCTCCCTCAATTGCTTGAGTTCAAGGCCTTGTGAGCTGACAACTTGTACTAAGTCTGCATTTTGCTTTTGCAAGCTCAGGCAGACTGCCGTCAATTCCATAAGAGTCATTGGTTCCAGTCTGCCCTCTTCTAAAATGGGGATTTGACCTCCCAAGTTAGAGGACTTAATGATGGTGGGACTGCCTTGGCCAGCTTCTAAGCCAGAACCAATAGTCCCAGCCTCATCCATATCACCAGCCACACTTGTGGTGGTGGTTCTCTCTGCTACATGGCTAGGACCACCAGAGGAGAACACTCCAGTAGTCCTTTGGCGTTTCATCAACCTATATTCAGGGGTTGTGGAAGATGGTGTGGAAGAGTGGGTGGATGTGGGTTGGTTAAGGGGTGTTTGGGTTTGTGAAGGTTGTGTGTCAACGTTGGAAATAGGCACATCAACGCCAACATTTAATGTGTCAGCGTTGAAGGGTTCTTGGTCAAGTTGCATATGTTCAGGTGAAGGTAATGGTTAAGGTATTGGGTCAATTTGTGGTTGGGGGTCTGGTTGGGGTTGAGCTGCTGCAATGATAGCAAGCATAGCTTGGGTTAAGGGTAGGTCACGATGGGGGGGGGGGTGAATTCATCTTCATAAAAATAGCTTTCTTTTGCACAGAGATCTCATAAAAATCATTATGATCCCTTGTGCAGTATCCTTGAACATCAAAAACCATTTGTAAAAATCGGGGATAAGCTAAAGTCATTTTGTTCCCCTTATTTTTACACATGCCCTCAAAAATCATTTTAGAATAATTAAATTTTTGCCCAGTTGCAATACACACAATAGCACTTGCAATAGATCTATTGATCTCATTGTGTGCAGTGCATTTGGGACTCAAACATTGAAGGAGGACATGTATGAGGTACTTCCAGGCTGGGGGAAACTCCTGTTTATGATACTTGTTTAAGGTACCTTCATCAGGAAAAGGATATCCCAAAGCCCTTAGTCCTTGTTCTATTGCATTAATAGGAAGGGTGGCTATACCATCAGCATCATCAAGATGCAAGGCTTGGCGTACCAAAGCCTCAGTAACCACCCAAGGTCTCCCATGAACAATAGAAGTCAATGTAGTCACTCTATTAACTGTTGAGGAACTGACAATGTTCCAAAACTGTTTAATATGTGTGACTGGAATGAGTGGTGCATGAGAAAGAGCATACCTAATAGGAGATGCGTTCAAATACGCCACCATTTGTGTGTATTGGGGAAACAGAGCATCATCAGCTTCAAGAAACGCAATCATGTTGTGTTGGCTTCTGAACCCCAATTCCAATTCTGATGGTTTAAACTTTGGTGCCATTGTTGAAAGCTGTTAAAATGGATTGATTAAGATGAAGTTGATAAGAGAAAATTGTGTTAGACAAGAAGTATAGATACCCTGTTTAAAAATAGGAGCCAAATTTATAGGAGAAGAAAATGCATGTGATTGGCCCAAAAATAGGTAAGTATTTTCAAAAACACAATCATGAAAATATTGAAAAAGTGTAAGTTTATCTCATGCATTAAATAAAAGATAACAACTCCCAAAATTACGGCCTAAAAATATGTCAAAAAGTAACAACTGGGTAGAACTCATTGAGTGTCAACGGTCAAAAATAACCTATCAACGCCCAACGGCTATAATCTTGTCAACGTTTGCCTATAGCCATGTCAGCGTCTAAATTGGTCACAACAACGCTTGGAGAAATTCTTGTCAGCGTCCAAAAATAAAAATGTTTAAAAATGAAAAATGACCTTAACAAAGTAATTTATCCTAGAGAAGATAACCAAAAAGCTGATAACTATTATAGGGCGGCAAGCATTGTCCAGTTATGCACACTTGCTTAAGCAAGATAGACATAACAGTCCTCTAGTGTCCCTTGCTAACCAAAACTCTTAACAACCAAGTTACCTTATAAAATTCCTTGTTACTCCCAGATAAATCCCATAACAAAATTATTCCCAAGACTCCCAACAGACCACAACCAATTCTAGGCCAAAAATGTCTTGGCAGCATGCATAGTATATCAACTTTGCATGCTACAGTGCCTCATGATTTAGTAAAACTAACTCATACTCACCTGTGGACACAATCTAGAATTGTGATAAGAGTATCATATGGATACCCAAACATCCTAAAGGTTCCTAAAACCTCCCCTTAAACTATGATACATAAGTTGCTAAAAACATGCATGAACATAAAAAAATTTATGTCAAGATAGGAATGAAACATTCCAACCATCATCCATAAATAAAAACTTGTCCAAATGCTTCTCCATTGATCCATAAGCAACTCTGTATCCAATGGTATACTGCTAACACCATCTGCACATTTAGATTGAAAACCACAAAACTAACATTGTTGCTGACAACTCCCCGATAACACATAACAGTGTTGAGGGAAGCTTTGTCAGCGTTAGACAATTATATTGCTGACAACGTTACAAAAATACTTATCAGCGTTCAAGCAACCTTTGTCAGTGTTAGAAAAATATAGTGGAAAATCTAAATCATCATAAGACCAATAACAATGCATCATCCTGTACATACTTTTACAAAAAGACTCCAAAACACATATTATGTGAGATTGATCATCCAAATACTTGTTACCAAGTATTGAAACCTCCCAGCATCAAAAGGTTTGGTTAGTAAATCTGGCACATTTTCCTCAGTGTCAACCCTATCTGGTTGTATTAAACCTTTTTCAAAACAATCTCTTATAAAATGGTGTCTAATTTCTATGTGTTTAGTTTTAGAATGATGTACAGGATTCTTAATGATGCATAAAGTACTGTTATTGTCAACAAATATCTTGGTATGCATGAAATTATACCCATAGTCCAACAGCTGGTTCTGAATCCACAAAACTTGTCCACAACAAGCAGCTGCAGCCACATACTCAACTTCAGTTGTAGAATTAGCCACCACTGTTTGTTTCTTGCATTGCCAAGATATCAACCTGCTCCCAAGAAACTGACATCCACCAGTTGTGGATTTCCTATCAAATTTATCACCTCTATAATCACTATCTGAATATGCAATCAGCTCCAATGGTGAATCCTTTGGGTACCACAAACCAAGACCAGGATAGCATCTTAGGTACCTAAAGATCCTCTTCACAGCATAAAGGTGACATTCTTTGGGAGTCACTTGATGGCGTGCACAAGCACACACAGCAAATATGATGTCAGGTCTGGAGGCTGTAAGATACATCAAGGATCCAATCATGGATCTATAGTGCCTGACATCAACATCTTTCCCATCTCCAATCTTTCCCCAAGGGTGTTCTCTATCCATAGGAGTAGTAGCCCTCTTTTCATGTGGAGAAAAGCCAAACATCTTCAAGATCTCAGCCACATATTTATCCTGGGAGATGAAGATACCATCTTCTTTCTGCTGAACTTGTAAACCAAGAAAGAAGTTCATCTCCCCCATAGCACTCATCTTGAATTTGTCTATCATAAGCTTGGAGAAATCATCACTCATCTTTGGATCAGTAGACCCAAAAATGATGTCATCAACATAGACCTGTACAAGCAACACATCATTGCCTTTCTTCTTAGTAAGTAGTGTCTGATCTATGGTGCCCCTCTTGAATCCATTGTCCACCAAATAGGTAGACAAAGTACCATACCATGCTCTAGGGGCTTGATGAAGTCTATACATAGCCTTTTTGACTCTATACACTTTATCTGGATTCTCTGGATCCTCAAAACCTGGAGGCTGCATCACATATACCTCCTCAACAATAGTTCCATAGAGGAAGGCACTCTTGACATCCATTTGATAGACAGTGAAGCCCATGCAGGATGCATAGGCTAGAAAAATCCTTATAGCTTCAATCCTTGCAACTGGTGCAAAGACCTCCTCATAGTCTATCCCCTCCTCTTGTGTATATCCCTGAGCCACTAATCTTGCCTTGTTTCTGACCACAATGCCTCTTTCATCTCTCTTGTTTCTTAGAACCCATCTTGTCCCTATTGGTCTGACATATCTGGGACAATCAACCAGCTCCCAAACATCCTGAATTGCAAATTGGTGAAGCTCATCCTGCATTGCTTCCACCCAACTTGGTTCTTTCAGAGCATCAAATATTTTCTTGGGTTCCTGTTGTGACAGAAAACAGGCAAACAAACATGCTTGCACAAGAGGGGTATCAACCTTCTTGTGAATATTGGCAATGAACCCACCAAGACCTTGATGAGATCTTCTAGTCTGAACTGGAGTCATAATATCACCAATGATTTGAGAAGTATGGTGATTCTTCATAGTGGAAGTGAGAACTCCTCCTTCAAAAAGTCTGGTGTCCTCAACCTCATTCTCCATGTTGCCAATATCTTCTTCATCAGACTCTCTTTCATCAACATGAGGATGAACCTCTTCATATATATTGGAAGGTTCACCTTGTTCAAAAATGGAAGAGAAAAGATGTGCAGAAGTGTTGTCAACGCCTGAAACTTGTTTGTCAGCGCTTGGGCTAACAACGCCTGAACTGTTGTTGTCAACGTCTGAACCATCAACGTCTGAATTGGTCTTGTCAGCGCTAGATTTGCCTTTGTCAGCGCCTGAAGGACCATGCATGTTTGTATCTGGTGGTACTTGGAGACCACCATTATCTTTACCAGCAGCAGCAGTAGCAGCAGCAAAAGCATCTGTCTAAATAGGAATTGTAACATATTCCTGTATAGGAGATGCTTCTTCTGCTTGTGATCCAACCTTTTCATGAACCTGTGTACCTGAAACATCAATAACTTGTTCCTCCACAACATTTGAAGTGACCTTCATAATGTCTGGATTAGTAACAGGCATATAATTTAAAGTTCTAGATAAAGGTTCCAAGTCAAACAACCAATTAGGACCACTTTCAGGATCACTAGGTTTATTCTCCAAAAACCTAACATGTACACTTTCAAGTATACGTTTTTCTTCTTTAAGATAAACCCTATATCCCTTGCTCTGTACTGAATACCTCATGAAGTAGCCCTCATCACCTTTTGCACTAAATTTCCCTAAGGCATCACTAGTATCTAAAACTACTACATGACAACCAAAAGGTCTGAGAAAACCAATATTAGGTTTTCTTCCCCAAAGTAACTCATAAGGTGTTTTGTTCTGAATTTTGTTAACCAATGCTCTATTTTGAACATAACAAGCTGTATTAACAGCCTCAGCCCAAAAGGCTATAGGAAAATGAGCATCAGCCAACATTATTCTAGCTGCTTCAATTAGGGTTCTATTTTTCCTCTCAGCAACCCCATTTTGCTGAGGGGTTATAGCAATACTAAATTGCCTAGTAATTCCTTTCCTGGCACAGAAATCATCTAGCTTCTTATTCCTAAATTCACCACCATTATCACTCCTAAGCATTTTAACTTCATTTCCAGACCTCTTCTCAATCTGAGTGATAAAATCAATTAGAATATCAGCTGTGTCACTCTTCATAGCTAGAAAGAATGTCCAAGTAAACCTAGAAAAGTCATCTGGGATGACAAAGCAATATGACTTACCATTCAAACTTTCTATATTGGTTGGACAAAAGAGGTCCATGTGTAGCATATGAAGAGGTCTAGAACTAGTATGCACCTGTTTGGACTTGAATGAGACCTTGTGCTGCTTGCCTTTAAGACATGCAACACAAGAGTGGTCATTGTGGAAGGCCTTCTCAGGCAAACCATCAACCAAGCCAAGTCTCACAAGCCTATTTATATTTTTAAAATTTATGTGCCCTAGTCTCCTGTGTCACAAATTACTCTCATCTACTGAAGCTTTAGCATAAAAACAAGACATATTATTATTCATTTTAATCCCATTCAGATTCACATTGTATATGTCTTTATGCCTAGGTTTTCTATACTCAATATATTTCTCATCAGGGATCTTATAATCCTTGCTTAACACCAAACATTCAGTATCAGTAAACAGAACTTTATTTTTGTTATCACAAACTTGTGATACACTAAAAAGATTGTAATCAAGCTCTTTTACCAAAAATACGTTTTCAAAACGCAAGTTCTTGGTGAGAAGGGTTCCTTTGCCTATGATAGTACCATATCCGCCTCCAAAGTATACCTTATCACCATCCTTAATGGGAGTGAAGTTGGTCAAATAGTCTTCCTTCCCTGTCATGTGCCTTGAGCATCCAATATCCCAATATCCATAATCATTGACCTGTCTTTGAATGCCCTGCACATAAAGAAAACAAATTAGTTTTCTTTGGGAACCCAAGTCTTAAAAGACTTGGATTCATCTAGTTGTTCAATAAGAACAGACTTAGTTCTCACAACAACCCCATTCTCATCCTTCTTAGGATAAAATACCCAGTTAACCCCAATAGGTTTTGTAATGACCTTTGAAATGTAATTAAATCTGTTGCAGGTCATTGAAGTCCCATTATCATTAGGGTTTTGATCTTTCTTGGGTCTCCATGTTAAGCTTGAAGAAGCTTTGGACCCCTTACCTTGTGGTTGCAAATATTTAGGTCTGGACACGTTTCTGTCAGCGTTGGAATTGGTCTTGTCAACGCTGAAATTACCCTTGTCACCGTTGAACCTAGGGTTTGCTACAGAAACCCATTGCCTATTCGACCAGGTGTTTGTCTTTTGAAATGGTCTGTGTCCATGAGTGTTAGACCCTCTAGTGAAGAATGGGGCAGGTCTAACAACTTGTGGACTTTGCTGCACACAAGGTTTGGGTCTGACAACGTTTGACTTTCTAACAACGTTGACTTTGTTCCTGTCAGCGCTGAATTTGTTCCTGTCAGCGCTGGCTTTGGGAGCGTTGACACACTTTTATGCCAAGTGTGAAAAGCTACCACAAGTGTAACAAGCTTTTCTATACACAACCTTAGGTCTAGAAGAGAAAAAGCCTGTTCCATTATTGCTAACTTGGCTCTTGGGTGACCTAGTATTCCTATACATCTATGCATATTTAATGCTAGGTTTTCTATCAGTGTTTGAGCCTAGGTCAACAGCTTTACCAGTGATTGGGTTAGTAACCTTAATGGGAGATGACTCATTTGGACTTTCACATAGCAAGCCACCCTTAACAAATAAAGTAGGGTTAGCTTTCTTCCATTCATTCAGGTCAGTCAACTTTTGTTGGTACTCTTCAACTGGAGTGACAACTCTTGGTGGAGGAATGAATTCCTCCTCTTGGAATTCTGCCATACCAGTCCAAGATAGGTCCTTTTGTTGGACACCATAGAAGTCACCAGCTGGTGGTGGAACCACAGAGTAATCATTCATCCCAATCCCAGTCATGTCCTTAGGATCCCTTTGTTTACCTACACAGTCTCCTAGGGTTTGAGTGGCTCTATCAAATCTTTGAATTTTAAGGCCAACATTGTCTTTATTCTTAATGGCCTCATCTAATTTAGCCTGTAACTCACCATTAACCCTTTCCATAATGTTTCTAATATCCATACTAGCATTTAACTCATGTTTTAAGATATTTGTTTTATCTTTTAAGTCAAATTCCATTTTCTTGTATTCAGAAACTGTTTTCTCAGTTTGAGTGAGAGCTAGTTGGTAATTAGACAGTTTGAACATTTCAGTACTCACATCACTCAATAATCTTAACACCTCTTTGTTAAGCTTCTCAGTGTTTAACCTACAACCTTTACTACAAAAAGCATCATTATATACCTCATTATCAGATGAAGAGGAGGAGTGTGCCATGAGAGCATATTCAACATGCTCTTCTTCTTCAACCTTAGCAACCAAAGCCTTATCCTCTTCAACATTCTTAGCCAGATAGCTCCAATCCCATCCCATACCATCAATTCCTTGAACTACAACCATGGCATTAGGATCTTGAGCTTTAACAACTTGACTTGAGGGTTTACCAGCATCAGATCTTCTAGGAGATCTGCATTCCCTCATGAAGTGTCCCATACGATGACAGTTGTAGCATTCAACTTTGGATTTATCAAATCCAGCTGTGTCTTTTGCATTGAAGGTCATCTTCTTCTTAAACCTTCTGTTCCACCTGTTTGCTCTTATACTAGCAAGAGCCATGTTCCACTTAATGTCCATCTCTTACAAGTGCTCATCACTTATCTGCTCAAGGTCCTCATATGTAATCACTGAACCATTGGGCAAAGAAGCAATATAGGCACATACAGTATCCAAATCCAAACCAGCAGGTTTAACTCTTGGGGAGTCACATTTGAATGTGTCAGCGTTTGAAAAGGAGACGTTGACAGGACTTGTTCCAGCGCTGACACATGATGATCCAGTAACTGGATGCATGTAAGGGTCCTTCTGATTGAATTGACCTTCACTATGAGAGAAGAAGGCCATGATACTGTTGGTGGACTTGCTGCCATGCTCTAAAAGAGTTTCATCTTCCAACAGCCTTAATTTGTTGTAGATGTCATCAAACGTGGAACTTTTGTAAGTATTATTGGCAAGAATGGATCTTGCCTCAATCTTCCACACCTCACCAAGACTTTTAAGAAAAGTAGCATTGAGGTCAACATCACAAACTTGTGTCCCCATGAAGGACAGTTTGCTTGTGATGTCAAGCAATCTGCTTCTCACACTACTCAGCTTCTCATTGGGTTGTGCTTTGAAAACAACATAATCATGCATGAGCTGTTTCTTCTTTTCTTCTCTGGTATCTGCATTGCCACCATATGCAACTTCAAGAGCTGCCCAAAGCTGCTTAGCAGAATCATAACCTCTATATTTATGCTGGTTCTCTTGTCCCAACGAGAGTTTCAGAATATTTAGAGTTTTCATGTCAACCCTTTTCTTTGTTATGTCTTCAGCAGCCACAGCTCTACCATCTTCAGGTTTTTGTTTCTTATCCTCTTCAGAACATCCAGCAACAGCTGATCTTTGAGTAATAGCATCAGCAATCTTTTGGGCTTTATCGAATGTGTTTCCATATTCAATGATCAACCAGAGTGTGTAGTCATAGATCCCTAGATACTTCACAAAGTTGAATTTCCACAATTCAAAGTTGGTTGCATCAAGCATGGGAATCTTGATGTTTGGTAAAGGTGAGGAGGAGGAGGTTATTGTTTCAGACATGATGTTGTTAGGGTTTTTGAGAAAATTAGGGTTTTGGTGATTTTTAGGGTTCTTGTGTTCTTTAAAGATCAAAAGTTCCTCAACAAGCTCTGATACCACTTGTTGATACCAAACTTAGATCGATTTAGCTTTATGTATACGAGATTAGATCAAGTAATACACTTAGAGAAACCTTTGTATATGCTTATGATAATCTAAGTGTTATACGGAATTAACACTTAAACAAGAACACACAATGATATAAACAAACTTTCACTTTGATTAATGATATCAAACTTGCTTACAATGAAAGTAGTTTACGAATGAAAACTTATATGAAACATTCACCTAAAAGTCTTCTTTTATAGACATAAGAAGCCTTGTACAATAATCTACGTATCAGCTATTCTAGGTAAAGATAAATATAGAAAATACATTGTTGTTCCTATCTTTACTAGAAGTAATCTAGAATACAATAAACGCGTAGAGTATATCTTCCCATCAGTGCTTGTCTTCAATATATCAACGCTTGACTTTGTCTTGTCAACGCTTGAGCTGTCAGCGGTTGTTTTGCTCTTGTCAACGCTTGTTTTACTCTTGTCAGCGCTCAAGTGATCTGGCCTTAATTTATTTATTATCAACAAACTCATAAGATTTGGTTAAAAAAGCCAAGTCTTGTTCATCATAAATCTCAACCTCTCATCAAATTGGTTGGTATAGAGATTGTTCTTTCTATCATCCTATTATTAACTTTGTAAATGTATTTATTTTCTTCAAAAATGTATATGTATGATATGATAAATGATGATCAATGTATTGCATGGGTATTTTTTATTAGATCAGGTTAAAAAGACTAAAATCTACAAGTAAAAGTGTTAAAATCATGACTAGGCATATAGGCTGTTTAAACCAATAGGTTTCTATATTTTCACTTGGTTAAATGTCTTAGATTAATTGATATACATATAGATAAATGATTTTTAGATATATGGCCAATTTACCACTCAATGGAATGTTAATAATGAGCAAGATATGGCCAAAACACTTTTGTGGTACCAATCTGTCTAGTCTGTTTTGGAAGAATTATTACAAATAATTAGAGGCTGTTTGAGAAGTAGCTATGAAGAGTTATTTGTAGCACAAATCATGTAGTTTATGCTGTTAAAATTTGGTGTTCTATCTCCTTGTAGAACTCAAGATATGACAAAAAATGGTGGACTTGACTTTAGAAATTAGATTTCTTAATAAACTATATAATATAAAAATGTCACTTGAAGTAAAATACTATTATAAAACAAGTATGTATAAGCCACTAAATAGTAATAACTACTATAAAATAATTTTATATACTATAATAAATAAATATTTCATTTTATAAAAATAAAACTCAAATGTTTTCTAAACTACAAACTATATATAAGTTTTACGTCTTTTCGGCTAAAACTGAAAGATTAACGTTTTCGCCAAATAAAACTTAGATGGTCGGACCCGTCAAATGTAACATTTTTATAAACCATATACTGATATGTAAACACATTTTACAAGTAAAAATCGACAAAACCGAGCTTTATAACTAATGGACCGTAATGGGCCAAATTAGCCTTGTTGGACCACTAGGCCCAACTAGTTTGGTTAATATGATTGGACTTACTTATGGGCTTAACCCATTTGGGCCCAACATATGAGTATGAGCCTGGTCTTAAAAAGATAAATGGACTAATAAAATGTATTGGACTCTTAATGGGATTATTGGGCCTTAATATGTAAATGGGCTAAAACTAGTGTAACTAGACTAAGTTAACTAGTACTTAACAACTAGTAATGTTGTCTAAGGAAATAAAACCCCACTTGATCATCATGTTATGACATAATTACATATACATAACAACTTTTATAAATATTATTTGACGATAGTCTAAGATCGAGTATTATTTGTTTAGGTTTCCATGATCGAAGCATGTACCGTACATCGTAATTGCCGATAACCCGCCTTTCCCAACCAACGTGAGTTCATAGCCTCACACTCTTTTAAATGTTTTATGAAATGTTTTGTAAACCTGCGAGGGAGATAACATGCGAGTTTTTAATGAAAAATAGAACACAAGTAGTCCCGATTGTATGCTTATAGATATGGACCCGATTGATTGTATGACCCAAATTGGATGACTGAAATGGATTATTAAAATTTAGGTTATGTCACTATAAGTCCCATTAGCATGAGTTGTGAACTATCGGGATTTGGTAGACGCTTATGCATATAATAGTACTATTTGGGGAAGATCACCCCAGTTCGCGCCTTGAGGTTTGATCCCCGTCGTGTCACTTTGATTGGTAAGCGAATATATGTATGAGAAGATTTATATAGCGTGATATTAGTGACGACACGCTGATTTAGATGGGCATATATTTGTCGGACTCGTGGCCCGTTGTATTTTATAGAAAGGCAACAATGTCATGCGGCTTATAATAATCCAACAACAACGATAATAATACCGATAATGGTAAATACTGAGGTTGTGGTCTCATAAATAATGTATGCTATATGAATAGAATTATAATATATTGCCTGGCTAGCAATATGGGGTCTCATTACTGATATTAAGCTTGTGTTTCTGATTTACATAACTGTTTTATATAACGGTTTTTACTAACCTCTATGAATTCACTCTGCATTCGTTGATATATTTTTCGCATGTTTTATCTCAGGTGCTTGAAGGTAACTTGGATGGAGATCGACTCTGATGGCCCATATAATAAAAATATTCATTCGAACTTGTAAAATTTATGACTGTGAAACTTGGGGACCTGATGTAAACTTTAAACTTGTACTCAAATGAATGTATGTTTAACTTTGTACAACCCTTTTTATGCGTTATCTATGATTTGAGTTATTGTGCTATCCCGTAACACTTTATTGGCCCTTTCGTTGTACCTATACGAAATTTGAGAATGTTACACCATGCCTTAAAGAAGTTATATCTACCTAGAACTTAAAATTCCCTAACTCTAAATTACGGATTCGGGAATTTCGCCTACCTCGTCTTGCTTCGCTTCACGTTCGTTGGTCCCATCTAAACGCCATCCTATCCAGCTACCTTCCCAATAGCCAATTTCCTAAAATTCTTACTTGAAAATCTCACTTCTAATTCCTTTTCCTAACATCTCCAAAATCAACTCATAATTCGCCTCACCTTCTTCCTTAAATTTGGGTAAATTCAGGACGTCGCCGATACTCCCGATGACAACTTGTCTATATACGGTCATGCACACTTGGTTCGTTAACTCCATGAAGACCGATAGTGCTTTGGCGAAGCTAAAAGCATAACTGCAAGCCCAAAGCGTCCATATAACATCCTTACCTATCTCAACTACGTCCTCCTTGCACCCTCTGTTGGCGGCAATACAACAACTTCTACTTCGTTCTATTCACGAGCTTCTACACACATCCTACAAGATCTATACTTCCTCTTATCAAACCATTCAATGCTTTCACATCACCTCTACTACTAGGCAAGCCAGCCTTTACCTTTCATTCCTTTCAATTTCTATCAACTCCTGCCTTTGAAATCATTCCATCAACAATTGCCTTGGAAAGGCACTAACTATAATTTATCTCGATTCTCCTACTGGCTCCGTTCATGGTTCTGCTTCACAATAATAGGTAAACCTACTAAACCTTAGAAAATTATCGGAAACTTACGTACCTTACGAACTTCATAGCATGGATGTAGTCATATACCCTTGAAGTATCATATCCCCTCTCCTTTGGTACTTCTAAGAGACCATATATCCACATTATTTCTTCTTCCCACGATCTTCTAACTCTGCCCCATCCCTAAGGCATTCCGACTATTCTCTCATAGCCACTAATCTTGGCCGTGTGGGCGCAACCAAGTCTTCCATATGACTACATCCATGCTCTCGATCAATAAGAAACTAAAATTTCATCTACAGTCTACCAGATACGATCAACGGATCAAACGTACGGATAACTAACGACATTTCACTCGAAGAATATGCTTCAACGGTGTTTAAATATCTAAAAGAGAAGCGAGCTGGCTACTTTCCTAAGAATACCATCGATAATGGTAGGGGATCATACATATATAGGCATATTAGGATACATATATTATACTAGCATGTATTAACCCTCTTTCATGCAATCATACTTAGGAATCCATTGAAGCTGTGATAATTGTATAACTATGTTGGCTACCATACTTATATAATTACCCTTTCCCCAATGCACTCCCTCCTATGATGACACTTATAAGAATCAATACAAATATATCACATACATCTACAAAGTAAGCACACTCACATAACCATAAAGGTCCATAAATTCATTTATTAAAATAACAGAGTCAAAACACATAAGTTTATAGTCTAGCTAAAACTAGCGGTGACAAATTTCAAATGAACGCAAAATTAATACTAAGTCATGTTGCCCATAAGAGCATCACGGTCTAAACTAGATAAACAAATAGTTGTTGGATGCCATGAATTCAGTATATGATTCTCCTCCTTCGTTATTGTTACTATCCGGACAAACCGGTTTAGTCTTGACATTCCTCAATAGTACTTCCTTATTCCCTTTCTTAGCTGTTATCGTTAGTACAGTCTTATAGACCCACATATTGTTAAGTTTCACCTTAGACATGCATTCTATCGCCTCACATGGATACCACTCATATGGAATGGTCCTCCTATAATTTGTACGTATGTTGCATCCTATCCTAGTAATTCCAGTAGCTTGCACCACTACTTGTCTCTTAGGGGGCATGACTTAAACATCAGAAGAAAATATTACCCATCAGATACATAGAATAACACAACGAAAGGTAGATGCTATCATGTACCAAATTATGTACTATAATGTACATTTCTAAGCAAAGTACAACAATCACTAGCGTAGACGATGGTGGTTCAACCCGCACTAGTCAAAACCCGAAAAGGAAAATAATATGTGGCTAAGTATGAACCATAATAGTTCATAACTTAACAAACATCACAATAAATAAAATTTTCCATCAATACTTCAATTAATATAAAATGCACACATACTCCTATGACGCCTATATGCAGGGACCCTTAAGCTATTGACTAGGCTACTACGCTAAGCAACCTAATTCTCTATAACTATTGGCTCTTAATACCATTATGTCACACCCCACCATGGAGGAATATGGGGCGCGGTATATGGATATCATCACAACATGGCGTGTCTATAGAGAAAACTAAATGAATAAAGAAATGTCATAAAAAGGTGACACAAATGTCACGACAACATCTCCAACAAATGCATGAGTCTAGGTAAGTAGGTAAATGTCCCACCTCTTAGCAAAGACGAGAAAAAAACAAACGTTCACACATAGGTGTTCATAGTATCACTTATTAAAAGAAAAAATAAACTAAGAAGGAATGGGGATCTCCTTCTATATGCATTTCCTACGCGTCTCCAGTCATTGCCACTTATGTTCTCACGCTTAACCCCATTATTACCTGAAAGAGACACTAAAACACGTCAACAATAATGTTGGTGAGAGTCATAGGTTTAGACTCCAACGCCAAAATATATAACATTTCATTACACCAGCTGTGAATAACGACATTCAAGAACATATAAGATATTTTAGACAATGTACTACTAACATGCCTAACTATTCAGTACTAAGCGCTAATCCTTTTCGTCCCAAGGCTCCAAGCCTTTTGTATCCTTCCTTACTTCCATGGCATACTAGGCGCCCATAAACCTAACAACCAACCCCAAAACCTAGTCTTGTCCCCAAGGCCCAGACTTGTCCTCCTTGATATCAAGTATACTTAACTATATTAAGTATTTCCACATAGCAGTTCCATGCATAAGTAAACACATAATTGTCCAGACTAACATATAAAGACATTCACAACAATTTCATTTAAAAGAATAAATAAAGTACAGTGTCTCTTCCATCCCATCTGGAAGTAAAAAGATAAAGAAAATGGGACTATGAAACTCACCTGATTGAGGTTCTCCGAATATCCCGCGTACTAGCAAAAGATAAACAAATAAATGCATATCAACAAGACATGAACCAATGACTAACATCTTTCATCAATCTATGATGGACATCTAACTTTCTCCCATATATTTACCCCATTTATATGCTCTAAGCATCCCATGACCCTGATAACTAGGGTTGTGCCTAATTAAAAAGTTAAGTTCGTTATGTTGGTCTAATCGAATTGATCTAAGCTCTCTATGTGACTCTATTCTTTTTGGTGGAACAAAGATGTGTCGTTGTAGTGTTTTAAAATAAAAGGTGCAAAACAATCAAAGTAAAGGTGCTCTTAAAGTAAATCTAAGTCTAATTAAAGCAAAGGTGCAAGTATTTAAAAACGTGACTGAAGTTAAAGGGCACTAAAGTAAATGACGTAAACTTAAATCTATCTAAGGCAAACTTAAAGTGCGACTAAAACTAAGGCAAATCTAAAATAAAACTAAGGCAAATAATCTTAAAGTGTAATTAAAATAAAGGCGGGAAAAATGAAGCTTGAAAATAAAATCAAAGACAAAAGCTAATAAGAACCTGAATACAGCTCATTCGGAATAAACCTTCGTTTGGAATAATCACTCGTCCTAAATGTCACCTTCGGTTGAAATGATTCTTCTTCACTTGGAATATTACCAAAATCCTTGATCCGGAACAAATTGATCTGAATATGTCACTTATCCAAAACAATCCTTCGTTCGGAACTTTACTGATTCGGAACTCTAAATCTTCCCTTGATTCGGAAGTATTTGGTCACCCCTTGATTCGGAAGTTTCCGAATGAAGCCCCTTGATTCGGAAGTTTAGAACTTCTGAATGAACACCTCTTGAGTAGGAAGCTGACCCTTGATCCGGAACTTTATTCGGAACTTTTAAGTTCCGAATGAAGCTTGGTCCGGAAGTTTATGACTTCCGAATGAAAAGCCTTGATTCGGAACTTGCCCCCTTGATTCGGAACTTTGAGTTGATTCGGAACTTTTGAGAAGTTCCGGATGAAACCCTTGGTTCGGAACTTTGGAGTTCCGAACGAATACTTTTGACTCGGAAGTTTTCACTTCGTCCGGAACTTTGAAAGTTCCGGATGAACAAGTTTGGCTCGGAAGTTGTGTTGAGTTAAAATCTTCCGGATGAAGCCTTGATTCGGAACTTTAGAAGTTCCGAATAAACACTTTCCCTCCTTCTTGGTTCGGAACTTTTCCTGGAAAGATCAGAAACAAAGCAAACACCCCCGAAGAACAAGGGATACAGTATCAGCAGATAGAAACTCAAATTAACCAAAATCAAACACACGGATAAATATAAACAGTAACGATTCAACAAATAAACATCAACAAACAGTTAAAAACAAGAAATCAAACAACTTTAACCATAATAATCAAAAACCACTTGGATCAAAATAAAAGCATGAACATAAACATAAACACATAAATCAAAGATTAAGAAAGGTAGATAAGAGATTTGACAAGATAAAGTAAAGATTGACAATAATTAAATGAAAACTTACTTGAAATTAAATGAATTTAAGGTGCAAGACAAGGTAATTAAATTTGACAAGAAATTAAATGACAAGGTATTTAAATGGTGGAAGAGCTAATTTTCACACTTAGCCAACAAGAGTGAAATGTAAACAATCCTAATATATATATAGGGGAGGATTAAGGAAGCTTCCTCCCCTCCTTCATTTCTTGTTAATTGCAAGATTAAGCCCCTTTCTTCTTAATTCTTCATTAATTGCGTCATTAGTCCTTTTCTTCTATATTCTTTAAACTTGGACTTAAGGGACTTTTGGCTTCGGGATTTCTTCGAACTCGTCTTTAAATTCTTCCTTAAAATAGACTTGAATTCTTCGGCTTTTGATAAACTTCCGTCTTTTGACTTTTTCTTCGATAAATCTTCAGAATTGGTCGTGGACTTCCGTTCTTTTTTGCACTCTTGACTTCTTGACTTCGTCTTTCATCCTTTTCTTCAATAAAAGTCCGTAAATGCCCGTGAATGTCCGTGTTTTCTCCACTTTTCACCTTTTCATCCTAAATCACAACAAAAACACAAACCACGCATAATTCCGACATAAAAGACATAAAATACACGTATTGGTCCGGTTATTATTGTAATTAAGTGGTAGAAAAGATGGGTGTTTACACACCTATCAAATCCCCTACACTTGACCATTGCAATGTCCTCATGCAATGCATTAGTTACAAAGCAAAATTACACTTTTCATCATAATCAATCCACGTTGGCCTTTATTAAAGAAATAGAAAATTAAAGATATACAAAATAAAGAAATCGAAAGCATACCTTGGGTTTTGAAAATGTTATGAATAATCGTCATCCTCAATTTTTCACTTTCTCCAAACCAAGCTTAAAACGAGATCATTGTTATTATAAGTTAGTAAACTATCATGAATTCATGTGGGCCAATTACTCACTTAGACTCCCTTATTCCTAGGGGTATCTCTTATATTTTATTGTTGTCTTGAATGATCACGAGGATGCATTGTTTGACTTATTTCGGTAGTTATTAAGTCTGAAAATAAAGTGAACGATTTAATCAATAGTTAGCTAAAGGACCAAATCTTTTAAAACTGCTTCTCGGGACCTCATAAAGTTCATATCTTGGCATAACTCGCTTCGCGATTTGAGACCTTTCTCGGACCGATATTTGGCAGCGACTTCATACTTCAAATCTTTGAGAGACGTTCATGAAATAATGGTCTTCTCTTCATACAGGAATTTCTTCACTTGAAGTTTTGAGAGATTCATACATGGACCATGACTTCTTCATTTTTCTCCAATCTTTATTTTGGACTTTGATATACAACGATCCGCCTCCTTTTATGACTTGGATCTATTTATCCTCATACCTTGTTAGGGTCTTTTCGGATACACTTCTCCATGACTTTTGGGGAGTTTTGCTTTACGTCGTGTGTCTCGATCCTTCATATTGATTTTCGATAAATGATTCTTCACATCACTTTGGATCTTTAGCAACAAAACATTGCCCTCATGCCTTGTTAGGGCCTTTTCGGACTCGCCAATCTTCGCGTCCCGCTTCAATAAGTTATGCCTTGGCTATGAACTCTAATCCATACCGAGCAACTTTTAAACGATCTGGGGCTAGAAGCTAAGTAACTTTTCAAATCGTACAACCTTATTTATTAGCAGATAAATTTATTAGCAAGCGATGGGAGAATAGGCTTATAATTAACTCACATAAATTGACGAAAGAATACCGAACTTATAATTGGCTCTATCATCTCTCGTTCTCCACAGTTTAAAATCTCAAGTAATGAAACTCGTGGATACTTAGGCTATTAAATCAAAGTTTTGGGTTTTCGAGTCGCCTATAGGATCTTGCAAATTCTTAGACTTTTTCAAGTTTAGAATTCGCATTTTAAAGTTCCCTTGATAAACGACTCTCTAGGATCAATTATAGGAACTTGCGAAAAGTTCTTGTTCTTAACCCGTGAGAGTTAAGACTTTCGCGTTTTATAGATCCCTAAATAAAAGCCTAGCAAAACTTGACTTAAAACCGTTAAGGATACTAGCTAGAGTAAACTCGGGTTGAGTCAAAAGATTCACAACGTTTGAAAACTAAAACCACTTATGAAACATTTATTCTAGCAAAGAAAGAAAATAACTATACAAAAGGGAAGAACTAATAGGCCAAAATAGATCAAAAATTTTGAAAAATGTCGAAAAATTGATTTTCCGGTTAAAATGAGGACAAATACAAGGAAAAGACCACTTAACTTCGATAGAAGTCCCCCTACACTTAAGATAAACATTGTCCTCAATGTTAAAGCATGTGGGAGTAAACTCCCCTACACTTAGGACATTGTGCACTTTGTTTAAATATCGCTAAAGAAAAGACAACTAAAGAGATTCCTATTTTAATATTGATAAAATATAAAATAGTGAATCGAAAAGAGTTTAGGATAGAACCGGGAAGAAGTAGAACACGGAATCACGGGTCGTCAAGAATCAGCAAGAGTGGATCATTGAAGCTCGAATCCCTGATTAAGAAGTGAGGAGAGGAAAGCAAACCAACGGGTCTCCCCTACACTTATGATAAAGAAAGCGAAATGATAGATGCATGGGTTGCCTCCCAAGAAGCGCTTGATTTTTGTTAACCGAGTCGTGAGCCTGACTCGACCTTGATCATCAACGGAAAAAGCATGAAACATATCCACCAGGATCAAAGACATAGTTTTCATCCATCAATAAGAACGAGCTTAAGGCGAACAAGGCAAGCCAAAAGAGAAGTGGCAAGGTTCCCTTAAGCAGCGATGGAGCATGGTGGAAGCAAGTATGGTGCGGTGCAAGCATGTCTTCAATAGTTCCAAAGATTTTTCCTTTTATTTCATCAGGTGGATACTGAGATGGCTTAAAAACTTCAATACCAGGGTCGAACACCTTTTCCTTTAGGGGAAAATAGCACTCAGGCTCAGCCAAGTGTGAAGAAGACCCGCAAAGAAGCACAACCTCGTCCTCAGAAGTGGGACAAAGAGGTGTCAAATCATAAGTGCAACGGATTTTGGTGTCGACCGGTTTCTTTTCCTTGGACAGAATGCTCTTCAAATCCAAAGTAGGATCAAGGCGATAATCTTCAAAGTCCAAAGAAGGAGCATCACTCTCATGAGGGAAGTAAGTGTTGAGAAATTCAGAGAAATCTTCCTCAAATGAATAATCGTCCAAAGTAGGATCGAGTGATGGCGGAGGATCTTCATCATGTGAAGAATCGCTCGAGAGAGTATCAGCCTCATCAAAATAATCGAAAGTGGGCAGCTCGGGATACTCAGAAGTACAAACAAAATCATCCGAATCTGAGCTAGAATCATCATCATCATAAGCATCAAAGACCGGTGAAGAAGCATAAAAGGGAGAAGCGTCAAAAGTGGAACGAGAATCATCCACATCATCGTCAAAGAGTGGATTATCAATGCAAGAGTCGAATAGAGGATTGTCGTAGACGGTAAAGTCATCGAGCACATTAATCATATTCACTGATTCTCGTCCTCCAAAGGCTTTGCCTGTAAGCTTCCCCATTTTAAAAACTTTTGAATCATCCCCGACTCGTAAGATTAACTCACCTTCGGCCACATCTATTAAAGCTCGTCCGGTTCTCAAGAATGGCCGACCAAGTATTAAAGGAATACGAGGGTCCATTTCATAATCAACTACGAAAAAATCGATCGGGAAAGTAAATGTGCCAACTTTGATGAACACGTCTTCGGCTATACCAACGGGATAAGCGAGAGTGCGGTTTGCAAGTTCGAGAGTCATCTTTGTTGGAATGAGGTCGGGTAATGATAGTGTTTTCCAAACACTCAGTGGCATCAAATTACTACTAGCCCCGAGATCAGCAAGGGCAGTAAATTCTTCAGTTTTGTTGAACACGCAAGGCAACACAAAACGACCGGGATCTCCAAGCTTTTCCGGAAGTTCTCTAAGAAGAACTGCAGAGCAGTCTTCATTTAAGCGTGTGTTGGCGAGTTCAATCAGCTTCTCCTTCTTGCTAAGCAATTCCTTGAATGCTTTGACAAATTTCGGCATGTGGCAAAGTGCTTCAACAAGGCTAATGTTGATGGTCATTTTAGATAGCATATCCACATATTTTGATACTTGACAGTCATTCTTGGTTAGCTCGTTGGTCTTGCCTATGCGAGAAGGGTATGGAATTCTGGGTTGATAGGGGGACGGTGAAGGTGTAGTTGGTGAAGGTTGTGATGTTGAAGGGTCCTTCCGAGATACATCGTCATGACGAGGCGGAGACAGTAATGGTGTACTAACACTAGGTGGAGGAGGTGTAGATGATGGTGGTGGGATAGGTGGATTGACAATGGTAATTCCACTACGCGTAGTTATAGCACTCACATTAGCTCGCGGATTAGTGACGGTGTTTGAAGGTAGAGAACCCGAGGAAGAAGAAGGTTGTGCTTCGGGCAAGAAACTAGCCAACAGATTCTTTAATTCAGTTGTTTGAGTGATGAAGGAGGATTGAAGATTATCACGAACCTCGGTTCTGATGTCATTACCTTGCTTCAAGATATCTCCTTTCAAATTGATTATTTGGCTTTGTAGATTCTTGATTTGCTCACCTTGAGTTCTCATGATGGTGTCAACATCGGGATTAATGGGTGGGTGTTGTTGGGTGGGTGGTTGATAAGGGTTAGAAGCACGAGGTGGGATTTGGTTGCTTCTATTGTAGTTGTTGGCGGGATTTTGGTTTTGAGGAGAAAAACCGGGTGAAAGGTAGTTGTTGGAACGGTAGCTCAGCAGATTTCTATCCCCTTGTTGTCTAGCTTGGTAATTTTCCGGTGAATAATTACCGTAAGCAGCATACACATTTTCTGGATTTCCTTGTGTCGAAGGACAATCGGTGTATGAGTGAGGACCGCCACATGTTTCACAAGGATTAGCAACCGCTTTAACTTGTTGTTGTTGTTGGTTTGAAGCGAGAAGCGTAATACTTTTGCTCATTTCAGCCATCATGCGGGTGAGTTCGGTCATCTCAGGGTTTGCTGAGGTAGAAGAAACATTGACTCTCGGGTTGTTCCTTGAAGAAGCAGAGGAATCCCAGTTCTTGTGGTGAGTAGTCATGTTTTCAATTAACTCTCTACACTCCTCGGGTCTCCTTTTCATGAATGTGCCACCGGCGGCTGCATTAATCGTATCACGATCTCGAAAAGTCAATCCGTTGTAGAAAGTATCGATTAATGTCACAGGGAGCATGTTGTGGTTTGGACAACGGTCGATCAAGACATTCTATCTCTCCCAAGCGTCAAAAAGAGATTCATCAGGGTCTTGCATGAAACCGCTGATCTGATTGCGAAGGCTTGTGACCATGGATGGTGGAAAGTAGCGCGATAGAAAGCGTTGAGTCATGTCATCCCAAGTGTGAATAGAATGCTTCGGGAGACGATCAAACCATTTCTCGGCATGATGCGATAAAGTATGTGGGAAGAGTTGTAAGCGGAGAACATCCATTGTGGCCCCAGGCAACTTCATGCTTTGGGTGATTGTAATGAACTTGTCGAGGTGTTTGTTGGCATCATCATCAGGCAATCCTCTAAATGGGTTTGTTTGTACTTGCTGAATCATGTGATGCTTCAACGAAAACTCAGGAGCGTTGATTTGCATCAGCGCAATCGGTCATCCTCGTCCAAACATGGTTGGTTGACAAAGTTCCTCCATGGTCCGAAGATCGGGCTGTGGAAGAGCATTGTTGTTATTATTATTATTGAGGTTCGGTGGAATGTTGTTGTTGTTAACACCTGCCATATCTAAATCTTCTTGAGGCTCGGGCTCTTGATAATTAGAAGATCTAGTACGCATACACCTGAAAATGCAAAAGAAAACAAAACCAAACACAAATACAATATATATACACAATAAAATCTTTTTGGATTTTTGAAATTTTTTAATTTTTATGGTTTTTTATCAATTTTTAATTTTTATGAGTTTTTGGAATTTTTTATGCAAGAAAAGTAACGTTCACAAGTGAGCGGATCCCAAAAAGCAACGTGTCTCTCACAGAAAACTGTTGATCTTAACGAAAAGAGCCGGCAGCGGCGCCATTTGATAACTAGGTTTTTACCTAATTAAAAAGATTAAAGTTCGTTGTGTTGGTCTAATCGAATTGATCTAAGCTCTCTATGTGACTCTATTGTTTTTGGTGGAACAAAGATGTGTCGTTGTAGTGTTTTAAAATAAAAGGTGCAAAACAATCAAAGTAAAGGTGCTCTTAAAGTAAATCTAAGTCTAATTAAAGCAAAGGTGCAAGTATTTAAAAACGTGACTGAAGTTAAAGGGCACTAAAGTAAATGACGTAAACTTAAATCTATCTAAGGCAAACTTAAAGTGCGACTAAAACTAAGGCAAATCTAAAATAAAAGTAAGGCAAATAATCTTAAAGTGTAATTAAAATAAAGGCGGGAAAAATGAAGCTTGAAAATAAAATCAAAGACAAAAGCTAATAAGAACCTGAATACAGCTCATTCAGAATAAACCTTCGTTTGGAATAATCACTCGTCCTAAATGTCACCTTCGGTTGAAATGATTCTTCTTCACTTGGAATATTACCAAAATCCTTGATCCGGAACAAATTGATCTGAATATGTCACTTATCCAAAACAATCCTTCGTTCGGAACTTTACTGATTCGGAACTCTAAATCTTCCCTTGATTCGGAAGTATTTGGTCACCCCTTGATTCGGAAGTATTTGGTCACCCCTTGATTCGGAAGTTTCCGAATGAAGCCCCTTGATTCGGAAGTTTAGAACTTCCGAATGAACACCTCTTGAGTAGGAAGCTGACCCTTGATCCGGAACTTTATTCGGAACTTTTAAGTTCCGAATGAAGCTTGGTCCGGAAGTTTATGACTTCCGAATGAAAAGCCTTGATTCGGAACTTTCCCCCTTGATTCGGAACATTGAGTTGATTTGGAACTTTTGAGAAGTTCCGGATGAAACCCTTGGTTCGGAACTTTGGAGTTCCGAACGAATACTTTTGACTCGGAAGTTTTCACTTCGTCCGGAACTTTGAATGTTCCGGAAGAACAAGTTTGGCTCGGAAGTTGTGTTGAGTTAAAATCTTCCGGATGAAGCCTTGATTCGGAACTTTAGAAGTTCCGAATGAACACTTTCCCTCCTTCTTGGTTCGGAACTTTTCCTGGAAAGATCAGAAACAAAGCAAACACCCCCGAAGAACAAGGGATACAGTAACAGCAGATAGAAGCTCAAATTAACCAAAATCAAACACACGGATAAATATAAACAGTAACGATTCAACAAATAAACATCAACAAACAGTTAAAAACAAGAAATCAAACAACTTTAACCATAATAATCAAAAACCACTTGGATCAAAATAAAAGCATGAACATAAACATAAACACATAAATCAAAGATTAAGAAAGGTAGATAAGAGATTTGACAAGATAAAGTAAAGATTGACAATAATTAAATGAAAACTTACTTGAAATTAAATGAATTTAAGGTGCAAGACAAGATATTTAAATTTGACAAGAAATTAAATGACAAGGTATTTAAATGGTGGAAGAGCTAATTGTCACACTTAGCCAACAAGAGTGAAATGTAAACAATCCTAATCTATATATAGGGGAGGATTAAGGAAGCTTCCTCCCCTCCTTCATTTCTTGTTAATTGCAAGATTAAGCCCCTTTCTTCTTAATTCTTCATTAATTGCGTCATTAGTCCTTTTCTTCTATATTCTTTAAACTTGGACTTAAGGGACTTTTGGCTTCGGGATTTCTTCGAACTCGTCTTTAAATTCTTCCATAAAATAGACTTGAATTCTTCGGCTTTTGATAAACTTCCGTCTTTTGACTTTTTCTTCGATAAATCTTCAGAATTGGTCGTGGACTTCCGTTCTTTTTTGCACTCTTGACTTCTTGACTTCGTCTTTCATCCTTTTCTTCAATAAAAGTCCGTAAATGCCCGTGAATGTCCGTGTTTTCTCCACTTTTCACCTTTTCATCCTAAATCACAATAAAAACACAAACCACGCATAATTCCGACATAAAAGACATAAAATACACGTATTGGTCCGGTTATTATTGTAATTAAGTGGTAGAAAATATGGGTGTTTACACACCTATCAGACCCCTCTCTAACTGGACCTTAACTTAGTTAAGTTCGATACCTATCCCGTTTACTTTTTACCCAAAACAGTCCCGCTTTTTAAACCCAAAACTATTAGCCAAACGCCCACCTAACCAAACCCATGATTTCTGTAAAGAAAACCCTATGCCCTTACATGTGTTAGCTAACTCCTGTTTTTTCCCCCAACCTTAAAGATACTTTTAAGACCCCGATATACATATATATACTTTTGTCTATCCAGATTTTAATAATTTTGAACATATAAAAAGTTTGTTATGATCAGAGGGTCTTACACTATTTCAGTTGATTAGACCTCTTTCAGATGTCTTATATAACATATAAACTAACTCTCATATTCGTTTGAAAGTCCAATTGTACTCCTAAGTACCCTAATTATCTTAAAACATTAATTTAAACTCGACTGATTTCAAAAATGTTTTAACCTCCGACTGTTGTAACCTGTTTTTGACCCACTTCCCACCACCAATTTCGTCCTTGTTTCTTGAATTCAAAATCCAACTCAAATACCTTTTCAGAGGTACTTGGATCGAATCATGAATGTGTCTAGAACTCTAGATATGATCAAAACAATAGACCTAAAATTCTGCCCAGTTTTTAATTACGAATTTAATTAAACTAACCTAATTAATTACCCAATTCATAATTAGTTACAAGCCCTAACTAATCCAATCATTAATATATTATTCATATTCAGAATTTAAGTTTTCTCTAACCCTAGATCCATCATATTTTGATGTACACATGATTTAAAACAAATTAAATGAAAAGGGTTTACATGTTTTACCTTAGATTTGTGAAAACCCAAATTTTTGATAAAAACCCTAAAAGTTCTTAATGTGCCGTGACTTCTTAAGCTCCAGCAGAATGACTTATGTTTTTTTATTAAAGGCTTTATATAAGATGTGTACATCTCCTAGTCCAACCGAAGGCCAAACTCTTTTTTTCCTTTTCTTTCTCTCTTTGTGGCGTCCAAACCGACTCATTTATATATATATATATATATATATATATATATATATATATATATATATATATATATATATATATATATATATATATATATATATATATATATATATATATATATATATATATATATATATATATATATATATATATATATATATATATATATATTTCTTTTTTTATTATTTAATATTATGCTACTAATGTTTCCTTAAACGTCCTTAATTTATTTCAGCCCTTAAGACCTCCCGAACCTCAAAACCGTAAAACTAGTCAGTTTTACGCGTATACCGTAAAAATATACAGTTTTAGAGAAACTCTTGAATATGAAATAAATTATATAACTAAGTCCTAAATGACTTAAAACCATCCCGATAAATATTCCCGTGATTAAATACCTTATCCGAGACCCCAATATGCTAAATCCAAAATCGTAAGAATATGACTTACTATAATACTTATACGAATACGTAAATTACCAAAATGACTTCATTTCATTTCATAATCACTAATATGTGAGCTCATGATCATGAAATATTCGTCCATCGATTTACTTATGAGCATTAAGTACCCATAAACAATGTCCATTCCTTCCTCATTCATACAAAATAAACACATAGACATATAAAACACATAGTCACACATAAAATAACTTATAACTACGACTAAGTGACGAACACCAAAACCATGGTTGTCACATGTAGAAGAAGAATCAATGCCAATTTATGATACCGATCGTAAAGATATCATTGAGGATGAAGAAGGATTTTTTGGGAAGGATGATTTGGTGGAGAAGAAGACAACGTCGAATACATTGTAATTGTGGCTACTGATCTTGGTTCTTCAATGATCCAAATTACATTAAGTGTTTAATATTCAAAACTCACTTTTTCAAACCCTCATGAGCTAACTTGGTTGCAAAAAGATAAATGGGTGGATGTTAGTATCTTGATTGAAAAAATATATACCAGGAAGCCGCACCCATGGTCAGTAAGTTTGTTTCTAAGACGATCAATATTCGAGGTCGATTCATTATAAATAAAGGGAATTTGATGCAAGGGATACAAATTTGGATTCTACAAGTACAAGGGACAAGTGAGACAAACTCGAGGACGAGCTTTTTTGAAGTGAGGGAGAATGATGGAGGAACAAGAATAAACTGGTTATTTAGTTTCCTAGTTTATGATATCTTTTATTTGGTTTTCTTATTTTGTGGTATCTTTTATTTACTTTTTTTATTTTGTGTTTTCTGGGAAGAATATTGTTTTCTTTTTCCCCAAGTTTAGTTTTCCTATAAAACCAAGACTTGAGTTTATTGTATTGAATTATGGAGTTGGGAATAAAAAAACAGACTTTTAGTCTTTTGTTAATTGACTTGAATCCAGGTTAGGGTTTATTGTTTAATTTTCATCCTAATAATCGGTATTCGTTTGAATCAACGATTCTTGGAAGTGTTGTTTATGGTATCTTTGTGAATCAACAGATTCAATTATTTATCCTTGTTTTTTTCAATACATCACCATCTTACTTATCAAATTGTGTCGACTTTAGACACATACTATTTAATCTCGTGACTCTACCATTCTACTTTCAAATTCATTCCGAAGTTACCAATTTGGTAACTTTTTACCGACACGGTGGCACGGTAATATCGACGTCATTCTTTAATCTTGTTTTAATTCGGCCACGTCTGATTTCCACTTTCTATATACCATGACTTGGCTCGTTGACTTATATATAACGACAGAAAAAACACAGTTCATTTCTAAAATGCATAAAATGAATGAATATAGCATTGTATATGTGTATTTTCTTGTTTAGTGTGTATAGGTACCAAGATCGCAAAAACCGGCAAAAATGACACGAGTTTGAAGAAATATCAAGAAAGCCAAAAAATCAAGTCGTTTTATTCGGGGATTTAACTTTATCAAAGGATAATGGGCTTTGTGGGTCCCACTTATGCTTAATGGGCCCAAAAGCCCATTTGTGAAATTATTAAGTGCAAAATAAGTCAAAATTCCAACTATGGCCCAAAGTGTATAACTTATGGGACAGATGGAATTTATATGGGCTCAAGCCCATGTGACAACAAACAAGAGACGGATGGAGTATTATTACTACTTAGGGCTCAAATTCATTACAATAAATAATGAAACGGTTAAGTAAAAGCTTGGACCCAAGCGCATTAGGGTTAAATCTATGAACGGTTGAAATATTTAAGTGAATAAGTTTTCACTTTCACTTGGTCAAACATTCATTTTCCTTTTCGTTACAACCTAGAAATAAAATGCAACCACAACAAATATCACCCACAAACCCTAATCAGTAAATTGTGACTTTTCCATCTACAAGAGAGTAAACCACACGCGCAAATACCCCCCTCTTTCGGAGGTTGAATATGCTGTTATCAGGTCTACATGACATGCTTTATCTAGTCACCAATCATCTCTGATCGGTAGAAATACCTCACAACCAATCATTGATCTAATAAAATCATGCCACATCACGATCAAACAAACACAACTAGCACATATCCTTGTCCAGGCTGGCAATCTGTGTGAGAGAAAGTTATATTCAGCCGTATGATCAAGATGAAGAAAGAGAGTGAAGATTCAAGGGCCAAGATTGGATTTGCTGCTCAACAAACTCACCCAAAAGGGCTTGGGGTTTGCCTATAAAAACCCCCAAATAATGTGTAATCATCATCCTATTTTTTATTACTGTTATAATGTTAATTTAGGAGTAGAATTAATGTAATTTTATTTTTACAGTATTGTAACAAATTTTCTGATATTAATAAAAGTTATTTTAATTTCGATCTGTTTTTTATTTACTGTTAAACTTTATTACATTTATTCTGCTTTATTCGATCTTGATATTATATGAAAAATTATTCTATTAAGCTGTTCAATAGCTTAATGGAATGATTTAGTGAGCTTTGGGATAAAACTAAACCCAGTGTTTAGTTTTAAATAAATGCTACATGTTGATGATGGTTCGATTGGTTCTTGGATTCGAGCCATAAGTGGTGTTCGAAATCAGTTGATGAGGGTGGTTTTTGTTTGTTGAGTACTTGGTCCGAGGTTGGCGTTGTAGGACAAGGGAGCTCAGCGTTCTCCTTCATCGACAAAGGCTCATCAATAATGGTTAAGCTCGGTTTTAATCATTTTGTATGTTTAAGTTTTATGCTAGTTTTAATCCGTAAATGATGCTAGACTGAGTAGTTTTATTGTGTAAGTGTCGAAGTCTGATTTCATATTAGTTAATTGTTTTAAACGTTATTTTATTTATGATAATTATGAATTAAACTGTTATGGTTAATGAAGATTATGGGTCTGATTAGTTAGATTTAACGCTGAGTTTTAGTTTATTGTCTCTTATGATTCAAAGGTTACTGCTTAGTTTTATTAAAAATGTTGTTTGTTAAACCTGATATTGATAAGTCTGCTGAATAGGGAGGTTTGGAATTGTTGTGTTGAAAGTTTCAGAATTACTGATATTTGTTTTTTAGCTGTTTGGTGTATAATTTGCTGAATATTTGTTCAAAATTAATATTGAGGATGATAAATTCATATTAAGTTTCTGTTTGGTTTTTGATATGCTAATAAGAAGTTAGTTTTGCTATTTCATTTTTTATTTAATTTCTGCTGAATATTTCCATTTTAGAAGTCTTTGAAGTTACTGATTATCTGTTGAAATTGGCTTTATACTGAACTTGTGTAACTGTATTATTGAATCTGTTGTTGCCTGTTTTAACTAGTTATTAGGCTTGGATTTAACTGATATATGGGAGGATTTTGATCATATCTGTGAATGTGCTAAGTAGTATTGCTGATCTGCAACTTTGCAGTCCAAATAAATCGTTTGGATTGCTGTGAACCCTTTTCTATCAAAAATCTGAGTTCATAAAAATTTATATCACAAAAAATGTCCACCGTTGGACTTGAACCCGTGACCTCACGGTTAGCAATCAACGCGTCACCTATCTGAGCTATTAGCTCTTTGTGTTATTAGTTTTCACTCTGAATTTTACATACCATTTTAGACTATCATGATTTGGTTTAATAAACGTTTATATAAATTTTAAACTGTCATGTTTATATAATTTGTTTTAAAATTAGTTTTTAAATAATTTAGTTTTAATCAATTTGGTTTTTAATAAATTTAGATTTAAATAAATTTTGTGTAATTAAAAAGTAAAAGTAAATTTTCTTTTAAATATAATAATAAAGTTTAATTTTCTTATATAGATTTTAAGTTAGGTTACGATTCATGCACTTTAGGATTTAAAATTGGTATAATTAATTCAGGATTCATGCACTTTAGGATTTAAAACTCATGAATAGTTATCTATTTTTCTCTCAAAATCTTATCCGAATCCATCACCTTCTCCGCCTAAAACTTGCTCTGATCTACACTTATTTCTCTAGCGGCCGGCTTCGGCTGGCCGCTTGGATCTCTTAAACCCCTCTTTTGTATATATTCCCCTTCTTTTGTTAAGGTTTTATCTCCTAACTCCCACAATAACAACCTCTTACCTTTCGATCTGCCATCTTTCGCTGTCGGCTGCCATCCGCTGCTACTCCGCCATCTCATGACTTTCTATTTCTTTAGATCTGTTAGATCAGCTGCGATTTGCTGGTTGTCTGCCACCGCTCGATGGCTTATTGCTTCTATGGGATTTGCTTTTAGATTAGTTAGGTATAGGTATGGCTCCTTTAAGGATGTTAGGCTTTATCTTTTATGTATGTTTTGGTGTACCTTGTGTACTTTTTCTCCAAGCTATACCTTCATAGGGTTGTGTCTATGAAAAGCTCACTTTGGTGATTCCCCATCACCCTTGTACTGTGTTGCTGTCCCGTGTCACAACGTTTATGGTATATGTATTGGGTTGGCTTCAACTAGTTGCTTCGTGTATTCTGTTTGGCAAATCGGTTTCGATTTTGCCCTTTATGTTCGATGCAACTTGTTATGTTCAATTTACGTCCGTTTGTGAGGTGTGATAATGATAATGATAATTTTTGTTAAAAAAATTCAAAGCAATTGTCCAAATTAAAACTAACGTCTCAAATTCATAAGGTCCTTATGTACAACAAACCAGGATCACTCTCGTGTTTAATTGAGATTGTCTTTAGCTTATTTATGGATTATAACCTTTTCCTAAGGGTAATTTCTTAAATTTTCTATATAACGTACTTAATTAAAATACACGGACATTCCACGACACATCAAAATTTTTGGCGCCGTTGCCGGGGATCTTGTGTATGATTCGTTCGTGGAGATTTGTTGATCATTGATTTGTAGACCCTTTCCATTTTGGAAGGTTATTTTATTTTTGTTTTATCATCATTATGTCTTCATCTATCGTTTGCGTTAAGTGTGGGAGTCCATTGATTGATGGTGTTTGCCCTTGTCTTCAAACGAAATACGACTCCTCACAACTTTCCATCGAACAATTACTTATGCTAGAGCAGATGAATTTTTACAAAGATTTTTACAAAGATGATATTTTGGTGAACTATGATTATGACGATGACGATATATTCGATCTCACTCCATCTCATGACATCACTACTCCTATTCTTGATTCTTCCACCGTTGAACCCGAAAATTCTTCAAGCATGGGGGACGAGCATCTTAGCACTATTTCGGAAACGGAATCGGACGAAGTAATAAAGTCTAGTGTTGAGATCCTTGTCCAAAACTCAAGAGAGTTCGATGGTATTTCCAATGAAACGTGTTATTTGCCACATAGTGATGACTCTACTTCTTCCATTCACTTTGAGATTTTCTCCAATTCTAATGATGAAAATTGTGATGGAAATGAAGATTTTGAGTATGATACGACTTCTAGTGAATTATCTAATGAGGAGTTATCCGATGAACTTTCTTATAAAGATGACATTCACGATTCGGATTATGAGGGGTTTTCCGATGAACCTACTCTTCTTCACCCATTTCCACCAGGAAATGAGGATGATAGTGATCCGGTTTTTGAGAGGTTCACCTTTGAACTTGCTCCTTTAGACCCATTTCCACCGGGAAATGAAGTTGATTTGACTATTCCGATCCTTGAGAAGTTCACCGATGAACTTACTTATTTAGATGTGGAAGACGTGATTCTTCGTGAAAAGTTATCAAACGTCTATCTTCTCATTTCTAAAATCGAAACTTTGAATTCTAAGACTAATGACAAGTCTTTCTCTCCATCTCCTATCCCCGTTGAGGATAGTGATCCGCTTATGGAAGAAATTGACACTTTTATGTCTTCTAATGATTTGATACCACCGGGTGTTGATGATCTCGACCCGGAAGGGGACGCTCTCTTTTTAGAGAATCTACTTGATGATGATTTCGTCCCAAGTCCTCCTCCCACCCACTTTGATCTTAATGTGCGGGTTTTTCATGCGACTCATATTGAGTACCATGACCTGATTGATCGCATTCCTAAGAGTGACAAGGTCAACAAAGTCATGCAAGTTGATACCACTATGATTGAGACCTTTATCCCACCATTACCATTTTCTTTATATGATTATGGATTAGCATGGGGGGAAGACACCGTGTTGTCTATTCCTTTCTCTCCTGAGGACGAGGTATTCGACCCCGGAATCGTTGATTTAGGGAAATCTCGGCTTTTAACAGATGTAAGAATTGAAAGACTTTTCGATCGTCTTGGTGCGAGTTTATCTCGGGAAGCATACTATATCCATTTCATGATTTGTGACCACAATCTCTTTTTGGAGATTTATGTTGGAGTTTCATCCTTTTGTTTGTCAACCGACAAAGAGGATGTGATCTTTGACCCCGGCATCGTGCTTTATTATGGATATTATTCCAATATGCCGGTTTTCACCATTTTCCCTAAGGACCAATGAATGCGGGGATCGAGTCGAGCTCATGACTCGGTTAACAAAAACGAGGTGCCTTGTGGGGGAGTCCCATACATTCTATCTTCTATCTATTTTCTAAAACTAATAAGGCTTCATCTTTTAAGCTCGTGCTCGTGTTTTGTTGTGTTGTGAATCTTAGGTATGACACTAATCATTGAAGACTCTCGTGTTCGGTTTTTCCCGGTCCACTCGAGCTTCCATACTTTGATTGTCAAAAGGGCGCACTTACTATCCTTTGATTTTTATCGACTAACGTTTTATTTTGAAGCATAATTAATAAACGGCTTATAGATTTGCGTGCTCTTACCATGTTAGGACTTTTGTATTAGACTCTTCGTATTTTAGCAAGGGGGTGTTACTCTTGAGCTAGGAAACATTGAGAACAATGTTTGGTTTTAGCATGGGGGATTAAATCGATATAATCGCTAGCAATTGCTTTTGTCGTGTTCAAACGTAATCGTTTTTCTCGTATTCATAAAAATTTTAAATTTTTAGTGTTATTTTGTGAAAATAAGTGTTTTTGACACATATGTAGGCTTTTCGTTGGTGAAAATAAAAAAAATTTTTGACTCGACTCGGTTTTTACCTTAGCTCATTCCTTAACGTGTTTAAATCAAGTTTTGCTAGACTTTTATATAGGGAACTTTAAAACGCGAAAGTCTTAAGTCATGCGGGTTTATGAACCAGAACTTTTCGCAAGTTCCTATAATTGATCCTAGAAAGTCATTTATCAAGAGAAATTTAAAATGAAAATTCTAAACTGGAAAAACTCTAAGAAGATGCAAGATCCTATAGATGACTTGAAAACCCAAAACTTTGATTTAATTGGCTAAGTGTCCATTAGTCTCATATTTTTGAGATTTTACAATATGGAGAACAAGAGATGGTAAAGTTTAATCATAAGTTTTTGAGGTTAATTCTTCCTTGTATAAGTATTTTGTGTTTGATTCTATCTCCTCGTATTTATTTTTCACGCTTGAATAGTAAATTGCTTAATAAATGAAGTTTTTAGCGGTTTAGGCTTAATATCTTAACTCGTAACTCCTTCTTTTTCTTCCGTTGTAATTAAAGTGAGAACACATTAAGGGTGTCAGCGTCATGGACTTTTTGATCATGGGATTGCGGAAATTTGGCTTACTATACATATCATAATAATAAGAAGAATAAATAAAAACATGTTCTCTATGAGCCTTCGGGTGGGAGTCATGTAGCACTAACCTTGTCATTAGAGTCTTAGGGTGTATGGCATTGTGACGTGTTTAATAAAAATTGCTTCATCATCATGAGCCTTAAGGTGGGATGGTGAAAGTCAATTCCCTTGTTTATGTCCAAGGAGCCTTCGGGTGTGGATTATAAATAAGGGGCACTTTTACATCTGAAAGAGCCTCAAGATGTATGATGTAAATGTTGCTAACTCCATTAATAAGGTCAAAATTGACTTTTTAGGATTTATTGTTGCTTTAAGTAGTCCTATTAGCCAAATTTTTGATCCGGGGATTTATCCCTCAAATCGTGTTAAGTTATCCTTGATGTGGGCTTTCTTTAGCGACAACGGTTTTTGAAGTCGAGGTTAGGTTTTGAGTGTTGAGTTACATCGTTTTTGCCTTCATTTTTGGACTAATAAATATCAAATAAGTCAAATGAGCCTTTGGGTGAATGACAATAATTTAAAATCTTGAGATACAATTAGGAATAAAAGGAGATTGATTTTAACATAAATTACTTGTATAAGTGGTCTTAACATTGGGACGTATGGTTGACAATGATCTTGTTTTTAAACTTGGCATGGAAGAGTGAAAAGTCGAGGACGATGAATCTATTTGAGTTTTATGATCCAAAAAGTTATTTTTCAAATAATGAAAGCATTACATTATGTCTTTGCAAAATAAAGTGCCAAAAGTTGAATAAAAGGTAGTTAGTAGTTTTATTTTATCATTGCGTGAGGACACGGCAATTGCTTAGCAAGGGGAGTTTGATATGAGTGGATTTACTCATATCATTTATATCAATAAACAAGCCTAAAATGCATAAAAGGAATGAATATAGCATTGTATATGTGTATTTTCTTGTTTCGTGTGTGTAGGTACCAAGATCGCAAAAACCAGCAAAAACGACACGAGTTTGAAAAAATATCAAGAAAGGCAAAAAATCAAGTCGTTCTATTCGGGGATTTAACTTTATCAAATGATAATGGGCTTTGTGGGTCCCACTTATGCTTAATGGGCCCAAAAGCCCATTTGTAGAATTATTAAGTACAAAATAAGTCAAAAGCCCAACTATGGCCCAAAGTGTATAACTTATGGGACAGATGGAATTTATATGGGCTCAAGCCCATGTGACAACAAACAAGAGACGGATGGAGTATTATTACTACTTAGGGCTCAACTTCATTACAATAAATTATGAAATGGTGAAATAAAAGCTTGGACCCAAGCCCATTAGGGTTAAATCTATGAACGGTTGAAATATTTAAGTGAATAAGTTTTCACTTTCACCTGGTCAATCATTCATTTTCCTTTTCGTTACAACTTAGAAATAAAACGCAGCCACACCAAATATCACCCACAAACCCTAATCAGTAAAGTGGGGCTTTTCCATCTACAAGAGAGTAAACCACACGCGCTTGAAATTAAATACCCCCTTTTTCGGAGGTTGAAGATGCTGTTATCATGTCTACGTGGCATGCTCTATCTAGTCACCAATCATTTCTGATTGGTAGAAACACCTCACAACCAATCATTGATCCAATAAAATCATGCCACATCACTATCAAACAAACACAACTAGCACATATCCTTGTCCAGGCTGGCAATCTGTGTGAGAGAAAGTTATTTTCAGCCGTATGATCAAGATGAAGAAAGAGAGTGAAGATTCAAGGGCCAAGATTAGATTTGCTGCTCAACAAACTCACGCAAGAGGGCTTGGGGTTTGCCATTAAAAACCCCCAAATAATGTGTAATCATCATCCCATTTTTAATTACTGTTATAATGTCAATTTAGGAGTAGAATTAATGTAATTTTATTTTTACAGTATTGTAACAAATTTTTTGATATTAATAAAAGTTATTTTAATTTCAATCTGTTTTTTATTTACTATTAAAATTTATTGCATTTATTCTGCTTTATTCGATCTTGATATTATATGAAAAATTATTCTATTAAGTTGTTCAATAGCTTAATGGAATGATTTAGTGAGGTTTGGGATAAAACTAAACCCACTGTTTAGTTTTAAATAAAAGCTACATGTTGATGATGGTTCGATTGGTTCTTGGATTTGAGCCATAAGTGGTGTTCGAAATCAGTTGATGAGGGTGGTTTTTGTTCGTTGAGTACTTGGTTCGAGGTTGGCGTTGTAAGACAAGAGAGCTCAGCGCTCGCCTTCATCGACAAAGGCTCATCAATAATGGTTAAGCTCGGTTTTAATCATTTTGTATGTTTAAGTTTTATGCTAGTTTTAATCTGTAAATGATGCTAGACTAAGTAGATTTATTGTGTAAGTGTCGAAGTCTGATTTCATATTAGTTAATTGTTTTAACTTTTATTTTATTTATGATAATTATGAACTAAACAGTTATGCTTAATGAAGATTATGAGTCTGACTAGTTAGATTTAACGCTGAGTTTTAGTTTATTGTCTCTTATGATTCAAAGGTTACTGCTTAGTTTTATTAAAAATGTTGTTTGTTAAACCTGATATTGATAAGTCTGCTGAATAGGGAGGTTTGGAATTGCTTTGTTGAAAGTTTAAGAATTATTGATATTTGTTTTTTAGTTGTTTGTTGTATAATTTGCTGAATATATGTTCAAAATTAATATTGAGGATGATAAATTCATATTAAGTTTATGTTTGGTTTTTGATCTGCTGATAAGAAGTTAGTTTTGCTATTTCAGTTTGTATTTAAGTCTGCTGAATATTTCCCTTTTAGAAGTCTTCGAAGTTACTGATTATCTGTTGAAAATGGCTTTATACTGAACTTGTGTAACTATATTATTGAATCTGTTGTTGCCTGTTTTAACTAGTTATTAGGCTTGGATTTAACTGATATATGGGAGGATTTTGATCATATCTGTGAATGTGTTAAGTAGTATTGCTGATCTACAACTTTGCAGTCCAAACAAATCGTTTGGATTGATGTGAAACCTTATCTATCAAAAATCTGAGTTCATAAAAATTTATATCACCAAAAATGCCCACCGTTGGACTGGAACCCGTGACCTCACAGTTAACAATCAACGCGTCACCCATCTGAGCTATTAGCTCTTTGTGTTATTAGTTTTCACTCTGAATTTTATATACCATTTTAGACTGTCATGTTTTAGTTTAATAAATGTTTATATAAATTTTAAACTGGCATGTTTATATAATTTGTTTTAAAATTAGTTTTTAAATAATTTAGTTTTAATTAATTTGGTTTTTAATAAATTTAGATTTAAATGAATTTTGTTTAATTAAAAAGTAAAAGTAAATTTTCTTTTAAATATAATAATAAAGTTTAATTTTGTTATATAGATTTTAAGTTGGGTTATGATTCATGCACTTTAAAATTGGTAGAATTAATTTAGATAAAAACCGAAACCCAATTCAAAGCAATTTTCCAAATTAAAACGAACGTCTCAAATTCATAAGGTCCTTGTGTACAAGGAACCTGGATCACTCTCGTGTTTAATTGAAATCGTATTTAGCTTATTTATGGATTATTACCTTTTCCTAAGGGTATTTTCTTAAATTTTCTATATAACGTACTTAATTAAAATACACCAACATTCCACAACACATCAGTTTATTCCTTCTTTTTATCCCGATTCATCCATAATCTAAACATCCCAAAAAAATTACCTGAACCTCAAATTACTACAAGTTTGGTAATTGAATTCTAAATCTGGAACTACTAATGATCCACTCAAACTACAAACCTATAACAAATCGTTATGAACACACTCGAAACCTGATGTTCGTAGAAATACTTCTTTTAGGAAAAAGAGCGTATTATGGATAAGTATTAAGTTGCACGTTTTAGGAAAAACGCGAAACCGAACAAATGCGGGTTCATTCTCGAGGAGGTGTGTGGATTAATGTGCCAAAATATATAATCAAAAGTTTAGGGTAGTGTCGCTTTTGGATAAGAAAAGAAAGAAAACTAGAAACGAACTATGATTACAATTAACTACGACGAATGACGTAAAACGCGAACGTAAGTACGTAAAACGTGAAAATTTAAAAATTTTAAGCTAAAAACAAATTAAAAATGAAAAAGTAGTTCAAAATAATATAAATAAGGATAAAAATTCAATAAACATATTTTAAAACCTTTTATTAATTAAATATTCAATTTTTAATGCTAATTAAAGCCCAAAAACTAAATATAATTAAGAAAAAGCCCAAAATATTATTTTATTGAACAAATAAGTTACTTATATTATTTAAAGACTAAAAAGTATTTTTCCTAAATTTTCAAAACTATTTTTCTATTTTTTAAATCACTTAAAACTAATTTTAAACTAAAATAATCAAAAAATATAATAAAACAATGCCAAAAATAATTTGACAATTTTAACAATCCTAAATTACACTAATGAACAGTAGAAAATTGAAAAAGTTTAAAAAATGCAAAATTTTGCACTAAAAGACAAAACTGATTAATATTAAAACCCTAATTAAACTAAAATAATTATAAAAAATAATTAAAGAGTGAACAGTAAAAACTTTTTAAACTAAAAATCTTAAAACATTTTTCTTAATCTATGAAAAATTTTAAAACTGAAAAATATGGACTTTTCACACTAAAAGACAAAAAACAGAATTGAAAAAGTTAATTAAAAATGCTATTTAATCTAAAAATTATCAAATGAACAGTACCTTAAAAAATAATTAAACAGAAAAATCAGAATTAAAATAAGGAAAATAATGAAAAAAGAATCAAAGCCTAAAACCTATTTTCAGTCACTAAAGACAAAAATTTAAAAACATGATAGTGACAAGTGAAGGACTTTTGTCCTCTAGCCAAGCAGGGGGAACTTTTACTCTAACAGGGGGAACCTTGTTCCCACTGTTTTCACAGAAAAGCGTGAACTGGTAACCTTTTGGTGGATTAAGAGCTAATGAGTTGGTTTCTTTGGGCGACAAAGGCACCCCCACAACCAGTTGGGTTGTGGGGAGTCAAGCAAACAAGAAAAATAACAAGGTGCAGCCAAGAATCACACGCAAATGGGTAAATACAGTTTCTGTATTTCAGAAAGAAGGTCGAGAATAGTTTGCTGATATATTATGCTTCTAGGTGAGGTTTAGCAAACCCAATCTTGACCAAACTAACACCAATCCACAAAAACCAAATTCTAAAACCTATAATAAGGGCTACTCTAACAGTGTGCAAGAATTGATGGGCAAAACTATAGACTCAAGGCTACTACAAACCTACTGAGTGATAGGACTAGTTTTAACCAAATTTCAAACTTGCAAAATCCTCTTCTGATCTACCAAACTTGAATCCAGTGACTAAATACACCTATTTCTACCCTTACAATTATATCTAGGCAAAACTCTAAGCTACAAAGATGACCAATGATGCTTCTTATCTACTAATCCAAACACCCCCTAATTATCAGAAATCAAGTTTTAAACTATGAATATGAAATTAGCTAATCAAGAAGCCAAGGAAAGTACATAAACAACAACATAGACAGTGAATAAACAACACACAAGGATAAATCAGCAGTTAACACATAAGATAGAACACTAAGCATAAAATTTTGGAGAGAAAAAAGTTTAAAGGAAAAGAAGAGGTATTACATTGGGTCCAAGCTTGCAACTCTAACCAATCTTTCTATAATCTCTCTCTACCCTTTTCTGACTTGTCACCACCACAAAACCAGCTTATATCCAAGCTTATCACCAACTGAGCTAAACTCCACAGAGACTTCAACTTTGAATCAAACCAACTGAACTTGTATAATAGAACCCGATAAATCAACTCTTGAATACTTGTAACCAACAAGAACCAAAAGTAAATAAGCTTTATAAGCTGCTTGTTGTCAATAAGCAGCTTTTAAACTTCATCTACAGTAACTTCAAGAACAAAAGCTTGTTCTTTAATAAACATAACTTGGAAACATAACTTGTGCAAGATATATGAAATGAACATGAATTTAAAGGTGTGCATAAAAGAAAAATTTGCAAGAAAGTAAATAATGGAACTCAATTTATATTTCAAAAATTCGTCTATTACAAGCTTTTTGAATAAAAATTGGAACAAGAAAATTAAAACCCCTATGCTGCCTTATATATATGGGCATACAGAACTATCTAGAATGCTTAAAAAAAGAAACCCTAACATGTCAATTTCCAGAAAAGCCCTCCAATTTGAATCCTAAGATCTTGGTCAATACTTGAGCCCGTGACAAACTGCCAAGACATGTGAATGTACAGCTGGTGAAATCTCATCCTAGACGTTGGTATAACATTGGGGACCAAGGAATCCTTTACAACCATAGATGTCCCTGGCAAGGCTTGTTTTTTGTGAACTTGTGGGTCAGGGGAGGTGGGGAGGGGACCAGGGTAGTGAGGTGATGTTTTTTGGAGTAGGGGTTTGATTAACATGGTGTAAATTAAGGATCTGGAAAACATGGAATCTTAACCCTTTGATTTAAATGAGTTTCGATTCTAGGGTTTATAGGATTATAAAGGGGACTTTGATTGGGTTTTAATTAGAAATAGTGTTTACCGCCATGGTTAAAACGATTTAACAATTGTTAATGGTGGTGAGTGGAATGTTGAGCTGGCAGTAGGATTGGGCTGTGGGTCGGGTTATAGGGCCGGATATGGGTGGGTTTTAGTAGGGTTTGGGTAAGTGGGTCAAATATGGTGAGTTGGCAAACTCTTAGTGGTGAGATAGGTTTTGTGGTTTGGCAGTTATCACCCCTCACTTTCTAAAAAAACTTCAATTTAAGTTTGGCAGCTTTATTATCCATTTCCCTTTGTAATAAGTATGGAGGGCTTGCTAAATTTGGAACAAATAATATGCAAACTTCTCATAGGGATTATAAATGTCACATTGACCATTCTTTAAGGGTATTTCTTGACAAGTCTTCACACTTAAAGGACTTTTCTTGCAATATCATGATTCTTGGAGGACTAAAGTTGACAAATCTCTAAAGATGAGGGACCAAACTTGACAATCTTGAAATCTTCAAGGACTTAATTGGAAAATCATGATTCGGGTCCGGTTCTTTGTGCGGCTTCGTTTCCCGTGTTCGTTTTTGCTTCATTCTTGTGATCTTTTTGTTGATTTCACGATATCCGTACCTAAAATACACAATGAACAAACACAAGCATATATTTGGGTATTTTGATGATATTTTAAGCATTTTAAGCCCGATTTGGACGATTAGACTATGTATAATTGCAGTCTCATCACTCCCCCATACTAAACCATTGCCGTGTCCCCACGCAATTCTAGAATTAAGTATCATAGCACTTCCAAAATTCATTTTATGATGACATTTATTGAAGACATAAACTTAAATAAACTACTACACGCGTTTTAGAAATAATGTATTGTTTTCATCACGATTAAGTGACTTTTGGGATCATAGAACAAGAACACGTGAATGCTTCGTTAGAAATAATTTCGTCGTCCTCGATTTTCACCCAATTCCATGCTAAGCGTGTAACGAGATCATTGTTATTATAAGTTAGCAACACGATCATATCTCATGAATGTTAATTACGAACCTAAACTCCCTTATTCCTAATTGGTATCTCTTATATTTTATTTTGTCTTCATGATCACGAGGATACATCATTGACTTATGCGTGAATAGAGATTAAGTCTAAAAATAGAGTTTTAACGGTGTAACCAAAATCATTAATTTAATAATTCATCCCAATAGACAACGATGTCAAAAAATTAAGTCAACAAGAAGGATCGATAAACACGGTTTTATAACGGTTTTGAACATGAGACTTATTACCATGACTTTTATTATCCGCCATCATCGGTGGTTTTATTATCATGGTTTACCTCCATCTTTTATTCAACTTCGCCATGAAGCTTTTATTATGACTTCGGTCTTGCCTTGCCTTTTATTATCCGCCTCATCGGTGGTTTTATTAGCCAAAGACGTATATCCTCACGCTAAAGCGAATTTTGGATCTTTAAAGCTTCGAAGATTAAGGCTTGATTCACTTTCAATTTTGCATAGATTTTTCGGCCTTGTGAGCTTCAAATTTTTGCTTAATTTAGGTGAGCACTTGAAATCTTATTATTGGGTGAAGCTTTCGATTATTCGGGTGCCAATACTTCAAAACCGTGACGCTGGCGATACCTTAATGTTTTCCCAATTTAATTACATGGAAGCTACTAAAACAAATTAGAAACCAACAATAGTGACTAAACCGCTAAATCAATATTTATTAACAATTTATTTATCAAAAGCGTGGGGAGAATAAGCTAATAATTACTACACATGAGATTGTGACGATTACGAGACTTATAAATAACTCTATCATTTCTCGTCCTCATTTAAGAGACTTAGCCTAAAAAGTTAAGGAATCCAAGCTAAGTGCTCCACACGCACGGTCGAGTCAAAAATTACTCTTATTCTCACCATCGGAAAACCTACATTCGTGTCTTAAACACTTATGAAAAATGAGAAAAATTTTAAAATTTCGCCATTTTTAGCCTTATTTTGCAACAAAATGATAACAAAAAGATGAAAATTGTATTGCGTGGTGACGTGAGCAAGGTGAAGTATCTACTCACCCCCCATACTAAACTAAACATTTTCCTCAATGTTTCGAGTCTAGGGGTGCAAAACACCCCCATACTAGAGACGAAGTCGAATGCTTAATCTAGAGCATGGAAAGGGTAAAACGAATAACCTAAAAGCCATTTATGAATTATGCTAATAAGATAAACGTTAGAACATAAAAGGATATCATCGGATATCGGAATCTCGAAAGGCAACGATCGAAGCTCGAGTGATCCGTAAAACGAACACGGGAGGCTTCAATGATGACGAAGAACCTAATGAATCACAATCACAAACAACCACGAAACAAAGGTTGGAAGGGCACAAGTCCCCTCGTTACATTAACTAAGAAAGCAATAATATGTACATGGATAAGCATGGGTCTCCCCCACGAGGCACCTTGTTTTTGATAACCGAGTCAAGAGCTCGACTTGAATCCCCATAAATGTGATCATTTAGGGATTATCTTGGTATGGTCAATTTTTAGTGGGGCTTACATGATAAACAAGGCCCAAAAACAACTGTGAATAAAGGAAAAGCCTTTATACCGGGATCGAAGATCGTATCCTCACATTTTGTTGAAAATAAAACATGTAAAGCCGGAGGATACGTCTTGTAAGGAAGAAAACTCCTTACGACATACTTATAGTACGTTTGGTCATCAAATCCGAGGGGATGGGTAGGGATACTTTGAAAGAAGGTAAAAATGAAAGAGAATTTCCCAAAATAGGAGTTTCAAAATTTCCCCCTGGATCGAAGGCAAAAGCCTCATTAAAATCCTCACTCTCATCGAGAGGCGGTCCATCGGTGAACCCCTCGAGAATGGAAACGTCATGAGTAGAAAGAGTAGTCTCAACCGTATGAGACGTTGGAAGGGTGACTAGCAAATCCGGCTCATTGAGTTTTGGATCCTTAGAATCCTCACTCTCGATGTCCTCGAACGTCTCATCAAAGAGAGGATTTACGTCACCAAAAATGAACGCGTCATCAAATTCGAATAAAGGGTTCGAAAAGATTTTAAAATCGGTATTTTGGACGTCCTTGTCGATTAGTGACTCGTCATCACTAGCGGAAAAATCCTCGTCATTGAAAATCGGGTTCAAAAAAGTCGTTGATTCTCTCCCTGAAGTGTCAATGGGAGAGACATCATCACAAGAAATCGATTCACACTCACTATTATGATTTGCCTCGTTAGAATCTTCGTGGAAAAATTCATCGAGAGCAAAATCACTTACCTCATCTTCGGAGAAAACCGTAGGCTCACTTTGGATTGGAATAGGGATCTCAACACTAGGATTAGTGCTAAGATTCATCTCCCCCATACTTAGAGAGGCATCGGTTTCCGAAGTGGGTATAGGAGTAGTTTTTACATTATAAGGGTCGAGATTGAAAACATCGCTATCATCATCGTCGTATTGGGAATCATATGGAATCTCAAGAGACGTAGAGGCATAAGTATCAATATTTGACGCTTGCACTCGTTGCTTTTCCATTTCAATCTCTCCCCTTATACTTCTAAAAATGTCCATCACACCTTGCAAGAATTCTTCTTCATGGTCTTGTAAGAAAGCGCCAAAGGAATTTTGTCTCTCGTTACTTGACTCATGAGAATTTTGGTGTTAGAGATCGTATGGTGGGGCCTCAAAATTATCAAAACCGGAATTATAGTATGAATTGGGTTCATTATAATGCATTGGTTGGCAAGAATAAGTATCGTGAGGCCCCCCACAATTGTCGCAACACGGATTTTGAGAAAAATCCGGTTCGTTGTATGGATAAAAATTCCCATTGTTACAATTGTAATTCATATCTTGTGGAGGTGATTCGTCAAATTCATTGAATTGGTTGTCGAAAGACGTATTTTGATTCATCGGTTGACAATCATACCCATAATGAGGTGCGTTTCCACAAGACTCTCATGAATATGACGATGGATATTGTGATGATTGGTCAAAGAAATTAGGATTCGGTTCGGGGTTATTATAATTCGTACAACAAAATCCGAAATCGTGCTCCAAACCGCAAAAATCACATGAATAAGACGAGGGCGGTTGTGGAGTACGGTCATATGATTGGAATTCGTAACCATAGGCGTTTTAATTCGTTTCATCATCTTGATTATTATCACAATAATAAGACGAATCATTCGACGAATAAAACGAAGACGATTGGTGACCTTGGTCGTAGGATTGAAATCTGTCACTATTGTCGTTTTGAGGAGAGTTGTAGATATAACCCTCCCTTCCTCCTAAGATCTCGCAATTATAACAATTACCACCATCGGGCGGTCCTCCACAATATGGACACGAATAGTACCCATCATTCGACATGATGTAACGCGAAAATCGTAATCGAGAATTAAACAAATGAGGGTTCAAGAAGAGAATTATGAAAATAGAGGGAAATGAGAAGATTATTTTTGTGTTTTTGGTTTTTTAATTTTTTTTTTTTTTTGGAATTTTTTGTTGTATTACGTAGACTCAAATCTACAAATCTCTCCTCGAATCGACTTTCTCGATTAAAGGAGCCTCAAGGAATGAAAACGATCACGTGGAGTGAACGCTTTCGATGACTTTAGAACGTTGGTGGAACATCAAAACGTTCAAGAGGGTTTTAATCTTGAAAACACGTAAATATATATACGTAGATAATACTTTGGTTGGCAAACCCTCGATTAGCCCTTTTTCTCAAAACACGCACAAGCAAGCGGGGGAAACGAGGCGGCGCTAAGCACTTAAGAGCCTTTTTCCCTTAGGTCGTGAAATACAACCGCCTTATACCCACCTTATAGTTTGTGTTAACTGAAATTAAGCCTCACGAAAGTATTTATCTATTTTGCCTTTAACTTTTGCTTTGGATTCGAATACAATGATCGAGTGATGAAATCCCGAATCAAGTTTGTGATTCTCACGTATTTGGAGTACTTGTATTTTTATTGTTCTACGTAAATACAATATATTAATAATATTCACAATAAAAACGAAAACCAATATATCTACAATATAGTAAAATGATGTTGTGTGTTTAATTAGGAAAACTAAACACAATATATTTGGATACTATAATATATTAAGGAAAAATAACAAAAATGAGTATGTACGATATTCACGCTTTTCAAAATGTGAAAAGCAAAAACGCACCACTCACAAAAACACGATACTAATAATGGCACACTAAAAACACCTCCCCGGCAGCGGCGCCATTTTGATGTTCGTAGAAATACTTCTTTTAGGAAAAAGAGCGTATTATGGGCAAGTATTAAGTTGCGCGTTTTAGGAAAAACGCGAAACCGAACAAATGCGGGTTCGTTCTCGAGGAGGTGTGTGGATTAATGTGCCAAAATATATAATCAAAAGTTTAGGGTAGTGTCGCTTTTGGATAAGAAAAGAAAGAAAACTAGAAACGAACTACGATTACAATTAACTACGACGAATGACGTAAAACGCGAACGTAAGTACGTAAAACGTGAAAATTTAAAAATTTTAAGCTAAAAACAAATTAAAAATGAAAAAGTAGTTCAAAATAATACAAATAAGGATAAAAATTCAATAAACATATTTTAAAACCTTTTATTAATTAAATATTCAATTTTTAATGCTAATTAAAGCCCAAAAATTAAATATAATTAAGAAAAAGCCCAAAATATTATTTTATTGAACAAATAAGTTACTTATATTATTTAAAGACTAAAAAGTATTTTTCCTAAATTTTCAAAACTATTTTTCTATTTTTTAAATCACTTAAAACTAATTTTAAACTAAAATAATCATAAAAAATAATAAAACAATGCCAAAAATAATTTGACAATTTTAAAAATCCTAAATTACACTAATGAACAGTAGAAAATTGAAAAAGTTTGAAAAATGCAAAATTTTGCACTAAAAGACAAAACTGATTAATATTAAAACCCTAATTAAGCTAAAATAATTATAAAAAATAATTAAAGAGTGAACAGTAAAAACTTTTTAAACTAAAAATCTTAAAACATTTTTCTTAATCTATGAAAAATTTTAAAACTGAAAAATATGGACTTTTCACACTAAAAGACAAAAAACAGAATTGAAAAAGTTAATTAAAAATGCTATTTAATCTAAAAATTATCAAATGAACAGTAACTTAAAAAATAATTAAACAGAAAAATCAGAATTAAAAAAAGAAAAATAATGAAAAAAGAATCAAAGCTTAAAACCTATTTTCAGTCACTAAAGACAAAAATCTAATAACATGATAGTGACAAGTGAAGGACTTTTGTCCTCTAGCCAAGCAGGGGGAACTTTTACTCTAACAGGGGGAACCTTGTTCCCACTGTTTTCACAGAAAAGCGTGAACTGGTAACCTTTTGGTGGATTAAGAGCTAATGAGTTGGTTTCTTTGGGCGACAAAGGCACCCCCACAACCAGTTGGGTTGTGGGGAGTCAAGAAAACAAGAAAAATAACAAGGTGCAGCCAAGAATCACACGCAAATGGGTAAATACAGTTTCTGTATTTCAGAAAGAAGGTCCAGAATGGTTTGCTGATATATTATGCTTCTAGGTGAGGTTTAGCAAACCCAATCTTGACCAAACTAACACCAATCCACAAAAACCAAATTCTAAAACCTATAATAAGGGCTACTCTAACAGTGTGCAAGAATTGATGGGCAAAACTATAGACTCAAGGCTACTACAAACCTACTGAGTGATAGGACTAGTTTTAACCAAATTTCAAACTTGAAAAATCCTCTTCTGATCTACCAAACTTGAATCCAGTGACTAAATACACCTATTTCTACCCTTACAATTATATCTAGGCAAAACTCTAAGCTATAAAGATGACCAATGATGCTTCTTATCTACTAATCCAAACACCCCCTAATTATCAGAAATCAAGTTTTAAACTATGAATATGAAATTAGCTAATCAAGAAGCCAAGGAAAGTACATAAACAACAACATAGACAGTGAATAAACAACACACAAGGATAAATCAGCAGTTAACACATAAGATAGAACACTAAGCATAAAATTTTGGAGAGAAAAAAGTTTAAAAGAAAAGAAGAGGTATTACATTGGGTCCAAGCTTGCAACTCTAACCAATCTTTCTATAATCTCTCTCTACCCTTTTCTGACTTGTCACCACCACAAAACCAGCTTATATCCAAGCTTATCACCAACTGAGCTAAACTCCACAGAGACTTCAACTTTGAATCAAACCAACTGAACTTGTATAATAGAACCCGATAAATCAACTCTTGAATACTTGTAACCAACAGGAACCAAAAGTAAATAAGCTTTATAAGCTGCTTGTTGTCAATAAGCAGCTTTTAAACTTCATCTACAGTAACTTCAAGAACAAAAGCTTGTTCTTTAATAAACATAACTTGGAAACGTAACTTGTGCAAGATATATGAAATGAACATGAATTTAAAGGTGTGCATAAAAGAAAATTTTGCAAGAAAGTAAATAATAGAACTCAATTTATATTTCAAAAATTCGTCTATTACAAGCTTTTTGAATAAAAATTGGAACAAGAAAATTAAAACCCCTATGCTGCCTTATATATATGGGCATACAGAACTATCTAGAATGCTTAAAAAAAAGAAACCCTAACATGTCAATTTCCAGAAAAGCCCTCCAATTTGAATCCTAAGATCTTGGTCAATACTTGAGCCCATGACAAACTGCCAAGACATGTGAATGTACAGGTGGTGAAATCTCATCCTAGACGTTGGTATAACATTGGGGACCAAGGAATCCTTTACAGCCATAGATGTCCCTGGCAAGGCTTGTTTTTTTGTGAACTTGTGGGTCAGGGGAGGTGGGGAGGGGACCAGGGTAGTGAGGTGATGTTTTTGGGAGTAGGGGTTTGATTAACATGGTGTAAATTAAGGATCTGGAAAACATGGAATCTTAACCCTTTGATTTAAATGAGTTTCGATTCTAGGGTTTATAGGATTATAAAGGGGATTTTGATTGGGTTTTATATAGAAAAAGTGTTTACCGCCATGTTTAAAACGATTTAACAATTGTTAATGGTGGTGAGTGGAATGTTGAGCTGGCAGTAGGATTGGGCTGTGGGTCGGGTTATAGGGCCGGATATGGGTGGGTTTTAGTAGGGTTTGGGTAAGTGGGTCAAATATGGTGAGGTGGCAAACTCTTAGTGGTGAGATAGGTTTTGTGGTTTGGCAGTTATCACCCCTCACTTTCTAAAAAAACTTCAAATTAAGTTTGGCAGCTTTATTATCCATTTCCCTTTGTAATAAGTATGGAGGGCTTGCTAAATTTGGAACAAATAATATGCAAACTTCTCATAGGGATTATAAATGTCACATTGACCATTCTTTAAGGGTATTTCTTGACAAGTCTTCACACTTAAAGGACTTTTCTTGCAATATCATGATTCTTGGAGGACTAAAGTTGACAAATCTCTAAAGATGAGGGACCAAACTTGACAATCTTCAAATCTTCAAGGACTTAATTGGAAAATCATGATTCGGGTCCGGTTCTTTGTGCGGCTTCGTTTACCGTGTTCGTTTTTGCTTCATTCTTATGATCTTTTTGTTGATTTCACGATATCCGTACCTAAGATACACAATGAACAAACACAAGCATATATTTGGGTATTTTGATGATATTTTAAGCATTTTAAGCCCGATTTGGACGATGAGACTATGTATAATTGCAGTCTCATTAAAACCTATAATCATCATCATCTATAATTTCTCTTCAATAAACACACAAATCCAATATTCATCGTCATTATGAAACGGATCTGGAGACGCATCTGATTACACACCTTATCACCATCAGAGACCTTGCTCATGACCGACCTTATTCAACTGTCACACGAACACACACAGATCCAAAAAAACACTAACACAACCATTTCCTTTAATATCTAAAAATTAATTACACCCTCGCCGATCCTTCAATCCATAAATTGATTTTTTTAAAACGCCAGCAAGAAAGAAAGTTTACTAGAAAAAATCATGTATCAAGATATAACATCCTAGATTCAGATTAGGTGGTGGGGCAGGTGACGAAGATGGTTGCAGATGGTTTTGCAATTGATAATGAAAGTAAAATAGGGTTTGAATTAATTTGAAAAATATTAAGCAGATGATTTATTAGGAATGATGTAACACCCCCAAATATACACAATTCAATACAGCGGAAGAGTCGTTGGTGTTACGGGATATCACATTACTCACATCATAGACAACGCTTAAAAATCGCGTCGTTTAATAATAAAGCATTTTCCATTCCTGAATATCAAATTTACATAGGTCCCAAGTCATAGTATTTCATACAATTTTATAGAGCATTTGAATGGAAATTTGTTATTTAAGTGTGGGCCATAAATTCTTGTCGTCTTCCCGAGAATTACCTTTAAGTACCTGAGATAAAACATGTTAAAAGAAAAGGTCAGCGAAAACGTCGAGTGAATTCATAGAGTTTAATGAAAAACCCTTAATATATCACCGGTATATATAATCGTTACCGAAAATCATTTTATACAATTCCTTGTCGTAGGCCATAAAATAGGCCAAAAACATTTTATACAAATCCTTGTCAAAATCATAATATAGGCTTTTGCCTTCAAACAATTATACGAACCAATGTCGTAAAAACATCATACGATACGTTTTATAACGTTGTGTATAGTTAAATAAAACCTGTTATATGAATATGGTTATGTAAAACCAAAACACGAACATAATATCAATAATAAGACTCTGTATTGCTAGTAAGGCAATACATTGTAATTCAATGCGTATAACAGTATTTTTGTTATTGGATTATTATAAGCCGCATGACATTTCTACCTTAATATAACAAACAACGGGTAGCTAACCCGAAACTCATTTGCCCATCTAAAACAGCGCTTCGTCACAACAATCACACTTATATAAGTCTTCTCATACATAAATTCGCTTACCAATCAATGTGGCACGACCGGGATCAACCGTCAAGGCGCGAACTGGGGTGATCTTCCCCAAATAGTACTATTATATGCATAAGCGTCTACCAAATGCCGGTAGTTCACAATTCATGCTAATGGGACTTTTAGTGACATAACCTAACTTCAATAATCCATTTCATTTTCGGGTCATATAATCATTCATCAGGTCATACAATCATTCGGGTCCAAATCAATAAGCAAACAATCGGGACAAATGGTGTCTTATTTTATCAAAATAACATGTTATCTCCCTCGCGGGTTTATAAAACATTTCATAAAAACATTTAAAAGAGTGTGAGGCTATGAAATCACGTTGATTGGGAACGGCGGGTTATCGGCGATTTGGATGTACGGTACGTGCTTCGATCACGAAAACCTAGAAAAATAATACTCGTCTTAGACTCTTGTCCAATGACTTTATAAAAACAATGGCTATGTATATATATATGATGATATTATAAGTATGATGATGATCAAGTGGGATTGTACATCTTTATTTACTCATTATAGTGTCATGTGTTGGTAAATTTTAATACTAGTTTCACTAGTTTAACTTCTTTACTTGTCAAGGCCCAATAAGCCCATTAAAGTTCAATACTTTATATTAGCCCATTTATAATTTTAATATCAGTCCTATACTTACATGTTGGGCCCAAGTGGGTTAAGCCCAATAAGTAAGTTCATAAGTGTTTAGCCAAATTAGTTGGATTAATAGTCCAATAAGGCTAATTTGGCCCGTTAATGTCTGTATGTTATAAAGCTCGGGTTTTATCGGTTTTTACTTGTAATATGTACTTATATATCAGTATATAAGTTATAAAAAGTTTACATTAGACGGGTCCGACCATCTAAGTTTTAATTGACAAAAACGTAAATTTTACGGTTTTAGCCGAAAAGACGTAAAAATCATGTTTATAGTTTTATAACTTATAAAACTTATCAAATTGCAATTTTTTATAAAATATCTCATTTATTTATTATTTTATATACTTATATAAATGTTATATACAAGTTAGTGGGTTTTAAGTTTACATTTTATATATTATTTACTTGAGTGCTATTATAATACTATATACTTTAATTTTCACAAATCTGATTTTTTCTTTCACTTTAACAATTTTTACCATATATTGAGTTATACAAGGAGATAGAAGCTCATTTTTAGATGACATAAACTTCATATTATGTGCTATAATTAACTTAGTTTTAGCTACTGCTCAATCTAAGTCTAAGTGTCACTAACAGTCCTCATAAAAAAGACTATTCAGATTGGTACATCAATTTTGTTTTGACCATACCTCACTCATTACAATGATTTTATTGCATGGCCAACTCTCACATGTGTACAAGACTTATTACTTACTGTAAATTGATTCAATTATACCATTTTATTAGTTTAACATAAAGTTCTTTACTGTTTTTATACAGCCAACTATTTTAAGCATGATTTAACCATCTACATATAGTTTTCAATCTTTTTATCCAAGTTTATCAACAGATGATCCCCACACAATATTTTTATCATCATTCATCATAATATAAATATACATAAATAAATAAAATACAAGATTACATATTCAAAATAACAAAAGGATAGGAAGAACAATCTCTGTACCACCAAGATTGTGTAGGTTATGATCAAGGCTTGGATTTTGATGGAAAAACTTGTGATAAACAAATATCAACTTCAAGTCCACCAATATTTATAAACTCCTTGTGGGAAATCAGCCCTATGACACCAAGAAATCTCCTCTTTGGATGTTAGAATCACCTCCAATCTTCAAATCTTCAAAGGTTCTTCATCATATGTGTAGATAACATAAGATTGTATGGTTAAAATTGATCAAATAGGAGTGTTTTTGTTGAGTTTGGGACGAAACAAAGTAGAGAGAAAGAGAGGTTTTGTGGTGGTATTGCATGTGTAGAATGAGGAAATGGTTTGAGATGGATGGTTTTGTAAAGTTATAAGACAAGTGTTAAGGCTTTTTTATGAAGTTTTGACACCTCAAGGGGTGTGTTGTCTTGTGTTTAGTCGTCCCATGAGTGGGTGGAGGCAAGTGTAAACTTGTCTCATCCCACTAATTTACGGGTACTCCTTGATTCTAGTTTTCTCGATTTGCGTGCCCTCGGGTCGTTTTACGAAAAACGTTTTTATAAATTATGAATCAACGGCACAAAAAGAATCTAATAAAAATTGTATCATCAAAAACGGAGTTCAAAAACGTAAATACGTAATCCTAGCATTTCCAGTTTAGTCGTAAAGGACGTTAAATTATTCATGTAAGTCCTAATCACTTCTCGTAAATTTGTGATTTATGAACCAACACAAATTTAGAATCCCAAAATAATATTCACGGATAAATTTATTTCTTGACGTGTCGGACTGTCACCAAAGACGATGTATGTAAACGTAAGCACGTAACGGAGAGTCCTCTGGTTTAGACGTAGTCGATGCTACTTTAAGATGTAAACTCAAATTTCTTCCCAAAAATGAGTGAGTTCATAATATAACATTAAAATAATGTTTTTAAATAATACTTGAGAATAAAATATCGACCATAAATTAACGGATTGTCACAGCATTTACCCCTAAACAGGATCTTTGTCCTCAAAGATCGATTTATCTTACTACTCGCTTCTTATAGAGTTAGAGACATGTGGGTATTTCCTCCACATTCGGTCTTTTCTCACAAGTGTAATTCATTACAATGCGCGAGTTTCATCAAACATAAGTACGGGAATACGATCAGGCTTAATGTTGACTTACTTTCTCTATCCATGATGTTCACGGGTTTTTGATGAATGCAACTTTTCGCCGATCTAAACTTCATTAACAAATAATCAGATTTTCACTTGATAAATATTTTATCAAGTTCGATATACGAAACATAATTCACGCAGCCCTTGAAGTCCTAGGGTAGGTCCAGCTTATATGCCTTTCAAACCAACTTTTTACATCATCTCAATGGTCCCATACAACGGGGACTTATTTCCCATGATCTTTCAGATCATCAACTCACTTTTCCATGGTGAAAATTTTTTGCATAACTTCGCTACCCATCATGTAATTCAAGATCTACATTTCATATTCACATAACCCCCTGCCCACTACCGGCAGTCGATAATCAGATCCTAATTTAAACAATCATTTCAGGTCTCGCGGGTCGGGTATTTGTAAGGTTAGGTTTGTCATCATAGGCAACCTTAAACCTAAAAGACATGTCCAACTCACAATGGGTTTATGTCGGGTGTCTTCATCCCAACTCCTGCTTACAGATGCTCTCATATAGATCCTCACAAGATTCGATCTCGATCCTAATACGATAATTATCAATGATAATCTCTCCAAAGGAAAACTACGGTTTATTACCAAAGGTAAATTATTCGAGCATAAAATAACACTTCTAGTGTTTTGTATCGTTACTTTACCTCGTCCCTTCGATTTGGGTGGTAAACAGTACTCTCATCAAGGTTTGTTCCCAATGACTTCTTAGCAAATCTCTAGAAATTCGATGCAAAGCGAGGATCTTGATAGAGATGATTGATACAGGCACACTATGTTTACACAACTCCTTTAAATACAAAAGAGTCAATTTATTCATCGAGAATCTATCATTAACGGAAATTATATGAGTAGATTTGGTCAGTCTGTCGACGATGACCCAAATCGAATCAAATTCAGATGATGACCTTTGCAATGGTTAGACGTTTACTAATGTATGAGGCGATGTCTGCCTTCATAATTTGCCATCAGTACAACTTCCTCAGATAAAGATACGTTAAATCAGAAATGGAATGAATATAATACTTAATCTTATGAGATTCCAACATGACTAAATCTTAAAATCTCCATATTTAGGCAACCACAAGTGGCCTTTAAAACATTTAACTCCATCGGCTTCTCAATTCTAATGGTTCACATTAGCCGCGAACCCCTTTTATTATCTACATTATCCTTTTTACAACCATCAGCTATTTCTAAATTGTTCGGGAAAATTATTTTGCACATTCATTACTAAGGAACACATCCTAATTGATTCTTTATCTTTTCTATATAATGTGTCAGTAATTACATTCACCTTCCCCGATGAAATAAATATCAAAACCGTATTCATTCAAAATTTCTTTCTTCATATTTTCTAAGTTTTAGTTTCGTCTAAACTATCATCTTTATCAGTTTTTATCAATCGGACGTTTTAAAGCGTCGATAAATATTACAAGTAATTAAATAATAAATATTTAATTTTTATGAAACGTAACGTAAAAAATTTAAATTCTTAGTTCGACCAGTTATATAAAAATGTTCAAAATAAATTTGAATTTAATTAACACGATTTTTGTTGATTTATTGAAACGAATTAATAAGATTCGTAAATGTTCGAAAAATCTTTGTTCATACTTTGGTCAAAATTTTCTTAGTTGAAAAGCAAAAATTGTCGTTTCAAACTCCAAGTCATGGTTTAAATGGTTTCCTCAATCCCTCTTAGGTTGTCTTGGGGTTTACACAAACATTTACCCCTAAAGGAGTTTAGTTAAATGATTTGGCTATAAGGGAATAATCCCTTAAAAATTCTTTTGATAAAAACATTTGTCAAAACATATTTGCACTTTCTTTTTGGTAAAACCCCAAAGCCTTAAATGGCTCTAATCTTTAAAGAGTCAATATAGATTTCATTACCATTAATTACGTGGTTATTTAATGTAAAGGATTAAGCCTTAAATCACATGTTAAATATTCAAGGTACAGGTTTTTATTGCTCGGACAATTCCGGGCAGTTTATAAATAATTATTAACCCTTTCTTATTCTCATAAACAAACAAATAGTCCTTAATGATCACAAGCATGAATTTATCAGATTACAGCCTACACACGTGATTCACCAAATTTATGGATGCTACATGTGCATTGGTCAATCCAAACAACATAACATGAAACTCATAATGTTCATTACGAGTCCCGGATGCAGTGATTGGAATAGATAATCTTTTTCGCGGATGCGAAGTTGATGATAAACATGTCGTGGATCAAATCTTTAGATCATACGCTAGAACCTTGTAAATTATCGAAAAAATCTATCATCTTGGGTAGTGGATATAGATTTTAATCATCAATTTACCTAGTTCACGGTAATTCAACAAATATATGGAATAATAACACCATAGCTCTTCATAATTATGAACTTGGTAGAAAAAAAGCTTTTTCCGACAACTCTCTCAGCTGTTCGGTTAATTCTTTTAATTTAGATGGTGATGAAGTACAGTGCACACGCCACAGGTGCATCACTGGAAATATAATCAATACCAAATTCAACTTGCCTTAATGGCGAAAGTCTAGGTAATTCACCAGCAAATACCTCCTAAAATTTCAGATAATAGAAACATCTTTTAATACATTTACTTTACGTTCTTTCTAGATTACAAGGTCTATGACTAGTTTACAACCATTCACGGTATAATTTCAAATCTAAATGCAGGATATGGTCATCAATCAAGAATTATTTAGATCACTTTTGATAATCAACATCTTATCTTTTAGGGGAATTCCACTCGAGTTCCCATCAATTAAGACAATGACATTATGTCATAGTCAATCAATCCATTCTACTGGCACTATCAACTTTCCAGTTTCATTACCGTTGATAAGATGTGAACTTCTCACAAGACTAATAATAACTCATAATCCTTCACAAATTCAAGGATATCTGGAGACATAACTAACATCAAAGGAGTAAGGTCAACGCATTATCTACGCGAGAGAATTTCAAATCCGATAAAGACGGAAACATTTAACGAATATGAATATATCCCATGTGTTTCATGAATTGAGTACGCATTCGCAAGCTCCTCGGATCGTTACCCAGGTCATTCAAATGAAATCTAACCAAAAGAAATGATAGGAACGACAATACACCCAATCGGGTATCAACACTCGGTAATCAGATACTTTTCCAAAGAATCTCGCCACGATAGAATTGCACAAGAAAGAGTTGTCAATTGTCAAATAAGACAATATCCACAGATGAGTAAATTCGACTCAGAAGAATAAATGGTACGGGCACATATGTAGGTGTCTCTAACAATATGTCCCTATTTTTTCACTTCTTGCAGATCTCATAAAATTTAATCTTTCACAACTTCAAAGAAAATGTAGTGCTTATTAATACATTCATGGTGACTACTAATCAGCCTTGCATGGTCCATTCCAAATTGTATGTAGGCGCGCAACTATATACAATTTTAGGATTAACGATGCAATACTCAGTTCGTCATAACTTTGTCATCATGTTTAAAATAAAAATATTTTCATGCTTAATTCTTGAATAAGAATCAAAAATAAATTTACAAAGATATTCTTTGTTATGGAAACAATTAAGTTTTCCAAAGTGTTTCATAAATAACTTTACTTCGATAACGATTATTCATAAGTCTCACTTTAAATAATCCATATGGTGATGAAAACCCAATTTTTCTCAAGGAATACTGTTTTAACTTATAAAAACAATTAGTGATTTGCAAAGGAGTGATGAAGAGCTGTTCACCAAGAACTAATCATGATATGATAGAAAACGAGCTTAGCCAAATAATCATAAGGTTCATTACCTCAATGGCGCTCAAAAAGAATAATCCACAACGTAACTCAAATCAAGATGAGTAATTGTTCAATGGTTTCATCACTAATGCGAACATTAGGATGAAGCTATAAAAGATAGATAACATCGATACATGTAAAATTTAGCAATCAAAGGTAGTCTTTCATTAATCACAAACAAGTCAAAATTGTACCGTAACACATTATGTGTCACTATGTCATACAATCCCAAGAACTCATCCTACCAACTGATGTCTTAGTTAAGTTAGGGATTTTTTTTAAAGATACCACAATGAATACTAATCTACAAGAGTCATTAGGTGTTCCACATGTCCTGAAAGATCCATCAGTCCCAATTCAGAAGAAGATCTCTTCAATTTATTTCTTGGACACTGGGCATCCTCATCAGTGGACAATGGCCTAGGAACAACCCTTAACACAAACTAACAAACATTTAAAACCTTATAATTCAATCACAGGATTTAACGACTTCCTCTTAACAATCTCATATTCCATACGAGTTAAATTTTACTTCATTCAAGTTTTAACCAAATCATACTTAGTGCGATATCCTACCTCATTCTCCAATACTTTCAACCTTATTCTTAGACTTAGAAAGGGCAATAAAAGCTCGATATGAACAACACTTAATTTCCAATCCTATAGCTCTTACAACAATGGTTATCAAATAAGTCACTAGTATGAAATGACTCACACATTCAATTAGACTTCTCGGAAAGGTACTAGTGACATGAGGCTTTTGGGTAATGGTTCCAATGGCAGCCTCAAGTGCAACATTCACCCTTTCGATTTAAAATTTAATAATTGGGTGACACCGAATCAGATGACACCTTTTCTAGGTGGTAAGGTTTTGTCAAACTCCACTCTATAAGGAAAGATCGTCATGATATCGATATCAGATTTAATCTCGATAATTCTTCTTTAATATCACAATCAACTAATATCAACATTTCTACGAGTATCAACCATTTTGTTGGGATCATAAATATCCACAACTTGGTTTAGATCTAGAATAGCTAGATTTCCTAAGGGAATAGCTTCGATTAATTTGCTAGGGGAGTTAGGGATTCTTGTGACAATCTACGTCGAAAAAAATACCTCGTATAAGTATTAAAATAATCATCAAACAATCATGTAATCAAATTACAATATATATATATATATATATATATATATATATATATATATATATATATATATATATATATATATATATATATATATATATATATATATATATATATATATATATATATATATATATATATATATATATATATATATATATATATATAATCCAAATTATATATATGTTAAAATAACACTTCTCAGTCTTGCCTTGTCGGTAACTCGGGTATTCTTCGGCACCGTTATAGTCAAAATATTTTTAGACATTTTGAGAAAAATGTTTATAGTTAAAAGATTTTGAAATGTTTTATTCAAAACCTTGGTTTTTAAAAAAAATTCGTTGTCTATAACGAGAGCTCTGGTACCAAACTGTAACACCCCCAAATATATACAATTCAATACAGCGGAAGAGTCGTTGGTGTTACGAGATAGCACATTACTCACATCATAGACAACGCTTAAAAATCGCGTCGTTTAATAATAAAGCAGTTTCCGTTCCTGAATATCGAATTTACATAGGTCCCAAGTCATAGTATTTCATACAATTTTATAGAGCATTTGAATGGAAATTTGTTATTTAAGTGCGGGCCATAAATTCTTGTCGTCTTCCCGAGAATTACCTTCAAGTACTTGAGATAAAACATGTTAAAAGAATAGGTCAGCGAAAACGCCGAGTGAATTCATAGAGTTTAATGAAAAACCATTAATATATCACCGGTGTATATAATCGTTACCGAAAATCATTTTATACAATTCCTTGTCGTAGGCCATAAAATAGTCCAAAAACATTTTATAGAAATCCTTGTCAAAATCATAATATAGGCTTTTGCCTTCAAAACAATTATACGAACCAATGTCGTAAAAACAGCATACAATACGTTTTATAACGTTGTATATAGTTAAATAAAAACCGTTATATGAATATGGTTATGTAAAACCAAAACATGAACATAATATCAATAATAAGACCCCGTCTTGCTAGTCAGGCAATATTTTGTCATTCAATGCGTATAACAGTATTTTCTTTATTGGATTATTATAAGTCGCATGACATTGCTACCTTACTATAACAAACAACGGGTAGCTAACCCGAAACTCATTTGCCCATCTAAAACAGCGTGTCGGCACAATAATCACGCTTATATAAGTCTTCTCATACATAAATTCGCTTACCAATCAATGTGGCACGACAGGGATCAACCGTCAAGGCGCGAACTGGGATGATCTTCCCCAAATAGTACTATTATATGCATAAGCGTCTACCAAATCCCGGTAGTTCACAATTCATGCTAATGAGACTTTTAGTGACATAACCTAACTTTAATAGTCCATTTCATTTCATTTATCGGGTCATATAATCATTCATCGGGTCATACAATCATTCGTGTCCAAATTAATAAGCAAACAATCGGGACAAATGGTGTCCTATTTTATCAAAACTAACATGTTATCTCCCTCGCGGGTTTATAAAACATTTCATAAAAACAACTAAAAGAGTGTGAGGCTATGAACTCACGTTGATTGGGAACGGCGGGTTATCGGCGATTTGGATGTACGGTACGTGCTTCAATCACGGAAACCTAGACAAATAATACTCGTCTTAGAATCTTGTCCAATGACTTTATAAAAACAATGCCTATGTATATATATATGATGATATTATAAGTATGATGATGATCAAGTGGGATTGTACATCTTTATTTACTCATTATAGTGTCATGTGTTGGTAAATTTTCATACTAGTTTCACTAGTTTAACTTCTTTACTTGTCAAGGTCCAATAAGCCCATTAAAGTCCAATACTTTATATTAGCCCATTTATACTCTTAATATCAGTCCTATACTTACATGTTGGGCCAAACTGGGTTAAGCCCAATAAGTAAGTTCATAAGTGTTTAGCCAAATTAGTTGGATTAATAGTCCAATAAGGCTAATTTGGCCCGTTAATGTCCGTATGTTATAAAGATCGGGTTTTATCGGTTTTTACTTGTAATATGTACTTATATATCAGTATATAAGTTATAAAAAGTTTACATTAGACGGTTCCGACCATCTAAGTTTTAATTGACGAAAACGTAAATCTTAAGGTTTTAGCCGAAAAGACGTAAAAATCATGTTTATAGTTTTATAACTTATAAAACTTATCAAATTGCTATTTTTTATAAAATGTATCATTTATTTATTATTGTACATACTTATATAAATGTTATATATAAGTTAGTGGGTTTTAAGTTTACATTTTATATTTATTTACTTGAGTGCTATTATAATACTATATACTTTAATTTTCACAAATCTGATTTTTACTTTCACTTTCACCATTTTTACAATATCTTGAGTTATACAAGGAGATAGAAGCTCATTTTTAGATGACATAAACTTCATATTATGTGCTATAATTAACTTAGTTTTAGCTACTCCTCAATCCAAATCTAAGTGTCCCTAACAGTCCCCACAAAACAAACTATTCAGATTGGTACATAAATTTTGTTTTGACCATATCTCACTCATTATAATGATTCCATTGTATGGCCAACTCTCACATGTGTATAAGACTTAATACTTACTGTATATTGATTCAACTATACCATTTTATCAGTTTAACATAAAGTTCTTTACTGTTTTTATACAGCCAACTATTTTAAGCATGATTTAACCATCTTTACATATAGTTTTCAATCTTTTTATCCAAGTTTATCAACACATGATCCTCACACAATATTTTTATCATCGTTCATTATCATATACATATACATAAATAAAGAAAATACAAGATTATATTTTCAAAATAACAAAAGGATAGGAAGAACAATCTCTATACCACCAAGATTGTGTAGGTTATGATCAAGGCTTGGATTTTGATGGCAAAACTTGTGATAAACCAATATCAACTTCAAGTCCACCAATCTTTATAAACTCCTTGTTGGAAATCAGCCTTATGACACCAAGAAATCTCCTCTTTGGATTTTAGAATCACCTCCAATCTTCAAGTCTTCAAAGGTTCTTCATCATATGTGTAGATAACACAAGATTGTATGGTTAAACTTGATCAAATAGGGGTGTTTTTGTTGAGTTTGGGACGGAACAAAGAAGAGAGAAAGAGAGGTTTTGTGGTTGTATTGCATGTGTAGAATGAGGAAATGGTTTGAGATGGATGGTTTTATAAAGTTATAAGACAAGTGTTAAGGCTTGTTTATGAAGTTTTGACACCTCAAGGGGTGTGTTGTCTTGTGTTTAGCCGTCCCATGAGTGGGGTGAGGCAAGTGTAAACTTGTCTCATCCCACTAATTTACGGGTACTCCTTGATTCTAGTTTTCTCGATTTGCGTGCCCTCGTGTCGTTTTACGAAAAACGTTTTTATAAATTATGAATCAACGGCACAAAATGAATCTAATAAAAGTTGTCTCATCAAAAACGAAGTTCAAAAACGTAATACGTAATCCTAGGGTTTCCGGTTTAGTCGTAAAGGACGTTAAATTATTCATGTAAGTCCTAATCTCTTCTCATAAATTTGTGATTTTATGAACCAATACAAATTTAGAATCCCAAAATAATATTTACTGATAAATTTATTTCTTGACGTGTCGGACTGTCACCAAAGACGGTGTATGTAAATTTAAGCACGTAACGTAGAGTCCTCCGATTTAGACGTAGTCGATGCTATTTTAAGATGTAAACTCAAATTTCTTCCCAAAAATGAGTGAGTTCATAATATAACATTAAGATAATGTTTTTAAATAATACTTGAGAATAAAATATCGACCATAAATTGACGGATTGTCACAAATGAGAAGATGAGAATTAGGAAAATGATGAAAATGATTATAAGAAATAGTGGTAGTAGATCTGCTACAGCAAACATATGAATGGATAATGATATTTTTATTAAACAAAAAAATAAACAAGTGGAGTAGAAAAACAAAAAGAAGGGATAACATGTGATTAGTAAAAGTTATACGTGTTATATCCACGTCATATAAAAATGAAAATGACGTGTTGTATTTTTAAATTGCAACTGGCTTTAAACGGTCATAATTGTAATAACCCGAAATTTAAAATCAACATTTAGATCGATTTCTAATACTAATTTTATTATTCGGACCAATATTTACTAATCGACTTTTATTGGTCGTGTTCGTTCGACGGATAATATTGAATTCTTGACTAACCGACAAGGTAAGGGCTTTAACGTATCATATACATGTCATCTATTATTTATCGACAAAGTCTATGTCCGCCATAGACCGTGAACATTTTCGTTATGACATAGAAATTTTTTTATATTGTCGTCGTTTTAGTTTTTTTCGTTTTACGAGCATTATTTTTTTTATTTACGTTAAGCCTTTAGGCGACATTTGTTTATATAACACGTTAACGTATTTTAAATCATAAGCCCTCATTTATATATCGAAATATAAATGTTCTCAGATTATCGATGTTTTTATTTTATATTGAGCGTTTATTTTTCGTGTTTAACGCGTCACTTTTAAATAAAATAACTTTTAAAAATATCGAATCTTGATAATACCCGCTTTATCGTATTGTCAGATAAATCTTTATTTTATAAGACTTTATTTCATCAAAAGGGAGGCAAAATGAGACACGTATTATCCATGTGTTGATTAATAAACCGTTATCAAGATACATGGCTGATTTATTATCAATGTTTACATTTGCATATACTTCTATTCTATCAACATAAAACGCATAAACATTTTTGGGCTGTCCTTTTTGCCGAATGAAGCACCATTCACACCTCGAATTCTATCTAAATATGTACGTGAAGATATTGCCTAATAAATGAAGGCCTAGGTTTCTAACTTACTTTGTGTTTGTTCTCCCATAAAACGTCATCATCAACATATATTATGTCATTGGAGCTGCAATTTCTTAAGTATTACAAAGGTCAATGATTGAGTAATATATATTGGTGGTTCGATGATCGGTTTGATCAAGGCCTGAATTGGCTGTATTGTTGTTGTGGTATCTCAACTTTTCCATTGTAAGATTATTATTTTCATTTCATTGTTCATATTTATTTTTGTTAATATGTATGAATTTATTTACATCTCTCTAATTGATGTTGTAATAGCTTATTTTGGATTTTTGGACATTGTATATGAATTTATAACACAAAAATACAAGCTAGACAAGCTTTGGGTTAAGTTGTAATAGCTATAAATTTGGGCAGTGGCAAAAACGTGAGTGTTGAATAATATTAGTAGGTATTGAACCCTGGACAAATATATGGGAATTGATTGGCACACTCATAAAATTGATTGAGACACTCAACAGTATGCATTACAGAGTTGTACTGTGTTTTATCAAATGCTTTATTTGCTTGTACTGTGAGTGTCCCAATCAATTTTATGAGTTTGCAAATCATCTCCCCAAATATATAAGGTTATAGGCCTGTGTTTTGCGGCTATTTTTCCGGGTGATTCGTCTCGTGACGATACCCGATGAATTATATATGGCCGAAATGATTAAAAGTATAAAATCTTAACATGCTGAATAAATGGACATATAACTCTTACAAGAACTCAGAACCATTGGAAAAGGTAAAACTATGGGTTGTAGATAAATTTATGAAGAACTAGAATCAATTGGATAGTCTACCAGTTATTTATGGTTTGGAAATGGTGGCCGAAACGGTGAGAATGAGATTGGCAGCTAAAAACAGCCAACTCCTCTAAGTGATGATAAAATTGGTAAATGGGCTATGATAAATATAAATTAGGGGAAATTGAAATTCTAATAAGTAAATCACATGAGTTAAGAATAATTTTGGTAAAAATAACTCACTTAAATGATTTACGATTCAGGCGATATGATCTATTTAACGAGACATGTCGTGAAAAATGTAAGAATTAGGCTATATTTAATTCACGTAAATGTGAGGATTTTTATAAAAACCAAAGTGGTAGGAGCCACTTTTTGGGAAATATAGACTCATTTATATATCGATAATAGAATACTCGAGACCCGACCATCATGAAATATTAAGTCGACATCATTTTGGGACGTTTTAGAACCAGTAATGCATATAAAGTGGATTTGGGCCATAAAAGCCCAACATACACTTACAATAGCTATTGGGCCATTATGGGGCTTGAGTTTAATAATGTATTTGGAGATAAATACTGAGTTTGAAATGGATTTTAGTCACATGAACTTGTTATGGGCCATTAATGAGCCTTAATGGGCTTAAAGGTCATACTGGGATAATACATGGTAAACTGTTTCAAAAGTCTTATGAAAAGTTTTATAAAACTTATGCAATGTCCAAACATACTAAAGTGAACTATTTAAATATATATATATATATATATATATATATATATATATATATATATATATATATATATATATATATATATATATATATATATATACTAGTGGCAAAACCCGTCCGATGGACGGGTATGACTTGTGATTGTTGTTTAACTTTTTTTTGTTTACACTTATTATAATACTTAGTATATTTTATGGTTTTGAAATAACTTTATAGATTTTGTACTAACTTTATTCAAAATTGTACACAATAAAGCATCATAAGACTTATACATTAAATAGTAAGAAAATTAAAAATTGTCATTTTTTAAATCTTATTGGTAATTTTATTTTATTTAAAAAAAATTAAGAAACACTTTTAAATAAGAGGATGTAATTTAAAAGTCTTAAATAGTTTAATGTATTTAAGATACTCTTTTTAAATAAGAGGATGTATATAATAGATAATCAAAGCTTGTAAAAAAATATGTCATAATTTAGCATAAAATATAATCCTTAAGTAAATGTTAAAACTTATGTACATTTGATAACACTCGCATTGAACATTGTTGATTGCAATTATTTATAACAAAGTAAAAATGCAACTCAATAGCTTAATGCATATTAAGAAAGAAATTGAAGTCACGAAACAGTATGAGCTAAGAACAGTTTCTCAACAACTATGTCAAAATTGTGAAGTTTATATAGTGAGCTGGCTCAACTAACTGACCTAGCTCAGTTGGCCACCAAAAATAACATTAAAAAAGTATTCTTAAAAAGTCTCAAGAGCCCGAATATATTGAGCTTTCTCGCCTTATAATATCGGTCAAATTGGTTTCACACTTCATACAAATCCTTAAAATGAGATGTAATAACTTCATCACTATTTTACTTTCAAGTTAAATCTTAAATGGTTTTAACATGTCTGTTAACCTTCTTACAATTTTATTTTTCTTTTCAATTCCTAGGAGGTATAATATACATTCATTTGTTTGTAATTACCGAAAACGCATTAGGACCATATGAAAAATAATGTTATGCAATAGTACTTTTAATAAAATATTATCGTATGGTTGATGAGTACTCTTAATTATTACTATATGTTCATTTTATGTTGTAAGTCTAAAAAAGAGTCATGTCTCTCACATCATCTTCGCAAACCATGTCGTCCAACTTGTATAAAATATACTTGCTCAATGACCAATATTGGTCAAAGTGTCGCACGTAGACGTGGGGAAACTGATTTGTTTTAAGGGAGAATTTCATATATGTCATTCTTTTGACACAAAATTTCATATATATCCAACCTCACTTAAAAATTTCATATATATCCCTTCTTTTGACACAAAATTTCATATATATCCAACCTCAATTAAAAATTTCATATATATCCAATTTTAAACATAGAATTTCATATATGTCCAATTTTTTACTTGAAATTTCATATATATCCAAATACTTAATTTATATATACTTAAAAACATAAAACACATATTGAATATTATTTAAATCTAAAATAACTATTATACATTTATTTCTTTTTCTTATACTTACGTATATATTCATATATTTTTATATAAACAATGTCTCAAATTATTATATGCACACACATTGATGCAAAACATATTTTATCAAAGTATTTAAGAATAAAAAATAAAGTGGTGTTACAACTTGATAAGAATACTGATTGTTGCTTTATTATCTTATTTCAAGGTTAGTTAGATTTATTTTTTATGGATTTTTTATGATTTTTTATGATTTTTTATGATTTTTTTATTGTTTTGGTGATTAGATGTGCATATTATTAGGTAGGAAAACATAAATATAATGGTTATTTTAGGTTTAAATGATAATTAATATGTATTTTAAGTTTTTAGTTATATATAAATTAGGTATTTGGACATATATGAAATTTCAAATTTTAAATCGGATATATATGAAATTTTTAAGTAAAATTGGATATATATGAAATTTTGCAACAAAGGGAGGGATATATATGAAATTTTTAAGTAAGGTTGGATATATATGAAATTTAGTATCAAAAGAGGGATATATATGAAATTTTCCCTTGTTTTAAAAAAACGCATCGATTTTTAAACCGAATAGTTTAGACTGGTTCGGTTTAAGTCAACTGTTCAACATACCGATTTGACTTAAAACCGGATCAGTTTAAAATTAGTTTTTTTTTTTAATTTTACCCGGTTTCAATCGGATCATACTTGGTTTTTAACCGAGTCGGTTCGCTTTTAATGGTTTTTCATTGGTCTTTAAACTGGCTCTGGGCATTTTATTTAACCAGTTACGCTTCAAGAAAAACTGATTTAAAAAAACCATTTTTTAAATTGGTTTCAAATATTTGCCCAATTGCACGAAAATTAGCATTGTACTACACATTATATGAGGAACTATTTTTTTTCACTAATGGTATCTAAATAGTTTAACGTGTGGAATCAATACGTAAGAATTGTATAAAACTTGATCCATGGTAGCTTTAAATTGAAACTTTGTTGGCACAACATTATTTGATTATCATGCTATATGAAATCAATCTTATAAGCAAGTGGCTGTTTTTTATATAAGTGTACACATTCAATGTAATTTAACAAAATAGATGTCTGTCTTAATCTATTGTACAACTGAACTCCCTCTGTTCAAACAATACTACTACAACGTTTAATATAGTGTTTCTTCCTACTTGTGGGTCAATAAAACTCAAGGAACCTGTTCACACGACCTTTCAAAAAAAAAGGAACCTGTTCACACGAATCTTGTGTTCTTTTTTTTATTGGTAGAAATCTTTCAGCCAATGGTACCTATTTAAACTTATGGTACACTGATGTTTGTTAATTGTTGTTATAAACGTAAACATCATTTGGTAAAAAAAATTCGGTGTCTTGACATCAAGACAATACATAAGCAGCGATGGGGATGTGGGAGTTGCACATGAACTTAACGTTTGGACATCCTAACAGACTTTGCTTTAACTTGAAAAACCAAAGTTTAAACACAAAGTAATAGGCTTACTCAATGACATGCACATATGTATAAATAAAGATAAAAGTTAGTTATACAACTTGGATTATTAATGTGACGATAATGAACCAGAAGTTATGCATGGTAATACATGCCCATGAAGTACAACTTCTGCTAGCATAGTATCCAGCCATGATTTTGTCCATAAGAGCATTGTTACCCAAAAGGCAGCTATTAATGCAGCCTCACATCTAAAGCCCAATGATATTCGATTATATATTCACCAATCCCTATCAATAAATAAATCACATAGCTAAGTAAGATCCAGAATAGACACAGAGGTTGTTATATAATAGAAGCATATAACTTTCAACATACACCAAGACGAGTCAACTCTCCATGATTTGCAAAACGTAAAGCTAAACCACGTAACCCTTAGCCATGTAAAGCCCCCTTTACCGCACCAGCAGATGCTATAACCTATTAATGGCTTCTCAAGTAACCTCAACTTGCCTAGTAGCATTTGCTGCATCAATGTTTTACATACAAAAATATCTTAAACATACAAAAATATCTTAAAACTGAAGTTAAATTTAATCAATAAGTTCAATGGAATATACAAATAGATTTCCCGTTATCTATTTCAATAAGAAACGTCTATTACATGGAATTTGATTGAACAACATGCACACTAATTACCTTTTTTTAATAGAGCTAGATCCCTCTGTAGTTGGTTAAGGTTTGTCGCAACACACATGCGAACGTTCCTTTGAGTAAACTGTTGTTTAGACTATGACATCTGCTACAGTTGTGGCTGAAAAAAAGAAGGATAAGAAAAAAAAATCAGCCGAAGCAATTAATAAGTGAATGCAAGTGTTTTGTTGTGTAGCTGGTTTCTTTCTTAATTTTGCACAATTGTTTGGCATTTTAATTGCATGACCATAAGCACTGGTCTGCAAGTCTCTTTTGTTGAACCTTCAACTCAGGCAAACTTATTACTGAAAATAAGTAAATGACTCTTTGGTAAATACGGATGACAATTATTAATTGATTAAATCAAATTTGAAGATACAAATAGAAGCCAATGTATGAAAACTGGATATTTAGATAAATATAAAATCACTTAACTCTCTTAATTAATTTCCAGGTTATTTGATCTAAAACTGGTTTCTCATGATCCAGTAATCACCTTGCAACTGAAAATTTCGGAAACTGTAACATCCGTTTGTCCTACAACCATTAGAAATGTTGCACAACAAAAGTAGTGTCCATCTACAGAACCACAACAATTGACTTAAACTTTAACAATTTGACTCGGTTGATATATTATCTTTCTGCCTTGATCAACATGAAAACAAATACCTCGGCTTCCAGGCAAGGCAATTAACTACAGAAATAACCGATGATTTAAGCAGGTACCTAAAGCATAAGAGTTCCAAAATTAACATCAAAATTCGTTAAGTGGTGGCAATACTTACTTGGCGAAAGCTTTTCAAATGATCGCACATTGTTTTCCTGTCTTTGCATCTGAAACACATAAAAAATGAAACTCGAATACTCAAATGTAGACGTGTTACCGTAGGTTCAACTCGGACTTTTTTCTCCATCTCAGCCACCTGCCACATGACAGACCCCACAACCTCCTTCACATTTTAAGCCTTCTGGTATGTTGTTCATGCCCTTCTTTCGTGTTCTCATAAGCCCTGTCTTCCTCATTTTGATCCTTTTCATCGGCTGTATATTTTATAGATTGCATAATAAGAGTTCATGGAAGTGTTTAGGTGGGACAGGAGACGATGCCCTCATCGTTTGTGATCTGTCACTACATAAAGCAGCCTTAGTGACATAATGTGTTCTCAGCATTATTTTTACCCAAAAAAAATGTGTGGAGGCAAACTTTATAGGTCCAATCTTTCTTAATCGAAATAAATGGTGTGCTTACTAAACATGTACATTCCCAACTTTTACATGCGACACCGAAAAAACGATAAATAAGTCTTGTTTATATAGATGTCAGTCACAAATTTTCACACTAAATTAGTAAGAATGTTTCAAGATTTGCACTAAAAATATCATGAATGGACGATTGAGTCAGAAAAAAGGAGTACAGTTCTGTAAATCGCGTATGTTTATCTATCTTATAGTGTTCTTTTGAAAGGAGTAAAATTCTGATCTGATGATCAAGCCAGCTTGGTTGTAGTACGTTCTGCTAAATATAATGGGTTATAGTACGTCCACACCATTCCTAAATATTGATACTACTTTTTGCACGATTAAGGTTCAAGGTATTTTTCTCACATGCCTCACCCAAATACAATGAAGTCCAAATCCGACACCATGTTTTAGAAACTCACACATAAAAATTAAAGTACAGACACACGACAACTGATAGGATGTGACAGATTATTAGAAGACGTCTTGAAATAAACTGCATCAAAGAATAAGATGACTTTCCTGCTAATGGGATGCAATATTTTCTGAGTAAGTTGGGATGATTTTGACCCCGTTACTTCCAATATCCCAAAATTTCCCTCCGGTGAGGTACGTTTAACTTGGGCAGAATCCTCCTTGACCTATTACTTTAAAATCATAGGTAATATAATGGGATTCAAATACATATTTTTTTCATTGATTTAATAAGTGACTATTTTACCTTATGCACAAGCAATTTTCAAAGCATTGTATCTTCGGTAAATGCTGCAACATGCGCGATATCCATAATTCGTTAATCTCGTTGGGTCGATCACCTGTTGCCTTCTGCATTGTTGTCTGTTGAGTGCTTAATATGTCGCCACATATAAATAGAAGGTGAAATCATGTTTAAGTTGGATGCTCCACCATGATGAAGCTGCAAAAGGGAGTAAACATATTAATAAACGGTTACTTACCATGGTTGTCGCATGAATTAACAACAGGACCTATTGGTGGATGGAAGGGTTTGATGAAGCTTATAAATTAGCTGATGTATAAATTACTACAAAACATATATCAACATAGAACTAAGAATAATAAATTCAATATTATTAAATCAATTTTTCAAACACAAAATAACGAAAGATGACCAGTACAAAAGTAACAGATATATTATGAACAGATGTATGAAGCACTGAGTACTACAACAAATAATCCATAGGAAAACAAGAAAAGCAAGTGCGACAAATGAAATCCTTTCCTATAAAACAATTCTTGCGAAAATGATATCACCAAATGTATTCTTTTTAAATAATTGAATATTAATTATCTCTCGATTCTCACTCATCATCTTCCTCGTCGTCATTTGCACCAGTAGCTGCATTTAAACAATTTAGCCTCTCAATAAGCTCTCTCTTCCTCTCGGCAAATGTTAACTTTTTTAGGTTATACCTAAACATTACATGAAAAACTCATTATTCTCCCTTTCTTTTCACATCAGCAACAAAAACAGGTTTATACACTAACATCCAAATTCACAATTAAGAAAATTTACACATAAAACATTTTTTGTTGAAAAATATCCAAAGATTTTAGACAAACCTTTTTTTTGGGACCCTGCCTAAGACGAGCATAATCCTGCTCAAAATAAATCTATCAAATAATTCAAAAGATTAGTGGCTCATAAGACTTGATTATGGGTTCATTTAACGTTAAAGTTTCTATGAATATATGCCAGACATGTATAACTGGAAGTTATAAGACTCGCATGTGACGAACAAACTCCGACATCGCTATTGCTGCATCACATCACATCACAGTGAGTCGGTAACAGAATCACAACCTCGGTTATTTTGTGCTGTAAATATGCTTGTCACGTTACCTTAACACTATGAAAGTTCAAACAGATAATGCCTTTGAGAGCAGTCGTATATGTAAAATTGTTACCTTATTGTCCATCAGAACGATTTTGATATAATAAAAAACAGATCTCATTTGACAACTGCAATAAATTCATAACTAATGTGTAGTTACGGCTTTGGGATTTGTTTGTAAAGAAAAAATTATGGAATAAATTATATATAGGAACCAAATTTTTATATATAGTAAATTAATATATCGAAAATTTGAAACAAACAGCAAGCCCAAATTGTAAGCCCATTGACACGTAGGATTAGTGCCCTGTTAGATGACGTGGCAAATCCCTCCTCTTATATATAATGTAAAGATATATATATATATATATATATATATATATATATATATATATATATATATATATATATATATATATATATATATATATATATATATATATATGACTTATGTATAGTCTCGAGCCTAAGACACATCTCGTTATATTAGGTCTCGTTCGATTATATGTCGATCGTTGGGCATCTCGTTCTCGATCTGTGGGAGATTGATATCTCGTGAAGTTATGTGTCGACTATTGGACGTTTGTTCCTTGATCTACATGTTATAGCTATATCAGGTGAGTTCATAGCCTCGCTTTAACTGCTTTATATGTGTTTATAAACCCGCGAGGGGGAATACATGCTCTTGGTATAAAAGTATACGTTGCTTATACATATGATTTTGAGAGAATACATGTTTATGAATGAACATGTGAGGTTTGACTATATGCTTTGAACGAATACAAGTTGTTGTAAATGATTGTTAAGATGTTTGATTAAATGCTTTTGAAAGAAGAACACAAGCGTTGATTGTATCGATTGTGAACCGCTATTTGCTAAGTAATGTATTGCCAAAATTTGAAAGTCCCTAAAACCCATGAACCGTTAACTACCTGTAATGGGTAGGCGCTGGTACAGACGGATGGATCCATCGGGGATGGCCCCCACCTGGGCAGGTCGCACCTGTGGGTTGGAGGCTCAGCCAGGTGTGTTGTATTAGAAGTAAGGGGGTATTTGGCAAAATACCCCCTTAGGGCATTATTATACTTAAGGCTTCGGTGTCATGGCTTAGTAGAATAGCGCGGACTTTGAGTTGTATGTGTTACAATATTAACAGTGGATGATATTCTTGTGTTCAAAAGCTTTATGGTTTATTAAAAACCCATTATCGTTTATTTGAAAACCTATGAATTCACTCAACCGTTGTGTTGACATGTTAGCATGTATTCTCAGGTGTGTAGGTTTAAAGCAGCTGGAGCATGGAGGCGCACAGGATAAAGTAAAGGCAAAACAAACAATTTTCATTCGATACATTTGACAAATCTTTATTATTTCTTAAGGTTTGCATAACTTGGTGGGACCTCTTTTTAGTTAACTCTTTTTAGTTAACTCTGATTTAATAAAATAATCGAATGGTTTATTTTATAAAACATCTCTTTTGAGGTCGTTTTCTATAACTATGTGCGATGTGCTATGAAGTAACACCCAATGTTAATATTCCGCTGCCTTGTGATTTTGCGGGTGTTACAATAATAGTAATATTAAAAAAAACAAGTAGAATGATAAAGTCACGATATAAATAGTAAGTGTTTAAAGTCGGAACAATTTAATAGTAAGATGATATTTTATAGCTTTTACTCAAAAATATTAACAAAAAATTAATATAACATGAGATTCCATATAACTTCAGTATTTATTTATTTAAATCATCCCTGCTTTTTTAACTTTTTGGTTTTGAAAATTTTTGTACATTTTCTATAAATTGGGCGCTTTTACGATTTTTATAAAGTTAAAATTCGGTTCGGGAGTTGATATGTACACATAGCTTTTTACTTCATACACATGACAACAATATGTATTGACATAAATTTTCTCAACATTATTCGCTCCTTAAATGTCAAATTTCCGCCAAACTCGAAAGCCTGATTCTCTTCCATAGTCATGCTAATTATAAACTTCACTTTTGTCACTATGGCAATTCGACTATAAAAAACAAACTGGACAACTAATCAAGCCACATCCATTGCACGTTTAAATATCAATATTGATTAAACAAAGTGTTCTTTTTTAATACAAACCATTATTACATTACTTGGTTTCTTATTTTATTTTCCGTTATACATGTAAACAATCCCATTACAGCAATAACAAGATTGGCGCACCCGCACTTCGCTGTGGGGCGGATTGTTTTTTCGCTCGTTCGTTTACAGAAAGATTCAACCAATTGCAGATGAATCCTCCGTTTGCTTTGGATTTCTATTAGAATCATTAAGTCAATACTACTCTTGCATATGAAAATACCCCTCTTTGAGCTATATCTTCGTTATTCTTCTTATTTAGCTTGACGACACTCTGTTCTTTAGAAAACTCGCATTTGTCATGAACTTAGTCCTGCAAAACGTCCTTGGCATTAATAAACGGAAAAAGATTAGTGCTTCTAAGAGATGAAGGTTCAAATGATAGGTTTAATTTTCAATTTTGACCAATCCCTAAGTTTGTTATTGTGTAAGAACATATAACAGGCAAGTTACTTGCACGGCTATCCTATACATATATTTTACGCAAAACATTTTTTTGCATGCTGGTTCTTGTCATAGGAGTTGATGCTTTAGTGTTTGTTACTAACTTCCGAAAAGGCCATCGGCCCCATAAAATGTATGGCCTTAGCCACCAGGAGTTTCAGCGAAGTGTTACAATAGCCTAAATATGACGTTGGCTACTTGGACTTTTAGAGAAGTGTTATTGCAACAGTTTCAATCAGTTCACTTCTAGTAGCTGAGCTACTATACCAATTTCATCACAGTTACAACAAGTATGAAGGAAATCATCTAGTACATTTATATATGGCAAATAATAACTCCAGCATGTTCTTGTGACAGCTAATCGCTATAGAAACTAAACAAAATCGATACAGCAGCTTACGCTATTTTACCACGAATACTACACCATCTAAAACAGTAGCTATGACCAAATAAAAATTACCACAATAGCAGTTATAATCAGTCATAGCTAATATGATTCTTAATTGGAAACCTAAACACCGAACGCCTCTAAATCAGCAACATAAATCCTATATCAGCAAGATAATAGGTAAGTGCAAAAAGTACGCAATCCCAAACACTCTTTTAGTAGAAATGACAGGAAAATGCAGCATACATTCACAGTTTCTAACATTGATTCGAATGCAGCAACCACTATATTCAAAATTTTAACCCGATAAAGGGTGGTGAGTCCTCCACGAAGCTTTATAGGCGCTATTTCCGCTACATATATTGGGACATGCATAATTAAAATGTTAAAACTTAATATCTGTGCAAAATTTGAAGTTACAAAGTATACATATCGTTTTAATACAGTTTACCACATATATGAAAATTCCTACGCCATAGACTCGTATGTGCTTTTACTATGAAGACAACCACTGCCTCAATTTGCGTTTCAATGAACTCTTCTTTCTTTTGCGGCAACTGTAAATTTAACCTCAGTCTCCTTTTTCTTCTCCACATTAGAGACAACATAAGTAACTATGCGATTTCCTCTGTCATTTTAAACAAAAAGAGTAATCAACATGACCAAGAATTTATTGATTTCATAAAAAGTTCAAGTCCGCATAAAAGATATGGTTGTGAATCAAAATTTGGCTAACTTCTATTTTTTCTCATCTTACTAATCTTTAGTGCTATAGACTTGAACTTGAGAACGTAGTTACTTGTCAGCTTCCAAGTTTCTAGCAGAGACATTTGTTTACTGCCACATTGGCCACCATTACTTCAGGTATGTCCTTCTGAAACTGAATAATGACTGCAATTACGTAATAATGTATATATGCATCATTATTTTCAAGCTTGAAATTACTTAATTGTGTTTTCAAGGTGTATGCGACTACTTCGAAACCACGTATCTTGCAATTACATGAAAGTGTGTCAATCGAGTCTTATTATTATTTCCAAATAGTGAGAACCATGATGCAAGTCTATAAAAAACAGGAACTGACTCGGTAAATATTAAAACCAAAGTGACATCATTTTGAGCAAACCCTCGAATTCAACATACCTTGATAGTCACATAATACATAATAAATCATATTTACGAATAAAAAAGGGCCATTTTTTAAATTTAGCATGTGGCAACACCTAGAACTAAACAGTTCCATATTATTGCAGTGGAAATAAATGGAGAAGAGAATAACATGCGTTAATTCAAATCTGCATACCTATCAGCCACGATGTAGAGCATAGTCTTGTATGTTTTTTCCTCGTGCAGCATTTTTTGTGTTATTTTTCGCGTTTATACTCCCTTTCAGCGCCATCTTTTTTAGAGAACCTGTAGAATTTAAAGCCCCCCAACAACATGATGGTTTATAGAGTTCATAACAATTATTTAAAACCCTAATATGGATCAAAGAGCGCATAGCGGAAGCGATTAACAAGATCATCAATTTAACACAATTATATTAATCAAGATTAGGGTTACATACCTTTATCCTAGCAAGATCCACAAGACGACGGAACGAACGGCAACTAGGGTTTATCACGAACACCACCAAGAATATAATCTAAAGGAAGATTATATCACGCTCTTGTACACACGTAATACGGCGAATTAACCGTGAGTCTAGCACGAACAAACCGAGCTTCAACGCTTATGGATTATCTACCCAATAACCCTAGAGAGGGATTAGGACTAGATATTTAGCTAAATCGAAAACCAACCGAAACCCTAAGGTGGTGGGGGGTGGCGATCGCAAGAAGCAAAGAAAAGGGGAGAGACAAAAATTATGAAGGCCTTGGGGTTGTTTATATAGCCTTGGCAATCCTTGGGCTCCAAGTAATTAAACAAGAATTAGGAAACAAAAGTTTCCCTTTGCCCCCTCCTCTCTTTGGCCGACGGACACAAGCCCCCAAGGGGGTGTTTGCGTAATTTTTGTTTTCCTTCTTTTTACTTCTATTAGTTTCCGTAACGGTCGTTATAACTTAACTTTTATTTATTGACGATCTTTAGTTAAGCTTTGGTTTGATTTAATAAATATATATATAAAATATATTTAATAAATAAATTAACCCTTTACGTTATGTGTGCAATCCCGTGATCCCGAGTTCGATCCTATCTCACGACTATTAATTTTAAGTCCATAAACTTTCAGCTCCCACTTAGACAAAATTCTAATATCGTGATCACATTGACTAGCGTCTAGTTACACTAGCAATGTCACTAGTACAAACCGGGTAAGGTCTCCTGGACAAGAACCTTTTAATGATTACATCATTATTATTATCCTTTCATTTCAAATACACTTGTTAATAAGGATATGGATCTCAGTCATTCCTTCATTAACTATTATGTTTCTCGTTTACGGATATAGCAAGATTACCAAAACAAATTTGGGTGTGGCCACACAAACATCTTACTACTCCCCCGAGGGGCCCAGTTGTATTTATACTTCAAATAGAATTCGAAGGAAACGAATCCCATTTTGACTACAAGCAAAACACATGAATTTCGCAACACTTCTGAAAATAACCCTTATGACTACCAGTTACGTTTAGCGTTAGGTTACCTTACAGAAATGCACTACATTCAATGCAGTTTTCTGGTATCTCAGGTCTAAGGATAACTATTTATGATTTACTTAATGACAAAGATCCATAAAGTAAAATCACATAGTTGGGATAAGTCCAATATTTGATCCATCAAATATCATCCAAAATTGACCAATATACTTCCAAGTATACTCTGTCACCATTTTGAATTGTCTTAGTTTAATTATATTCCCATATTATTAATCGACAATGGACATTTAGAAACATCAAAATGCTCACGGATTAAAACATGTAAAATAGGATACAAAATTAAATAACAGAAAAATAAACGAAATCCAATCTTTATTTCATCAATTCAATAATATCTCACATCCTTTATCCAAATACTAATCAACAGATTTATTGCATGAATTCGCTAGCTAGTTGCAGCCCAATTGCCTTGGCATGCTTAACTACCTTTGGCCTAGATAAAGCCTTAGTAAAAGGATCAGCTACGTTATCATCTGTGTGAACTTTTATCAATTTTATTTCTCGAGCTTCCACTTGTTCTCGAACGTAGTGATATCTACGCTTAAAGTGTATGGCGCCTTTCATGACTCTAGGGTCATTGGCGAATATTATTGCCGCAGAATTGTCGCAATATATATCAATAGGTTCTTTAATTGAAGGCATCACTCCAAGATCTCCAATAAACTTCCTAATCCAAACAGCTTCCATTGCGGCTTCTGAAGCGGCCATGTACTCAGATTGAGTCGCATGCATAGCAATGATTTTCTGCTTACTGCTCTTCCAGTCTACTGCTCCTCCATTGATGACAAACACATAACCCGTCTGAGACTTCGTATCGTCTTTATCACATTGCCAGGACGCATCACAGAATCCTGTTACATTCAGTTATGTGTCTGGTTTACCCCCGAATACCAAAAACATATCTTTCGTACTCCTCAAATACTTTAGAATATGTTTAACAGCAGTCTAGTGGAACTTTCCTCGATTCTGTTGGTATCTACTGACCAAGTTCTGAGCAAACGCCACATCAGGCCTTGTGCATCTTACAACATACATAATAGATCCTACTGCCGAAGCATAAGGCACTTTCCGCATGTAAGCCACCTCTTCAGGTGATGATGCATCTTTCTCATGACTTAACTCATGCTTAACCTCCATCGGTAAGAAACCTTTCTTAGAGTTATGCATGTTATATTTCTTCAATATCTTATCAATATAAGCATCTTGACTAAGACCAATTAACCGTCTACTCCTATCTCGATAGATTTTAATTCCCAGAATATATGCAGCATCTCCCAAATCTTTTATAGAAAAACATTTACCAACATAATCCTTAACTTCCTTAAGTCTTGGAATGTTACTTCCCATGATCAATATGTCATCGACATATAGAATTAGGAACACTACATTACTCCCACTAGCTTTGCGGTATACACATGGCTCATCACGATTTTGAATAAATCCGAACTTTTTGATTTCTTCATCAAATCGCTTATTCCATTGTCGTGAAGCTTGCTTCAAACCATAAAAGATCTTTGAAGTTTTCACACGCGTTTTGGATATTTAGGATCAACGTACCCTTCTGGTTGTTGCATATAGATATCTTCATCTAAGCGACCGTTCAAGAAGGCGGTTTTAACATCCATTTGCCATATCTCATAGTCATAGTATGCTGCTATAGCTATGAGAATCCTAATAGCTCGTAAGTCTGCTACAGGAGAAAAGGTCTCCTCGTAGTCAATGCCAAAAGTTTGAGTAAAACCTTTAGCCACTAAACGTGCTTTATAGGATTGTACATCACCATCCATGTCAGTTTTCTTCTTATAGATCCAACTATTTTTCACTACTTTAGCATTTTTAGGTGCGTCTACAAGATTCCAAACATCATTGATTTCCATGGATTTCATTTCCTCATTCATCGCAACTATCCATTTTGTCTTTTCTGGATCAGACATTGCGGATCGATAGTTAGCAGGTTCACCAAGATCCCCTACTTCCTCCTCATCATCCTCTATGTATAGACATAGTTTGTCCGGCGCACGTATAGTCCTTTGAGACCTACGTGGAGGAATTAATTCCGGCGGACACTCAGACTTTCTGGTTCTACAGGAATTTCATCGCTAGTATTTTCATAAGGCAATGTATCTTCTTGAATTTCTTCAAGATCATAATTTCTCCCACTGAATTCTTGATTTACAAGATCATTTTCAAGGAAGTCTACCGAGCCACAACTATTTTGTTCTCAGCCGGATAATAAAAGTAGTAACCCATAGTTTCCTTAGGGTAACCTACAAAGATACATTTTACTGAGCGTTGTTGGAGTTTATCTCCAGAGTCACGTTTCACATACGCCTCACAACCCCAGACTTTCAAATAAGAAAAATATGGCTTCTTGCCATGCCATAGTTCATATGGTGTCTTATCAACCTTCTTTGTGGGAACCATATTTAGAATACGAACAGCAAATTCAAGAGCATAATCCCAAAAAGATAATGGTAAAGTTGTAAGATTTAACATAGATCGTACCATATCCAATAACGTACGATTTCTCCTTTCAGATACACCATTTTGTTGTGGAGTATATGGAGAAGTAAGTTTTTGAACAATTCCATTCTCACTTAAATAATCTTTAAACTCTTGACTTAAATATTCACCACCACGATCAGAACGAAGAGCTTTAATCTTCTTTCCTAGTTGTAACTCTACTTCCGCTTTAAACGTTTTGAATGTTTCTAATACCTCATGTTTATGCTTAAGTAAATAAACATAACCATAACGGCTATAATCATCCGTAAACGTCAAGAAGTAGCTAGCACATTTCCTTGACATATGTCTAAGTGGTTGATACATGGAGTTTTACTCGTTTTGAAAATTCGATTCTCGGAATCCTCTCGAATTGATCTCAGTTAAAAGTGGAATGATTTGTTCTTGGTGACAAAAAGTGGATTTAGTTTTCTAATCTACTGAAATGATAAATAAATGAAGTAATGAAATTAAACTTGCAGTCAATATAAAAGGTAAAATGATAAAACAGAGAAATGATCTTACTGAAGAAAAGAGCTATTCGGAACAATTATCTATGCAGAATATCTTTGTCTATGCGGAATAACAACCTACTCGGAATATTTGTCCGATTCGGAAAATGAGCCTCTATGCGGAAAGTATGGCCAATTCGGAAAGAATGCCCTATTCGGAAAAACTGGCTATTCGGAAAAACATGTGCTATGCGGAAAATAAAGTTCAATTCGGAAAAAGGGTTCTATTCGGAATAAAATCACTATGCGGAAAAACTGCTCAATTCGGAAAATTGGCCTATGCGGAAAAACATCCTATTCGGAATGAATGTCCTGTTCGGAATGTGTGAGAAATTCCGAATAAGGGTAAAACAATTGAACTATTCGGAATATCTAAAATATTCCGAATAAAGGAACAAGAAAAGTGCAATGCGGAATAATTATGGGCGAAGAACAGTAACAGTAACAGCAAAAGCGTTTTTAAGATCAAATCACCAAAATACTCAAAAAGGTTTTACCAAATTAATCAATAATCATCTAAATACCATAAGTAACAAATCCCACCAATAAAAACACAAAATCAACAACTTTTTAAGATCAAACTGAACCAAATAAAAACTCAAGAACTTGCAATAAAAAGATGATGAAGAACAAGATGAATAGAAAGATTGGATTGAAAGATTAATGTAAAAGTTAACAATAGTAATGATTAAATCTTACAAGATCGAAGGAAAAATTAAAAATCACCAATCACCCTAATGGTGTTGGTGATGAAACGAACCTAAGGAACTGGAAAAAGAAAAATGAAAGCTAGCTCCCTAATTGTGTGTGGGAGAGTCCTTATATAGTCCTTAGTGGTTGGTTGGTGAGTGGGCTTTCTTCTCTTTATTCTTGTCTCCTCATCTTTACAGAAAAGTTGACGTTTTTTATTCTGATTCGGGATTTGTCGACGATTAAATCCAACTCGTCTTTTAATTTCTTCGTTAAATAGACTTGAGTTTCTTCGACATATGTAAATCTTCCATCTTTGGTCCTTTTCTTCGATAAATCTTCAAATAGGCCCATTGACTTCAAATCTTTTGCATCTCTTGGACAATAGACTTCGACTTTAGTCTTTTTCCTTGATAAACCCCGTGCAATCCCATGTTTTCTTTAATATTCATCTGGTTAGCTCTGAAAACACGATAAACACAAAAACCACGCATAATTCCAAACAAATGATATTAAATACGTGTTTTGGTCTTGTTTTAGCCAGAATTAAGTGGTAAAAGGATGGGTGTTTACACACCTATCAGTGGTCCACACACATCAGTATGTATCAAACCAAGTAGTTTAGTAGCCCTTTCAATATTGCTATTAAAAGGTTTCTTGGTCATCTTTCCAGAGATACAAGATTCACATTTATCGAATGATTCATCATTGATACTTTCTAAAAGCCCATCACGTTGAAGATTTTGTATGCGAGTCTTCCCAATATGGGCAAGCCTACAATGCCAAAGATAAGAAGAGTTCTTGTCTAACTTACTCTTCTTATTCATGCTAAAGACAGAATTATTTTTCCTCTTGGAATTTTTATCATGCATGTTAATTTCAAAAACATCATTCACAGAAATTGCATCAAAATAGAATAAACCATCTTTGAAAACAGAAATTCTATTATTATCAATCGTGTGAATAAATCCAAGATCCAACATACAAGAAAAGGAAATGACACACCTAACAATTGTAGGTGCATAGTGACAATTATTTAAAAACAGTACTAAACCCGAAGGTAAAACTAATTTAAATATTCCTATAGCTTCAACCGCTGCTTGTGCGCCATTGCCCACTTGCAGAAATTGTTCCCCATAGGTAAGCCTCTTTTTCAACTCAAATCCCTGCAGGGTATTACAAATGTTAATACCACATCCCGTATCATATACCCAAGAGTTTGATTTGTATGAAAGATTAAATAACTCTATCATAAATAAGTTACCAGAAGATGGTGCTGCAGCAGCTTGCTCAGCCTTCTTCTTATGTTCTGCCATTTCATGGAGACAGAGAGAGCAATTCCTCTTCCAGTGTCCAGTCATCTTGTAGTAGTGACAAGTCTCATCTTTCAGATATTTCTTAGCAAAGTTCTGCTTCGGTTTTGATGTAGTCGCAACTTGCTTGCTCTTATCAACCTTGCCTTTGCCTTTCTGCTTCTTATTCCCTTGCGGTTTTGGTTTCGACACTCTACCCTTTTGTACATGAAGTACTTGAGGAGTAGCAGTGGATGCCTTGTCTTTCAAACCCTTTTCGAAGTCAATGAGCATTGCATGCAAATCATTAAATGTCTTCCCCATGCAATGCATATTATAGTTACGAATGAAATCATTGAAGTCCTTATTAAGGGACCTATTGATTAAGTTAATAGCCATATTATGATCAAAGGGTTGTCCTAGTGCGATGAGTTGTTCCATATAACCCCTCATCTCCATATAATGAGCACTTACGGACTTTCCAGGAGCTTGCTTGCAACTATGTAGAGCATCAACCAGATCATAGATCTCTACAGCTTGCGGCGTTTCGTACACAGCCTTGAGTTCATCAAGCATTTGCTGAGGTGAAGCTAGCTCATACTTCCTTTGAAGTGATGGAGCCATTCTTCCTAACATTACAGCAGCCACCTCATGGTGCTTCTTAACGTTAGCAGCGTGTTGAAGCATTTCCGCATCAGTTGCTCCTTCAGCAAGATCCTCCGGAAAAGGAGTTTCCAAGATATTGATAGTACCCGCTGCTCTCAGAACAATTCTTAGTGAGCGGTACCAATCATTGAAATTAGGGCCAGTAAGTTCAGGCCGTTCAAAGAAAGCTTTGAACGCCGAGCTTATTGTCAGATTGTTTTCGGGTTGAGCCATTTCTATAGAAATAAGTTCAAACATTAGTATTTTCGATAATACAATTCAAGAAAATAAAATTACCCCGGTAATAAAACCATAGTATTTTCCTTGAAAAACTAGAATCCATATTGACATAGATTTATCACATCAGTTGATCTGGTAGTGACAAATGTATTCAACACAGTAACTTGTCGAACAATAATTGCCAAATCAAATTGCAATTTCTAGATATGTCAGGGATTTACATTGCCAAAATCATTTGCATTGTAAACATGTTTTATCCCTTCTTTATGCCTTAAGTTTCCAGTTCTCACTGAGTAACTCAATTAAGTCGACTAATCTAAAGAACGTAAAACCTTCATGTGCAATCTTATTCAGTCATGAAGTATTCTCTCCATTACAACATCGTCCAATATCTTATATGACGACAATTGTAACTTCAAGTGTTTGTCAATTGGAGGGCATATGACTTAAATTTTAGGGTATAGATTTTGGTGTCAAAATCATGTATGGAGAAGCATGCATACATCTCCATAACATAAGTTTAATAAAAACGTTTAGTAAACTTTTTGGGTGAGACTAAAAGTTCATCATATACTTGCAAGTTGAGGTATTGGTTAAACCAATTAAAGATTTTACACATAACTAAATTCACACCGTACTTTTTCTAGAACCTTAGTTATAGCACAAAGCAATAACCTTATTCATTGTGTTTCGGATGTGAATTAATGTAGTTAAATCAACCTTAAAGAATTGTACCAATAACAACCGTAGGCAATATCAATTTGACGCACAGGTGAGCCGAGAATTTGGTCAGCGCTGAAGCATAACACCTCATTCCTTAACCGGGTACATGACCAGCGGTGCGTTATACCCACTTTATAGTTTGCCAAAATTGAGTAGCCGTTAAGTTTCTATTGCAATTCTAATCAACGCAAATCATATGTATTTTACATCTCAAAACAATTCATTAATTTTGATAAGATTTAGTCCATATTATTTTTCTTGAAAAAAAATTACCCTTGTTTACAACATACAATATAGAAAACGTATGAAAACAAGTAGTACAAAAAAAACTAAATCAAATAGCCACATGCATAACAATTTATTTAAAGAACATCAAATCTAGGGTTTTTATAAACATAAAAAGTCTTCCCTAATTTTAAAACTTTGAATCAAATAAAGCAAATAGCAATCAAAATTATATGATCCGTAAGAAACATGCATGTTTATTACGGATCTCCTACATTCTCTTAACAATTAAAAAACTACGGATCGTAACCACGCATGACATAACAATTAATTCATGCAAAAACATCTAAAGTTAATTACCATGTAATTTTAGGGTTTACAAAAAAAAATTATAAAAAATTTGACTATAGTCGATTTTTAAAACAATAAAAAAACAAAACCCTAATTTTTTATAAAACCTAAAAAACAACATGTAATTTTTAACACAAACCAATATTAGTTAAAAAAACTTTAGATCTTGATAATTATAATCATGTTAAAACTGCTCTCGATGCCACTGATGGTTTATAGAGTTCATAACAATTATTTAAAACCCTAATATGGATCAAAGAGCGCATAGCGGAAGCGATTAACAAGATCATCAATTTAACACAATTATATTAATCAAGATTAGGGTTACATACCTTTATCCTAGCAAGATCCACAAGACGACGGAACGAACGGCAACTAGGGTTTATCACGAACACCACCAAGAATATAATCTAAAGGAAGATTATATCACGCTCTTGTACACACGTAATACGGCGAGTTAACCGTGAGTCTAGCACGAACAAACCAAGCTTCAACGCTTATGGATTATCTACCCAATAACCTTAGAGAGGGATTAGGACTAGATATTTAGCTAAATCGAAAACCAACCGAAACCCTAAGGTGGTGGGGGGTGGCGATCGCAAGAAGCAAAGAAAAGGGGAGAGACAAAAATTATGAAGGCCTTGGGGTTGTTTATATAGCCTTAGCAATCCTTGGGCTCCAAGTAATTAAATAAGAATTAGGAAACAAAAGTTTCCCTTTGCCCCCTCCTCTCTTTGGCTGACGGACGCAAGCCCCCAAGGGGTGTTTGCGTAATTTTTGTTTTCCTTCTTTTTACTTCTATTAGTTTCCATAACGGTCGTTATAACTTAACTTTTATTTATTGACGATCGTTAGTTAAGCTTTGGTTTGATTTAATAAATATATATATAATATATTTAATAAATAAATTAACCCTTTACGTTATGTGTGCAATCCCGTTATCCCGAGTTCGATCCTATCTCACGACTATTAATTTTAAGTCCATAAACTTTCACAACAAACACTACATAGCTAGCATAATGATTCCAACTATCTAACAAAATTGCGTTAAATTTGATAATTAATGGGGTTCATTTCCATTTCTCGATTAAGTTCTATTCATGAAGAGAAGTGTTAGCCCTAAAACGTGAGCGCCAATTACGGAATTACATTTTATTCAGATAGGAAAAACATGGAGGGACTACTATTGACATGTTGTCAAAGTGACCTCTTGTCTAGCCTATATATACCCCTCCATACTTCCATGGAGGGGTGAGGCTTTTCTCTTATTGTGTATTTCCCTTTCTCTCTCTAAATACACACACTACATTCAAGCTTTAATTTCTCTCTCTAGAAATGTCTAAACATTACTTTTATCCTCCCTGACCTCTGGATCACCTCTTGTTAGCTTGAATCTTATAAGGTTAACAATTGGTATCAGAGCTAACCGGGAGTGTTTTGTGTTGTGTTTGCTTAATTTTTTGGTGTTCGTGGCTTATAGCAGTTTTTTTTTTAAAATTCGTTGGGTCACGTAATGTTTGTTTTGTCCAATACATGCCTTCATATGTCTTGATTTGATAACAGTCCATAAAGTCTCTTTTTTAAGTCCAAAAATGCTTCATGATAAATGTTCTTTATTGGAATATGTAACGGTTGTTGATCAAACCTGTCTTATTGGGATCTGTTCTTAATAAGTCTCGTTTTATTATAATCTGGGTTTTTGTGCGAATTTATGAAGATGAAAAAAAAAGGCAGATGTGGAAAAATCACCAGATCCACCTTTTTCGGGTAAAAGACAGAATTTTTGTACTTTGCGACACAAAAAACCATTGCAATGTCTAGGGTTTTGACATTGCGACCCAGATTGCGACAGATGGTGATTCTGATGGTTACTGCGATGGAGTGATTTGTACTTTGCGATGGCTTCACTTTGCGATGGCTTAACTTTGTGATGACTTATTCAGATGCTTATTGCGATGGGTGTACAACATTGCGATGGAGTGTCTTGTAAGGATTGCGATGTTAAAGTTGCGATGGGTGCTTTGTATTGTGATGGATTTCAGCTTAGGATTACGATGAGGTGTTGACTGAACATTGGGATGACTAGTTTTAAATGAATACATTGTGATGTGACTATTTTTTGTAAGATAATTTTAAAAATAAAACATTGCGATGTGAATCATGCATCATAACATTGCCAAGACCATGACTTACAAAACCCAATACCAACTTCATCAAACAATCAATCCCGACGCTATCTATATATAACCCATCGTCACTTAATCATCTAGACTCAAAATCAACAAACACAACTGATCTCAGATTTGTTCAAGATAAGAAACCTTTAAAGATTTCGTATCTAGACAGCATGCATCATAGATCTGTAAAGGTTTGCACCATGTTTTTATATATACGAATTCAAAGATTGATGTATAACTGTCTCGTTATAATCAAATTCCTTGTTTCGATCTTGTCGCAAAACAACAAAACAACATGCATCAATATAAATTACACCTACCCGAGACCTGTTTTTATCAGATCTAGTAGTCTAATCAACTACTTGTCGTGACTCCTATGTGGTTCGGTGTAGCAGTGCAGTAGCAATCAACAAAGATCTCTGAGGGGTTTGTGTGATTTATTGATATGATTCTCGAATAGTAGATGAAGGATGCATTTGGTTTTGATTTGTCTTGATTAAAAAAAACAGATTGATGATCATGAGACAAGGTGGTTCGAATTTATGGATGATTATGGGTTGAGATTGAGATGATTATTTTTGTGACAGATTAGGTGGGATGGAAAAATAGAGGCGGAGAAACTAAGGAGGTAGGTTAACTATGAGTGATATTAGGGTTGGAGTACCTTTTTATATTATCTGTGTCTAGTCTTCTTGGACCGGGTATTCTACATGATGGGTCATTTGTCTTAAGATGGGTTTTTGTGGTTAACTTGGATTTGGTTCTCAACTTAGATGGGCCGAATATATACGTTGCAGAGACAGAAAATGACCAGGCTGAATATTTGGCTTCATGAATTTTGGTTGAGACATATTATTATGAAATTAATGGTAGTATATTTTGGCCATATATGGTGAGTATGGTTCCATTTTGATGAAGAAAATCCTTGTTTTGAAACCTAATAAGTGCTTAAACGACAAAGAAAATCCTTGTTTCGATCCGCGCATCAGGTGGGTATATGACTGACGTTGGGGCTTAAATGACAAGTTATCTAGACAAATTTTGTCCTTCAACGACAATTCATTTCATAATTTGTTCTAGTTAACGACATTTACAACACACAACACCAAAGCAAACAAAACACTTAACGCTAAAACGATCCGATATAAGATTCACTTTAACGCTAAGGCTAGTTTTGATTCTATAAAGACAAGTGATCACGAAGTGGATTTGGTATTCTTTATTTGAAGTTGAAGTGGGATTCCATGAAGGCGTCTACTTATTTCATCATCGAGCCTTCCTTCTATTTTTCTACCCCTTTTCTTCAAACCCAGTCTATCGATTGATGACTTGCTTGGACGATAAAACTTATGATTGAGACTTGAATTATCTAGTTTCCACTGTCAAGGGGTGGATGGTCGACGACATGGATAACTATCATTTGTGGGTGTCACACGCAGTTGCTCGTGTGGATAACTTCAAGAGGTATAAGAGACTTGTTTCTGCACCGTTCTTCAATCGACATAAGTGCAAGCTTAAGTAACAAATTTGGGGGATTGTACTTCAGTTTCAAGTTTGGAATATCGAGTTTACTTCACATGTGGTCATAACAAATAGCCGAATGGATTCGAGGTTGGTACGTTAGACAAAGAGAGATGGAATCAGCAATCAATTCTCACGGGATATTCATGAGCCTCATAACGACAATGGTACTTCACAGTCTAAGCAAAAATATTTCAAAGTTTCTCAATGACTTTCAAAACGTTTCAAGACATTTGCTTTAAACTAAGAACTTCTCGTGTATATGGACGTCCACGATAATGATGCTTCCGAGAGTTCGAAATCATCATGGGGGAAGATCGTGTACTTTGAAGTAATCGGATCAACTTCCAGGGAGAAGTAGTGTACATGGAATGGTATCTACTTACTTTATATGATTTTTTACGAAGTATTCTACAGGCGTGAGAAGAATTGTTGCTGATTTCTTGCATGTTACCCCAAACGGATTATCACCAAAACCTAAACGACATGAAACAGTATAGAAGCAGTGTTATTTGGTGTGGTTCTTCTACAAATTTCCGCTGTGCACTTAAACCGATGAGCTAGAAGATTGTTCAAACTACATCAAAGTGTCAGAATCTGCTTAAGATACTGATATTGGTTTGGGGAGAAGCTGATTCAGGAACTTCGTCAAAAGGAAGTCTATGAAGAAAGTTTTTAATACATGCTGCATGAATTGGGGGGAAGTTAATCCAAATCATGCATATTACAATTGTTCCACAACAAGCAAAAATAAAGAGGATTCAAGCTGAGGTACAAGTTATGAAGACAAGAAGAATTAAATACATCCTCAGCATTGGAAGCACCTTGGAAGACTTTATTTTGTTGTATTTTTACTTGTTAGGAACATTGTAAGTAATTTTGTATGTCTCCACATTGGGGGAAGATTGTTAGCCCTAAAATGTGAGCGCCATTTACAGAATTATATTTTATTCAGATAGGCAAAACATGGAGGGACTACTATTGACATGTTGTCAAAGTGACCTCTTGTCTAGCCTATATATACCCCTCCATACTTCCATGGAGGGGTGAGGCTTTTCTCTTATTGTGTATTTCCCTTTCTCTCTCTAAATACACACACTACATTCAAGCTTTACTTTCTCTCTCTAGAAATGTCTAAACATCACTTTTATCCTCCCCGACCTCCGGATCACCTCTTGTTAGCTTGAATCTTATAAGGTTAACAAGAAGTGTTAACAAATATGTGTTGTAAGAAGTGTCTAGTTCATGGTATAAGGGGCCTAGATAGGCCGACAATCGACAAAGAGGATGCATGTGCCATGGCTGCTACCCTAGTCAGCAACCACCCCAAGATAAAGATAGCCTCTACTTTATCAAAGCCTTTTGTAGTCATCACATTTTCAACAATAGTTGATACTACCATAGTTCTAGTAGCACAAAACTGAAAACAGCGAAATGAAGCGTCTATGTCATGGTATGTGAGGCTCAAATGGGCTAAAAACGACAATACATCTGCCATGGCTACTACCGTAACAAGTTTTGACGCCAAAATAGAAATAGTGTCTACTTTATCGATGCCTTTTGTAGTCATCACAGCCTGTAACAAAAATGGTGGAAAATTCTCGCACACTATTCTAACACTTTAAGAACAAAACTGAGTTATGTAGCAGGTCGTGTTCCCTCATTATTTTCTCAGCATTGGCAAACATGTCATCCCGTTGAGCAATATCGAACTCTTTACTGTCTATAATGCATTTAAAATTTTCTACTTGTTTTTATTAGCATATTTTAGTAAGCAAATCCAAACACTAAGCAACTTATAAGCTCATACATATAATCAGTCCCATGAAATACTAACTACATTAGCTATAAGCACCTAAAACACTAAACCCAAAACATCCTCTTGATACCTTTTGGAGTATGAAACAATGACTGTAACAACAATTAGGATGTTTTTAGTAATCAGACATCTATAAGCCACTGAATCGGCAAACCCACCGTCTGCACGAATAAAAAACACAAAAGAAATAAATTATCGTTGTACAATAAAAACACCCAAAAATACAAACAAAGATACCTAACTACTCAAACCCATAATCAAAACCTAAAATCTAAAATCACAAACATATAAGAAACCTCCCAAATGTTAAAGCCGCAACGAAATTGTTAGAATTTTTTTATTCAATATTTTAATGTATATCATTTCAATATAAGTTTTAACATAATACCTAGGATTGCAAGATTCGTGTAGATCTTGATTCTGCTGTTGGAATCAATTTTGGCTGCTTGTTCTTGGTATTGGTTTATGGATTTGATCATTGATAAATAAGCAGAGGGATAAATCTAAGAAGTTTTAGGCCAATCATTTCTAAAAAACAATCAAACCCCAATTAATTTTCATTGATCATATAATTTAACCCCGATTTTTTTACAAAAAGGTGATATCAGACTTAGTATGCTGGCCGAAACGATGAAGATAGCTCATAGTTTACTGGGAAACCCAAAGAGCTCCATGGGAGAGAGAGATTGAATCGATATAGATTCTTTGCTAGAATGGGAGATTAGATTATTCTAGGTTGATTGTGGGATTTGATGAGTCATCATGTTATCTACGTGTTTGCCTAGAATACTCTCCCGCCAAAAACAGACCAAAATAATAAAAAAATTGGAGAGACTACTGTTCAAAATAACCATAAACAGATATAAGTTATAATAAATCATTGTATATGTAGAGGAGAATCTGAACATATAATAATGATGAGAGTCGAGACGATTAAGTTGGTTTACTATTTTCTTTGAAGATAATCTAATATGATGAATTTGGATAGTTTTGTTGAAAGTTTATGGACATAAATTTAGTAGTCGTGTGTTAGAATAGAACTCGAGATTACGGGATTGCACACAATACGTAAAGAGTTAATTATTTAATAAGTGTATTTATTATATTTATTAAATTAAATCGAGCTATAAAATATAACGAACGTTATTTATTAAAAGTTAAGTATAAACGATCGTTATGAAACAAAAAGGAAGGAGAAGACAAATTACGGAACACCCCCGAAAGGGTGTGCCGCATAGACGGTTACAAGAGGAGGGGGCATTGGGAAAAATTGTTTTACTTGGACTTCAATTTTAAGTGCCTATATAAACAACCCTTATACCTCATAATTTTTCTACACCAATGATACAAGGTTTTTGCAATGGGTTCAAAATATTTCTCGGAATCCTCTCGAATTGATCTCAGTTAAAAGTGGAACGGTTTGTTCTTGGTAACAAAAAGGAGTTTGGTTTACTAATCCACTAAACAGTAAAGCTAGACTTGAAAGTTTAAATAAAACAGTAAATGAAAAAGACCTTAGCAGGAATTACCCTATTCGGAAAACAAATATTATACGGAATAAATTGTTCTATTCGGAAAGTTCCCTATGCGGAATATTGCTCTACTCGGAATGTAAGGTGCTATACGGAATATGAATGCTATTCGGAAAATATGGGCCTATGCGGAAAGATTACACTATGCGGAAAATCCAGTCTATTCGGAAAAATAAGCTCATTCGGAAAACATGTCTAATTCGGAATAAATCCCTACGCGGAATAAAAAGTCCTATGCGGAAAAAAGTACCCTATTCGGAATAACTGTCTATGCGGAAAGTGATGCTCTATGCGGAAAATAATGTGCTATTCGGAATTTAAGGCTATTCGGAAAAATTAAAATGTTCCGAGTAAGGGAAAATAAAACTTGGCTATTCGGAAAATTATTCCGAGTAACAGAAATGGAAACACCCCTATTCGGAATATCCAATATTCCGAATAAGGGAAACACAAATTCGACTATTCGGAATATCCTGGGAACGAAGAACAGATACAGACGAGTAAAAACAGGGGACACGGTTTAAATCCAAAATCGAGCCAAATAATCAAAAAGGTTTAACCAAATTAAACACAAATCATTTAGATACCGTAAGAAACAAATCCCACCAATAAAAACACTAAATCAACAACTTTTTAAAATCAAACTCGAATCAAATAAGAACTTAAAAACTTGCAATAAAAATGGAGATGAACAAGATGAATGAAAAGATGGAATGGATTGATTAATGGAAAAGTAACAAGAGTATTGATTCACACTTACAAGATTGAAAGAAAGATGAAAAATCACCAAACTCCCTAATGGAGTTGGTTATGAACGAACCTAAGATACTGGAAAAAGGAAAAATGAAGCTAACTCCCTAATTGTGTGAAGGGAGTATCTATTTATACTCCTAGTGGTTGGTTGGTGAGTGGGCTTTCTCCCTTTCTTCTTGTCTTCTCGTCCTTTCAGAAAAGTTGACGTTTTCGATTCTGATTCGGGATTTGTCGTCGATTAAATTCAACTCGTCTTTTAATTTCTTCGTTAAATAGACTTGAGTTTCTTCGACTTATGAAAATCTTCCGTCTTTAGTCCTTTTCTTCGATAAATCTTCGAATAGGCCCAGTGACTTCAAATCTTTTGCATCTCTTGGACAATAGACTTCGTCTTCAGTCTTTTTCCTTGATAAAACCCGTGCAATCCCATGTTTTCTTTAATATTCATCCGGTTAGCTCTGAAAACACAATAAACACAAAAACCACGCATAATTCCAAACAAATGATATTTAATACGTGTTTTGGTCTTGTTTTAGCTAGAATTAAGTGGTAAAAGGATGGGTGTTTACACACCTATCAGATCCCCTACACTTAACCATTGCCATGCCCTCATGCAATGCTTAGTAATAAAGCAATTTTACATTTTTCTCATAATCAATCAACCTTGGCCTTATTTAAACTCTACTAAACAACAACTAAAATACTAAGAGAACTTAAAACTTTAAAATAAACAAACGGATGGAAATAACTTGTAAAGAAATCAAGGACTTACATTAGGGCTTTGGTGTTGCGAAGATTTATCACCCTCAAGTTTCACGTTCCCCAAACTAAGCTTAAAAACGAGATCATTGTTATTATAAGTTAGTAAATCAAACACTTACACACATGGCTTAATTAAATGCTTAAACTCCCTTATTCCTAGGTGTATCTCTTATATTTTATTTTTGTCTTAGAATGATCATGAAGATGCATTTTTGGACTTATTTCGATAGTTTATTAAGGCTGAAAGCAAAGTAGGACGATTTGATCAATAGTTAGCTAAAGGACAAAATCTCTTAAAACTGCTTCTCGGGATATCAAAAAGTTCATATCTTGGCATAACTTGGTTCACGATTTGAGACCTTTCTCGGGCCGATATTTGGCATGTACTTCATACTTCATATCTTCGAGAGACGTTCTTGAGATAATGGTCTTCTCATCATAATAGAGTTTCTTCACTTTGGAGACTTTTGAGGGGTACTCCAACTTTGTTGACCACGACTTCATGATTATTTCTTCAATCTCTAATTGGGATTTTGAGATACAACGATCCGCCTCCTTTTCGGACTTGGATCTATTTATCCTCATACCTTGTTAGGGTCTTTTCGGATAGACTTCTCCATGATCTTTATGGGAGTTGATTGCTTTTCGTCGTGAGTCTTGATCCTTCATATAGACTTTAGGAATAATGCTTTTCACATCACTTTGGATCTTCAGCAATAATATTGAATCCTCATGCCTTGTTAGGGCCTTTTCGGACTCGCCAATCTTCGCGCCCCGCTTCATAAGTTATGCCTTGGCTATGAACTCTTATCATTACCGAGCAACTTTTAAACGATCTTGGGCTAGAAGCTAAGTAACTTTTCAAATCGTAAGACCTTACTTATTGCAGATAAATTATTAGCAAGTGATGGGAGCATAGGCAAATAATTACACCAAGTGAGCTTGCGCAAGAATACCGACTTATAATTGACTCTATCATTTCTCGTCCTCCACAATTTAAAATCTCAAGTAATGAGACTCGTGGACACTTAGCCTAATAAACCAATTGAGGTCTACATGGTTAAGGATACTAGCTAGAATAAACTTGGATAAGTCTATTCAGGTTGAGTCAAAATAAACGCAACGGGCCTAATATGTCAAAGATATCTAAACTAGCTACAACACTTTATTAATATTTTTGACTTTATTGCGGAATATATACATATGAAAGCAACGATAAAAATTTAAAAATTACGACTAAATGGCCAAAGTTAATAAAAAATTTGAAAAATGTTGAAAAATATGATTTTCCGGTTAATTGAAGGCATTTTCATGGAAAAGTCCACTTAAAACTTCGATAGAAGTCTCCCCTACACTTAAGATAAACATTGTCCTCAATGTTTAAGCATGTGGGAAAAGTCTCCCCTACACTTATGACATTGTGCACGTTGGTTAACTCGAGTTAAGGAAGAGACGACTAAAGTGATCAATTTCAAATGTGAGTATGAAGAGAATTGAATCACGATAGTTTTGAGATAAAACCGGATTTCGGATAACACGGGAGCACGGTTCTTTCAAAGATTTCCAAGATTGCAGTTATCCCTGTAATCACATCACCATACAAACACAAATGACCAAAATAGGTCCTCCCCTACACTTAGGGGGTTAAAGGGATAGATACTCGGGCTGCCTCCCGAGGAGCGCTTTGTTTTTGATAACCGAGTCACGAGCCTGACTCGACCCAAATTCAGTTCATGGGGAACGTGGTGAGGGATGGAATCACTTCCTGAGAGGTGTCCTCACCAAAGTACAACTTCACTCGTTGGCCATTCACCTTAAAATTCGGTCCATTAGGTTGAGCGAGCTCGAGAGTACCATATGGAAAAATTTGGGCAATGGTGAATGGGCCGGACCAACGAGATTTGAGCTTTCCCGAAAAGATTTTCAACCGAGAGTTAAAAAGTAAGACTTTGTCTCCAACATGGAACTCTCGGTTTTTGATCTTGGAGTCGTGAATGAGCTTAGTTCGTTCCTTATAGATCAAAGAATTTTCATAAGCCTCATTCCGAAGTTCATTGAGCTCATTGAGTTGGATCTTGCGTAGGTCACCGGCTTTGTTTATATCAAAATTAGCCCACTTCAAGGCCCAATAAGCCTTGTGCTCCAACTCAATGGGGAGGTGGCACGCTTTCCCGTACACAAGACGATAAGGCGTACAGCCGATCGGGGTCTTGTAAGCAGTACGGAAAGCCCACAAAGCATCATCGAGTTTATCAGCCCATGCGGCACGATGCTCTCCCACGGTTCTTTCCAAAATTCGCTTTAGTCCTCGGTTGGATATTTTAGCCTGGCCATTAGTTTGTGGGTGGTAGGCTGTGGAAAGACGATGGTTTACACCGTACTTAGCCATGACTCTAGCAAATTGGTCATTGCAGAAATGAGTCCCACGATCACTAATAATGGCGCGAGGCACACCGAATCTAGCGAATAAAGCTTTCAAAAAGTTACAAACCACCCTTGCGTCATTAGTGGGTAAAGCTTTGGCTTCAACCCACTTAGAAACGTAGTCAACGGCAACAAGGATGTATTTGTTTCCTTTAGATGAAGGGAATGGCCCCATAAAGTCGATACCCCAAACGTCAAAAATTTCACATTCCTGTATAAAATTCTGAGGCATCTCGTCTTTATGTGTGATTTTGCCTTGCTTTTGGCAAACATCACATCGTTTGACCATATCGTGAGCGTCACGGTATATGGAGGGCCAATAAAATCCCGAATCAAACACTTTCTTAGCGGTGTAGTTGGGACCAAAGTGACCACCGGTGGGTCCTTTGTGGCAAGCATCAAGGATTTCAGACGCTGCCGGTCCATCAACACATCGACGGATAATCAGGTCGGCACATTGTTTGAATAGGTAAGGGTCGTCCCAAAAGTAAGTCTTGATGTCGGTGAAGAACTTTTTCTTTTGTTGAGACGTCAACCCTTCCTTGAGAATTCCACCCGCCAAGTAGTTTGCAAAGTCCGCAAACCACGGGGTTTCATTCGACTTCGAGTTTATAGACATTAAGGTCTCCAAGGGAAAAGAATCATTGATTTCTTTGGTCGGATGATCCCCTTGGTAAGGATCCTCAAGTCGACTAAGATGGTCCGCGGCTAAGTTTTCTGCTCCTTTTTTATCGCGGATTTCGATTTTAAATTCCTGGAGCAGCAAAACCCAGCGAAGAAGTCTTGGTTTGGAATCTTGCTTTGTCAACAAGTACTTCAACGCGGAATGATCGGTATACACAATGGTGGTAGAAAGGACAAGATAGGGGCGGAATTTTTCAAAAGCATAGACAACAGCTAAAAGCTCTTTCTCGGTTGTCGTATAATGCAATTGTGCCCCAGTCATTGTCTTGCTAGCGTAATGGATTGGTTGGAAGTGTTTGTTCACTCTTTGTCCAAGAACCGCTCCAATAGCAAAATCGCTAGCATCGCACATCAACTCAAAGGGAAGCTCCCAATTAGGGGTAACCAAGACGGGTGCCTTAGTTAGCTTATCCTTTAGCGAGTTGAAGGCTTCAAGGCACTCTGTGGAAAAGATAAAAGGAGTATCTTTTTCCAAGAGGTGGGTCATCGGGCGAGCGATTTGAGAGAAATCTTTGATGAATCGACGGTAGAAGCCCGCATGACCCAGGAAACTTCGCACACCCTTCACAGTTGAAGGTGGAGGCAACTTTGCGATAACATCGACTTTAGCACGGTCAACTTCAAGACCGGCTTTCGAGATCTTATGTCCAAGCACGACGCCTTCTTTTACCATGAAATGGCATTTTTCCCAATTTAGAACAAGGCGAGTGTCTTCGCACCGTTTTAGCATACGTTCTAAATTGGCAAGGCAAGAAGAGAATGAATCCCCGAAGACCGAGAAATCATCCATGAAGACTTCCATGGTTTGTTCAACCATGTCATGGAAGATGGCTAACATACACCTTTGGAAAGTCCCGGGCGCATTACATAAGCCAAAAGGCATTCTTTTGTAAGCAAAAGTGCCATAGGGACAAGTGAATGTAGTCTTCTCTTGATCTTGGGGATCGATGGGTATTTGAAAATAACCCGAAAAACCATCAAGAAAGCAGTAATATTCATTACCGGCTAAACGTTCGAGCATTTGGTCCATAAAAGGTAGAGGGAAATGATCCTTTCTCGTGGCATCATTGAGTTTGCGGTAGTCTATACAAACTCTCCACCCAGTAACGAGACGAGTGGGAATCAACTCGTTGTGTTCATTGGGAACAACGGTTATTCCGCCCTTCTTGGGCACACAATGGATTGGACTAACCCATGGTGAATCCGAAATAGGGTAAATCATACCCGCATCAAGAAGTTTGAGAACCTCTGTTTTGATGACTTCATGTATTTTTGGATTCACCCTTCGTTGGCTTTGAATAGTGGGCTTGAAGTCATCCTCCATGAGAATTTTGTGTGTGCAGAAGTGAGGATCAATTCCACGAATGTCAGAAATCTTCCAAGCAATAGCCTTCTTATGATCTTTCAACACAGCGACGAGGCGAGTCTTCTCTTCATCTTTCAAATCCTTCGCAATAATGACGGGCGACTTTTTGTTGTCGTCAAGGAACACGTACTCGAGATGTGGCGGCAACTCCTTAAGTTCCAAATCCGGAGGATTTTCGATGGGAGGCGTTTTCAAAGTCGTGGCATCGATAGCAATGACCGTGGGAGATGGAGGCGAAGGATTGTCTTCAGTGAGAAGATTGTCAAAGAAATTCATGTCTTCATCCCCCTCGGTGGGAGAATCATTAGTAGCTAAATTCGCATCTCCCATGGCATCTTCAAGATTGTTCCAGAATAAATCACTATCTCCAAATAGAGACAACGATGAATCAATAGAGGACACGGTCTCAACATTAGGAAGAGAGGTAGGAATACTTTTGCAAGCATCATTAAAGTGTTCTTCACAAGCCTCATCGAGAACGTCAATACAATTAACACTCTCATATGAATAAGGTTGTTTGGACAACTTTCCCATGTTGAAGACTACTTTGTCGTCACCCACTCTCATGATAAGCTCACCGGCTTCAACATCAATAAGAGTGCGACCGGTCCTTAAGAATGGACGACCAACAATCAGTGGTACACGAGGGTCCATCTCGTAGTCGACGACAACAAAATCAGCAGGGAAGGTGAATTTGTCGACTCCTACAATGACATCTTCGGCTATCCCCACTGGATAAGCAACCGTACGGTTGGCCAATTCCAAAGTCATTTTAGTGGGGACTAGCTCTGGGAGAGATAATTGCTTCCAAACACTTAGAGGCATGAGATTAATACTGGCACCTAGATCGGCTAGGGCCATGCAATTCTCTACTCCCGGGAAATTGCAAGGGATAAGAAAACGACCCGGATCACCAAGCTTGATTGGCAATTTCCTTAAGAGCACTGCAGAGCAGTTCTCATTAAGTTGGGTGTTGGCAATGTCGAGGAGCTTTTCCTTGTCGCTCAGAAGGTCTTTAAACATTTTAGCATACTTGGGCATGTGAGCGAGAGCCTCAGCGAAGGAGATATTGAAATTCAGTTGTTTGAACATTTTAAGGAAATTCGAAACCTGAATATCATCCTTGCTCTTTTGCTTCTCTTTCCTCAACCTAGAAGGATAAGGTATATTGGAAGAAGAGGAAGGCTTTGGGAGTATAGGATCACTCACAACCACGGGTGGAGGAGGGGTAGAAAGAAGAGGTGGAGAAATTTGGGAAGGAGAAGGAGGAGGAATAGGAGCAGGCGACTCGTTCTCCTTAGTCACAACCACCGGTGGGGGTATAGGAAGCTCGGGTTCCTTGGTACCTTTACCACTTCGAGTAGTGATTGCTTTCATCTCCCCTCTTGGATTTGCAACGGTGTTACTCGGAAGAGTACCCGAAGAAGAGGTTTGACTACTTTGGAAGAAACTAGCCATCATGTTCCTTAGATCATTAGTTTGGCTATCCAACGTATTTCTCATATCGGCTCTCAAATCATTTCCTTGCTTTACCAAATCTTCCTTCAAATTGCGCACTTCCTCTTGGAGATTTCCCACAATCACATCATTGGTCCTCATGTAGGTTGTAACCTCTTGGTGTAAAGCCGTGGTGGTTTGGTTGGGAGGAGCATTGTATGCAGGTGGTTGGTAAGCTGGTTGTTGGTAGACTTGATTGTTACGTTGAGGCGGTTGTTGCTGCTTGTGAGGTGGGATGTATGGTTGTCGAGGTTGTTGTTGTTGTTGAGTAGGGCGGTTAAGGTTTTGTTGTTGGTTTGGGTTGGTAGGAGGGAAACCAGGTGGTGAAAGATAGTTGTTGCTGCGGTAGCTAAGCAAGTTACGGTCACCTTGGGGTTTTGCTTGATAAGTGGGTTGAGGATAGGTGCCATATGCCGCATTCACATTCTCAGCAGGGTAATCTTGGGTGGCGGTACAAGTTGTGTAAGAATGAGGACCACCGCATATCTCACAAGGTTGGCTGACAGCGTTCACTTGAGCGTGTTTGGCGTTGTTGCTGTTGTTGTTGCTGACGGTGTGGGTGACAAGCGATTCAAGAAGCGTAGTGATTTTGTCTAATCGCTTGTCGCTGTCATTAGTGCTAGCACTAGCAACATTGGTCCGAACACTCTTGGTTTGCACACGAGATTTATTCTCAATGATGTCCCAAGCAGCATTGGAAGTCTTAGCCAATAAATTACCCCCTGAGGCACTATTCAGTGAATCTTGGTCACTCATGTTTAAACCATTATAAAAAGTATTAATTTGATGTACTTTGGTAAAACCATGTTGTGGGCATTTTCTTAAAAGATCTTTAAAACGATCCCAAGATTCACTGAATGACTCATCGTACTTTTGTTCAAAGTTTATAATCTCATTCCGCAAAGCGGTAGTACGAGAGGGTGGAAAAAAATAATTGATAAACTTTGTTTCCAAATCCGTCCACGAGAGAATACTCTGTGGCGGTTCCTTAGCAAGCCAATGCCGGGCTTGTCCCTCTAAAGAAAAGGGAAAAAGTTGTAACCTTATCACTTCTTGTGGAACTCCATTGAACTTGACCGTGTTGGTGAGCTGTAGAAATCTCTTAATGTGGTCATGTGGATCATCAATGGTTCGTCCCAAGAATGGCTGAGCGGAGACCATCTGGATAAAGCCTGACTTGAGCTCGAAGTTGTTGGCGGCAATTGGTGGTATAACAATTGGATCCGTGTTGCCATCTACATGAGCTTGCAGCAATTCAATCATGGGGCGGTTATCCGGAAGGGGCTCATTGTTGTTGTTATTCATGTTGTTGAAAGGTGGGTTGTTGTTGTTATTATTGTTGTTCGGAGGTGGTATGTTATTGTTGTTTTGTACACCAGCCATGTCTAAGTTATCGAGAGGCTCGGGCTCTTGATAAGACGTGGATCGAGTGCGCATACACCTGCAAAAGAACGAACAAAGAAAAACAAAGCAAAAATATTTTTGGTTTTTATTGTTTTTTAATTTTTTGGATTTTTGAAAATTTTATATTTTTTTTTAGTTGTTTTGAAAATTTTTATGAAAAAGTAACGTTCACGGGGAACGGATCCCAAAATCCAAATTCTCACAAAAAACTTTTGATCTTAACGAGAGGAGCCGGCAGCGGCGCCATTTGATACAAGGTTTTTGCAATGGGTTCAAAATATTTCTCGGAATCCTCTCGAATTGATCTCAGTTAAAAGTGGAACGGTTTGTTCTTGGTAACAAAAAGGAGTTTGGTTTACTAATCCACTAAACAGTAAAGCTAGACTTGAAAGTTTAAATAAAACAGTAAATGAAAAAGACCTTAGCAGGAATTACCCTATTCGGAAAACAAATATTATACGGAATAAATTGTTCTATTCGGAAAGTTCCCTATGCGGAATATTGCTCTACTCGGAATGTAAGGTGCTATACGGAATATGAATGCTATTCGGAAAATATGGGCTTATGCGGAAAGATTACACTATGCGGAAAATCCAGTCTATTCGGAAAAATAAGCTCATTCGGAAAACATGTCTAATTCGGAATAAATCCCTACGCGGAATAAAAAGTCCTATGCGGAAAAAAGTACCCTATTCGGAATAACTGTCTATGCGGAAAGTGATGCTCTATGCGGAAAATAATGTGCTATTCGGAATTTAAGGCTATTCGGAAAAATTAAAATGTTCCGAGTAAGGGAAAATAAAACTTGGCTATTCGGAAAATTATTCCGAGTAACAGAAATGTAAACACCCCTATTCGGAATATCCAATATTCCGAATAAGGGAAACACAAATTCGACTATTCGGAATATCCTGGGAACGAAGAACAGATACAGACGAGTAAAAACAGGGGACACGGTTTAAATCCAAAATCGAGCCAAATAATCAAAAAGGTTTAACCAAATTAAACACAAATCATTTAGATACCGTAAGAAACAAATCCCACCAATAAAAACACTAAATCAACAACTTTTTAAAATCAAACTCGAATCAAATAAGAACTTAAAAACTTGCAATAAAAATGGAGATGAACAAGATGAATGAAAAGATGGAATGGATTGATTAATGGAAAAGTAACAAGAGTATTGATTCACACTTACAAGATTGAAAGAAAGATGAAAAATCACCAAACTCCCTAATGGAGTTGGTTATGAACGAACCTAAGATACTGGAAAAAGGAAAAATGAAGCTAACTCCCTAATTGTGTGAAGGGAGTATCTATTTATACTCCTAGTGGTTGGTTGGTGAGTGGGCTTTCTCCCTTTCTTCTTGTCTTCTCGTCCTTTCAGAAAAGTTGACGTTTTCGATTCTGATTCGGGATTTGTCGTCGATTAAATTCAACTCGTCTTTTAATTTCTTCGTTAAATAGACTTGAGTTTCTTCGACTTATGAAAATCTTCCGTCTTTAGTCCTTTTCTTCGATAAATCTTCGAATAGGCCCAGTGACTTCAAATCTTTTGCATCTCTTGGACAATAGACTTCGTCTTCAGTCTTTTTCCTTGATAAAACCCGTGCAATCCCATGTTTTCTTTAATATTCATCCGGTTAGCTCTGAAAACACAATAAACACAAAAACCACGCATAATTCCAAACAAATGATATTTAATACGTGTTTTGGTCTTGTTTTAGCTAGAATTAAGTGGTAAAAGGATGGGTGTTTACACACCTATCAACCACTTTTTCTCTTCCTTTCTTTTTGGCCGATCGAAACAAAGAAACCACAAAGGGTTTTTCTTTTGGTTTTGTTTGGTTAAAAGTATAATCTAGTCTATCCCCTCTCTAGGGTTGTTGGGTAGATTTTCCACAAGGTGTAGTAGCTTGATTTACACGTACTAGACTTACGGTTAGCTTGTTGTATTACGTGTGTACAAGATCGTAATATAGTCTTATCATAGACTATATCTTGGTGATCTTACGTAAACCCTAATTTGGAGAATTAGGTTTTGTTCGAGGGAATTGCTTTGCAAAAGGTACGTAAACCCTAACTCGATTAATTATAATTGTGTTAATTATGATCTTGTTAAATCATTTCTGCTTTATGTGCTTTGATCTCGTTTATGGTTTTAATAATTGTTATGAATAATAAACCTTCAGTGCCATCGAGAGCCATTTTAACATGTTATAATTATCGAAGAATCTAAAAATTTTTAACCAATAATTGTTTTGGGTTAAATCTTCATGTTTTTTAGGTTTTTAAAAAAATTAGGGTTTTGTTTCTTATAAATCGGTTTGGCCGTTTTTAATAACTTTCTTTTGAAACCCGAAATTTACATGTTGTATGTTTTAGATTAAAATTACATGATTAATTGTTATGACATGTAGTTTTTTTTTGTTACGATCCGTAGAGATTTAATTGTTAAGATTTGCAGGTGGATCCATGATGAACATGCATGTTTTTTCATGGATCATAAAATTGAATGTGTTACATGTTTTTTTTTGTTTCAATAAATCTAGAATAAGGGAAGATTTTTTATGAACATAAAAACCCTAGATTTCAATTTATTGAATAAAAACGTTTGCATGTGGCTATTTGATCTATTTAATTGCGCATATAATTGTTATTATGTGTTTATGATTTAGTGTTTTTTTAACTATATGTTTTCATGCGTTTTTTATGTATGTTGTAAACAAGGGTAATTTGTTTTAAGAAAAATAATATGGACTAAATCATAGTAAAATTAAGATTTGTTTTGAGATCTAAATTACATAGAATTACGTTGATTGGTGTTTTACAATAATAATTTAATGGCCTACTCAATTTTCTACAAACTATAAAGTGGGTGTAACGCGCTGCTGGTCATGTAACCTACTAAGGAAGGAGGTTATGCAATTGCCGCTGACCAAATTTGTGACAATCTGTCAATTTATGGTCGATATTTTATTCTCAAGTATGATTTAAAAACATTATTTTAATGTTATATTATGAACTCACTCATTTTTAGGAAGAAATTTGGGTTTACGTCTTGAAGTAGCATCGACTACGTCTATACCGGAGGACTCTACGTTATGTGCTTACGTTTACATACACCGTCTTTGGTGACAGTCCGACACTTCAGGAAATAAATTTATTCGTGAATATTATTTTAGAATTTAAATTTGTGTTAGTTCATAAACTCACAAATTTACGAGAAGAGATTAGGACTTACGTGCATAATTTAACGACCTTTACGACTAAACCAGAAACCCTAGGTTTACGTATTTATGTTTTTGAACTCCGTTTTTGATGAGACAATTTTTATTAGATTCGTTTTGTGCCTTTGATTCATAATTTATAAAAACGTTTTTCGTAAAACGACCCGAGGGCACACAAATCGAGGAAAATAGAATCGAGGAGTACCCGTAAATTAGTGGAGATGAGACAAGTGGGACACTTGTCCCACCCCCACTTATAACCGGCCAAGATAAGCCATACAAACACTTTGGTGTCAACTAAATAAGCTAACTAAGGACACTTGTCCTTAGCTTGCTCTCAAAACCACTTAAGTTGTAAAACAATCAAACCATAAACCATTTCTCACACACACTACATGCAAACAACCTATTTTATCTCTCTATACTCCATCTATGTCGTTCCATATCATCACATAAACACCCATATTGATCAATTTTAACCATGAATCTAGTGTTATCTACACATATGATGAAGAACCTTTGAAGTCTTGTTGATTGGAGGTGATTTTAAAAACTAACAAGGAGTTTCCATGAAGATAAGGGGCTGATTTTTGGAGAAGTCTACAAATTTTTTGTGATCCTAGAAGTGTTGTTGATATCTCATAAGATTGGTTACCCAAAACCAAGTCTTGTTCATCATCAATCCCATCTTTTCATCACTTTGGTGGTATAGAGATTGTTCTTCCTATCCTTTTGTTATTTTGAATATGTAATCTTGTATTTTCTTTACTTATGTATATGTATATGATGATGAATGATGATAAAAAATATTGTGTGGGGATCATGTGTTGATGAACTTGGATAAAAAGATTGAAAACTATATGTAAAAATGGTTAAATCATGCTTAAAATAGTTGGCTGTATAAAAACAGTAAAGAACTTTAAGTTAAACTGATAAAATGGCATAATGGAATCAATATACAGTAAGTATTAGTTCTTATACACATGTAAGAGTTGGCCATGCAATGAAATCATTATAATGAGTGAGATATGATCAAAACAAAATTGATGTACCAATCTGAATAGTCTGTTTTGTGAGGACTGTTAGGGACGCTTAGAGTTAGATTGAGCAGTAGCTCAAACTAAGTTAATTGTAGCACATAATATGAAGTTTATTTAAATCCAAAAATGAGCTTCTATCTCCTTGTAGAACTCAAGATATGGTAAAAATAGTGAAAGTGAAAGTAAAAATCAGATTTGTGAAAATTAAAGTATATAGTATTATAATAGCACTCAAGTAAATAATATATAAAATGTAACTTAAAACCCACTAACTAATATATAACATTTATAAAAGTATGTAAAATAATAAATAAATGAGACATTTTATAAAAATGGCAATTTGATAAGTTTTATAAGTTATAAAACTATAAACATGATTTTTACGTCTTTTCGGCTAAAACCGTAAAATTAACGTTTTCGTCAATTAAAACTTAGATGGTCGGACCCGTCTAATGTAAATTTTTTATAACTCATATACTGATATATAAGTACATATTACAAGTAAAAACCGATAAAACCCGAGCTTTATAACATACGGACATTAACGGGCCAAATTAGCCTTATTGGACTATTAATCCAACTAATTTGGCTAAACACTAATAAACTTGCTTATTGGGCTTAACCCACTTGGGCCCAACATGTAAACATAGGACTGATGTTAGAAGTATAAGATGGACTAATATAAGGTAATGGGCCTATAATGGGCTTATTGGGCCTTGACAAGTAAAGAAGTTAAACTAGTGAAACTAGTATGAAAATTTACCGAGTAATGCTATTTAGACCTAAAACACATGCCTAAATCATGCCTAATGCATAAATCACTTGTACATGTGTATTGTACATTTTCTCTCTCCAATTTCCCACCAATCATTTATTCAAACCAACCAATCAAATCATTAGGCACATAAGTAGGCATCATTATTAGACACAAGAATCATTTTTCAAATTTACCAACACATGACACTATAATGAGTAAATAAAGATGTACAATCCCACTTGATCATCATCATATTTATAAAATCATCATATATATACATAGCCATTATTTTTATAAAGTCATTGGACAAGAGTCTAAGACGAGTATTATTTGTCTAGGTTTCCGTGATTGAAGCATGTACCGTACATCCAAATCGCCGATAACCGCCTTTCCCAACCAACATGAGTTCATAGCCTCACAGTCTTTTAAATGTTTTATGAAATATTTTATAAACATGCGAGGGAGATAAGATGTTAGTTTTAATAAAATTATCACACCAGTTGTCCCGATTGTTTGCTTGTTGATTTGGACCCGAATTTGTATGACCCGATGAACGATTATATGACCCGATAAATGAAATAAAATGGATTATTAAAGTTAGGTTATGTCACAAAAAGTCCCATTAGCATGAATTGTGAACTACCGGGATTTGGTAGACGCTTATGCATATAATAGTTGTAACACCCCGCTCCGAAAAGAGTCAAAGTGCTACTAATATGGTGTCACAACAGATACATCAAACTTTAAAAGGGCTAAAATGAAACTTTTATTAAATCCAAAATACTTAAAGTAATATCTTAATAAACAGAAATCCCCAAAACAATGGGGTCCAAAATGGAAAGTATCAAATCATAAAATGTCTTAAGATTTATTAAAAACTTGGATGAATCTAGGTAAGTCCAAACTCTCTCAATGCCCCGTCTCCCGCTTAATACCTGCCGCATGGAAAAAGAAACGGCTAAGCAAAACGCCCAGCGAACGGATACAACAAATATGGTTTAAGGCAAAAGAGATAACAATAATGAAGATATCACAAGGTATGAACATAAGGATGATTAAGTGGATGAATAAAAAGGGTTAATGAAAGACAAGAATAGCCCACGAGCACACATAACAAATCACATATCCAAATCAACCAAATAATCATATATGTGTACTAGAATTGTGACTCCTATGTACCAAAGTGACAGCATGTAATGCACACACAAACCTATCACATTAAATCAAATCATATCATATCAAACAAATACCTAGGATGCATCCATACGCTTCCTGCAAAACAAATGTCAATAGCACGTGCACTAGCTCATGACTAGCACCCGCACTCACAGTAATATAATAATTATGTGCACCAAAAGGGAACGCCGGGGATCTAATCACACCGCCCCAGTTAGTGTCATGTCACCGGTGCATCGTATGACATGGTCATGGTACCCCCATGACTAAATTCAAAATATGGCTCGGGCTTAAGGGTTCATTTCAAAGGCATAACAACTAGGAAAAATATAAGTATTCAAATGGGGAACATATAAAGGCATAACAATAACGGAATCATAACAAGGCGAAGAATTTAAGGATCATATCAAAACCGCAACTAAGGATGTGGGAACATAGCAATGGCATAAGGATTTATCAAATGGAGTCGTGTAAGAAAGAGTAAAAGAGTGTTCTTAATAAAGAACTGAATATCCGTACAAACAAGTAATGATTTAAAAGAGAGTGGATATTAAAAGGTCATGTCTAAACGAAACAAATAAGTTCATATCATGGCAGTGGCAAATGAAGGATATATCAAATGAATTATAAAGGCTTATGTCAAATGAGTAGCGAACGAATGTAAACAAAATAATTTAAATCGAGTGTGATGAGAATCCTTTTAAAAGAAAGGATATATTATTTTTACCGATATCGAATGCAAATGAAAAGACCAACGAATGGTATCGATAGCCAAAAGAATTATTTATTGATCAAATAATATGTACCAAAAGTGGAAGATAAAATATCGGTACAAACAAATAATGCTTAAAATGAGAGATCGGATATTCGTGTAAATAATGCTTAAAAATAGTAGATATCTCCCTACGATCAATTAAATAAACGAAAGAAACAAATAAAATATCAGTTAGGGATATCCGTACCTTAAAGTAATCTCGACGGCTAAACAAAATCTACATTTATTTCTCGAGAAATGATCTAAAAAGATTAACCCACTACTAATCAATAGTGACTTAACTAATTATTGTTTACAATATGATGGAATCGTTCCCTCTTATTCATAATGTTTTGATTATTATTCTCGAATATTAACGATCATGTTTCATATGGGTTTATTATTTCTAAAACATAATTTCGATTTTCTAATAAAAATCATACATATATACATATTTTGAAATGATCACAGTGGACTAAAATAGCCATCTTTAACCTTCCATTGAATTAAATAAAACATTTGAGATAGTAACAATCTTACCCATCATATTTTCTATTTCATGGACAAGTAACAAGTATAACATCTAGTCTTGTTTTTGCTTAGCAAACTAGGAGTCTTGATTGAATTCATTTCCTAAGCTCGATGTAATGCTTCACCCAAAACTTGAAGTTTCATCTATTTTAAGAGTGCGCATATTTTCATCTATTATAAGACGGTTTAAGTCGTCAAGATACTGAATTACTTTAGGTTATTAACCAGTTACGATAAATACAATGATTCGAGAATTACCTCCGAGAGACATCGAGATATGAACGGACACAAACTAAACTTCAGCGGAATGCGATTGGACCTCAGTGCCCGCACCATATAGTAATCGAGAATTGCATGGTGATTTCATATTTCCTCAACTTAGAAGGTAAAAAAAGTGGGAAACAACATGATGCAATTTGACCAAATGAAATGAAGGCCCGTGAGATATAAGAACAACCTTCGTTCAGAACACAAAGTATAGCCGAGACTAATCAACTTCAAATACACGCATACGTTACTACAGTTCCATATGTTATTTACTCTATATGTAAGCTGAATATTTATGACACTTTAATATATGTATGAGTTATGATTTGGTCTTATTAATTTTTCTTGTATATAATAGGCCATGGCATAATGATGATTGTGGTTTCCCTTTATAAGATTAGTTTATTTCAATTTGATATAATAATATGATTGTCTTGGTGTTGTTTCATTCACTAGTATGCCACAAATTAAGCAATTTAAAATAGTAAATCACGATAATCACGCTCATATACAAAATCTATCATTTGACTGTATTCTATATCAATTATTTTTATTTTTATTTTTTTGCTAAAACGTTTCTCCTATTTAAGTCTGAAATTTCTAATTCGAACCCAAAAGATCAAATTCAACGTTAGTTATCACTGGCAAAACAAAACGTCTCGACGAGTTACAATTTCTTTATCATTAATAAATACAGTAAATTAATAAATACACTAATGACTTGTTAATAATCATTAATATGAATAATACTATCATTCGCCAATAATAAATTAGGGGTATTATAAATCTACCGCCTTAAAAATAATAATTCCGTCCTCAAAATTTAGATCAAATAATAAAAAAATACGTAGCTAGATAAACAATGTGAATGGCCCGTTAGACTCATCAAAATTTGTTCATAAATATTACTAGAATATTTTAATTTTTTTTTAAAAACGAATATCTTATGTTACGAATTACTAATACACAAATAATTATTACCTAAGGTTTTAATATCCAATGCTATTATTTAAACGTTAGGCTATACTCAAAATGATGAAATAAAATACAAACCAAATTTTTGGGTTTTACAACTCTTCCCTTCTAAAAAGAAATTTCGTCCTCGAAATTAAAATGGGTCATACAGGTTTTATAATTATTCCCCTCTAAAAATAATTTTGGCCGCAAAATTGAAATAGAAATACCAAACGAAATGAGTACGAAACGATACGAATCGGATCTAACAAATATAAAACACCTGACACGATGATAGATGCATCCTCTCACAAGCGATATACGAAACACAATACACACATAAGACAAATCCGAAAGTAACGTCACCCGATCGAAAATTCAGCAATAAGATTTAAGATTTTCAAAAGGATTCTAAAACGGAGAACATCTCAGGAAAAATAAATAAATAAATAAAACTTGTATCAGTTAGGTCGCACATAAATAGATTACGCGAAACAAATTATGCCAAGTGAAAGAGAACTGCAGAATGCGTTGCGCCAATACTGGATAAAAAATAGACATAAAATAACGAGTGAACAAATAAAGAAATTTATTTAAAATCGTTACCTGAAGCACTAGCCAAAACCACGTCTCCTTTCAGAAACATTCTTGTCGTTTTCAATTGAATAATCAACAAACGAAACCGCGAAAACGATTAAAAATACAAAAAAAAATAACGATCTTATCAGAGTACGTACGGAAGCCTAATGTCTACCCAATCCTCACTGGTCAATCCTAGGTCGTAGACTCTCTGATACCATAATTGTAACACCCCGCTCCGAAAAGAGTCAAAGTGCTACTAATATGGTGTCACATCAGATACATCAAATTTTAAAAGGGCTAAAATGAAACTTTTATTAAATCCAAAATACTTAAAGTAATATCTTAATAAACAGAAATCCCCAAAACAACGGGGTCCAAAATGCAAAGTATCAAATCATAAAATGTCTTATGATTTATTAAAAACTTGGATGAATCTAGGTAAGTCCAAACTCTCTCAATGCCCCGTCTCCCGCTTAATACCTGCCGCATGGAAAAAGAAACGGCTGAGCAAAACGCCCAGCGAACGGATACAACAAATATTGATTAAGGCAAAAGAGATAACAATAATGAAGATATCACAAGGTATGAACATAAGGATGATTAAGTGGATGAATAAAAAGGGTTAATGAAAGACAAGAATAGCCCACGAGCACACATAACAAATCACATATCCAAATCAACCAAATAATCATATATGTGTACTAGGATTGCGACTCCTATGTACCAAAGTGACGGCGTGTAATGCACACACAAACCTATCACAATAAATCAAATCATATCATACCAAACAAATACCTATGATGCATCCATACGCTCCCTGCAAAACAAATGTCAATAGCACGTGCACTAGCTCATGACTAGCACCCGCACTCACAATAATATAATAATTATGAGCAGCAAAAGGGAACGTCGGGGATCTAATCACACCGCCCCAGTTAGTGTCATGTCACCGGTGCATCGTATGACATGGTCATGGTACCCCCATGACTAGATACAAAATATGGCTCGGGCTTAAGGGTTCATTTCAAAGGCATAACAACTAGGAAAAATATAAGTATTCAAATGGGGAACATATAAAGGCATAACAATAACGGAATCATAACAAGGCGAAGAATTTAAGGATCATATCAAAACCGCAACTAAGGATGTGGGAACATAGCAATGGCATAAGGATTGATCAAATGGGGTCGTGTAAGAAAGAGTAAAAGAGTGTTCTTAATAAAGAACTGAATATCCGTACAAACAAGTAATGATTTAAAAGAGAGTGGATATTAAAAGGTCATGTCTAAACGAAACAAATAAGTTCATATCATGGCAGTGGCAAATGAAGGATATATCAAATGAATTATAAAGGCTTATGTCAAATGAGTAGCGAACGAATGTAAACAAAATAATTTAAATCGAGTGTGATGAGAATCCTTTTAAAAGAAAGGATATAATATTTTTACCGATATTGAATGCAAATGAAAAGACTAATGAATGGTCTCGATAGCCAAAAGAATTATTTATTGATCAAATAATATGTACCAAAAGTGGAAGATAAAATATCGGTACAAACAAATAATGCTTAAAATGAGAGATCGGATATTCGTGTAAATAATGCTTAAAAAATAGTAGATATCTCCCTACGATCAATTAAATAAACGAAAGAAACAAATAAAATATCAGTTAGGGATATCCGTACCTTAAGTAATCTCGACGACTAAACAAAATCTACATTTATTTCTCGTCAAATGATCTACAACGATTAACCCACTACTAATCAATAGTGACTTAACTAATTATTGTTTACAATATGATGGAATCATTCCCTCTTATTCATAACGTTTCGATTATTATTCACGAATATTAACGATCATGTTTCATATGGGTTTATTATTTCTAAAACATAATTTCGATTTTCTAATAAAAAGCATACATATATATATATTTTTTGAAATGATCACAGTGGACTAAAATAGCCATCTTTAACCTTCCATTGAATTAAATAAAACATTTGAGATAGTAACAATCTTACCCATCATATTTTCTATTTCATGGACAAGTAACAAGTATAACATCTAGTCTTGTTTTTGCTTAGCAAACTAGGAGTCTTGATTGAATTCATTTCCTAAGCTCGATGTAATGCTTCACCCAAAACTTGAAGTTTCATCTATTTTAAGAGTGCGCATATTTTCATCTATTATAAGACGGTTTAAGTCGTCAAGATACTGAATTACTTTAGGTTATTAACCAGTTACGATAAATACAATGATTCGAGAATTACCTCCGAGAGACATCGAGATATGAACGGACACAAACTAAACTTCAGCGGAATGCGATTGGACCTCAGTGCCCGCACCATATAGTAATCGAGAATTGCATGGTGATTTCATATTTCCTCAACTTAGAAGGTAAAAAAAGTGGGAAACAACATGATGCAATTTGACCAAATGAAATGAAGGCCCGTGAGATATAAGAACAACCTTCGTTCAGAACACAAAGTATAGCCGAGACTAATCAACTTCAAATACACGCATACGTTACTACAGTTCCATATGTTATTTACTCTATATGTAAGCTGAATATTTATGACACTTTAATATATGTATGAGTTATGATTTGGTCTTATTAATTTTTCTTGTATATAATAGGCCATGGCATAATGATGATTGTGGTTTCCCTTTATAAGATTAGTTTATTTCAATTTGATATAATAATATGATTGTCTTGGTGTTGTTTCATTCACTAGTATGCCACAAATTAAGCAATTTAAAATAGTAAATCACGATAATCACGCTCATATACAAAATCTATCATTTGACTGTATTCTATATCAATTATTTTTATTTTTATTTTTTTGCTAAAACGTTTCTCCTATTTAAGTCTGAAATTTCTAATTCGAACCCAAAAGATCAAATTCAACGTTAGTTATCACTGGCAAAACAAAACGTCTCGACGAGTTACAATTTCTTTATCATTAATAAATACAGTAAATTAATAAATACACTAATGACTTGTTAATAATCATTAATATGAATAATACTATCATTACGCCAATAATAAATTAGGGGTATTATAAATCTACCGCCTTAAAAATAATAATTCCATCCTCAAAATTTAGATCAAATAATAAAATAGTACGTAGCTAGATAAACAATGTGAATGGCCCGTTAGACTCCTCAAAATTTGTCCATAAATATTATTAGAATATTTTAATTTTTTTCAAAAAAAACAAATATCTTATGTTACGAATTACTAATACACAAATAATTATAACTTAAGGTTTTAATATCCAATGCTATTACTTAAACATTAGGCTATACTCAAAAGGATGAAATAAAATACAAACCAAATTTTTGGGTTTTACAATAGTACTATTTGGGGACGATCACCCCAGTTCGCGCCTTGACGGTTGATCCCCGTCGTGCCACATTGATTGGTAAGCGAATTTATGTATGAGAAGATTTCCATAGCGTGATTTTTGTGACGACACGCTAATTTAGATGGGCAAATTGAGTTTCGGGTTAGCTACCTGTTGTTTGTTGTAGTAAGGTAGCAATGTCATGCGGCTTATAATAATCCAAATAACGAAAATACTTCTATACGCATTGAATTACGATATATTGCCTGACTAGCAATACAGGGTCTTATTATTGATTTTATGTTCGTGTTTTGGTTTTACATAACCATATTCATATAACGGTTTTTATTTAACTTTATACAACGTTATAAAACGTATTCTATGATGTTTTTACGCATTGGTTCGTATAATGGTTTTGAAGGCAAAAGCCTATATTATGATTTTGACAAGGATTTGTATAAAATGTTTTTGGCCTATTTTATGGCCTACTACAAGGATTTGTACAAAATGATTTTCGGTAATAAATATATACCGATGATATATTAATGGTTTTTATTAAACTCTATGAATTCACTCGACGTTTTCGCTGACCTTTTCTTTTAACATGTTTTATCTCAGGTACTTGAAGGTAATTCTCGGGAAGACGACAAGAATTTATGGCCCGCACTTAAATAACAATTTCCATTCAAATGCTTTGTAAAACTTGTATGAAATACTATGACTTGGGACCTATGTAAATTTGATATTTATGGATGGAAATGCTTTATTATTAAACGACGCGATTTTTATGCGTTGTCTATGATGTGAGTAATGTGCTATCCCGTAACACCAACGACTCTTCCGCTGTATTGAATTGTGTAAATTTGGGGGTGTTACAGTTTGGTACCAGAGCTCTCGTTATAGAGAACGAAAGATTTTTAAAACCAAGGTTTTGAATAAAACATTTCAAAATCTTTTAACTATAAACATTTTTCTCAAAATGTCTAAAAATCTTTTGACTATAACGGTGTCAAAGAATTCCCGAGTTACCGACAAGGCCAGACTGAGAAGTGTTATTTTAATATATATATATATATAACTTGGATTATATATATATATATATATATATGTTGTAATTTGATTACATGATGGTTTGATTATTATTTTAATATTTATATGAGATATTTATACGACGTAGATTGTCACAAGGAACCCTAACTCCCCTAGCAAATCAATCGAAGTTATTCCCGTATGAATTCTAGCTATTCTAGATCTAAACCAAGTTGTGGATATTTATGATCACAACAAATGGTTGATATTCGTATAAATATAGATATTAGTTGATTGTGATATTGAAGAAGAATTGACGAGATTAAATCTGATATCGATGTCATGACGATCTTTCCTTATAGAGTGGAGTTTGACAAAATGTTACCACCTGGAAAGGTGTCATCTAATTCGGTGTCACCCAATTTTTAAATTGAAATCGAAAGGGTGAATGTTTCACTTGAGGCTGTCATTGGAACCATTACCCAAAAGCCTCATGCCACTAGTACCTTTCCGAGAAGTCTAATTGAATGTGTGAGTCATTTTATACTAGTGACACATTTGATAACTATTGTTGTAAGGAGCTATAGGATTGGAAATTAAGTGTTGTTCATATCGAGCTTTTATTGCTCTTTTAAGATCTGAGAATATGGTTGAAAGTATTGGAGAATGAGGTAGGATATTGCATTGAGTATAAGTTGATTGAAACTTGAATGAAATAAAATTTAACTTGTATGGAATATAAGATTGTTAAGAGGAAGTCGTTAAGTCCTGTGATTGAATTATAAGGTTTTAAATGATTGTTGATTTATGTTAAGGTTTGTTCCTAGGCCATTGTCTACTAACGAGGATGCCCAGTGTCCAAGAAATAAATTAAAGAAATCTCCTTCTGAATTGGGATCGATGGATCTTCAGGGATAGGTAGAACACCTAATGACTCTTGTAGATTAGTATTCATTGTGTTATCTTTTAAAAATCCCTAACTTAACTGAGACATCAGTTGGTAGGATGAGTTCTTGGAATTGTATCACATAGTGACACGTAATGTGTTACGGTACAATTTTGACTTGTTTGTGATTAATGAAAAGACTACCTTTGATTGCTAAACTCTACATGCATCGATGTTATCTATCTTTTATTGCTTCATCCTAATGTTCGCATTAGTGATGCAACCATTAAACAAGTACTCATCTCGAATTGAGTTACGTTGTGAATTATTCTTTTTGAGTGCCATCGAGATCATGAACCTCATGATTATTTGGCTAAAGCTCATTTCCTATCATATTGTAGTTAGTTCTTGGTGAACAACTTTTCATCACTCTTTTGCAGATCACTCATTGTTTTTATAAGTTAAAACAGTATTCCTTGAGAAAAATTGAACTTTCATCACCATATGGATTATTTAAAGTGAGACTTGTAAATAATTGTTATCGAAATAAAGTTGTTTATCAAACACCTTGGAAAACTTAATTGTTTTCACAACAAAGAGCATCTCTGTAAATTCATTTTGATTCTTTTTCCAGAATTAAGCATGAAAATACGTTTATTTTAAACATGATGACAAAGTTTTGACGAACTAAGTATTGCATCGTTAATCTTGAAATTGTATATAGTTGCGCGCCTACATACAATTTGGAAGGGACAATGCAAGGCTGATTAGTAGTCACCATGAAATTACTAATAAACACTAAATTTTCTTGGAAGATTGCGAAAGATTAAATTTTATGAGATCTGCAAGAAGTGCAAAAATAGGGACATATTGTTAAAGACACCTACATATGTGCCTGTACCATTTATTCTTCTGAGTCGAATTTACTCATCCGTGGATATTGTCTTATTTGACAATAGATATTCCCTTCTTGTCCAATTCTCCCGTGGCGAGATTCTTTGGAAAAGTATCTGATTACCGAGTGTTGATACCCGACTGGATGTATCGACGTTCCTATCATTTCTTTTGATTAGATTTCATTTGAATAACCTGGGTAACGATCCGAGGAGCTTTCGAATGCGTACTCAAATCATAAAACATAGGATATATTCATATTCGTTAATGTTTTCGTTTGTATCTGATTTGAAATTCTCTCGCGTAGATTATGCGTTGACCTTACTCTTTTAAGGTTAGTTATGTCTCCTGATATCCTTGAATTTGTGAAGGATTATGAGTTATTACTAGTCTTTTGAGAAGTTCGCATCTTATCAACGATAATGAAACTGGAAAGTGGATAGTGCCAGTAGAATGGATTGATTGACTATGACATAATGTCATTGTCTTAATTGATGGGAACTCGAGTAGAAATCCCCTAAAAGATAAGATGTTGATTATCAAAAGTGATTTAAATAATTCTTGATTGATGACCATATCCTGCATTTAGATTTGAAATTATACCGTGAATGGTTGTAGACTAGTCATAGACCTTGTAATCTAGAAAGAACTTAAAGTAAATGTATTAAAATATGTTTCTGTTATTTGAAACTTTAGCAGGTATTTGCTGGTGAATTACCTAGACTTTCGCCATTAAGGCAGGTTGAATTTGGTATTGATTATATTCTTGGTGCTGCACTTGTGGCATGTGCACTGTACGTCAGCACCATCTGAATTAAAAGAATTACCGTACAACTGAGAGAGTTGTCGGAGAAAGCTTTTATTCTACCGAGCTCGTCATTATGAGGAGCCATGGTGTTATTATTCCTTATATTTGTTGAATTACCATGAACTAGGTAAATTGATGACCAAAAATCTATATCCACTACCCAAGATGATAGATTTGTTCGATCATTTACAAGGTTCTAGCGTATATTCAAAAATTTGATCCTCGGCATGGTTATCATCAACGTCGCGTCCGCGAAAAAGATTATCAATTCCAATCACTACATCCCGAACTTGTAATGAACATTATGAGTTTCATGTTGTGTCGTTTGGATTGACCAATGCACATGTGGCATCCATAAATTTTGTGAATCACGTGTGTATGCTTGTGATCATTAAGAACCATTTGTTTGTTTCTAAGAATAAGAATGAGTTAATAATCGTTTATAGACTTCCCTGAATTGGCCGAACAATGAAAACCTGTACCTTGAGTATTTAACATGTGATTTAAGGCTTAATCCTTTATAGTATTTGACCGTGTGATTAATAGATAATGGAATCTAAATTGACTCTTTAAAGATTAGAACCATTAAGACTTTGGGTTATACCAAAAAGAAAGTGGAAATATGTTTTGACAAATAATTTATCAAATGATTTCTAAGGGATTATTCCCTTATACCCAAATCATTTAACTAGACTCATTTAGGGGTAAATGTTTGTGTGTACCTCAAGACAACTTAATTGAGGAAAACCATTTAAACCATGACTTGGAATTTGAAACGACAATTTTTGTTTTTCAACTAAGAAAATTTTGACCAAAGTATAAACAAAGATTTTTCGAACATTTACGGATCTTATTAATTATTTTCGATAAATCAACAAAAATCGTGTTAATTCAATTCAAATTTATTTTCTTAAACATTTTTCTATAATTGGATGAACTGAGAAATTTAAAAAATTTTACTTTTACGTTTCATAAAATTAAATATTTATTATTTAATTACTTGTAATACTTATCGACGCTTTAAACGTCGGATTGAGCAAAACTGATAAATGATAGTTGAGACGAAACTAAAACTTAGAAAATATGAAGAAAGAAATTTTGAATGAATACGGTCAAGATAATTACTTCACCAGGAAAGGTGAATGTAGATACTGACACATTATGTAGACAGGATAAAGAACCAATTAGGATGTGTTCCTTAGTAATGACTGTGTAAAATAAATTGCCCGAACAATTTAAAAATAGCTGATGCTTGTAAGAAGGATAATATAGATAATAAAAGGGGTTCGCAGCTAATGTGAACCATTAGAATTGAGAAGCCGATGGCGTTAATTGTATAAAAGGTCGCTTGTGGTTGCCTAAATATGGAGGATTTCGAGATTTAGTCATATTAGAATCTCATAAGATTAAGTATTCTATTCATGTCATTTCTGATTTAATGTATCTTTATCTGAAGAAGTTGTACTGGTGGCAAATTATGAAGGCAGACATCGCCTCATACATTAGTAAACGTCTAATTATTGCAAAGGTCATCATCTGAATTTGATTTGATTTAGGTCATCGTCGACAGACTGGCCAAATCTACTAATATCATTCCCGTTAATGATAAATTCTCGATGAAGAAATTGACTCTTTGTATTTAAAAGAGTTGTGTAAACATAATGTGTCGTATCAATCATCTCTATCTAGATCCTCGCTTCGCATCGAATTTCTAGAGATTTACTCAGAAGTCATTGGGAACAAACGTTAATGAGAGTACTGTTTACCACCCTAATCGAAGGTACGAGGTAAAGTAACAATACAAAACACTAGAAGTCTTGTTTTATGTTTGAATGATTGACCTTTGGTAATGAACCGTATAATCGCTTTCCTTTGGAGAGATTATCATTGATAATTATCCTACTAGGATCGAGATCGAATCTTGTGAGGATCTAAATATGAGAGCATCTGTAAGCAGGAGTTGGGATGAAGATACCCGACATACACCCATTGTGAGTTGGACATGTCTTTTAGGTTTAAGGTTGCCTATGATGACAAACCTAACCTTACAAATTACCCGACCCGCGAGACCTGAAATGATTGTTGAAATTAGGATCTGATTATTGACTGCCGATAGTGGGCAGAAGGTTATGTGAATATGAAATGTAGATCTTGAAGTGCCGGATGGGTAGAGAAGTTATGCCAAAAAATTTCACCTTGGAAAAATGAATTGATGATCTGAAAGATCATGGGAAATAAGTCCCCATCGTATGGGACCATTGAGATGATGTAAAAAGTTGGTTTGAAAGGCATATAAGCTGGATCTACCCTAGGACTTCAAGGGCTGCGTAAATTATGATTCGTATATCTAACTTGATAAAATGTCTATCAAGTGAAAATCTGACTATTCCTTAATGAAGCTCAGATCGGCGAAAAGTTGCATTCATCAAAAACCCGTGAACATCATGGATAGAGAAAGTAAGTCAATATTAAGCCTGATCATATTTCCGTAGTTATGTTTGATGAAACTCGCGTATTGTAATGAATTACACTTGTGAGAAAAGTCCGAATGTGGAGGAAATACCCACATGGCTCTAACTCTATAAGAAGCGAGTAGTAAGATAAATCGATCTTTGAGGACAAAGATCCTGTTTAGGGGTAAATGCTGTGACAATCCGTCAATTTATGGATGATATTTTATTCTCAAGTATGATTTAAAAACATTATTTTAATGTTATATTATGAACTCACTCATTTTTGGGAAGAAATTTGGGTTTACGTCTTGAAGTAGCATCGACTACGTCTAAACCGGAGGACTCTACGTTACGTGCTTACGTTTACATACACCGTCTTTGGTGACAGTCCGACACTTCAGGAAATAAATTTATTCGTGAATATTATTTTGGAATTTAAATTTGTGTTAGTTCATAAACTCACAAATTTACAAGAAGAGATTAGGACTTACGTGCATAATTTAACATCCTTTACGACTAAACCGGAAACCCTAGGTTTACGTATTTACGTTTTTGAACTCCGTTTTTGATGAGACAATTTTTATTAGATTCGTTTTGTGCCGTTGATTCATAATTTATAAAAACATTTTTTTAAAAACACCCCGAGGGCACGTAAATCGAGGAAAATAGAATCAAGGAGTACCCGTAAATTAGTGGAGATGAGACAAGTGGGACACTTGTCCCCCCCCCCCCCCCTCCCCCACTTATAACCGGCCAAGATAAGCCATACAAACACTTTGGTGTCAACTAAATAAGCTAACTAAGGACACTTGTCCTTAGCTTGCTCTCAAAACCACTTAAGTTGTAAAACAATCAAACCATAAACCATTTCTCACACACACTACATGCAAACAACCTATTTTCTCTCTCTATACTCCATCTATGCCATCCCATATCATCACATAAATACCCATTTTGATCAATTTTAACCATGAATCTAGTGTTATCTACACATATGATGAAGAACCTTTGAAGTCTTGTTGATTGGAGGTGATTTTAACAACTAGCAAGGAGTTTCCATGAAGATCAAGGGCTGATTTTTGGAGAAGTCTACAAATATTTGGTGATCCAAGAAGTGGTGTTGATATCTCATAAGATTGGTTACCCAAAACCAAGTCTTGTTCATCATGAATCCCATCTTTTCATCACTTTGGTGGTATAGAGATTGTTCTTCCTATCCTTTTGTTATTTTGAATATGTAATCTTGTATTTTCTTATTTATGTATATGTATATGATGATGAATGATGATAAAAATATTGTGTGGGGATCATGTGTTGATAAACTTGGATAAAAAGATTAAAAACTATATGTAAAAATGGTTAAATCATGCTTAAAATAATTGGCTGTATAAAAACAGTAAAGAACTTTAAGTTAAACTGATAAAATAGCACAGTGGAATCAATATACAGTAATTATTAGGTCTTATACACATGTGAGAGTTGGCCATGCAATGGAATCATTATAATGAGTGAGATATGATCAAAACAAAATTGATCTAGCAATCTGAATAGTCTGTTTTGTGAGGACTGTTAGGGACACTTAAAGTTAGATTGAGCAGTAGCTAAATCTAAGTTAATTGTAGCACATAATATAAAGTTTATGTCATCCAAAAATGAGCTTCTATCTCCTTGTAGAACTCAAGATATGGTAAAAATGGTGAAAGTGAAAGTAAAAATTTGATTTGTGATAATTAAAGTATATAGTATTATAATAGCACTCAAGTAAATATTATATAAAATGTAAACTTAAAACCAACTAACTTATATATAACATTTATATAAGTATGCACAATAATAAATAAATGAGACATTTTATAAAAATGGCAATTTGATAAGTTTTATAAGTTATAAAACTATAAACATGATTTTTACGTCTTTTCGGCTAAAACCGTAAAATTAACGTTTTCGTCAATTAAAACTTAGATGGTCGGACCCGTCTAATGTAAAATTTTTATAACTCATATAATGATATATAAGTACATATTACAAGTAGAAACCGATAAAACCCGAGCTTTATAACATACGGACATTAACGGGCCAAATTAGTCTTATTGGACTACTAATCCAACTAATTTGGCTAAACACTAATAAACTTGCTTATTGGGATTAACCCACTTGGGCCCAACATGTAAGCATAAGACTGATGTTAGAAGTATAAGATGGACTAATATAAGTTAATGGGCCTATAATGGGCTTATTGGGCCTTGACAAGTAAAGAAGTTAAACTAGTGAAACTAGTATGGAAATTTACCAACACATGACACTATAATGAGTAAATAAAGATGTAAAATCCCACTTGATCATCATCATATTTATAAAATCATCATATATATACATAGCCATTATTTTTATAAATTCATTGGACAAGAGTCTAACACGAGTATTATTTGTCTAGGTTTCCGTGATTGAAGCACGTACCGTACATCCAAATCGCTGATAAAACCGCCTTTCCCAACCAACGTGAGTTAATAGCCTCGCACTCTTTTAAATGTTTTATGAAATGTTTTATAAACCCGCGAGGGAGATAACATGTTAGTTTTAATAAAATAGGACACCAGTTGTCCGGATTGTTTGCTTATTGATTTGGACCCGAATGATTGTATGACCTGATGAATGATTATATGACCCGATAAATGAAATAAAATAGATTATTAAAGTTAGGTTATGTCACTAAAAGTCCCATTAGCATGAATTGTGAACTACCGGGATTTGGTAGACGCTTATGCATATAATAGTACTATTTGAGGACGATCACCCCAGTTCGCGCCTTGACGGTTGATCCCCGTCGTGCCACATTGATTGGTAAGCGAATTTATGTATGTGAAGATTTCCATAGCGTGATTTTTGTGACGACACGCTAATTTAGATGGTCAAATTGAGTTTCGGGTTAGATACCCGTTGTTTGTTGTAGTAAGGTAGCAATGTCATGCGGCTTATAATAATCCAAATAACGAAAATGTTAGCCTCAAAATATTGAGTCAAACAAGAATGTTCGGTCATAGGTTTCTATTGTAATATTTATTAGAACGTTGTAATAAGTAGTTATTTAGTCGTGATTCACGGGCTTGGATTTAAACTAATTAAAGTCCAAAAGACAAGCCCGACCCAATATATAGTCCATTAAAGCCCGCATGTGGGTGGACTATATATACTACCCTCCTAGCATGTTAGGAGGGTGGATGGTCATTTGTAACAACTTCTTTTCTTAATCTAATCTCACCAAGTTAATCATCTCTCTCTACTTTCTCTCACTACTTTCTCTCTCTAGGAATTCATCTCTTCTTCATCTATTTTCTTTCTTTATTCATTGCTTAATCATCTCAAATACATGGGACAACATTTGGTATCAATCGCCATGGGGTAGATTTGTGATTCATTGTTGTTATTATATTTGATTCGAATGATTTAATCCATAAATCATCTCGAATTTAAATTTTTTGTGTTTTTCGTGCTCTACTTCTTCATCTACATCTTCTACATAGTTGTAGTAGTGATTTGGTATATTTACTTTGGCTAAAAACACAAAATTTTTGGGTTTTTTGATCATTTTTTGGCTTAAAATCACGTATTGGTTAAGTTTTCTCCGAGAAAAGGGGGATATATTCCGATCAGTTATTCCGATCTGTGCAATCGGAAAAGGGTTTCAACATTCCGACCATCATTCCGACTGGACAACATTATTCCGATTGGCATTCCGATTTGCATTCCGATTGGTGTTTTCCGATTAGCACATTCCGATTGGTGTTTTCCGATTAGCTCATTCCGATTGGTGTATTCCGATTAGCTCATTCCGATTGGTGTATTCCGATTAGCTCATTCCGATTGGTGTATTCCGATTAGCTCATTCCGATTGGTGTATTCCGATTAGCTCATTCCGATTGGGGTATTCCGATTAGGTCATTCCGATTGGGGTATTCCGATTAGGTCATTTCGATTAGAGCTCTTTCCGATGACATGTTTAGCTAAATTTTGTTTGAGTATTTTTTAGACTTAGCCACCATCTAGACTAGTTTCGGAATATCGTTTCCACGAACATCAAAAAAAAAAAAAAAAAAAAAGTTAAAATTTTTTCGTCAAGTAAATTCAAATTTTTTCCATACTAGTTTTAGGACATTACTAGCTCAATTTCAAAATTTGGCGATACAAAATTTTTTGGTCTACCGTTTTTGTCGGACTGGAGAATTTATTGTCGGACTGGAGAAAAATTGCAATTTTCGGAATTTAAACCACAACAACAATCACAACAAATCTACTTAAGATCCATATTCACTTCATCATTTCAGAGAATTTTGGGATGGATTCTACTGCAGAATATCGTGTGACGAACAACAACATCATGGTCGCGGGTAATAAAGAGAGACCACCAATGCTTGTGGCTGGTCGATATGCTCAATGGCAATCATGATTTCTTCGCTATCTTGATACAAGACCTAATGGTGATGCCTTGAGACAATGTATTAACCATGACCCATATGTCTTTTCTGAAATTGATGTTCCTTATACACCAGCCACAGACACATGTCCAGAAGTACCTGCAACAAAGAAAAAGGAAACTTTATCTGACCTTACACCCGAGAAACGTGCTTGGCATGATGCAGAAAAAGAAGCGATCTATATGATCCTAAGTGGAATTGGAGATGATATTTATTCCACAGTCGATGCATGTCCTACGGCACAAGAAATGTGGACGGCCATTGAACGCTTGCAACAAGGAGAGTCTCTCAACAAGCAAGATGTCAAAACAAACTTGTTTTGGAACTTTGGTAAGTTTACTGCATTGGATGGAGAATCAATTGAGTCCTATTATTCAAGATTTTACAAAATGATGAATGATATGACAAGAAACAACTTGGAAGTCTCCACCATGCAAGTCAATGTGCAATTTCTACAACAACTCCAACCAGAGTGGACACGTTTTGTCACTTTGGTGAAACAACAGAAGCAGTTAGACAAGGTAAACTATCACACTCTCTTTGATATCTTGAAACAATTTCAGCATGAAGCAAATGAGATTCGAGCTGAACGAGTTGCAAAGACGGCTAATCCACTTGCTTTATTAACTACCACTCAAAATGTCCAAGATCATCGATCTCGTGCTCCTAAGCCATACTCTAGCCCATCATCCTCACCACGATATTCCACATCATCCAAGTCTTCATCATCCACAAGATCACGCGGCAAAGCACCAAGAGCAACTTCACCACCATCTGAGTCATCATCTGAAGAAGATAGTGATGAAGATCAAGCTCAGAAGAATCGTGAGATGAAACAACAAATTGCTTTCATTATGAAGACTTACCAGAAGATCTACAAACCCACCAACAACAATCTTCGAACATCATCTAACACAAAGAACCGATATGTTGCGAGTCCTCCAAGGTATGACACACGTCGACGTGGTGAAAGTCCTTCTAGGTATGATCGACATAATCCAACGCATGTTGAGGGTTCTGCAAGATATGATCGACAAACTGCAAAGTATGATACTCAGAGGATTGCTGCTGCTACTGGGAATAGGGAAACGGTTGGAAGTCAAGTGGTTCAGCAAAGCGGGATTCAATGTTTTAATTGCCAAGGTTTTGGGCATATGGCAAAGGAATGCAGGAAGCCGAAAAGGGTTAGAGACTCCAGCTATCACAAGGAAAAGATGTTGCTATGCAAAAAGATGGAAGCAGGGGTCAAACTTTCAGCTGAGGAAGGAGCTATGCTTGATGACACTGATGATGAAGCCTCCGACCAGGAATTAGAAGCACATTACTCGTACATGGCACATGTTGAAGAAGTTCTCAAAGTCACTGAAGATGACAATGGTCCTATCTTTGACACTGAGCCAATCGATAAGGTACACACTACTGATGAATATAATGTGTTTGGTGATATTCCTGAGCATAGTGATCTACCCAATGCCATTAATGACACATGTATGATGGAAACGGTTGATAGTAATACCACACCCGATTCATCAGACATGTTCAATAATGAGTCTGAGGATGATCAACATGCAAATGAATATGATGAAGAGGAACGTATTGCGCTTGCTAATTTAATTGCTACTTTACAAAAAGATGTCACTGAAAATAAAAAGAGTCAAAAGCAATTAAAGAAGGCAAACGCTACGCTCACTCAAAGTTTTGAAGAATGCAAAGCTGCTCTTATCAAATCTACTGAGATGACTGAAAGCTATAGAGATGAGCTCCTCCAGAAAACCAAAGAGCTTGAGGGGTACAAGGGAAGTGCGTTAAAAAGTCAAAAGGACGATTTTGAAAACAAATATAATACCACTCTTGAGTTATTAGCTAAAGAGAAGCGTCAATATAATGTTTTCTTAATGGATGAACGTCAAAAAACGTACCTTGCCAATACCAAAGTTAATGAACTTGAACAAAAGCTCTCTATGACCACTACTGATTCTGCTAAAATTCTAGAGGATAAGAAACAAGAGGTAGATGCGTTAAAACAAGACTTCAAAAGTAGATATGATAAAGAAACCGAAAAAGTTACGAAACTAGAAGCACAAGTCGACTTTTTGAAGAACGTTGTTTATAAAACGCATGATTCTATTCAATCCGTAAGAATGCTAGCACCTCCATCGATGTTTAAGGGTCAAGCTAGCTTTGCAAGTCCTGAGTACCTTGCCAAAGCTCAAGCTGCGAACCCGCATCTTTATCTTGATGAGACTGAAAGGACAGATCTTGATTGCATGCCTCTAAGTGCCAATAGTGAAGAGACTGCCCTTTGGGATGCTGATAGTCAACCATCAGTTAATAAGGAGTTTGTGAAACCATATAATTATGCTTATGAAAATAGTCTTTATGGTCTGTTCCACAAACAAACTCAACAATCTCGTAAGGAAGTATTTTTAGAATGCAGGCAAAAGAGAATTCAATGGAAGAAAGCGTTTGCCACTAAGAAAACAAACGTTTCTAAGTTCATCAACTACTTGCCCCTAGATGCTTCTAAAAGCAAGAGTAGGCAGATATTTGGGTTTCTTACTCATTACATAGATAATATTAAGTCCATTGTTGATAATGATTGGAAACAACGACAAAATGACGAGTGGAAGAAACCAATTCCTCAAGACATAACTGTGCTTGTCAAACAAATCTTAATACCGAACGCAGCAACACTAAAAGAAAATGTTCTTAAATTCGAAAGCTTAATTCGGTCTGAAATGTTTGATGATTTACAATATGTTGAGTCTCTTGAGAAAGCAATTGATGATCTTCAAATGGACAAGTCCGTTTTCTCTGATGAATATGATTTACTCTTGCAAGAATGCGTTTCTAAAGATATTATGTGTGCTTATTTTACATCTTGTGCTGATATTGATGAATATTCTGAAGTTGCATGCCAATATCTTGATAAGATCAAAGAATGTGAACGTCTTGAAATTGAGCTTTCGAAACGGAAAGAAAATGTCGACAAAAAGGCTTTTGAGTTACTTCAACACAAAACTGATTTCCTTCAAAAACATTGTCATTCACTTGAACTTGCTTTGCAAAAAGACGTTGGTCGTTTTTCACATGATAATAAATTGCAAGAAAAACTTTCCCAAAAATTTCGAGAAATGAATGAACAGAATTTGGAAATTAAAGAGTTGAAAGCTCAATTACAAGACAGGGACAGAGCGATAGCAGAGTTGCAAAAACTCATTGCTAAAATGGGTGGAAAAATTGTGGCACCTAGCATTAAGAAAAATGTTGTTAGACAACCCAATGCCTCTAAAGAGAATAGATCCTCTATCTTGGGAAAACCATCTGCTTTATCTAATTCCTCGTTTGCTAAACCTGTGTTTGCCCCCAAGATGGATGGAAAGGAAAGGTTACCACAAACTCAACCAATAAGGAATCCTATAGCACCAAGCGTTAAGCACAATAATGTGATTAAACCAGGGATGTATAAAATGACCACTAAGCCCACAAACGAAGTTATTCAATCACCTCAGACTTCTAGAAACACTAATATTCGTGTGTCTTCTACCACAGGAATAGTCTCCACTACTAGTGTTAGCCGGCCTCAGCTTAAGAGCACTCAAGTGAATGATAAGGTCTGGAAACACAAGAATCAAGGGAAGATGAAGGAAGTAGAAGAACACCCTAGGAATTTGAATGTTTTTAAGAATAACAAGTCTGTAATCGCATGTAATGACGATTTGAATGCTGTGAATGATTTGAATGCTATGAATGTGAAATTTGTTTGTGTCAAATGTGGCAAGTGTGCTAATGCTAATCATTCCATGTGTGCTATAAATAAAGTCAAAGGCGTAGATACTAGAACTAAGAAGCAAGTTGCAATGCCTATTAGAGCTAGTAAACCCAAACGCAAAGTGAACCATTCTGGTGCAACCACCACTAAGAATAGTAATACATCAGACTCCACCACTAAGAATCCTAGAAGCAAAATTAAGGAATTATATGAGTCTGCTAGCAAGTCTTGGAAATGGTGGTTTGCTAATCAATGTCCTCCCGGATATAAATGGATGCCTAAAGTTAGGACAGAAAATGTGACGAGTGTTAGTTTGCCTTTAAATGTTGATAAGGACACTAATGATTCTACTATCACAACTACTGTGGTATCCAATTTAGCAAATGCTCCATCGTGTTCTAACTCTTCTGTAGGTAATACAAATAATTCTCTTCATAATGGACTCCGGATGCACGAAGCACATGACGGGGAATCTCAAGCTTCTAATTAACTTCGTGGAGAAGTTCCTAGGTACGGTCCGATTCGGAAATGATCAATTTGCACCGATCCTAGGATATGGAGATTTGGTTCAGGGGAATATCACGATTAAAAGGGTATACTACGTCGAAGGGCTCAATCACAATCTTTTCTCGGTTGGTCAATTCTGTGATGCGGATTTGGAAGTTGCTTTCAGAAAGAAGACATGTTTTGTTCGTGATTATGATGGGAATGACTTACTTACCGGTACACGGGCTACTGATCTTTACACAATTTCACTTCAAGACACAACTTCATCAACTCCAATTTGCTTCATGGCTAAAGCTTCAACGACTCAGGCATGGTTATGGCATCAACGTCTTTCTCATCTCAACTTTGATACCATTAACTTGCTTTCCAAGAAAGATATTGTGAGAGGCCTTCCAAGCTTGAAATTCATCAAAGATCATCTTTGTTCTTCTTGTGAACTTTGTAAAGCTAAACGAAGTAGCTTCAAAACAAAGACCACACCAAGCTCTAAAGGACGGTTAGATCTTCTTCATATGGATCTATGTGGTCCCATGCGTGTTCAGAGTATCAATGGAAAGAAATATATTCTGGTAATTGTCGATGATTACTCAAGGTACACATGGACTCACTTCTTGAGGTCCAAGGATGAAACACCCGACGTTCTCATCAGCTTCCTAAAATTGATACAACGTGGTCTTCCAGCTCAAGTTAAAGTGGTTCGTACTGACAGAGGTACAGAATTTTTGAATTCTAATCTGAGAAAGTATTTTGAAGCCGAAGGGATTGAACATGAAACATCTATTGCTCGAACACCCGAACAAAACGGCGTTGTTGAAAGACGAAACCGTACTTTGGTTGAAGCTGCTCGAACATTATTATCCGCTTCAAAACTTCCACTGTACTTTTGGGCCGAAGCCGTGTCAACCGCATGCTACACACAAAACCGCTCCTTAATTTTCCCAAGACACGAAAAGACTCCATATCACATAATTCATGATCGAAAACCTTCACTCAAACACCTTCATGTTTTTGGATGTACTTGTTACATTATACGAGATTGTGAAAATTTGGATAAGATGAAAGAAAAAGGTGATGCATGTATTCTTGTAGGATATGCAACTCAGTCTAAGGGATATAGAGTGTTCAACAAAAGAACAAAATTGATTGTCGAGACAATTCACATTCGATTTGATGAATCTCAAGAAATGGCACTTGAACAAAACAGTTTAAGTCCCGACCCACAACGACAAACGACTTCCGTTCACAACCGCATGGAACTCGAAACTCAAGACCACAGCAATGAACCGTCAAGTTCAACGCTGGTTCTAGAGAATGTTCCTAGAGCTGATATGACAGTCGATACGACCATTGAAGAGTTGGAAATGTTATATGGACCAATGTATGGTGAATATTTCACGGGGGAGAAACAAGTTGTATCGAAGTCTTCCGCTGTCACTCATGATAAGAATGATGAAACCGATCATCGTCAACAACAAGATACAACTTCATCTACTTCAACACGGGTTGCTGCAGATTTACCTCCTCAGAATATTACTTCAACAATCGATCCTACAACATCCACAACTACTGTCATTGCTCCAGAGAACACAAATCAAGCAGACAATGCATTATCTGACGAGGACGAATTCATCAACCCATTCGGTACACCGGTACACGAAACTGGAGAGTCTACTACTCGCCATGTTGATCCGTCAAATATGCATACTTTCTATCAGCGACATCCTTCAACACATCATTGGACCCGAGATCATCCTTTGGTTCATGTCATTGGAAACCCTTCACAGCCCGTTCGCACAAGACGACAGCTTAACACCGATGCCGATGTTTGTATGTTCGCACTCGCCGTGAGTTCAGCTGAACCGAAAAACATCAAAGAAGCATTAGTTGATCATGCTTGGATTGAATCGATGACGGATGAACTTCAACAATTTGAAAGACTTAAAGTCTGGGAACTTATTGACAGACCATACGATGTAACACCATTAAATCTTCGATGGATCTGGAAAAACAAGATGGATGAAGAAAACACGATCATCAAGAATAAATCTAGGCTAGTGGCTAAAGGGTATGGACAGAAAGAGGGTATTGATTTTGAAGAATCATTTGCACCAGTAGCTCGAATGGAAGCGGTCAGGATTTTCCTTGCTTATGCTGCACATAAGGGATTCATTGTCTATCAAATGGACGTAAAGACGACGTTTCTTAACGGTCCTTTGAAGGAAGAAGTCTATGTCACGCAGCCGGAAGGATTCGTCAATCCTCATTATCCTGACAAGGTGTATCGTCTCCACAAAGCACCTTATGGACTCAAGCAAGCTCCAAGGGCGTGGTACGACGAGCTCGGAAAATTTCTGCTCTCCAAAGGTTTCTCAAAAGGTTCCATTGATTTAACTTTGTTTACTTATAAATATGGGGATGACATTTTGCTTGTGCAAATTTATGTTGATGACATTATTTTCGGGTCTACAAACCCAAAACTTTCAAAATGGTTTGAAAAAGTAACGCACAGCAGATTTGAAATGTCTATGATGGGCGAACTAAAATTCTTTCTAGGAATTCAAGTTCACCAATCCCCAAGTGGTATCTTCATTAACCAAGCTAAGTATTGTCAAGAGATAATCAAAAAGCATGGTATGACTTCATGTGACCCCGTTGGGACACCATTATCAACCACATCCCTAGATGCTGATTTGGAGGGATTACCCATAGATCAAACGAGATATCGTTCCATGATCGGGTCCCTCATGTACTTGACAGCAAGCAGACCTGATATTCATCATGCTACGTGTTATTTTGCACGATATCAAGCACGACCCACTGAAAAGCACCTCAAGGAGGTTAAACGGATCTTTCGGTACCTTAAGAATACCATTCACATGGGACTCTGGTATCCGAGGGAAACCGGTTTCTTTCTAACGGCCTATTCAGATTCTGATCATGCAGGGTGTCTTGATACACGTAAAAGTACTTCTAGTGGTGCACAATTTCTAGGTCAAGACAAGCTTGTGGGATGGTCTTCCAAGAAGCAGGATTGCACGTCACTTTCATCAGCCGAAGCGGAGTATGTGTCTCTATCTGCGTGTTGTGCTCAAGTTCTTTGGATGAGAACACAACTCACGGATTATGGCTTCCATTTTGATAAAGTACCTATGTACTGTGACTCAAAGTCAGCCATAGCCATCTCCTGCAATCCGGTACAGCATTCCCGCACGAAGCACATTGATGTCGGATACCACTTCATAAAGGAACAAGTTGAAAGAGGTATCGTTGAACTATACTTTGTTGGAACGGATTACCAATTAGCTGACTTGTTTACAAAAGCTCTTTCGAAAGAGAGGTTTGCGTATCTAGTTAGGCAAATTGGTATGAGATGTTTGACTCCAGCAGAACTGGAGGTTCTGGCAAAGAAGCCTGCTTGATTCATTTATCAAACATCTACCTGTAAATATTAATCAAAAAGCAAAATACAAAATTAAAAAATCTTCGATAATCCAAAAATATTCTTCTCGACATGTCTTTCAGTATCGATAATATGGACGTACCTAGAAATGTCGCTCAATAACGACACGGGTGTGTACATAAAGCTCGAATGAAAGTTGTAAATATTTTTCAAAACATGTCATTTCTATCTTTTCAAAAGGAAATTGTCTATTTTGGACAATATTTCCAACAACGGGTAGAGCAATCTATCTTGGGTTGAGCTTGTCACAAAACATTCAAAGTTTTGAGCTCAACACAATGGCTTGTAATCACTTTCAGATTGCAACCAGGATCTAAATTCACGGGGGAGTGTACGCTTTTGTACTCTTACCCTTAGCAAAAGAAGTTAAATCTTCTTACACTTGAGTGGATTCGTCAAGACATTCAAAGTCTATGAACTCAAGTTTATGCTTAAGAAAAACCTTTTCGACAAAAAGAATTGATTTTTCAAAAAGCGTTGAACACAATTTTTTCAAGAATTTCTCAATGATATTCAAAATCTTTCAAAAATTGTGTGTTCAACAACTCCTATCCTCAAAAAGTTTAATGTGGATCAAATCCTCGTAATGACAATTCCATTGGATCAATTTTTGAGGGGGAGCAATTCAACTTCATGCAAAAGATTAACACATTTTTCTCCCGAATATTTTCAAGACTATTTTTCAAAATATATTTTAATCAAATTTGGTATCTCTAATATCAAAAGATTTTATATATTAGAGATAGGGGAGAAAATGTGATTAAAATGTGATCATATATAAGACTCAAGCACTTTAACTCTTACCCACATGTGCGAAACACTTTCGATTATCGATGCACATGTGACGGGGGAGCTTTTCTGAAACGACAAAACTAGCAAGGTGTTAAATGCTTTTCAAACACTTTGTTAGAATTTAAAGTGGTTTTCATGGTTACGATCAAATACCCACAACATCTTTAATTCACGACGTTATTGGTGTCAAAAGGGTGGTTAGGTTTAAGTCCTATGATCCAACCAGAACCGGAGGGATCTTCCCAGGGACAATCCAATAGATTATTAGAAGTCCTTAGGAAAGATGGAGTAGAATGTGAACGTAGCTGAATGCCGACTAAGTACTGATGATAGCACTGGAACAATCACAACAAGGTGCTATTAATGATGTCTTGGTAAGCATTGAAGGGGTTGAAGAATGAAAAAGAAATGTAAGGATAAAGGGTCTAAAGAAAGAAGCCCTCCATACAACTTAGGCAGAAACCGGGTCAACCCATCATGAAGACAAACTCATCATGGACCCAGTGATGTGAAGCACAACCCTTTCCTAGCTACTCAGGCTTCTCTCAAAAGAAGTTTGTTTTATTGTCACGGAGATCAACACGACTTCTATTGACTTTCTCACTCCGAGATAGTTGATATTGAATAGGTGGCATTTGCTCCAGCCTCCGACCACTAAAAGTGCACAAATCGAGTCTAGAGCCAAGAGATCAAACAAATCTCGTTAGGACACACGGATGAAGATCAAGAGAGTCCTACGCTATATCCTTGCGATATTGCTAGAACACTCAGAGTGATACTACTTAGTATTCACAATGATGAGTGGAAATCCTTCCAGTGTTAACATCAAACAGCACTGCGGTAGGTCATATGCAAGATTCTTTATGAATTGAACATATGTAAAACTGAAAAGCAACAGTGGTTTGATTCGGAATTGATTCAAACTCGTTTCAGGTTTCTACGCAATATCTTTATGGTCTTGCCAGAACATTCAGAGTGATATTCATTAATATTCTCACTGACGAATGGAAATCCTTCTAGCGTCAACATCAAACAGCGCTACGGTAGGTGACTTGTGAGATTCTTATGAATCAAACTTGTGTCAACTGGAAAGCAACAATGGTAAGATTCTTAATGAATCAAACTTATTCCAGGAATTTGAATTGACGACTTTAATCAAGCGGATATTTATCCAATTGATTCACTCTTTATGTTCGCAGTCTTGCTTTGAGACGGTCGAGTAAAGAGAACGGCTAGTACTGCCGCGAAACCCTGTCAAGGAGATTCTTAATTGAATCTACCTGATCACAGGTACGATATTTAATATCGTATAACGGTCTTCACCGACCGGAGGTAAAACGCTACCGATTTAGGACGAATGTCAAAGCCATTCAGTCCGTGTCTATGTTTTGTCTTGAGAAGGTGGCGTCACGGTGTACTCAGCAAAGTCAAAGATTCACAACCACATATTCATGCCCAAAGACTTATTCAACAATTGATAATGTGAGCATGTGGATAAAGACACAAGATCACAAGATGGCAAAGACAAGTCAAGAATGATTTGAAGATCTCAAGACTTAAAGACAAAGTCGAAAGACAACGACAAAGGCTCAAAGATCACAGCATGAAGAAACAAAACTACTGTTACACGTTCAAGACTCATTTATGACGAAATTCATAAATCTCCATTGGAATCCAAATATCAAAGAGGAATGACCTCACATTGGGGGAGATTGTTAGCCTCAAAATATTGAGTCAAACAAGAATGTTCGGTCATAGGTTTCTATTGTAATATTTATTAGAACGTTGTAATAAGTAGTTATTTAGTCGTGATTTACGGGCTTGGATTTAAACTAATTAAAGTCCAAAAGACAAGTCCGGCCCAATATATAGTCCATTAAAGCCCGCATGTGGGTGGACTATATATACTACCCTCCTAGCATGTTAGGAGGGTGGATGGTCATTTGTAACAACTTCTTTTCTTAATCTAATCTCACCAAGTTAATCATCTCTCTCTACTTTCTCTCACTACTTTCTCTCTCTAGGAATTCATCTCTTCTTCATCTATTTTCTTTCTTTATTCATTGCTTAATCATCTCAAATACATGGGACAACAGAAAATACTGCTATACGCATTGAATTATAATATATTGCCTGACTAGCAATACGGGGTCTTATTATTGATTTTATGTTCGTGTTTTGGTTTTACATGACCATATTCATATAACGGTTTTTATTTAACTTTATACAACGTTATAAAACGTATTGTATGATGTTTTTACGGCATTGGTTCGTATAATGGTTTTGAAGGCAAAAGCCTATATTATGATTTTGACAAGGATTTGTATAAAATGTTTTTGGCCTATTTTATGGCCTACTACAAGGATTTGTACAAAATGATTTTCGATAATAAACATATACCGATGATATATTAATGGTTTTTATTAAACTCTATGAATTCACTCGGCGTTTTCGCTGACCTTTTCTTTTAACATATTTTATCTCAGGTACTTGAAGGTAATTCTCGGGAAGACGACAAGAATTTATGGCCCGCACTTAAATAACAATTTCCATTCAAATGCTTTGTAAAACTTGTATGAAATACTATGACTTGGGACCTATGTAAATTTGATATTTATGGATGGAAATGCTTTATTATTAAATGAAGCGATTTTTATGCGTTGTCTATGATGTAAGTAATGTGCTATCCCGTAACATCAACGACTCTTCGTGTATTGAATTGTGTAAATTTGGGGGTGTTACAAAATTCCCTGCTCGCCGTGGCGTCAAAATTGGAATTAACTACGATTATTATTTGTTTTATACCTTAAGGTTGATTTACCGCAAATTCACATCCGAAACATAATGAATAAGGTTATTGCTTTATGCGTAGCCGAGTTCTAGCAAAAGTACGTTGTGAATAGTTGTGGGTAAAATCTTTAATTGGTTTTAACCGATACCTCAACATAATATATGTATAAATTTAGTCTCGTGAGAAAGTTTATTAAATGTTTTATTAAACTTATGATATGGAGATGTATGCATGCTTCTCCATACATTGATTTTGACATCAAATTTATACCCTTAAAATTTAAGTTGAATACCATCTAATTGACGGACACTTGAAGTCACAACGTAGTCATATGAGATTTGGATGATGTTGTGATGGATAGAAAACTTTTTATGGAATGAGAATTCGTGTGATAAGTTTTACGTTCTTTAGATTAGACAACTTATTTAAGTTACTCAGTGAGATCTGAAAACTTAAGGTATTCGGAAGAGATGAAACATGTTTACAGTGAAAAACGATTTTTGGCAATGTAAATCCCTTAAATATCTAGAAATTGGAAATTATTTGCCAACAAATTGTTCGACAAGTTACTATGTTGAATAAGTTCATTACTAGCAGATGAGATGTAATGGATTTATGTCAATATGGGTTCTAGTTTCAAGGAAAATACTATGGTTTATATACTGGGGTAATTTTATTTTCTTGAATGTATTTATCGAAAATACTAATAATTTGAACTTATTTCTGTAGAAATGGCTCAACCGACAATAACGCTATAGAATCTGCGTTCAAAATATTTTTGTCGTCCTGAACTTACTGGCCCAAACTTCAATGATTGATATCGCTCACTAAAAATTGTATTGAGAGTAGCGGTACTATTGATATCTTGTCCACGCCGTATCTGGCTGATCTTGCTGAAAAAGCTTCTGAAGCCAAAAGGCTTACCTACGCTGTTGATATTAAGAAGCACTATGATGTGGCTTGCTTAATGCTTGGGAAAATATCCTGTCAACTTCAAAAGAAGTATGAGCTATTTTTGCCTAAGCGTATGCTTGATGAACTCAAGGCTATGTTTGAGAAGCCTCAAGCTGTGGAGATCTACGACTTAGTAGACGCTTTGCATAGGTGCAAGCAAACTCTTGTAAATTCTGCTAGTGCACATTATATGGAAATGAGGGGTTATATGGAACAACTCATTGGACTAGGACAACCCTATGATCATAATATGGCGATTAACTTGGTCAATAGGTCCCTTAACAAGGACTTCAATGACTTTGTTAGGAACTATAATATTCATTGCACGGGGAAGACAGTTAATGATTTGCATGCAATGCTGATTAACTACAAAAAGGGGTTAAAGGACAAGGCATCTACCTCTACTCCACCTGTACTAACCATACAAAAGGGTAGAGTGAGTAAGCCAAAACCGAAAACGAACAAGATGAAAGACAAAGGAAAAGTTGATAAAAGCAAGCAAGTTGCAAATTATCAAAAGCCGAAGAATTTTGCCAAGAAGAATCAATCCCAAAAGGATGATACTTGTCACTATTGCAAGGCAAGTGGTCACTGGAAGAGGAACTTCTCTCTTTACCTCGATGAGTTGCGGGAAATAAAGAAGAAGGTTGAGCAGAGTGCTGCAGCTTCAGGTACTTTATTTATGATCGAATTATTTAATTTGACATACAAATTAAATTCTTGGGTATATAATACGGGATGTGGTATTAACATTTATAATAGGCTGCGAGGGTTTAAATTAGAAAGGAAACTATCCTATGGGGAACAATTTCTGCAAGTGGGCAATGGCGCACAAGCAGCGGTTGAAACTATAGGAATAATTAATTTAGTTTTACCTTCGGGTTTAGTACTGATTTTAAATGATTGTCATTATGCACCTTCAATTGATAGGGGTGTTATTTCCTTTTCTTGTTTGTTGAATCTTGGATTTGTTCACACTATTGATAATAATGGACTTTCTGTTTTTAAAGATGATATGTTCTATTGTAATGCAATTGCTGTGAATGGTGTGTTTGAGATTGACATGCATGATAATGAATCCAAGTATAATAATAATTATGTTTTTAGCATGAATAAGAAGATAAAGTTAGACAACAACTTTTCTTATCTTTAGCATTGTAGACTTGCCCATATTGGGAAGACTCGCATACAAAAGCTTCAACGTGAAGGTCTTTTGGAAAATATCAATGATGAATCATTTGATAAATGTGAGTCTTGTATCTCTGGGAAGATGACCAATAATCCTTTTAATAGCAATATTGAAAGGGCTACTAATCTACTTGGTTTAATACACACTGATGTGTGTGGACCAATTGGACATGTGTCAAGGAAAGGTGTTAGTTACTTCTTAACATTTACGGATGATTATAGCCGTTATGGTTATGTTTATTTACTTAAGCATAAACATGAGGTATTTGAAACATTCAGAGTGTTTAAAGTAGAAGTAGAATTGCAACTAGGAAAGAAGATCAAAACTCTTCGTTCTGATAGAGGTGGTGAATATTTAAGTCAAGAGTTTAAAGATTATATAAGTGAGAATGGAATTGTTCAGAATCTTACTTCTCCCTATACTCCACAACAAAATGGTGTATCCGAAAGGAGAAATCGTACACTATTAGATGTGGTTCGATCTATGTTTAATCTTACAACTTTGCCATTATCCTTTTAGGACTATGCTTTAGAATCTGTTGTTCGCATTTTAAATATGGTTTCCACGAAGAAGGTTGATAAGACACCATGTAAACTATGTCATGGCAAAAAGATATATTTGTCTTATTTAAAGGTCTGGGGTTACGAGGCGTATGTAAAACGTGACTCGGATGATAAACTCCAACAACGATCTATGAAATGTATCTTTGTAGGATACCCTAAGGAAACTATGGGTTACTACTTTTATTATCCACCTTAGAACAAAGTAATTGTTTCTAGGTATGGAGACTTCCTTGAAAGTGATCTTGTAAATCAAAAATTCACTAGGAGAAATTATGATCTTGAAGAGATTCATATAGATACATTACCTTCTGATGAAAATACTAGTGAAATAATTCCTGTAGAACCAGAAAGTCAGGGAGTTCCACCGGAAATAATTCCTCTATGTATGTCTGAAAGGACTATACGTGCTCCAAGTAAACCATATCTTAACATAGAGGATGATGATGATGAAGTAGGGGATCTTGGTGAACCTGCTAATTATAAATCCGCCATACTTGATCCTGAAAAGGATATGTGGATGGTTGCAATGGATGAGGAAATGAAATTCATGAGAATTAATAAAGTTTGGATTCTTGTAGATCAACCACCAAATGCTAAAGTAGTGAAACATAAGTGGATATACAAGAAGAAAACTGACATGAATGGTGAAGTACAATCATATAAAGCTCGTTTAGTAGCTAAAGGTTTTACACAAACTTTTGGCGTAGACTACGAGGAGACATTTCTCCTATAGCAGACTTGAGAGCTATTAGGATTCTCATAGCAATAGCAGCATACTATGGCTATAAGATATGGCAAATGGATGTTAAAACTGCCTTCTTGAATGGTCGCTCAGATGAGGATATCTATATGCAGCAACCAAAAGGGTATGTTGATCCTAAGTATCCAAAATGTGTGTGCAAACTTCAAAGATCTATTTATGGTCTGAATAAAGCATCACGTCAATGGAACAAACGATTTGATGAAGAAATCAAAAATTTTGGATTTATTCAAAATCGTGATGAGCCATGTGTATATCGTAAAGCTAGTGGGAGTGATGTAGTATTCCTAATCTTATATGTTGATGACATATTAATCATGGGAAGTAACATTCCAAGACTTAAAGAAGTTAAGGATTATCTTGGTAAATGTTTTTCTATGAAGGATTTAGGAGAATCTGCATACATTCTGGGAATTAAAATCTATCAGGATAGGAGTAGGTTAATTGGTCTTAGTCATGATGCTAATATTGACAAAATATTGAAGAAGTATAATATGCATAAAATCCAAGAAAGGTTTTCAACCTATAGAAGTTAAGCATAATCTAAGTCATGAGATGGATGCGTCTACTCCTAAAGAGGAGGCTTACATGAGAAAGGTGCCGTATGCTTCGGCTGTAGGATCTATTATGTATGTTGTAAGATGCACAAGGCCTGATGTGGCGTTTGCTCAGAACTTGGTCAGTTGTTACCAGTAGAATCCAGGGAAGCTCCACTGGGTTGCTATTTAAACATCGTCTGATGTATTTGAGGAATACGAAAGGAATATATTTTGGTGTTCGGATGGAAGCCGGTACTTAAGGAGTACGAAAGAAACGTGGTTTGGATTAGGAAGTTTATTGGAGATATTGGAGTGATGCTTTCAATAAAATAACCTAATAAATATGTATTGTGACAATTCTGTCGCAATCATATTCTGTTGATCCCAAACTTAGATCGATTTAGCTTTATGTTAACGAGATTGAATCAAGTATAACACGTAGAGAAACTTTGTGTATTTAACAATCTAAGTGTTATGCGGAATTAACACTTAGAACAAAGAACAGAGCAAAACAATGTAACCCAAACTTTCACTTTGATTGATGATGAAACTTGCGTAACAAATGAAAGTGTAAACTTGTAAAAACTTGTATCTAACTATGAACCCTACGACCTCCTTTTATATCACAAGGAGTCGTGTACAAAGGTCTACCTATCAACTACTCTAGGCAAATATAAACATAGGAAATATAATATTGAACATATCTTTACTAGAATTACAAAACATTTAGACTAAGAATTCTATCAGTGGTTGAACTTCTTCTTGTCAGCGCTCAAATATGCTTTGTCAGTGCCTCTTTTACTCTTGTCAGCGTCGAAGTTCTTCTTGTCAGCGTCCCAGTGACTTAGTCAATTTTATTCCCAACAATCCTCCCATAAACTTGATATCTACTCTAGTAATCAAGTTTCTGAATAAAAACTAAGTACAAGAAGGATTCTTACAAATACAAACTAATTCTGAATTTGAGAATAAATATATCTAACAAAATCCTTAGTAACATCACTGGTATAGTCAACTTCTAACTTTGTGGACACCATCATCATTAAAACATCTTGAGACCAAGGATATGCAACATCAACCAAAATATATTCTGCAAACTTTGGAGTACTAAGATAGTATACACCAGAAGTTGAAAACAAATGCCACTTTAACCCACTGAGATCATCCAAATCCAACCAAATTGGATATGCATCATCTAGAAAGATCATTCTCCTGAATGTGGTCCAGATCTTTATTCCATTAACTCAAGAAGGCTCTTCAACCTCATACTTAGCCTTCATCAAATCCCACAAGGCTACCAAATCATCTCTATCCATACTTGCAAACAAATAAATCAAAGAAGTGAATGTGTGTACCTTGTCACCAGCTCTGGTGACCACCCAAAAACCACTTGCATCTTCTTCATACTTAACTATGGGGTTTCTGAAATCCAAAGGTACCACTTTTGCAAAATCTGAAGCTTCCAATGGTGAGAGCTTCATAGTCTTTCTTATCACAGCTTCACTTGGATTCAATTGATCAAGTACTAGAAATCCAATCTTCAATCCCTTCTTGACTGGCCTTGGAACCACAGATGCTTTCTTCATTATCATCTTCTCCTCCATTTCTTCTTTCCTTTCCTTGGAGAGAAACCCAAAAGTCCTATCTTTACACAAGAAATCCCAAATGGGATATGCCAAATGCTCCAAATGGTCAAAAGTAAGCTTTTTGAGCTTTGAGTATGTCCACCCAGTCTGGTGACACCTTAACATCATGTAATATAACTCTCCTTGTTGTCTTGTCTTGTTGAAGAATATTGCAAGATCTATTTTCTCAAACACCTTTATATCTCTCTATAGCCTCAAAAATCCTTCTAAACACCAAATCTTCTCAGACAAGTAAATATTTGGATCATTCAAGACTTGCTCTTCATACTTAAAATAGAGCTCAGCAATCTTGGGCATGTCAAAATCAAACTGCATCTTCAACTCTCTAAGATTTTCCTTAGCCACTTCATCTACCCATACTCTAACCTTTCTAGCTCTTCCAATATCATCACACTTGAACTAGAGCCCTCATCATCACTTCCATCTTTATTGCTTTTAGATTCTGAAGAGAGAATATGTGCTTCAATGCTACCCTTCTTGAGCACCTTCTTTTCTTACTCTTGCAATTGGTGAACAAGCATTTCATCAAATTGTTGCTGGGCTGCATCTTTGGTTACCTGTCCTTCTACCATAACTCCTTTACCTTTATCCAAGGCTTCAATTGCTGGTAAAGTTGTTGATGGTGCCTGTGTAGAAACATCTTTTATAATGGCTGATGGTTGGGATACACCAGTCATATACCTGCAAGTCTGTCAACGTCTGATTTATGAATGTCAGCATCCAAAACCTGAGTGTCAGCGGCTGACTCTGTGACTTGCCTCATCATCTCTACAAACGATAGCTGCTTAGGCGTAATTAGAGAAGTATCAAAACCTGACTTCTCCTTCAAACCTGTTAGCACCTCAGCTATCTCCATATCTTTATTGCCATAAGAAACACCTTCTTGGGAGCCTTTGTCCTCCTCCCCTTTGTAAGAATCCTCCCTTGAATAAAGGACCTTAAATTGACTTTGCCTAGTGTAGGAAGACTACAAAGTAACCAACCTCTCCCTTAAAGATTTGAGTTCAAGGCCTTGACCTTTGACAATCTGTACAAGATCTGCATTTTGCTTTTGCAAGCGAATGCAGATCACCGTCAATTTTAAAGCTGATAATGGTTCCATTCTGCCCTCCTCTATCATGGGGATTTGACCTCCCAAGAGAGATTCAGTGGGCATGGGTGTGGTCTTAATGATGTTTGGACTATCTTGACCTGCTTCTAAGCTAGTGCCAATAGTGTCAGCCCCACAAATATACAAGTGTTACCCGGTTGTTTGCGGAATAACAATCGGGCGATGATGACAAACTAAACTCCCATTGTTACAAGGTAATAAAGAGCCAATGGGAGGAGGAAATCCTAACACTAACACTATGTGTATTTTGGTGGAATGGAAATCTCTACCAAACTCTAAGTGATGAGACCACTATATATAGTGGGAAAGTGAAGCTTCATTTGGAAGCTTCAATAAAGTCAAGTAACCACCTTGCACTTTATATTCTTCCTTTTTCACCAAAGGAAGTTCCCACTATGTCTTCAGTATAAATACTTCAGGTCTTCATATCAGAGATGGTCTTCGGGAGTTAGTGAGTCATTGTCATTACTCACTAACTCCATCATCCTGATCCTGGGTTCTTATCTTCACTGGCTCAAATCCGCTGCAGTAGTGAAGGAGTCTCTGTGGACTTCTAAGAACATCTTTAGGATGACTCGGTAAACTATCATGTGTTTACCGACCTATATAATACTTAGGGTATATTTCATTCAAATCAGTACATGTCACCAACCACACTTGTGGTGGTGGTTCTCTCTGCTACATGGTTAGGACCACTAGAGGAGAACACTCTAGTTGTCCTTTGGCGTTTCTCAGACCTAAAATCTGGTTGTTCAGAAGAGGAAGTGGAATTGGTTCAGCATTTGGGTTGGCTGTGTCAGTGCCCACATTTGTAATGTCAGCGCCTAAGGATTTTGGGTCAATGTTCTTGTGTTGTGGTGATGGAGGTTGTTCTGGTAGAGGGTATGGTTGTAGGTCAGGGTTTGTAGCTGCCTGAATGATAGCTTGCATGGCTGGGGTGAGAGGAAGGTCTCTAAATGGAGGGATGTTCATGTTACCAAAAACAGTTTTCTTTTGAGTATGGACCTTATAAAAGTCATCATGGTCCCTACGACAATATTTTTTAGCATCAAAAACCATTTGTAATAACTTTGGGTAAGCAAGAGTCATCTTGTTACCCTTGTTGTGACACATGCCATCAAAAATCAGTTTAGAAAAGTTAAACTTTTGCCCATTTGCAAGACAAACAAGAGCACAACCGATGGATCAATTGATTTCATTGAAAGACGAGAATTTGGGACTCAAACATTGTAGGATGACATGTATCAGGTACTTCTAGGCTGGGGGAAATTGTTGTTTAGAATATTTGTTTATATGCCCAACTGGGGGCAATTCATATCCCAAGCCTCGAATCCCGAACTCTAGCTCTGTTAGGGGAAGGGTAGTTATACCATCAGCGTCGTCAAGATGTAAAGCTTGACGAACTAAAGCTTCAGTAACTACCCATCTAGTCCCATGAACAGTGCCAACTAATGTAATCACTCCATCAATAGTTTCAGAACGAACAGTGTTCCAAAACTGCCTGATGTGTGTGATAGGGACGAGTGGAGTATGAGAAAGTGCATACCCTAGAGGAAACACCATCAAATACCCAATCATCTCTGTGTATTGGTGGTGCAAAACATCATCAGCAACCATATAAGCCACCATATTATGTTGACTTCTGAACCCCAACTCTACACTAGCAGGTTTAGACTTTGGTGCCATTTGAATGCTTTGTGAAAACTGAAAGATGATTAACAATGGAGGTTTGAAGGTTTGATAATTTAGAAGACAAGAATAGTAGTTACCCTGTTAAAAGAAATGAGCCTAATATATAGGAGTGGTAAAAGCACACTATTGGTTGAAAAGGAAGACAGTTATAGTCAAAAAGTAATGATTAAAATCAAGAAGATATATAACTATCTTTTTCATTAATAAAAGATACCAACTCTCTAAAATTACGGCCTATATTTTCGTCAAAAATAACAACCGGGTGGACCCCATTTTTTTTCAATGGTCAAAAATTAAATGTCAGCGGGTAACGGCTATATTTTGTCAGCGTTGAAATTTTGCCATGTCAGCGTTTAAATTGGTCTTATCAGCGTTGGAAGTAAACTATGTCAGCGGCCAAAGATAAAAATGAATAAAAAATAAAAAGACCTTAACAAAGAAGTTTACCCTAGTGAAGATAACTCTTACCCTAAAAATGACAGTAGGGTGGCAAGCACTGTCTAATCATGCACACTTGCATAAACAAGATAGACATAATTGTCATCAAGTGTCCCTTGCTAACCAAAGTTCTTAACAGTGAAGAAATCTCATATAAACTCTTTGTAACTTCCCAGGTAAGCCCAATTAAAGTTTACACCAAGTCTCCCAACCGACCAAACCCAATTATAAGCCAAACGTCTTGGCAACATACACAGTATATCAACTTTGCATGCTACATTGCCTCAAGAACTAGAAATTCCAACAATTCGTAAAAGAAAAGCCTTCACTATTTCCAATTCCTACTCACTAGTGGACACAATCTAGAATTATGATAAGAGCATTTTAAGAATACCCAAGATCCTAAAGGTTTCCTAAACCGCCCCTTAAACTATGATGTACATAGTTGCAAAATAATATGTATATGACAAATTTTTATTTCAATAGGAATGTAAACATTCCAACCATCATAAATAAACTTTTGACACATTCCTTGTAAGCTCCAAAAATCCATAAGCAACTCTGTATCTAATTTTACAAACTCACAATGCCTGCATGATTAGATGAAAAACCACAAAAACTAACATGTTGCTGGCAGCGACCATTTTTACACTTGTTAGCGTCAAAATAACCTCTGTCAACGTTAGAAAATAAAGTTGAAAATATAATACTTTACAAAGACATATAACAGTACACATCCTGTACATAATAATAATGATTTCAAAAACATATTTAGGTGAGATTAATTATTCCAATACTTGTTACCCAGTACTGTAAACTCCCAACATCAAAAGGTTTTGTTAAAAGATCAGCCACATTCTCTTTTGTGTCTACCCTATCTGGATGTATTAAACCTTTTCCAAAACAATCTCTTATAAAATGATGCCTAATTTCTATGTTTTAGAGTGATGTACAAGATTATTAATAATGCATAATGTACTGTTATTAACTACAAAAATCTTGGTATGCATAAAATTATACCTATAATCTAACAGCTGATTTGAATCCATAGAACTTGTCCACAACATGCAGTTGCAGCCACATACTCAGCTTCAGTTGTAAAAATTTGCCACCACTGTTTGTTTCTTGCATTGCCAAGATATAAGCCTACTCCCAAGAAATTGGCATCCACCAGTTGTGGATTTTCTATCATGATTATCACCTCCATAATCACTATCTGAATAGCCAATAAGCTCCAAAGGAGACTCTCTAGGATACCACAATCCCAATGTAGGAAAACATCTAAGGTATCTAAAGATCCTTCTAACTACATGAAGGTGACATTCCTTGGGTGTGACTTGATGACGTGCACATGCACATACTACAAACATGATATCAGGTCTTGAAGCTGTAAGATACATCAAGGATCCAATCATAGATCTATAGTGCCTGACATCAACCTTTTTTCCTTCTCCAATCTTTCCCCATGGGTGTTCCTTGTCCATGGGAGTGCTAGCACGCTTTTCATGTGGTGAAAAGCCAAACTTCTTCAAGATCTCAGCCACATACTTATCTTGAGAAATGAAGATACCATCCTCTTTCTGTTGAACTTGAAGACCAAGAAAGAAAGTCATCTCTCCCATAGCACTCATCTTAAACTTATCTGTCATAAGTTTGGAGAATTCATCACCCATTCTTTGGTTAGATGAACCAAAGATAATATCATCTACATAAAACTAGACAAGAAGAAAATCTTTCCTTTCCTTCTTTGTAAACAATGTCTGGTCTATTGTACCCCTCTTAAAGCCATTATCCACCAAATAAGTGGAAAGTGTTCCATACCATGCTCTAGGGGCCTGATGAAGGTCATACATAGCCTTCTTTACTCTATAAACTTTATCTGGATGCTCAGAATCTTCAAAACCAAGAGGTTGCATGACATAGACTTCTTCTTTAATTGTGCCATACAAAAATGCACTCTTCACGTCCATTTGGTAGACTTTAAAACCCATGCAGGAAGCATAGGCTAGGAAAATCCTTATCGCTTCTATTCTAGCAACAGGTGCAAAAACCTCTTCCTAATCAATACCTTCTTCCTGTGTGTATCCCTGAGCAACCAGTCTTGCCTTGTTTCTAACAACAATGCCTCTCTCATCTTTCTTGTTTCTTAGAACCCATCTTGTCCCAATAGGCATGACATACCTTGGACAGTCTACTAGCTCCCAAACATCTTGAATGACAAACTGATGAAGCTCATCTTGCATTGCTTCAGCCCAGCTTTCTTCTTTAAGAGCATCAAAAATCTTCTTTGGTTCTAACTGATCGAGAGAATAGGTTAACAAACATTCTTGAACAAAAGGAGTATCTTCCTTCTTGTGAATATTAGCAACGAATCCACCTTGAGTATGCTTAGTCCTTCTTGTTTGAACAGGAGTCTGAATATCACCAATTATTTGGGAAGAAGGATGATCTTTGGTCACCTTTGTAATTATTCATCCCCCAAATAGTGAGTTGTCATGTATAGTGGACCCCATATTGCCAATATCATCTTCACTGCTACTCCCATCCCCACTTGAACTTGGAGGTATGTTGTCAATGGTTGGAAATGGTCCACTGACATCTTGATTGGGTATGGGGTCTTCAACATGTTAAAAAATATTCCTGTTGGAGGAAGAGAATAAATTTCCAAATAGACTGTCAGCGGCTGAATTCAACGTGTCAGCGTCTGAATTGGCTTTGTCAGCGGATGAAGATGCATGCATGGATTCATCAACTGGTTTTACTTGAGGTCCTTCTTCCTCCTTTCTAGCAGCAGCAAATGCTTGCACAAACCTATCAGTCCATATACGTATGGTGACATAATCAAATATGGGAGTTGGCTCAACTGCATGTGATCCTTCTTTTTTATCAACCTGTGTACCTGAAATTTCAACAATAGGTTCTTCCAAGACAATTGGATTAGTCACAGGCATATAATTCAAGGACCTTGACAATGGCTCTAAATCAAATAGCCAATTAGGTCCACACTCATGATCACTTGGTTTATTCTCCAAGAAGTCAACATGAATATTTTATGTTAGAATTTAAGACTTCTTGTTATAAACCCTATACCCCTTTCTATTTGTGGAATATCCCATAAAAAGTCCCTCATCACCCTTGGAATGTGTTGTCCCATATATTTGGATAATAGATCACGAATTAAAGTAAGAAAATAGATGAAGAAGATGAATTCTAGAGAGAGAAAAGAGATAGAATTGGTTGGAACTAATATTAGATTAAGTGAGAGAGAATAAAATGAACCAACACCCTTCCTAACATTCTAGGAAGGGCATTTATAGTCCCCCTACATGTGGGCTTGTATGGACTATACTACATGGGTCGGGCTTTCCTTTAGGATTTAGTTACTTATGAATGAACTTTAGCTTAAAGTTGAGCCCGTAAAACACGACTAACCTACTACCTATTACAACGTTCTAAAATACGATACATAATAAACCTATGACCGATCATTCTTGTTTGACTCAATATTTTGAGGCTAACAATCTCCCCCAATGAGAGGTCATAAACCTTGGTCATTTAGGAAATTTGTAGAGATTACTAATTTCGCCATAAGTGAGTCTTGAACGTGTAATCGTAGTCTTGTTCCTTCATGTTGTGATCTTTGAGCCTTTGTCGTTGTCTTTCGACTTTATCTTTAAGTTTGAGATCTTCAAATCATCCTTGACTTGTCTTTGCCATCTTGCGATCTTGTGTCTTCATCCACATGCTCACACTATTAATTGTCGAATATGTCTTTAGGAATGAGAATGTGGTTTTGAATCTTTGACTTTCAGAGTACACCGTAACGCCACATTCTTGAGACAAAATATATACACAGACTGAATGGCTTTGACATTCGTCCTAAATCGGTAGCGTTTTACCTCCGGTCGGTGAAGACCGTTATACGATATTAAATATCGTACCTGTGATAGGTAGATTCAATTAAGAATCTCCTTAACAGGGTTTCGCGATGTACTAGCCGTTCTTTTTACTCGACCGTCTCAAAGCAATACTGCGAACATAAAGAGTGAATCAATTGGATAAATATCCGCTTGATTAAAGTCGTCAATTCAAATTCCTGGAACAAGTGTGATTCATAAAGAATCTTACCATTATTGCTTTCCAGTTGACACAAGATTGATTCATAAGAATCTCACAAGTCACCTACCGTAGGGCTGTTTGAGGTTGACGCTAGAAGGATTTCCATTCGTCACTGTGAATATTAATGAATATCGGTCTGAATGTTCTAGCAAGACCATAAAGATATTGTGTAGAAACCTGAAACGAGTTTGAATCAATTCAAAATCAAACCACTGTTGCTTTTCAGTTTTACACATGTTTAATTCATAAAGAATCTTGCATATGACCTACCACAGTGTTGTTTGATGTTAACACTAGAAGGATTTCCACTCATCATTGTGAATACTAAGTAGTATCACTCTGAGTGTTCTAGCAATATCACAAGGATATAGCGTAGGACTCTCTTCATCGTCATCCGTGTGTCCTAACGAGATTTGATTGATCTCTTGGCTCTAGACTTGATTTGTGCACTTTTAGTGGTCGGAGGTTGGAGCAGATGCCACCTATTCAATATCAACTATCTCGGAGTGAGAAAGTCAATAGAAGTCATGTTGTTCTCCGTGACAATAAAACAAACTTCTTTTGAGAGAAGCCTGAGTAGCTAGGTAAGGGATTGTGCATTACATCACTAGGTCCATGATGTGTATCTTCATGATGTGTTGACCCGGTTTCTGCCAAAGTTGTATGGAGGGCTTCTTTCTTTACACAATTTATCCTTACATTTCTTTTTCATTCTTCACCCCCTTCAATGTTTACCAAGACATCATTACTAGCACCTTGTTGTGATTGTTCCAGTGCTAGCATCAGTACTTAGTCGGCATTCAGCTACGTTCACATTCTACTCCATCTTTCCTAAGGACTTCTAATAATCTATTGGATTGTCCCTGGGAAGATCCCTCCGGTCCTGGTTGGATCATAGGACATAAACCTAACCACCCTTTTGACACCAATAACGTCGTGGATTGAAGATGTTGTGGGTATTTGATCGTAACCATGAAAACCACTTTAAATTCTAACAAAGTGTTTGAAAAACATTTAACACCTTGCTAGTTTTGTTGTTTCAGAAATGCTCCCCCTTCACATGTGCGTCGATAATCGAAAGTGTTTCGCACATGTAGGTAAGAGTTAAAGTTCTTGAGTCTTATATAAGATCACATTTTAATCACATTTTCTCCCCTATCTCTAATATATAAAATCTTTTGATATTAGAGATACCAAATTTGATTAAAATATATTTTGAAAAATAGTCTTGAAAATCTCCGAGAGAAAGATGTGTTAATCTTTTGCATAAAGTTAAAATGCTCCCCCTCAAAAATTGATCCAATTGAATTGTCATTGTGAGGATTTGATCCACATTTCGCTTTTTCAGGATGGGAGTTGTTAAACACACAAGTTTTGAAAGATTTTGAATAATCATTGAGAAATTCTTGAAAAAAATTGTGTTCAACGCTTTTTGAAAAATCCTATTTCTTTTTGGCGAAGAGGTTTTTGTAAAGCATAAACTTGAGTTCATAGACTTTGAATGTCTTGACGAATCCACTTAAGTGTAAGAAGATTTAACTTCTTTTGTTGCGGATAAGGGCACTAAATCGTACACTCCCCCGTGAATATAGATCCGGGTTGCAATCTGAAAGTGATTACAAGCCATGGTGTTGAGCTCAAAACGTTGAATGTTTTGTGACAAGCTCAACCCGTGATAGATTGCTCTACCCGTTGTTGGAAAAATTGTCCAAAATAGACATTTTCCTTTATTGAAAGAAGAAATGACATGTTTTGAAAAATATTTACAACTTTCATTCGAGCTATATGTACAAACCCGTGTCGTTATTGAGCGACATCCTAGGCACGTCCATATTATTGATACTGAAAGATATGTCGAGAAGAATATTTTTGGATTTTGAAAGATTTTTTTTATATTTGTGTTTTGTTTTTATATGTTTTATATTTTTGTATTTTGCTTTTTCAAAGATATTTATAGGTTGATGTTTGATAGATAAATCAAGCAGGCACCTTTGCCAGAATCTCCAAGTCTGCTGGAGTCAAACATCTCATACCAATTTGCCTAATGAGGTACTCAAACCTATCTTTTGACAGAGCTTTCGTAAACAAGTCGGCTAATTGGTAATCCGTTCCAACAAAGTATAGTTCAACGATACCTCTTTCAACTTGTTCCTTTATGAAGTGGTATCTGACATCAATGTGCTTCGTGCGGGAATGTTGTACCGGATTGCAGGAGATGGCTATGGCCGACTTTGAGTCACAGTACAGAGGTACTTTATAAAAGTGGAAGCCATAATCCGTGAGTTGTGTTCTCATCCAAAGAACTTGAGCACAACACGCAGATAGAGACACATACCCCGCTTCGGCTGATGAAAGTGACGTGAAATCCTGCTTCTTGGAAGACCATCCCAAAATCTTATCTTAACCTAGAAATTGTGCACCACCAGAAGTACTTTTTCGTGTATCAAGACACCCTACATTATCATAATCTGAATAGGCCGTTAAAAAGAAACCGGTTTCCCTCGGATACCAGAGTCCCAAATGAATGGTATTCTTTAGGTATCAAAAGATCCGTTTAACCTCCTTGAGGTGCTTTCAGTGGGTCGTGCTTGATATCGTGCACAATAACATGTAGCATGTGAAATATCAGGTCTGCTTGTTGTCAAGTACATGAAGGAACGGATCATGGAACGATATCTCGTTTGACCGATGGCATTTCCCTCCAAGTCAGCAGCGATGTGGTTGATAAAGGTGTCCCAACGGGGTCACATGAAGTCATATCATGCTTTTTGATTATCTCTTGACAATACTTAGCTTGGTTTATAAAGATACCACTTGGGATTGGTGAACTTGAATTCCAAGAAAGAATTTTAGTTCGCCAATCATTGACATTTCAAATTTGTTGTGCATTACTTTTTCAAACCATTTTGAAAGTTTTGGGTTTGTAGACCCGAAAATAATGTCATCAACATAAATCTACACGAGCAAAATGTCATCCCCATATATATAAGTGAACAGAGTTAGATCAATGGAACCTTTTGAGAAACCTTTGGATACCAGAAATTTCAAGAGCTCATCGTACCATGCCCTTGGAGCTTGCTTGAGTCCATAAAGTGTTTTGTGGAGACGATACACCTTGTCAGGATAATGAGGATTAACGAATCCTTCCGGCTGCGTAACATAGACTTCTTGCTTCAAAGGACCGTTCAGAAATGCTGTCTTCACGTTTATTTGATAAACAGTGAATCCCTTATGTGCAGCATAAGCAAGGAAAATCCTGACCGCTTCCATACGAGCAACTGGTGCAAATAATTCGTCAAAATCAATTCCCTCTTTCTGGCCATAGCCACTAGCCTAGCTTTGTTCTTGATGATCGTGTTTTCTTCATCCATCTTGTTTATCCAGATCCAACGAAGATTTAACGGAATCACATCGTATGGTATGTCAACAAGTTCCCAGACTTTAAGTCTTTCAAATTGTTGAAGTTCAACCGTCATAGATTCGATCCAAGCATGATCAGCCATGGCTTCTTTGATGTTTTTCGGTTCAGCTGTACTCATGGCGAGTACGAACATACAAACATCACCATCGGTGGCTAGTTGTCGCCTTGTACGAACAGGCTGTGAAGGGTTTCCAATTACCTGAACCAAAGGATGTTCTCGGGTCCAATGATGTGTTGAAGGATGTCGTTGGTAGAACGTATGCATATTTGACGGATCAATATGGTGAGTAGAAGACTCTCTAGTTTTGTATACCGGTGTACCGAATGGGTTGTGAAAATCGTCATCGTCAGATACTGCATCGTCTGCTTCATTTGTGTTCTCTGGAGCAATGACAGTAGTTGTGGATGTTGTAGGATCAATTGTTGAAGTGATATTCTGAGGAGGTAAATTTGCAGCAACCCGTGTTGAAGTAGATGAAGTTGTATTCTTTTGTTGACGATGATCGGTATCATCATTCCTATCATGAGTGACAGCGGAAGACTTTGATACAACATGTTTCTCCCCCGTGAAATATTCATCATACATTGGTCCATATAACATTCCCAACTCTTCAAGTGTCGTGTCCACTGTCATATCTACTCTAGGAACATGTTCAGGAACCAGCTTTGAACTTGACGGTTCATTGTTGTGGTCTTGAGTTGCGAGTTCCGTGCGGTTGTGAACGGAAGTCGTTTGTCGTTGTGGATCAGGACTTAAACTATTTTGTTCAAGTGCCAATTCTTGCAATTCATCAAATTTGATATGAATAGTCTCGACTATCAATTTTGTTCTCTTGTTGTACACTCTGTATCCCTTAGACTGAGTTGCATATCCCACTAAAATGCATGCATCACCTTTCTCTTTCATCTTGTCCAGATTTTCACCATCTCGAATAATGTAACACGTACATCAAAAAACATGAAGGTGTTTGAGGGAAGGTTTGCGATCATTAATTATGTGATATGGTGTCTTTTCGTGTCTAGGGATAATTAAGTATCGGTTTTGTGTGTAGCATGCGGTTGATACGGCTTCGGCCCAAAAGAATAATGGTAGTTTTGAAGCAGATAATAATGTTCGAGCAGCCCCAACTAAAGTACGGTTTCGTCTTTCAACAACACCGTTTTGTTCAGGTGTTCTAGCAATAGATGTTTCATGTTCAATCCCTTCGTGTTCAAAATACTTCTTCAGAGTTGAATTCAAGAAATATGTGCCTCTGTCAGTACGTACCACTTTTACTTGAGCTTGAAGACCACGTTGTATCAGCTTAAGGAAGTTAATGAGAACCTCAAGTGTTTCATCCTTGGACCGTAAGAAGAGGGTCCACGTGTACCTTGAATAGTCATCGACAATTACCATAACATATTTCTTCCCATTGATGGTTTGAACACGCATGGGGCCACACAAATCTATATGAAGAAGATCTAACCGTCCTTTAGAGCTTGGTGTAGTCTTTGTCTTGAAACTACTCCGTTTAGCTTTACAAATCTCACTAGAAGAACAAAGATGATCTTTGATGAATTTCAAGTTAGGAAGGCCTCGCACAATATCTTTCTTGGAAAGAAAGTTGATGGTATCAAAGTTAAGATGAGATAAACGTTGATGCCGTAACCAAGCTTGAGTAGTTGAAGCTTTAGCCATGAAACAGATTGGAGTTGAAGATGTGGAGTCTTGTATTGAAATAGTGTAGAGATCAGTACCCCGTGTTCCGGTAAGTAAGTCATTCCCATCATAATCACGAACAAAACATGTCTTCTTTCTAAAAGCAACCTCCAAATCCGCATCACAGAATTGACCGACCGAGAAAAGATTGTGATTGAGCCCTTCGACGTAGTAAACCCTTTTGATAGTGATATTCCCCTGAACCAAGTCTCCATATCCTAGGATCGGTGCAAATTGATCATTTTCGAATCGGACCGTACCCAGGAACTTCTCCACGAAGTTAATTAGAAGCTTGAGATTCCCCGTCATGTGCTTTGTGCATCCGGATTCCAGTATTAAGAGAATATTTCGATCACCTGCAGAATAATTAGAACACGATGGAGCATTTGCTAAATTGGATTCCATGTTAGTTGTGATTTCCGATTCATTAGTTTCCCTAGTTTCATCACTTAGAGGCATAGTAACACTCGTTGTCACATTTTCTGTCCTAACCTTAGGCATCCATTTATATCCTGGAGGACATTGATTAGCAAACCACCATTTCCAAGACTTGCTAGCAGACTCATATAATTCCTGAATTTTGCTTCTACGGTTCTTAGTGGTGGAGTCTGATGCATTACTTTTCTTGGGGGGGTTGCACCAGAATGGTTCACTTTGCGTTTAGGTTTTCTAGCACTAATAGGCATCGCAGTTTGCTTCTTAGTTCTAGTATCTACGCCTTTGACATTATTCGAAACACACATAGCATGATTAGCATTAGCACACTTTCCACATTTCACACAAACAAACTTAACATTCAAAGCATTCAAAGTTGAATCATTCAAATCGTCATTACACGCGATTACAGACGTTTTATTCTTAGAAACATTGAAAATCCTAGGGTGGTCTTCTACTTCCTTCATCTTCCCTTGACTTTTGTTTTGCCAAACCTTTTCATTCATTTGAGTGCTCTTAAGCTGAGGCCGGCTAACACTAGCAGTGGGAACTACTCTTGTAGTAAAAGACACACGTCTATTAGTGTTTGTAGAAGTCTGAGGTGATTGAATTTCTTTGTTTTGTGTGGGTTTAGTGTCCAATCTATGCATCCCTGGTTTAATCACGTTAGTGTTCTTAGTGCTTTGTGATCGAATATTTGTTTTGGGAGTATTCTGTGGTAACCTATCCTTCCCATCCATCTTGGGGGCAAACCCAGGTTTTGCAAATGCAGAATTAGAGAAAACAGATGGTTTTCTAAAGACAGAGGGTCTAGTCACTTTTTGCGCATTGGGTTGTCTCACAACAGGTTTCTTAACATTAGGTTCCACAATTTTCCCACCCATCTTAGTAACGAGTTTCTTCAACTCAGCTATCGCTAGTTCCCTGTCTTGTAACTGAGCTTTCAACCCTTTAATTTCCAAACTCTGTTCATTCATTTCACGAAACGTTTTGGAAAGTTTTTCTTGCAAGTTATTATCATGTGGAAAACTACCAACGTCTTTTTGCAAAGCAAGTTCAAGAGAATGACAATGTTTTTGAAGGAAATCAGTTTTGTGTTGAAGTAACTCAAAAGCCGTTTTATCAACATTTTCTTTACGTTTCAAAAGCTCAAGTTCAAGACGCTCACATTCTTTGATTTTATCAAGATTTTTGCATGCAACATCAGAATATTCATCGATATCATCACAAGATTGAAGAGTAACACACAAAATGTCTTTGGAGAGACATTCTTCTAAGAGTAGATCATATTCGTTTGAAAAATCTGATTTGTCAGTTTGGAGTTCATCAATTTCTTTTTCAAGAGACTCGACATATTTCAAGTCATCAAACATTTCAGACCGAATAAAGTTTTCAAACTCAAGAACATGTTCTTTTATTATCTTTAATGTAAGAAATTTGTGCAAATTCTTTTAATGTCTATTTTTTGTTCCTCGACTCGACTCGAATTGATATCCAATTTAAACGTGGATTAATTGTTCTTGGTGAATGGTACTCGTTTGGTATTTAAAACTATAAGCTATTTAATCTATTAAAAAAATAAATATTTAGTAAAAACTAATTTTCTACAAAAAAAATCTTAATTAAAACTAATTTAAACAAAACTATTTAAAAGTTCTAATTTAAACTATTTAAAATTAAAACTATTTGAAAAGAAATTACTTTTAAACTACTAAACCTATTTAAAAAGAAATTTTTTTTAAATCTTAATTAAACAAATAAACTAATTAAAAACTATTTTTATAAAAACTATTAATTAAAATTAACTAAAATTAAACAAGTAATTTTTATTTTTATTTTTCTTAAACTTTATAAAAGATAAATTTATAAAAACTTTTAAATTAAAATTTAACTAAACTAATACTTGTATTTAAACTAATAATCAAAACTGACAGCTAATTAAATTGAAACTATCTTAATTAAAAGGGGTGTAAATAAAATCAAAAGGTGAACTAGAACAATTGGCAAACGCGTTGGGTTATTAAACTGGTGGTCGCGGGTTCGAGTCCTAGGAAGGACACTTTTTGTTAATATATTTTTGGAATTAAAATTTTTGGCAGTTTAAACCATATCAGATTAAATGAATCTGATAGCTTAATATATCAGCTAAATAAGATCCAAACAGCATAACAATCAAACAAAGCAGAATAAAAATAAGAAAATAGCTAAACAAGAAAATAAGAAAATCTACACTCCACAAAATTAAATAAGCTAAGAATAAGCAAAGCTAGATAAAACGAAATCAAACAAGCTATAAGACCTACTAAGCAAATCTAAATTAATCAATAGGTAAACAAAATACTACTAACTCAAATTCAGAACAAGTAAACTACTCAGCAAAACTAGCATAGCAATCCCAGCCAAACTATCACATACAAAGCTAAAACAGCAAAGCAAGATTAAGCAGCAGGACTAACGCAAATAAGAACTTAATGAAATTAAATAAGCTAACAATTCCTATCCAGTATCACTCAGCTAAGACAATGAATTAAATAAGCAGATCTAAAAAAACTGACTATAAGCAAACGTAAAGCAGATTAAAACTAGCAGACCTAAAGTAAATAAAGCTCAAATCAGAAATCAATTATTTAGACGAACCAAACAGTAAGATTAATCTAAAACTTTGCAAATCAAAAGAAAATTAAACCTGATGACGATAACCTTTGCGACGAAGGAAGGTGCTGAACCCCCTTGTAAAACCGAAACGACACCACCTTACCCAAATATCAACATCATCATCGAAAAACATCACCTCTCGAACTACGAACCAGCTTGAACCAAAAACACCCTTCGAAGAGTTTTTATGATCTTCCTAGTGGGGGAAAATTATCAACCACTTTTACTTTTATTTAACAATTTAATAATTATAATAAAAACAAATAATAATAATATTGATAAAAACAGATTGAAAATTAAATATCAGGAAACTTAAACAGAAAAAAAATAAGACACGAATTAAACTAAAATTATTTTTTATTAATAACTGAAAATTGAGTACAATACTTTTGAAAGAAAATTACAATTAACCTAATATCTAATTTTGCATAAAATAAAAATAAAATAAAAATGGCACTCCTCAACATTACAGAATGAATGGGTTTTTATAGGGAAACCCTAAAAACCTTGCTGGTGAAACTTGGTGAGCAAGGAGAGTGGTCAGAGCCGCTCTTTCTTCTCTCTCTTTTCCTTTTCTTGATCAAACGGTGGGTATGAAGCCTCTTCATGCGGATTGCCAAGGTGGAGTGATATTGTGCTAGTTGTGCTTCTTTCTTGCTGACTTGGCTCTCTCTTATTGGTGGATTGGTTACTGGAGAGGTGTTTCCACCAATCAGGGAGGAGAGAGAATGCCACATCACTTAGCTTACACCCATCTTCAATCTCCGAAAAGAATGGGGAATTAATTTCCAGCGCTTGTATCATCACACGCTTGGGGTAAGAAACCCCCAAATTGGGTTAATTAGGGTTTGGGGGTGGAAAAGATGTAACTGGTCATTTTTGGGGTTGAGAGAGTGTGCATAGGTTGTATCGAAACTTTTTGTGATGTGTGTTTGTTTGTTGCCCGAGTAAAAGAAAGTTAAATACAACTTTTCATTTGTTTACAAAAACTGACCAATTTTAATAGTTGACCTAAAGGCCTTAAAGCCCAATCTTCCTAAACGTCCAAAATTTGTAACTTGTTTATCTTGGGCTTGTAGCCCAGTACTCTTCAATCCGTCCATTTATAGTGAATATGGGCCTAATTTTTGGGCTTGTACTCCTTTCTAGATAATGATTATTTCACAAATGGGCTTTTGGGCCCATTAACTAAATGTGGGACCCACTAGGCCCATTAACCTTTGAAATATTAAATCCTCTAAAAAGGACTTGTCATTTGGCTTCTCGATCTTTCTTTTAAACCCGTGTCGATTTTGCCGGCTTCGTGATCTTAGGTACACTTTTGGTTCTTTGACTTTGACTTTGTCTCTTTCTTGGACTTTTCTTCAACAATTGACCGTGAAATCACGTGTTTTCTCTCCTTTTGATCTTTTGTACCTATTTCACACAAAAACACAAAACCACGCGTAATTCCGACTTTTACGATATTAAACACATGATTAGGTCTTGTTTTTCCTTGATTTTAGTGGCAAGAGGATAAGTGTTTACACACTTATTAAATCCCCTACACTTGACCATTGCAATGACCCCATGCAATTCATAATTTTAAAGCATAAAGTTACATTTTTCTCATAATTAACCCATCTTGGTCTTTATTAAGATATACTATTACTACTACGGTAAAGAGATAAAAACTTTAAAGGAAACAAAAAGTTATAACAATTTATTAACTTGGAAATTATATGATGGAAGAAACTCGTAAAGAAATCTAAGACTTAAATTAGGGTTTTGGTGTTATGAATATTAATCATCCTCAAGTTTCACGTTCCCCATACCAAGCTTAAAAACGAGATCATTGTTTTTCATAAGTTCTTAGGTTAAAACCAGTTATATAAGACAACTGTGTAATACTCTTTCTCCAATTCCTAAGTTGTATCTCTAGCTTTTAAGGATTGTCATTCACCCGTAGGATCATTTGACTTATTTTATAATTATTAGTCCAAAAATGAAGGCAAAACGGTGCAAACCTGACACTCAAAACCTAAACTCGTCCTCAAAAACGTTGTCACTAAAATAAGCCCACATCAAGGATAATTTAACACGATTTGGGGAATAAATTTCTGGATCCGAAATTTGGCCAATAGTACTACTTATTAATTATTCCTCCAAAGTCATGTAGACTTTATGTGGAGTTTAGAAAGATCACATCATATACCCTTAGTCTCTTTAAGATGTAAAAATGCTCCTCATCTATTGTCCACACCCTAAGGCTCCTTGAACGATAAACAAGGGAATTGATTTTTTTGATCAATTTTTATTCAACACTTACCATGCCATACACCCTAAGGCTCTAATGACACGGTTCGTGCTACATGCCCCACACCCTAAGGCTCCTTGAGGTCATGTTTTAATCTTATTCTTTCTTTATTTATGATATATATATTAGGCCAAATTCCGCGGTCCCATGGTCTGAATACCTCCTACTTAGTGGTTATGAGCCACCTTAGTCGGAAGTCCACAACGCTGGCACCCTCAATGTGTTCATGCTTTAATTACAAGGAGATAAAAGATTTGGCTAAGAGCTAAGATATCGAATCTACACCGCAAAAATCCTCATTTATTAAGCAATTAAATATACAAGCGAGAAGAAAGAGCCACAAAAACTCATATAAGCAAGTTTTAACCCTTAAACTTATTATCAACTCTCTCATCTCTCGTTCTCCACAATTTAAAATCTCAAGGAATGAGACTCGTGGATGCTTAGCCTAATAAACCAATTAAGGTCCATATGGTTAAGGATACTAGCTAGAGTAAACTTTGATAAGTAAACCCGGGTTGAGTCAAAATATTCACGACGGGCCTAATCTATCAAAGACATCTAAACTTGTTAAAACCATTTTATTTATTTATTTATGACTTTATTCTTGAAATGAAAAATATAAATACGATGCGATGACAAAAGGAAAGAAAATAAAAGGAAAATACTACTAGGCCAATATAGATCAAAAATTTTGAAAAATGTTGAAAAAAAAATTAATTTTTCCGGTTAAATGAGGTCAAATTCATGGAAAAACCCACTAAAATTCGATAGAAGTCCCCCCTACACTTAATATAAACATTGTCCTCAATGTTTAAGCATGTGGGAGAATAAACTCCCCTACACTTAGGACATTGAGTACGTTGTTTAAATCGAGCTAAGGAAAAGACAACTAAAGTGATCAAATTTTCACGTTTTATTTATATACAAGATTGAATCACAATAGCAAAAACTTATCGAAGAAACCGGGTACACGGAAACACGAGATCACGGGTCGCGTCAAAAACACCAAAAGTGGATCATTAAAGCACATGTCCCTGCACAATCACAACACAAACAACCTACTTGGCTCCCCCTACACTTATTGGTGGAAATGGGTGAAGGTGAAACAAAGTCATATAAGGAATACCCCATGAAAATCCACCCGGGTCAAACACATAATTTCCATCACGAAAGGAAATAAACCCCGAGGTGGTAAAATCACATAAGGCAAAGAAAAGTGGGGTATCCTTAGGCAACGATCTTTTAAATGAAAGGATGGTATGGTGATATAGTAATGATAGCACAAAATTTTCTATTCCGGGATCAAACACCGATTCCTTAACGGGAAAATAGCAAGTGGTGTTGACATTTAAGCTCAAAATATTATAATCCAAAGTAGGAAAGTCGTCCTCTTCCAAACTTGATGTGAAAACATAAGTATCATCGGAGTCATAGGAGAACTCATCCTCGTGAGGAAAATAGGTATTTAGAAAGATATCTAAATCCTCCTCAAATGAAATATCCTATAAAGTAGGAATGATCTCTAAGAGTGTAGGATCCTCCTCAAAAGTCATTACTTCTAAAATTGGGGTATAAAAGTCAAAAGGAGTCTCCATAATGGAAGAATCACTTATAGAGATATGAGGTGCATTAAGGTCATGCGGTGGGTCATCAAAAATAATAAGATCACTTAAAGAAGTGTCATCATCGTAATCATCAAAGATTGGTGGATCAAAAGTGGGAGGGTCAAAAGTGGGTGGGTCAAAAGGTGGGTCGTCTAAGCCGAAGATAGTGTGATCACTTAAAGAAGTGTCATCACTATAAGTATCGTAAATAGGAGTTTCAAAAATTTGAGGCTCTAAGGGAAGGGATGAAGTTATCACAAAATCATTTTGATTAGACTTTTAAATTCCAAAAGGATTAATAAAAATCTCTTCATTATCATAATTGAGAACATCAATCATATTGACCGACTCTTTTCCATTTGATTTAGTTGTGATTTTTCCCATTTTAAAAACTTGTTGTTCATCCCTAACCCTAAGAATTAACTCCCCTTCGGCCACATCAACTAAGGCTTTTCTGGATCGTAAGAATGGTCTACCAAGTATTAACGGAATACGAGGATCCGTCTCATAGTCGACGACGACAAAGTCCACGGGAAAAGTGAATGTACCAACTCGAACAAAAACATCTTCAACAATACCAACGGGGTATGCGAGAGTTCTATTAGCTAACTCGAGAGTCATGCGAGTCGGTACAAGGTCGGGTAATGATAATTGTTTCCATACCGAGAGTGGCATAGTATTGATGCTAGCGCCGAGATCCGCTAAAGCCATACAATCATCAATTTGAGGAAACGAGCAAGGTAACACGAATCGTTCGGGATCTCCTAGCTTTTCGGGAAGCTCTTTGAGAAGAATCGCGGAACAATTCTCATTTAAACGAGTATTAACGAGCTCTACTATTTTTTTCTTTCTTATTGAGCAAATCTTTGAGCATTTTGACAAATTTAGGCATTTGAGCAAGTGCTTCAATAAGGCTAATGTTAACATTCACTTAAGAAATCATTTTCAAAAAGTTAGAAACATGAACGTCATCTTTGGTGAGCACTTTAGCCTTGTCTAACCTAGAGGGATAAGGGATATTGGGCTTAGTCGTTGAAGGTTGAGAAGGAGAACGACTCGCTTCTTGAACAACCTTATGGTTAGGCTCATTAGGCAATGGAGCAATAGTACTAGGAGTGGTAATAGGAGGGATCACCAAAGGGGGAGTAGGATTACTCATTATGACCTCCGGGCCTTGTCTCTCCTTTATGGGCGAAGAGATGGAAGGTCCCACTAAAGTGACTCCACTTTGAGTAGTGATAGCACTCAAATTAGCACGAGGGTTAATCTCGGTATTAGAAGGTAAGGCTCCTTGGGGTCTAAGGGCTTGCAACATTTGTACGAACTTCCTATCGGTGGACTCTTGCATTTGTTTCATAGTTTTCTCATGTTCGGTCAATTTTTGTAGAACCAAGTCCATTTGAGGATTATGCATGTTCATTTGATTATACCCTTGATTGTTAAACCCTTGATTATGAAACCCTTGATTTTGAAATTGATTAGGATTTTGAAAGCCTTGATTTTGAAAACCTTGATTATTAAAGCCTTGATTTTGAGTATTAAACCCTTGATTTTGCCCTTGAAAATTCCTTTGATTTTGGTTAAAACCCCTTGTATTTGAATTCCCTTGAAAATTACCCTTTGAGGACCTTGGTTCCTATTTTGGTATTGGGTATTTTAGGCGGGTGAGGGTGGTCTTTGTGGAGCTACAAAACCCGGGGGAGCCAAATAGTTAGTACTCTTATAAGACAAATGGTTAACATCAACATTTGGTTTGAAGTAAACCCTCTCATTTGCATTGGTGTTATAAGCGTAAACTTGTTGTTGTTGATTGTAAACCTTGTCACAATTAAAATACCAATGTGGTCCACCACAAGTCTCACACGTTTCACAAGTTTCTTTTAAGGCATTTACTTGAACATTGATGGCTTTGGTATTGTTAGCGGTTTGTAGAGCAATTGATTCAACAAGCGAAGTAAGCTTATCAATTCTTTTGTCGTTCTCACTAGTACTAGCACTTGCCATAGTAGCCCTAACACTCTTGGTTTGTACTTTTGCCTTGTTTTCGATTATTGCCCAAGCCTCGTTCATGGATTTCACAAGAATATTGCCCCCCGCGGCACTATTAAGTGAGTCTTGGTCATTAAGAGTTAAACCATTGTAAAATGTATTGATTTGATGCACTTCAGTGAAACCATGTTGTGGACATTTTCGTAAAAGCTCCTTAAAACGATCCCAAGACTCACTACACGTTTCCCCATATTTTTGTTCAAAGGTAATGATGTCATTCCTTAAAGAGGTGGTCCGTGATGGTGGGAAAAAGTAGTTAATGAACTTGGTCTCTAAATCCACCCATGTAAGAATGCTTTGGGGTGGTTCCTTATCAAGCCAAATCCGGGCTTGTCCTTCGAGGGAAAAAGGAAAGAGCAACAAATGTATTGCTTCTTGAGTTACCCCATTGTATTTCACCGTATTAGTCAAATGAATAAATCTCTTAATATGATCATGGGGGTCATCTTGGGAACGACCCAAAAATGGTGTAGCGGAAACCATTTGAATAAAACCCGTTTTGATTTCAAAATTATTTGCTCCTATTTCGGGGACAACGATAGCGTCATCGTTTCCCTCAACGTGTGATTGCAAAATCTCGATCATAGGTCGGTTATCCATTGCCATCGTATTGTCAAAAGCGCGATTCTCGGGATCGGCTTGAGTGACGGTCTTTTTGTTCTTCTTCTTCTTTTTGGAAGAATTAGAAATATTTGGTACATGATGAGATGGCATTTATACATGATCTCATCGTTCTTTTCGGGCTTTAAATGCATAAAAATGTCATAAAATACCATATATATGCTTGTGTTTGTTTACTTGTGTATTTTAGGTATGGATATCGTGAAAAAGACAAAAGATCACAAGATACAAGGAAAAACGGACACGAGAAACGAAGCCGCACAAAGAACCGGGCCCTAATCATGGAATATTCAACAAATACCCTTGAAGACTTGAAGACAAGCAAGATTGATCCTCCAAGAATGAAGAAATGACACTTAAAACCCTTGTATATTAATAATTACAAGTTTGGTCCCTTAAGTTTGTCAAAATTACAAAAAGGTCCTTCAACTTTGAAGAAATGACAAGATTGGTCCCTCAACAAAATCAATTTGTCAATTATGGTCCCTCATGAAGATTAAGAGACATTGAAGACCTTTGAAGATCAAGATTGTCCAAGAACAGCCCTTGAAATATTCAAAAATGACAAAAACAATCCTTTGAAACCCTTTTCCAAAACTTGGTGCCAAAAATGTCAAGATGGGAAAGATATTAACAAAGCAAAACGGGTTTTAGGGCTTAAAACTTCATTTGCCAAAAAAATCAAAGGACAAGGACTGAAGTTGCCAAATGAAACATTCAAATCCAAAAAGGGCGCCTAACACTACCTGTTCCCCCAAAATCGGATCAAAGGAGTAACTATTCACATTTCACCACTCCCAGAATTTACCTTCACTTAAACAAGATTAAAATACAATTAACCTTGCACACGCATGATTCACACATGCAGAAAGCAAACCCACACCTAAAAACCCCAATCCCACAACTGTGGACCCTACCCCCAATTCCCCATTCCACCAATCAGAGCACACCTTGGCCTCCAAGGCATGTGACGTGTCCACAATCAACAACCATGATCTTTTGCTTCATCACAACGCCAAAAGGAACGGCTTAGATCAAATTTGGACAACTCATACCTCAAAATCGTCAAGGGCAAATTTGGGAATTTCTAGTGATTAGGGTTTTGTTTTTAGGATTCTAGATTATTCTATGAGTAGTATAAAAGGAGACCCAAGCCTGTTGGTGATCCCTTGTTCCAGTTTTCTAGCTTCTCACTTGTAATTCCTTTTTAATAAAATAAAAGTTTGGTTTTTGTTTAAAACAAGTATAATTCCTTTTTAGCTTTGTTAAAAGTTGTGTATGGTGTTGAAGCTAAGATTTTGAGTTCCACTTTTGATATTTGGTTGAATAATTTTGAGTTTCAAAATTATTCAAAGGTTTCTGAAAGTTGAGTTCTTGGTAAGGATTTGATTTTCAGGTTTTGGTGTTAAGAGGTTAAGTAATCAGTAATATAGTGTTATCAAAACGTGTTTGATAAGGTTGAAAAGTTTTTGGAAGAGTTTTTAAAAGAAAGAAAAGAATCAGAAATATATAGTTTATGCTTGTATTTTTGTGTTCTTTTTGATTTGTCTTAAGCAGGTTGAAAAGGTTGTTGATCCAAGGATCTGCACCAACCCTAGTTGGTAAGGAGGTGGATTATACATCCACTAGGGCCTTGGATGTAAGGCCCTAAGGTATTCACTTTGTCTCTTTGGAAATTTTCAGAAAATAGTAGTTCTTGTGATCTGGTTTGATTTGAAGTTATTTTGTGTTTAAATTGTTGAATTTGTGTTGGTATGCATGTTGGATGATAATAGGATCAGTTAGAATAGGATTTAAGGTACTTTTGTTTGATAAAAATTGAAAACAAATTTTTAACAGGGTGTTTGGATTAGCATTTTAGCAGGGTAAAGTTCTTGATGTGTGATTTTCAGAGGTGTTAGAGAAGTGTTATAGGTATAAGTTAGGTTGCTTGTAGGTATTAGATTGGATTGGATCAAGTTTTGAAGCATATAGTGTGTTAAAAAAGGAAAAGTGTATTTAAAATCTGCATAAGTCTATTTGTGCTTAATTTTCATGGTTTTGGAAGCTTGAATCTAGCATACTGTTAGGGTTTAGATTATATTAGGTTTGCAGATTGATTACATACCATTTGGTGAGTGTTTGTGCCAAATTTGGGCATTTGAAGTTGGCTAGAGTGCATGTAATAAGCTTAAACAGTCCCAGACCTGCACAATTTTATCAGCAACCTTAAGTGCTCTTGTGTGTATTTGATTTGTGAACATTCTTGGTGCTAAGTGTTTATCCTTGCTTGCATTGACTCCTTGTGCTCCAAAGAGCACAAGGGTGCCCCATTTGTCCATAAGCAATACCAAATAAACACATAGCCAAGCTCCTCTTGGTGGTTAATCAGTTGTGAAGCAAAACAGAAACAAGGCACTTGTTCATCTGTGTTCAACTCAAGACCTGGATACATTTTGGTCCTTGATTTGGTTTAATCCTTGGCTAAAAAGTGATATTGGATTGGATTGTAAGGTTAACAAGGTCATAGATTGGTTTGGAAAAGAAAAAAAATAAAAAAAAATAAGAAGTGCAAAAAGGGGTTGCTCAGCCTCGAACCCTGGTCATCACACTCACACACATCATCCTTAACCGTTGCGCCCTTGGGTCTTTTACTGACCAAGGTTGCAAAGGTTATTTACTTAACCACTTTTTCATCTTGTGCTTATTTAAAAAGCCGTGGCTTATTTCCCCATTTCCAGCTTATTTGCTTTGAGTTTTTGGCTTATTTGATTTTTCCTAGGGTCATTATAGGGTTATAGACTTTTCTAGCTAATTTTTATATTTTTCCTTTTATTTAATTATTTTCTAGGATTTATTTATTATACGTTTTTTATTAAGTCATTAAAAAATAGAAAAAAGATTTTTAATTTATAGGAAAAATAATTTTTAGTGTTTAAAATAATATTTTGAGGTTTACAGCTTATTAGGGTTTTAATTTGGCTTATTTTTAGTTTTATATTATTTTAAGTTTTTTTATAAACTTTAAACATTTTTATAAAATTATTAAAAAGGTTTTAGGAGCTCTAATTTGTGTTTTTCTCTTAGTTAGAATATTTAGGATTTTTGAGAATTTTTTAGAATTTATTTGAAGACTTTTTATTTTTAGGAATATTTTAATATTATTTTATTAATTAAATTTCAAAATTTTATTTTTATTTCTTTTTCATTTTTCTTAGGTTCTTTATCATTAATTAGGATTACTTCCATTTTTAGAATATTTTTATAGCTTTTAGATTTATTTTTATAATTATTTTAAGTTTAATTAGTTTTTAATTAGTTTAAATCATTTTTAGAGTTTTAAAAATAGTTTTAATAGCTTTTAATTTTTAGAAAATTACTTTTTAGTCTCCTAATAATATAAGTTAAGTAATTATTCAATAAAATCATATTTTAGACATTTTAATTAGTTATATTTAATTTTAGGGCTTTAATTAGCATTTAAAATTAAATATTTAATTAATAAAAGGTTTTAAAATATCTTTGTTGGATTTTTATCTTTATTTATATTATTTTAGACTTCTTTTTAGTCTTTTTAATTCTTGATTTTGTTTTTGATCTTAGTATAATAATTTTTAATTTGGGTAGTTTTTCACGACTTTACGTCTTTTACGTCGTAGTTTAATTTTAACGTAACCGTCTTTCATCTTCTCATCCCCATTCTTCTCAATATTAATCTCAAATAACTACAAGTTAATTCACACACATATACCTCCTTGGGAAACGAACTTTTTCTTCTCTTTTAAGTATATGGGTCATTAACACTTGATTTTTCTTAAAGTCATTTGTTCGATACTTACCGCTATTTACGCTCTTTTCCTAAAGAGTAGTAAAACTCTACAACCAGTACATCACTTGGTATGTGTGCACGCGTGCGAGTGCGCATACAACTAAACACAAGGAATGAGGTAGGAGACCTCGGTCGACTTTGAGAGGAAAGGGATTATCCCTCTCGAGGTTCAATATTAAAAAGCTACGAAAAATATATACGTAATACTACTTGAGTTGGCAAACCAATAGTCGGTCGTCCCTCTCAATATATGCACAAGCAAGCGGGGAAACGAGGTGGCACAAAGCACTTAAAAACCTTTTTCCTTAGACGGCCTTTTATAGCGCGTCGCCTTATACCCACCTTATAGTTTGTATAAATCGAGTTCAAACTTTTTACTAGTATTTATCTATTTTGCCTTGATTTTTTTGTTTTTTATTCGAATACAATAGCTAGGTGATGAAATCCCAACTAAGGTCTTATTTGTAAATAGGTAAATTAATTGTTCTACGTAATATAATATAGTAAAAGAAAAATCTTTTTGTATTTTTTTTAAGAAAAATATATATTCACAATAAAAAGCGAAAGAAATCAAAATAAGAAAAATAACAATAATACGTAATATTTTTGGTGTAATACTTTAGGAAAAGTATTACTTTTGGATTTTTTAACTTTTTTGGTGCAAATCTTAGGAAAGAGTTTGCTTTTGAAGATTTTTAATTTTTTTGTATTTTTAAGTTTTGGATTTTTTTTATGTGTTTTTGATTTTTTAACAAGAAAATAACGTTCAAAATTGAACGGATCCCAAAATCCAAAGCTTCTCACGAAAAATCGTCAATCGTAACGAGCAAAGCGGCAGCGGCGCCAATTTAATGTAAGTATTTTGTGCAAATTCTTTTAATGTCTATCTTTTGTTCCTCGACTCGACTCGAATTGATATCCAATTTAAATGTGGATTAATTGTTCTTGGTGAATGGTACTCGTTTGGTATATAAAACTATAAGCTATTTAATCTATTAAAAAAAGAAATATTTAATAAAAACTACTTTTCTACTAAAAAATCTTAATTAAAACTAATTTAAACAAAACTATTTAAAAACTCTAATTTAAACTATTTAAAATTAAAACTTTTTGAAAAGAAATTACTTTTAAACTACTAAACCTATTTAAAAGGAAAATATTTTTAAATCTTAATTAAACAAATAAACTAATTAAAAACTATTTTTATAAAAACTATTAATTAAAATTAACTAAAATTAAACAAGTAAATTATATTTTTATTTTTCTTAAAATATAAAAGATAAATTTATAAAAACTTTTAAATTAAAATTTAACTAAACTAATATTTGTATTTAAACTAATAATAAAAACTGACAGCTAATTAAATTGAAACTATATTAATTAAAAGGGGTGTAAATAAAATCAAAGGGTGAACTAGAACAATTGGCAAACGCGTTGGGTTATTAAACTAGTGGTCGCGGGTTCGAGTCCTAGGAAGGACACTTTTTGTTAATATATTTTTGGAATTAAAATTTTTGGCAGTTTAAACCATATCATATTAAATGAATCTGATAGCTTAATATATCAGCTAAATAAGATCCAAACAGCATAACAATCAAACAAAGCAGAATCAAAATAAGCAAATAGCTAAACAAGAAAATAAGCAAATCTACACTCCACAAAATTAAATAAGCTAAGAATAAGCAAAGCTAGATAAAACGAAATCAAACAAGCTATAAGACCTACTAAGCAAATCTAAATTAATCAATGGGTAAACAAAAATACTACTAACTCAAATTCAGAACAAGTAAACTACTCAGCAAAACTAGCATAGCAATCCCAGCCAAACTATCATATACAAAGCTAAAACAGCAAAGCAAGATTAAGCAGCAGGACTAACGCAAATAAGAACTTAATGAAATTAAATAAGCTAACAATTCCTATCCAGTATCACTCAGCTAAGACAACGAATTAAATAAGCAGATCTAAACAAACTGGCTATAAGCAAACGTAAAGCAGATTAAAACTAGCAGACCTAAAGTAAATAAAGCTCAAATTAGAAATCAATTATTTAGACGAACCAAACAGTAAGATTAATCTAAAACTTTGCAAATCAAAAGAAAATTAAACCTGATGACGATAACCTTTGCGACGAAGGAAGGTGCTGAACCCCCTTGTAAAACCGAAACGACACCACCTTACCCAAATATCATCATCATCATCGAAAAACATCACCTCTCGAACTGTGAACCAGCTTGAACCAAAAACACCCTTCGAACAGTTTTTATGATCTTCCCAGTGGGGGAAAATTATCAACCACTTTTACTTTTATTTAACAATTTAATAATTATAATAAAAACAAATAATAATAATATTGATAAAAACAGATTGAAAATTAAATATCAGGAAACTTAAACAGAAAAAAAATAAGACACGAATTAAACTGAAATTAATTTTTATTAATAACTAAAAATTGAGTACAATACTTTTGAAAGAAAATTACAATTAACCTAAAATCTAATTTTGCATAAAAGAAAAATAAAATAAAAATGGCACTCCTCAACATTACAGAATGAATGGGTTTTTATAGGGAAACCCTAAAAATATTGCTGGTGAAACTTGGTGAGCAAGGAGAGTGATCAGAGCCGCTCTTTCTTCTCTCTCTTTTCCTTTTCTTGATCAAACGGTGGGTATGAAGCCTCTTCACTCGGATTGCCAAGGTGGAGTGATATTGTGCTAGTTGTGCTTGTTTCTTGCTGAATTGACTCTCTCTTATTGGTGGATTGGTTATTGGAGAGGTGTTTCCACCAATCAGGGAGGAGAGAGAATGCCACATCACTTAGCTTACACCCATCTTCAATCTCCGAAAAGAATGGGGAATTAATTTCCAACGCGTGTATGATCACACGCTTGGGGTAAGAAACCCCCAAATTGGGTTAATTATGGTTTGGGGGTGGAAAAGATGTAACTGGTCATTTTGGGGGTTGAGAGAGTGTGCATAGGTTGTATCGAAACTTTTTGTGATGTGTGTTTGTTTGTTGACCGAGTAAAAGAAAGTTAAATACAACTTTTCATTTGTTTACAAAAACTGACCAATTTTAAAAATTGACCTAAAGGCCTTAAAGCCCAATCTTCCTAAACGTCTAAAATTTGTAACTTGTTTATCTTGGGCTTGTAGCCCAATACTCTTCAATCCGTCCATTTATAGTGAATATGGGCCTAGTTTTTGGGCTTGTACTCCTTTCTAGATAATGATTATTTCACAAATGGGCTTTTGGGCCCATTAACTAAATGTGGTACCCACTAGGCCTATTAATCTTTGAAATATTAATTCTTCTAAAAACGACTTGTCATTTGGCTTCTCGATCTTTCTTTTAGGCCCATGTCGATTTTGCCGGCTTCGTTATCTTAGGTACACTTTTTGTTCTTTGACTTTGTCTCTTTCTTGGACTTTTCTTCAACAATTGACCGTGAAATCCCGTGTTTTCTATCCTTTTGATCTTTTGTACCTATTTCATACAAAAACACAAAACCAAGCGTAATACCGACTTTTACGATATTAAACACATGATTAGGTCTTGTTTTTCCTTGATTTTAGTGGCAAGAGGATAAGTGTTTACACACTTATTAATCTTCATATTTGGTATTAGAAGTTCTTTCACAATCGCAGTTATGTCGTGAGGAATCTCGGTTTTCCACTTATCCTTTTGACGTTTTTCCCAATCGCGTTCTACAATTGATTGAACATTTTCAATGTGGTGTTTAAGAAAACCAAGTGTTTTTCTACTTTTGCTTTTAGAAGCATCTAGAGGCAAATAGTTAATATATTTAAAAACATTAGTTTTCCTCTTAGCGGCAAACGCTTTCTTCCATTGAATTCTTCGCTGTTTGCATTCTAAAAACAATTCCTCACGAGACTTCTGTTTTTGTGGAGTGAAAAGACCATAAAGACTGTTTAGATAAGCATAGTTATATGGTTTCACAAAATCTTTATTGACCGGTGATCTACTCTCCTCATCCCAAAGGGACGTCTCTTTACTATCTAGGTTAGCTACTAGGCAGTCATTATCAGTCCATTCGGACTCATCAAGATATAAGTGAGGGTTAGCAGCTTGAGCTTTTTCGAGGTACTTGGGGGTGGCAAAGCTAGGTTGACCCTTGAAAAATGACGGAGGTGCTATCATTCTAACAATTTGAATAGAGTCATGCGTTTTATAAACAACTTTTTTCAAAAATCGACTTGTTCTTCGAGATCCTTTACTTTTTCAGTATCTTTGCCTTGTCTATTTTTGAAATCTTGTTTTAATGTTTCAACCTCTTGTTTCTTCTCGTCAAGAATTTTAGCAGAATCGGTGGTATTCATCGAAAGTCTCTGTTCAAGTTCATTAACTTTTGTTGTGGCAAGGTACGTTTTTTGACGTTCATCACTTAATAAAACATTAAATTGACGTTTTTCCTTAGTTAACAAAGCAAGAGCTTCGTTGTATTTATTTTCAAAATCGTCCTTTTTAATGTTGATGACACGACATTTGTACCCCTCAAGCTCTTTGATCTTTTGAAGAAGCTCAGCCCTATAACTATCAATGGTCTCACTAGATTTTATGAGAGCGGCTTTGCTTTCTTCAAAGTTTTGAGTGAGCGCTGCGTTTGCCTTCTTTAATTGCTTTTGACTCTTTCTATTTTCATTGACATCTTTTTTTAAACTAGCAATTAAATTAGCAAGCGCGACACGCTCCTCGTCATCATACTCATTTGCATGTTGATCATCCTCAAACTCATTATTGCACATGTCTGATTAATCGGGTGTGGTATTGCTATCAACCATTTCTATCAAACACGTGTCAGTAATTGTTATTGGTAGATCACTATGCTCATGTGTATCACCAAACACATTATATTCATCATCATGTTGTACCTTATCAATTGGCTCGGTATCAAAGATAGGACCATTGTCATCTTCAGTGACGTTAAGGACCTCATGAATATTTTCCATGTATGAATAATGTGCCTCGAGTTCTTGGTCGGAGAGTTCATCATCTGTATCGTCAAGCATTTCTCCTTCCTCGGGTGATAACTTGATCACAGTTTCCAGTTTCTTGCACAGCAGCATCTTTTCCTTATGATAACCATAATCTTTAACCCTCTTTGGCTGCCTGTATTCCCTAGCCAAATGCCCAAAACCTCTGCAGTTAAAACACTGAATCCCACTTTGTTGCACAACTTGAGTACCAACAGTTTCCCTATTTCCAACAACAGTAGCCACCCTCTGATTATCATACTTAGGTTGTCGATCATACTTTGGAGGACTCTCAGCACGTCTTCGTGTTTCATACCTTGGAGGACTTTGTGCATAGGTGTTCCTCGGGTTTGAAGATGTTCGAAGGTTGTTGTTGGTGGGTTTGTAGATTTTCCTGTATTGCTTCATAATGAAAGCCATGTGTTGCTTGAATTCCCTATCCTTTTGAGCTAGTTCTTCATCACTGTCTTCTTCGGATGATTGCTCAGGCGTGGGTGATGGTGCTCTTGCAACTTCTTTGCCTCGGGATCTTGTTGGAGCATGTGACTTGGAGACAGTGGATGATCGTGGTGATGATGATTGAGTAGAGTATGTCTTTGAAGTACGAGAGTGATAATCTGGGTAATGTTGAGTGGTAGACACCAAAGCAAGTGGATTGGAAACCTTTGCAACTCGTTCAGATCGAAGTTCATTTGCCTCATTTTGAAATTGTTTCAAAATTTCAAAGAGCTTGTGATATGAAACTTCGTCTAACATTTGTTGTTGTTTCACCAAGGTGACAAGCCGTGTCCACTCTAGTTGAAGTTGCTGTAGAAATTGGACATTGACTTGCATGGTGGAAACTTGCAAGTTGTTTCGGGTCATATCATTCATCATCTTGTAGAATCAGGAGTAATAAGAATCAATTGATTCCCCATCCTTTGATGTAAACTTGCCAGAGTTCCAAAACATCTTAGTTTTCACATCTTGTTTGTTAAGTGATTCACCTTGTTGCAATCTTTCAATAACCGTCCACATTTCTTGAGCAGTAGGGCATGCATCAACCGTGGAATAAATATCATCTCTAATTCCACTGAGAATTAAGTAGATTTTTTCCTTCTCTGCATCAAACCAAGCACGGTTCTCTGGTGTGAGGTCATTCCTCTTTTCATCACGTTCATAAGCTGGTTGTTCTTCAGTAGTGTTTGTGGCTGGTACTCTAGGAACGTGAATCCTTGAGAGTTTATAGGGTCCTTCCAAAATACATTGCCTTAAAGCATCACCGTTAGGTTTTGTGTCAAGATAACGTAGAAAACGGGATTGCCATTGATCATATCGACCTGACACAAGCATTAGTGGTCTTTCTTTGTTACCCGCCACCATTATGTTGTTGTTCGTCACACGATATTTGGCAGTAGAATCCATCTCAAAATTCTCTGAAATGATGAAGTGAATATGGATCTTAAGTAGATGAGTTGTGATTGAGTTGTGGAAGAAATTCCAAAAATTCCGATTTTTTCTCAGTCCGACAATAAATTCCTCAGTCCGACAAAACGGTAGACCGAAAAATTTTGTATCGCCAAATTTTGAAATTGAGTTAGAATAGCCAAAAACTAGTAGGGAAAAATTTTTATTATACTTGACCTAAAAATTTTAACTCTTTTTTTTTTAATTTTCGTGTAAACTATGTTCCGGGACTAGTCTAGATAGTGGCTAAGTCTAAAAAATACTCAAACAAAATTTAACTAAACAGATTTTAATATCCCATCGCAATGTTATCCCATCGCAATATCCATCTCAATAACTGTCGCAATGTCTGTCGTAATGACCTGTCACAATGTCCTGTCGCAATAATCTGTCGCAATATCCCTATCGCAATAATCCCTCTATCGCAATGCAACTTCTATCGGAATGTTCATTGTCAGAATATGATGTCTATCACAATGTGGCAAATGAAATTTTGACAGAGTAATGTTTCACTTTGCCTTAATCCCGTCGTAATCCACGATCGCAATGAGCGATCGCAATCCTCGATCGGAATAAGGGGGGTATCGCAATAATTGATCACAAAGTAGAAACCCTAGGTTTATTGCGATCACTTTGTACTTACCTGTACTTTCCGATGGAATTCAGTCGCAATGAAGGAATGAAGTTCGTAACTTTAGGCAAGAATTTCGTGTTGTTAACCAAACCAAAATACCCAAATCACTACTACAACTATAGAGAAGATTTGTAGCAAGATTTAGAACACGAAAAACACAAAAAATCTTGAATTCGTTGACGAAATAAGGATCAGATCAAATGAATCAAATGAAAACACAACAACCAATCACAAAACTACCCCATGGCGATTGATACCAATTGTTGTCCCATATATTTGGATAATAGATCACGAATTAAAGTAAGAAAATAGATGAAGAAGATGAATTCTAGAGAGAGAAAGTAGAGAGAGAAAAGAGAGAGAATTTGTTGGAACTAGGTGAATATTAGATTAAGTGAGAGAGAATAAAATGAACCAACACCCTTCCTAACATGCTAGGAAGGGTATTTATAGTCCCCCTACATGTGGGCTTGTATGGACTATACTACATGGGCCGGGATTTCCTTTAGGCTTTAGTTACTTATGAATGAACTTTAGCTTAAAGTTGAGCCCGTAAAACACGACTAACCTACTACCTATTACAACGTTCTAAAATACGATACATAATAAACCTATGACCGATCATTCTTGTTTGACTCAATATTTTGAGGCTAACAGAATGAAACTTACCTAGGTTATCAATAGTATTCAAAATCACTACATGACACCCAAAAGGCCTAAAGAAGTTTATACTAGGTTTCCTATTCCAAAGTAATTCATAGGAAGTCTTATTATGAAACTTATTGTCTAAAACCCTATTCTGAACATAGCAAGTAGTGTTCACAGCCTCACCCCAAAAATCAATGGGTAGATTTGCATCTGCCAACATGGTTCTAGCTGCTTCTATTAAAGTTCTATTCTTTCTTTCAGCTACACCATTATGTTGTGGAGTTCTAGCTATGCTAAACTCCCTAGATTCCCTTATTGACACAAAAGGCATCTAGAATGTTGTTCTTAAACTCACCACCATTATCACTTTTAAGAATTTTAAGCTCATTACCCGTTTTCTTCTCAATTTGTGTGATGAAGTTAATTAAAGTCTTAGCAGTATCACTCTTTAAAGCCAAAAGGAAAGTCCAAGTAAACCTAGAATAATCATCAGTGACAACAAAACAGTAGGATTTACCATTTAGGCTTTCTATATTGGTTGGGCCAAATAAGTTCATGTGTAATAGGTGAAGTGGCTTAGGACTGGTATGAACTAGCTTAGACTTAAATGAGGCCTTATGCTGCTTGCCTTTCAGGCATGCAACACAATTATGATCATTGTGGAATGCTTTTGAAGGCAAACCTCTCACAAGATCATGTCTTATAAGTCTGTTCATGTTTTTGAAGTTAATGTTCCCTAACCTTCTGTGCCATAGCTTACTTTCATCTACTGAGGCCTTAGCATAAAGACAAGACAAGTTATTGTTCATTCTAATACCATTTAGATTCACATTATAAACATCATTATGTCTAGGTGTTCTAAATTCTATGAACTTGTCAGCAGGAATATCAAAGTTTTTATTTAAAACTAAGCACTCAGTATCAGTGAAAAGAACCTATTCTTGTTGTCACATATTTGTGACACACTAAACAGATTGTAATCAAGTTCTTTTACCAAGAAGACTTCCTCAAACCTTAAGTTATTGGTGATGAGTGTGCCTTTACCAGAAATGTTGCCATAACTGCCACCAAAGTACACCTTATCACCATCTTTAATAGGAGTGAAAACAGTAAGGTAATCTTCCTTCCGAGTCATGTGCCTTGAGCATCCACTATCCCAATATCCAAAATCATTGACCTGTTTGTAAATACCCTACACATGAAGAAAATAAATTAGTTTTCTTTGAGAACACAAGCCTTTGCAGACTTGGATTCATATGGTTGTTGATGTGTCGTGGATAGTATATGTTAATTAGATACGTTATAGGGTAAGCTAGAAAATTACCTTTAGGAAAAAGTAATAGATTAAAATTACCAAAGACGGATTTAATTAAACACGTTGATGACCAAGTTCGTTGAAGATCGAGTGAATTTGAGACGTTTTGTTTCGATTTGGACAATTGATTTGAATGGTTTTTCGGTTTTTAATCTAAAATTAATCCTACAAATTAAACCTAAGTGCATGAATCGTTCCCCATTTAATCTAAAAATAATTACTTTAAAATAAAAGCAATTTAAAAATTTTAACTATTTAAAATAAACTATTTAATTAAAATAACTTTTATACTAATTAAAAATCTATTTAAACAAATTTAAATAAAAAAACTATTTATAATCTATAAACCAATTAAATCTATTTAAGATTTACTTTTACTTTTTATAGAACAAAATTTGTTTTAAAATCTATTTTTATTAAAATTTAAATTAATCTAATTTGCTTGAAAACTAATTTTAACAACAATTATAATTTCTAAAATTAATAAAACAATTTTTAAATTGTTTTAATACTTTTAATTATTTTTTAAAATCTCAAATTAAGTTTTATAAATCTTTTAATTAAACTCTATTTAACTCAAAACTAGTATCTAAAAGTTACAATAAAGGCTGACAAAAGTTAAACGGACTAAAATACTTCTAAAAGCTGTAATTAAACATAAAAGAGTCACTGGAACAAATGGTAGAGCGTTTGGCCCATTACCAGGAGGTCATGGGTTCGAGTCTCATTGGAGACATTTTTTTATTATTAATTTTTGACAACAAAAATTAAACACCAAGGTCACAGGAGTGACTATAAGTGTAATGTTATTATTCTTGGAAATTATTTGGATATAAACAAAACCACCCAGACCAAGAGGGTCTGGTGGCCAAATAAATCAGTGAGAAAACACTAATATCAGCAAAACAATGTAGTAATCATTCAACAAAAACATTAAGCACATCCACAGATAAAAGCTAATCATCCCAACATATAAGGTATACCAAAATCCAGTTACAAAATAACACAGGAATGATTCAGTTTCATCAATTTAATTCCACTAAAATATATTAGAGACGAATAACCTTAATCTCTAAACTAAATCAGCAATTTAGACTAAATTGCTAAGTCATATATCAAATTATAACTAGTATTCCCTCAAAATTCACATATCAGTAATAAACATTACAAAAAAAAGTTTAAACATACATATATGCATACCCTCCTCGTCCATAGATTCAGCAGACTTAACAATTAATAAACTACGATTACTCATATCAGATTAAAAACCAAAAACTAGATAAATCCCCCAAATCAGCAGGTAAACACTAAAAAAACAATAACAAAAAAAACAGATGACAAAAATCTAAAAGTGAAAATCCAAAACCAGAATCAACATAGGTCAATTATCATAAAACTTAAACAATTAAATTCCAAACAGATTTAAGGCTATTCGTTTAAATCAATCTAAACATCACTTCTCAAACATTCAACTAAATCATTTAAGACATCTAAATCACATAAGCATCTTAAGAAGATCAATCTAAAAACATAAAAATAAAAGAAATTGAACCTTTTGGAGAAAACCTTTGTAGAAGATGACGCAGCGCTAAGCTGGCCCTTTCAGCCCGAAACAACACCACCATTCGTCACCTTTCGAATCTCCATTACTCGAACAATAACCATCATTACCATTCGAACCACTTTTATATTCAACTTTCTAGTGGGGAAAGTTTCATTCCAAATATTTTACTTAACTAACTGACATAAGATATTTATTAGCTTAAATCAACTAATCATGAATCATTATTATAATTAAAACAAATTTAAGAGATGAATTATAGATTCAATTTAAGCAGAAAAGTAAGCACAAAATTAAAATCAACTCAACTTTTATTAATAGAAAATGAGACACGAATTTTATAGAATGCAAATAAACTTTTATTAATAATTAAGATAGATTACAAGACTGATAAAGAAAATACAATTCAAATCCTAACTATATTTTAACATAATAACTCTAAAGTAAAAATATGGACGATTAAAATTATAGAAATTGGGGGTTTTTATAGGCAAACCCCGAGCCTTGCTGATGAGGTTTGTTGGGAAGCATCTTCATTCTTGGCCCTTCTATCCTTATTTTCTCTTTCTTCTCTATGATCAACGGCTGAGATCGGTTCTCTCCTCACACGGATTGCCAAGCTGGCACATCTGTGCTAGTTGTGCTTTCTTCCAAGCTGAGGTGGCTTTATTCTATTGGAAGATTGATGATTGGTGAGGTGTTACAACCAATCAGATTAAGGTAGAGGGCCACGTCACTCCATCTTCTTTGATCCGGTTTAATTGGGGATTAATTAAGGTACGTGTATATACACGCGCCTTAATTAAATAAAAGCCCCAAATATTATTCAAAACTAGGGTTTGGTGAATAGTGGTCTGGTTATCTGTTTTGGGAGAGAGATGATGAAACTCGTTTATATCGAAAAGTGAATATAAGTGGTGAATATGAGGTATATATGTTTGACCAAATAACTTTTTACTTTATATACTTTGTTTAACTGTCCATAAGTGATTCTTGACCTAATGGGTTTAAAAGCCCATAACCCCATCGTCTCTTTAAAAAAACGTTGAATATTGGCCTTGACTGATTTGAATACATTTATAACTTGCACATCCAAAATGGACTTAAATGGGCCTTAGTAACATTGATGAATAGTTAAGATCTCTTATTGGGATTTTGAGCCCAATAACCAAGAGTGGGGCCCACAAAGTCCAAATAACTCCATAAAGATTAAATCCACTAAAACGGACTCGTTTTTGGCTTCCTCGATCTTTTCTTCGAACTCGTGCCGTTTTTTTCCGGTTTTCGTAATCATCGGTACCTACACACATGAAACAACAAACAAACATATACAAGACATTTTTATACATTTTATGCATTTATTGATTGTTTTATGATACAAATGATATGAGTAAAATCACTCATATCAAACTCCCCCTTGCTAAGCAATTGTCGTGTCCTCACGTAATGATAAAGTAAAACACTAACTACACTTTTATTCAACTTTTTGAAACCTTTATTTTGCAAAGAAATAATGTATTGCTTTCATTATTGAAAAATAACTTTAAGGGTCATAAAACTCAAATAGATTTATCGTCCTCGACTTTTCACTTTTCCATGCCAAGTGTAAAAACAAGATCATTGTCAATCATAAGCCCCAAAATTAAAACAACTCATACAAGTAATTTGTGTTAAACTCAATCTCCTATTATTCCTAATTGTATCTCTAGATTTTATTTGTCATTCACCCAAAGGCTCATTTGACTTATTTGATATTTATTAGTCCAAAAATGAAGGCAAGAACGGTGTAAACTCAACACTCAAAACCTAACCTCGACTTCAAAAACCGTTGTCACTAAAGAAAGCCCACATCAAGGATAACTTAACACGATTTGAGGGATAAATCCCCGGACCCGAAATTTGGCTAATAGGACTACTTAAAAGCAACAATAAAACCTACAAAGTCAATTATGACCTTATTAATGGATTTAGCAACAATTACATCATATCACCTTGTGGCTCTTTAAGATGCAATTGTGCTCCTTATTTAAAATCCACACCCGAAGGCTCCTTGGACAAAAATAAGGGGATTCACCATCCCACCTTATGGCTCATGATGATGAAGTAATTTTTATTCAACACGTCCCCTTGCCATACACCCTAAGGCTCTAATGACTAGGTTAGTGCTACATGACTCCCGCCCGAAGGCTCCTAGAGAACATGTTTTTATTTATTCTTCTTATTCAATATGATATTTATAGTAAGCCAAATTTCCGCAATCCCATGATCAAAAGTACATGACGCTAAAACCCTTAATGTGTTCTCACTTTAATTACAAGGGAAGAAAAAGAAGAAGTTACGAGTTAAGATATCAATCCTAAACCGCTAAAAACTTCATTTATTAAGCAATTATTATTCAAACGTGAAAAATAAATACGAGGAGATTTTATCAAACACAAAAACACTTATACAAAGAAGAATTAACCTTAGAAACTTATGATTAAACTCTATCATCTCTTGTTCTCCATATTGTAAAATTTCAAAAATGTGAAATTAATGGATACTTAGCCTATTAAATCAAAGTTTTGGGTTTTCAAGTCATCTATAGGATCTTGCATTTTCTTATACTTTTTCAAGTTTTAGAATTTGCGTTTTAAAGTTCCCTTGATAAACGAATTTCTAGGATCAATTATAGGAACTTGCGAAAATTTCTTGTTCTTAACCCGTATGAGTTAAGACTTTCGCGTTTTAAAGATCCCTATATAAAAGCCTAGCAAAACTTAATTCAAATACGTTAAGGAAAAGCTAAGGTAAATACCGAGTCGAGTCAAAAACAATTTTTATTTTCACCAACGGAAAGCCTACATTTGTGTCAAAAGCACTTATTTTATTTATTAAAACTTAAAAATAACACTAAAAATTTAAAATATTTATGAAAAATGAGAAAAACAATTACGTTTAGACACGACAAAAGCAATTGAAGCGATTATATCGATCGACTCCCCCATGCTAAAACCAAACATTGTCCTCAATGTTTCTTAGCTCAAGAGTAACACCCCCTTGCTAAAACACGAAGAGTCTAATGCAAAATCCTAACATGGAAAGAGCACGCAAATCTATAAGCCGTTTATTAATTATGCCTCAAGATAAAACGTTAGTCGATAAAAATCAAAGGATAAAGAGTGTGCCCCTTTTGGCAATCAAAGATGGAAGATCAAGTGGACCGGAAAAAACCGAACACGAGAGTCTTTAATGATTAGGGTCATATCTAAGATTCACAATCACAACAAAACACGAGTACGAGCTTGAAAGATCAAGCCTTATTACTGTTAGAAAATAGAAAGAAGATAGAATGTATGAGACTCCCCCACAAGGCACCTCGTTTTTGTTAACCGAGTCATGAGCTCGACTCGATCCCCGCATTCATTGGTCCTTAGGGAAAATGGTGAAAACCGGCATAATGGAATAAAATCCATAATAAAGCACGATGTCGGGGTCAAAGATTACATCCTCGTTGTCGGATGACAAACGAAAGGATAAAACTCCAACATAAATCTCCAAAAAGAGATGGTGGTCACAAATCACGATATGGATAAAGCATGCTCCCCGAGATAAACTCGCACCAAGATGATCGAAAAGTCTTTCAATTATTACATCGGTGAAAGGCCGAGATTTCTCTAAATCAACGATTCCGGGGTCGAATACCTCGTCCTCGTGAGAGAAAGGAATAGACAACACGGTGTCGTCCCCCCATGCTAATCCAAAATCATATAAAGCACATGGTAATGGTGTGGTAAAAGTCTCAACAATAGTGGTATCAACTTGCATGACTTTATTGACCTTATCACTCTTATGAATGTGAACAAAAGGGTCATGGTACTCAAAATGAGTCGCATGAAAAACCCGCACATTAAGATCAAAGCGAGTGGGAATGATAATTGGAGTAAAAGTAATTTCTCCCTCTGGGTCAACATTATCATCATCATAAATCGGGTGATCAAACCAAAGATTGTCATCACCGTCATTAGACTCTTCCTCAAATTCCGAAGGAATGTCTATGGAAAGAAACTCATCAACCTTCTTCAAGAGAAGCTCATCATCACAAAGGTTATGAGATGTAGGAGGTATGATGCTCTTAAAATCCTCTTGAAACAATGGATTATTGTTCATTGAAGCTTCAAAGAGAGGATTTGAGTAAGTCACAAAAGTGTCATCAATCTTGTCATCACAAGAAATATCCGACAAAGTATCAAGTGTGTCACACTCAGATACAAGATCATCATTCTCATTAGAAGGAAATTCATTGGAGAACTCCTCGAGAATGGTAGGTAAAACATGAGAATCATGCTCGATTTCGAAATTGGTAACGTCTTCACTTCCCCGTGGAAGTGGATCAACAAGTTCATCGGCGAACTTATCGAATGAATAGTCACTAACCTCACTCGGTGTGGAGTTAGGAATCAAAGGCTCTTCAAATGAAGATTGTGCCTTAGGGTTATCAATTTGGTCCTTCGAAGAGAGTGAAAATGAGTCCATTTTCAATGATTTTTCAATTAAAGCAATATCTCTCTCGGGATCAAAATTCTCACTTTTAAACTCACTAGTATGAAATGGTGCACTAAGGTATTCATCAATTTCCTTTTCAATCTTAGAACTATCATCCTCGTGTGGAGTGAGTGGAGATGAGGTCAGATTACAACATGATTCAACAAAACAATCATCTTCCTTTGAATTTAACTTTTCTTCATCACAAAATGAGGTTTCTAAAATTGGAAAAACACCTTTGTAAAAGAGAGATTTCTCATTATTTTTAATAGCTTTAACAAGTTTCACACTTTCCACTTTCTTAGAAACAAATCTTGGAATCTTTTCCGGTTTGAAAACAATACTTTTATCCCCATAAAACAATTTAATCTCCTCTTTCCTCATATCAACTTGAACATGAGCCGTGCACAAAAATGGTCGTCCTAAAATGATAGGCACACGAGGATTGGCCTCATAATCAACGATAGCAAAATCGGCTAGGTACAAAAATTTTCCCACTTTAACAATGACATTTTCCGTTATACCAACTGGACGGGTGGTGGTACCATTAGAAAGCTCAATGATCATTCGAGTGGTACTAAGTGGTGCATAGTCAAGAGTTTTCCAAATGGCTAAGGGAATTAAGTTAATTCTAGCTCCTAGATTGGCTAGAGCTTTGCATACCCCAAGCTCATTGAAAACACAAGGTATCAAGAATTGACCCGGATCTTTATATTTCTCGGGAAAGTAATCAAAGAAAACCGAGGTACTAATCACATTTAAAGTAACCTTGGTGACATCTAGAAAGGTTTCCTTAGGTGGAGGATTAAACTCAATCACTTCTTCTAAATTATCACAATCATCATAAACGGTTATGGCCTTAAGCTCTCCCTTCGGGTTTGGAATGGTATTACTAGGTAAGCAAACCGAAGAAGAAGATGGTTTGGACATAAATCCCTCAAACATCGAAAGCAATTTGTTTTGACTTTGTTCCATACTTTGTTGCATACGATTTTGACTTTGCTCTAATCTTTGCTCAAAACGGTTTTGGTTTTGTTCAAGTCTTTGTTGATTAAGCTCAATCTTGTTATTTGCCCTTTAATCGTATTTTGAAACTCATTTTTCAAAGTTGCCATTTGTCCTTGAATATTGTTTTGAAAAGCTTTCAAATTTGCCTCATTCGTTTTAATGTAGCTTGACAAATCATTTTTGTTATTGTGAAAAACTTGATTGTTTTGATTAGCATTAAACCCATTTCCTTGATTGTAATTCAATTGGTTACCACGGTTAAAATTATTCCCATTATTCCTATTGTTGTACCTATTTTAAACCGGTGGAGCAACATGATTTTGACGAGGAACTTGACCGTTGGAGCCATAAGTTCCCGTCGCGGAAAAAGCACTAGCTTGATCAAACCCCGTGGTTGAACAAGCATAATTTGGATGTGCTCCACCACATGATACACAAAATTTCTCAACCGCATTAATCAATCCATGAGGATTCTTCCTAAGCTCATTCAAAAGCGTGTCAATCTTAGAGTCCAATCTAGCAATCTCGGTATTAGATGAATTCACATTAGAAACAACCGGTGTGTTTCGTGAATATTGTGCTCTAGAGTTATTTTTAATTATACCCCACGCGTCTCTCGGAGTTTTTCTTAAAATATTACCACCCCGGCGGCATTTAAAGAATCTTGTTCAACCATATTAAGTCCATTATAAAAAGTATTGATTTGATGCAATTCCGAGAAACCGTGGTGTGGACATTGTCTTAACAAATCTTTAAACCTTTCCCAAGCTACCCCAAACGATTCATGCACTTTTTGTTCAAATCTAGTGATCTCGTTCTTAAAGTGTGTTGTTTTATATGGTGGAAAGAAGTAATTCATGAACTTAGACACTAAATCATCCCATGTCAAAATCGAACCCGGTGGTTCTTTCTCATACCAAATCTTAGCGTTACCCTCGAGCGAGTACGGAAAAAGCATGAGCTTAGTCGCGTCATTTGGCACATCACTAAACTTGAGAGTCGAGGTAATTCAAAGAAAATTCCGAATGTGAGAATGCGGGTTATCGGTCTCATTGCCACGAAATTGCGGCACGAATGAGCGATAAAAGACCCGTCTTAATCTCAAAATGATCTACCAAAATAACCGGCACAAGGATTGCTTCCCCATACCCTTCGGTGGGTGCACGGAGCAATTCCTCCGTTGTTCGGTTATCGGCCATCTCTACAACAATAGGTGGAAGCTCGGGTTCCACTATTCGTTGTTGATGATTTCTATTTCTACGAGAAATATTTTCAAGCCTATTGTAATCAATCGAAAGTCGAGAAGATCTTAATTGCATAAACCAAAGTGACGAGAATTTTAGAGGATTGAAGAAAAGAAATCAGACAAGAAGAAGATTATTTTTGGTATTTTTATTTGGTATTGCTCAATCAAAAAGATTGATAAAAAACAAGGAATAAGGATAATTACTATGGAAGTAAATTACCCTCGGTCGACTTTGAAACGATAGGTGAAAACCTAAACGTCTCGAGGTTCAATAAGTAAATTACAAAAATAAGAGATAATACTACTTGAGTCGGCAAACCAATAATCGGTCGTCCCTCTCAATATACGCACAAGCAAGCGGGGAAACGAGGTGGCACAAAGCACTTAAAAACCTTTTTTCTTAGACGGCCTTTTATAGCCCGTCGCCTTATGCCCACCTTATAGTTTGTATAAATCGAGTTCAAACTTCTTATTAGTATTTATCTATTTTGACTTTTTTTCGTTTTGGATTCGAATACAATAACTAGGTGATAAAATCCCAACTAAGGTCTTATTTGGAAGTAGGTAATTTATTGTTCTACGTAATACAATATAGTAATCACAAAAAACACGAAAAACGATACATACTATAATAATAGAAAAATAACAAAACTTTCCGAGGACGGAAAGAATCTTCAAATCAACGATCAACAAATCTCCACGAAACGAATCGTACACAAGATCCCCGGCAGCGGCGCCAAAATTTTTGATGTGTCGTGGATAGTATATGTTAATTAGATACGTTATAGGGTAAGCTAGAAAATTACCATTAGGAAAAAGTAATAGACCAAAATTACCAAAGACGGATTTAATTAAACACGTTGATGACCAAGTTCGTTGTACACGAAGATCGAGTGAATTTGAGACGTTTTGTTTCGATTTGGACAATTGATTTGAATGGTTTTTCGGTTTTTAATCTAAAATTAATCCTACAAATTAAACCTAGGTGCATGAATCGTTCCCCATTTAATCTAAAAACAATTACTTTAAAATAAGAGCAATTTAAAATTTTAAACTATTTAAAAATTTATTTAAAATAAACTATTTAATTAAAATAACCTTTATACTATTTAAACATCTATTTAAACAAATCTAAATAAAAACCTATTTAAAATCTATAAACCAATTAAATCTATTTAAAATTTACTTTTACTTTTTATAGAACAAAATCTATTTTAAAAACTATTTTTATTAAAATCTAAATTAATCTAATTTGCTTGAAAACTAATTTTAACAACAATTATAATTTCTAAAATTAATAAAATAATTTTTAAATTGTTTTAATACTTTTAATTATTTTTTAAAATCTTAGATTAAATTTTATAAATCTTTTAATTAAACTCTATTTAACTCAAAACTAGTATCTAAAAGTTACAATAAAAGCTGACAAAAGTTAAACGGACTATAATACTTCTAAAAGCTGTAATTAAACATAAAAGAGTCACTGGAACAAATGGTAGAGCGTTTGGCCCATTACCAGGAGGTCATGGGTTTGAGTCTCATTGGAGACATTTTTTTGATTATTAATTTTTGACAACAAAAATTAAACACCAAAGTCACAGGAGTGACTATAAGTGTAATGTTATTATTCTTGGAAATTATTTGGATATAAACAAAACCACCCAGACCAAGAAGGTCTGCTGGCCAAATAAATCAGTGAGAAAACACTAATATCAACAAAACAATGTAGTAATCATTCAGCCAAAAAATTAAGCACATCCACAGATAAAAGCTAATCATCCCAACATATAAGGTATTCCAAAATCCAGTTACAAAATAACACAGGAATGATTCAGTTTCATCAATTTAATTCCACTAAAATATATTAGAGACGAATAACCTTAATCTCTAAACTAAATCGGCAATTTAGACTAAATTGCTAAGTCAGATATCAGATTATAACTAGTATTCCCTCAAAATTCACATATCAGTAATAAACATTACAAAAAAAAAGTTCAAACATACATATATGCATACCCTCCTCATCCATAGATTCAGCAAACTTAACAATTAATAAACAACGATTATTCATATCAGATTAACAACCAAAAACTAGATAAATCCCCCAAATATCAACAGGTAAACACTAAAAAAATAGTAACAAAAAAAACAGATGACAGAAATCTAAAAGTGAAAATCCAAAACCATAATCAACATAGGTCAATTATCAGAAAACTTAAACAATTAAATTCCAAACAGATTTAAGGCTATTCGTTTAAATCAATCCAAACATCACTTCTCAAACATTCAACTAAATCATTTAAGACATGTAAATCACATAAGCATATTAAGCAGATCAATCTAAAAACATAAAAATAAAAGAAATTGAACCTTTTGGAAAAAACCTTTGTAGAAGATGACACAGCACTGAGCTGACCCTTTCAACCCGAAACAACACCACCATTCGTCACCATTCGAATCTCCATTACTCAAACAATAACCATCATTACCATTCGAACAACTTTTATATTCAACTTTCCAGTGGGGAAAGTTTCATTCCAAATATTTTACTTAACTAACTGACATAAGCTATTTATTATCTTAAATCAACTAATCATGAATCATTATTATAATTAAAACAGATTTAAGAGATGAATTACAGATTCGATTTAAGCAGAAAAGTAAGCACAAAATTAAAATCAAATCAACTTTTATTAATAGAAAATGAGACACGAATTTTATAGAAGGCAAATAAACTTTTATTAATAATTAAGAAATATTACAAAACTGATAAAGAAAATACAATTTAAATCCTAACTCTATTTTAACATAATAACTCTAAAGTAAAAATATGGATGATTAAAATTACAGAAATTGGGGGTTTTTATAGGCAAACCCCGAGCCTTGCTGATGAGGTTTGTTGGGAAACATCTTCATTCTTGGCCCTTCGATCCTTCTTTTCTCTTTCTTCTCTATGATCAATGGCTGAGATCGGTTCTCTCCTCACACGGATTGCCAAGCTGGCACATCTGTGCTAGTTGTGCTTTCTTCCAAGCTGAGGTGGCTTTATTCTATTGGAAGATTGATGATTGGTGAGGTGTTACAACCAATCAGATTAAGGGAGAGGGCCACGTCACTCCATCTTCTTTTATCCGGTTTAATTGGGGATTAATTAAGGTGCGTGTATATATACGCGCCCTAATTAAATAAAAGCCCCAAATATTATTCAAAACTAGGGTTTGGTGAATAGTGGTCTGGTTATCTGTTTTGGGAGAGAGATGATGAAACTCGTTTGTATCAAAAAGTGAATATAAGTAGTGAATATGAGGTATATATGTTTGACCAAATAACTTTTTACTTTATATACTTTGTTTAACTGTCCATAAGTGATTCTTGACCTAATGGGTTTAAAAGCCCATAACCCCATCGTCTCTTTAAAAAAACGTTGGATATTGGCCTTGACTAATTTGAATACATTTATAACTTGCACATCCAAAATGGACTTAAAAGCCCATTATCACACGTCTCTCCTTTATTTGAAAAGATAATGGGCCTAAAACCCATTCTTAATCAATCCGTCCATATTAACTTTCTTTGGGCATTTAAATGGGCCTTAGTAACATTGATGAATAGTTAAGATCTCTTATTGGGCTTTTGAGACCAATAACCAAGAGTGGGGCCCACAAAGTCCAAATAACTCCATAAAGATTAAATCCACTAAAACGGACTCGTTTTTTGCTTCCTCGATCTTTTCTTCGAACTCGTGCCGTTTTTTGCCGGTTTTCGTAATCATCGGTACCTACACACATGAAACAACAAACAAACATATACAAGGCATTTTTGATACATTTTATGCATTTATTGATTGTTTTATGATACAAATGATATGAGTAAAATCACTCATATCAGTTGTTCAACAAGAATTGACTTATTCCTTGTAACAACCCCTTGTTCATCCCTTTGTGGCTTAAACACCCAATTTACCCTAATAGGTTTAGTGATGACCTTTGCAAGAAAATTAATCTGTTGCAAGTCATAGAAAGTCCATTTGAATTAGGGTTTTGGTCTTGCTTAGGTCTCCATGTCAAATTGGATGAAGCTTTAGACCCTGGTCCCTTAGGTTTTAGATACCTATTACTTGGTTTAACATTAGGTCTAACATAAGGCAGTTGTGGCATTTTCATACCAAACCCAAATCTGTTACCGGCTGATTTTGTCTTGTCAGCGAACAATCTGTTCCTGTCAGCGTCTAAATTAGGGTTTGCTACAGGAACCCGTTGTCTGTTAGACCAAGTATTGGTCTTTTGAAAGGGTCTTTGTCCCTGAGTATTAGTCCCTCTAGAAAAGAAAGGAGCTCGTCTAGTGGCCTGTGGACTTGATTGGACAAAAGGTCTAGGTTTAACCATGGTTGACCTATTATCAGTAGTGGATTTAAAGCCGCTGATACATTTATAAGCCAAGTGAGAAAAAATCCCACATGTGTAACAAGCCTTTCTAGACATAACCTTAGGTCTAGATTGAAAGAACCCTGTCCCAATAGCACTTGCTTGACTTTGAGGTGATCTAGGTTTCTTATACATTTCAGCATATTTAACACTAGATTTGGTCTTAGTTGTAGAGCCAAGGTCAATAGGTTTTCTAGTCGTAGGGTTAGTGATGAATATTGGTTTAACTTTAGTTTCTTCATCACTAAGAAGCCCCTCCTTAACAAACAACATAGGGTTGGCTTTCTTCCACTGTTCAAGATCAATCATTTTTTGTTGACACTCTTCTACTAGGGAAAGCACTCTAGGTGGAGGAGTAAATTCCTTTTCTTGGAGTTCTGGAATACTAGTCCAAGAGAGATCCTTTTTTCATCACACCATAGAAGTCCCCAGCAGGTGGTGGAATGGCAGCATACTCTTTCATCCCAATCCCAGACATGTCCCTAGGATTTCTTTGTTCACTTACACACTTTTCTAGGGTTTGGCTTGCTTTATAAAAAATTTCAATTTTAAGCCCCATATTCTCTTTATCCTTAATGGCTTCACTTAATTGAAGTTGTAGGTCAGCTCTACATTTCATTAAAGACTCTCTAGCTTCATTACTGACTCTCAAATCTCTATTTAAAACATTAATTTGATCCTTTAGGTCAAATTACATTTTCTTATATTCCTCTACCATCCCATCAGATTGTGTAAGCCCCATTTGATAGTTTGCAAGTCTAATTTCTACATCAAAAACATCTGACTTTAACTTTAAAATTTCTTTATTAAGTTTTTCAGTGTTTAACCTACAACCTTTACTACAAAAGGCATCATCATATACCTCATTATCTGATAAAGAAGAGGAATGGGCCATGAGAGCAAAGTGAACATGTTTTTCTTCTTCTTCTTCAGCCACCAGAGCTTGATTCTCTACAACTTCTTCTGCCATAAAGCTCCAGTCCCATCCAATGCCATCAATACCTTGCATGGTAACCATAACCTTTGGCTCAGGATCCCCAATAGTGACCATCTGTCTTGATTTCTTTCCAGCATCATCACTACGTGGAGATCTACACTCTCTCATGAAGTGTCCCATCCTATGACAATTATAGCATTCAACCTTAGATTTATCAAATCCAGCTGTGTCTTTACCATTAAAATTCATCTTTCTGCCAAACCTCCTGTTCAATCTATTAGCCCTTATGCTTTCAAGTGCCATGTTCCACTTGATATCCATCTCTTCTAGATCAACATCACTAATTTGCTCAAGATCCTCATATGTGACTAAGGAACCATTGGGCAATGCAACAATGTACGCACATACTGTATCCAAATCAATACCAGCAGGTTTAAGATTTGGTAAGTCAACATTATATGTGTCCGTGTCAAAATTCGAACCGCTGACAAAGGTTGATCCACCGCTGACAAGAGTTGATCCAGTAACATGATGCACACTCAATCCATTAACATAAGAGTCTTTGTCAATGGTTTGAGATTCACTGTATGAGATGAAGGCCATACTTACAGATATTGACTTTTTCCCATATTCAAGTAAGGTCTCATTCTCTACAATCTTTAGCTTATTGTAGATATCATCAAAAGAAGCACTCTTATAGGCATTAGAAGCAACAATTGATATGGCTTCAATTTTCCATGCATCACCAACACCTCCAAGGAAAGTAGCAATGATATCAGCATCTTCAAGTTCTGTTCCTATAAAAGCCAACTTGCTAGTGATGTCTTGAAGCCTACTTCTTACCTCACTTAGCTTCTCATTGGGATGAGCCTTAAACATAGCATATTCACTCAACAGTTGCTTCTTCCTTTCTTTGGCTATATCTTCATTACCACCATAGGTGACTTGAAGGGCTGCCCAAAGATCTTTAGCAGATTCAAAACTTCTGTATTTTTGTTGGTTCTTTGGACCCAAGGAAAGTTTAAGAATGTTTAAAGTCTTCATGTCATTCTTTCTCAAGGCTATCTCAGCCACTGAGCCGGCTCTTCCATCTTCAGGTCTTTCATTAAGAGCAGCACCAGATTGTCCAGCAGTTCTTCATGCTGCAATAGCAGTCTGAATCTTAACTGCTTTATTGAATTGATTGCCATATTCAATGACTAAAGAGCATAGTCATTGACTTGAAGATACTGTTCAAAATTAAACTTCCATTGTTCAAAGTTGTCAGGATCAAGCATAGGAATTTTGAGGTTGTGATTTGATGAGGATGAAGATTTTGTGGTAGACATCTTGTTTGTTTTAGGGTTTCTGGTGATTTAGAGCTTTTAGGGTTTACTGTTCTTTTACATCAAAGTTCCTCAACAAGCTCTGATACCACTTGTTGATCCCAAACTTAGATCGATTTAGCTTTGTGTTAACGAGATTGAATCAAGTATAACACGTAGAGAAACTTTGTGTATTTAACAATCTAAGTGTTATGCGAAATTAACACTTAGAACAAAGAACAAAGTAAAACAATGTAACCCAAACTTTCACTTTGATTGATGATGAAACTTGCGTACAAATGAAAGTGTAAACTTGTAAAAACTTGTATTTAACTATGACACCTACGACCTCCTTTTATATCACAAGGAGTCGTGTACAAAGGTCTACCTATCAACTATTCTAGGCAAAGATAAACATAGGAAATATAATATTAAACATATCTTTACTAGAATTACAAAATGTGTAGACTAAGAATTCTATCAGTGGTTGAACTTCTTCTTGTCAGCGCTCAAATATGCTTTGTCAGTGCTCTTCTGTCAGCGCCTCTTTTACTCTTGTCAGCGTCGAAGTTCTTCTTGTCAGCGTCCAGTGACTTAGTCAATTTTATTCCCAATATATTCGCCAATGATGTTGGAATCATGAAGGGCGCCAAACACTTTAAACGTAGATATCACTACGTCCGACAACTACTCGAAGCTCGTGAAATGAAATTATTAAAAGTTCGCACAGATGATAACGTAGCAGATCCTTTAACTAAGGCGTTGCCTAGAGGAAAGGTTATTGAACATGCAAAAAGCATTGGGCTTCAATTAGCTAGCGATTTCATGCAATAAATCTGTTATTAGTATTTAGATAAAGGATGTTAAGACATTTATTTAATGAAATAAAGATTGGATTTTGTTTATTCTTGTTATTTAATTTTATGTCCTATTTTACATGTTTTAATCCATGAATAAAGTGTTATGCTAAATGTCTGTTGTCGATTAATAATATGGGAGTATTATTAAATCAAGACAATTCAAAATTGCGATTGAGTATACTTGAAAGTATATTGATCGATTTTGGATGATATTCGATGGATCGAATATTGGACTTATCCCAACTATATGACTATACTTTATGGATCTTTGTCATTAAGTATGTCATAAATAGTTATCCTTAGACTTGAGATACTTGAAAACTGTTATGAATCTAGTGCATCTCTGTGGAATAATCTAACGCTAAACGTAATTGGTAGTTATAAGTAGGGGTGTGATTCGGGTTGACCCGGTCGGGTTCGGGTCAACTCGGGTCGGGTCAAGTCGGGTCAAGGGTAAAAAATATATAACCCGAACCCGAGCCTAATTAGAACTCGGTTCACTCGGGTTCGGGTCAATTCGGATTGGGTCAACTCGGGTCGGGTCAACTCGGGTTCGGGTCAACCCGAGTTTAAGGAAAATGTGTAAAAAGTGGCTAAATTAAGTACTAATACAATGTAAAAAATGTAAGTTTAGTCGGGTCAAGTCGGGTTGGTCGGGTTCGGGTCAAGTCGGGTCGGGTCAAGTCGGGTCAAAGGTAAAAAATATATAACCCGAACCCGAGCCAATTAGAACTCGGGTCAATTCGGGTCAACCCGAATTGACCCGAATACACTTTTGGACCCGAGTGAGCCGACCCGAATATGATTATTCGGTTTCGGGTTCGGGTCGGGTTCGGGTCGGGTCAACTTTTTTGACACCCCTAGTTATAAGGGTTATTTCCATAACTGTTGCAAAATTTATTGGTTTTGCTTGTAGTCAATATGGAATTTATTTCCTCCAATTTGTTTTGGAGTTATAATATAGTTGGTCCCCTCGTGGGATTTGTAAGATGTTTGTGTGGCCACACCCAAATGTGTTTTGGTAATCTTATTAATCTGTGAACGAGAAACAGAATGGTTAATGAAATGAATGACTGAGATCCATATCATTATTAACGTTGTATTAGAAATAAAAGGATAATAATAATGATGAATCATTAAAAGGTTTTATCCGGGAGACCTTACTCGAGTTATACTAGAGGCATTGGGAGTGTAATAGACGCTAGTTAATGTGATCACACTATATAAATTTGCCCAAGTGGGAACTGAAAGTTTTTGGACATAAATTTAGTAGTCGTGTGTTAGGATCGAACTCGAGATTACGGGATTGCACACAATACGTAAAGAGTTAATTATTTAATAAATATATTTATTATATTTATTAAATTAAATCGAGCTATAAAATATAACGAACATTATTTATTAAAAGTTAAGTATAAACGATCATTATAGAACAAAAAGGAAGGAGAAGAAAAATTTCGGACACCCCCTAAAGGGTGTGCCGCATAGGCGGTTACAAGGGGAGGGGCAAAGGGAAAAATTGTTTTACTTGGGCTTCAAGTTTAAGTGCCTATATAAACAACCCTTAAACCTCATAATTTTTCTACACCACTTTTTTTTCTTCTTTTTCTTTTTTGGCCGATCGAAACAAAGAAACCGCAAAGGGTTTTTCGTTTGGTTTTGTTTGGTTAAAAGTATAATCTAGTCCTAACCCCTATCTAGGGTTTTTGGGTAGATTTTCCACAAGTTGTAGTAGCTCGATTTACACGTACTAGACTAACGGTTAGCTCGTTGTATTACGTGTGTACAAGATCGTAATATAGTCTTATCATAGACTATATCTTAGTGATATTACGTAAACCCTAATTTGGAGAATTAGGTTTTGTTCGAGGGAATTGCTTCGCAAAAGGTACGTAAACCCTAACTCGATTAATTATAATTGTGTTAATTATGATCTTGTTAAATCGCTTCCGCTTTATGTGCTTTGATCTCGTTTCGGGTTTTAATAATTGTTATGAATAATAAACCTTCATTTGTTATACTTGGTTATATTACCATAGTTCAAAGCTTCTTCTAATTGATACTATTGTTTAACGTAATGGCAGTAGAACTTTGTCACATTGCTATGACGGATCGGGTATGAAAGTTCAGGAAGAGACAGTAAGGTTGGTATACTGGGACTGATGTCGTGATGGTGATTTTGTTTCATATAATTTCTAGTCAAATGCTATATAACATCCTGTGGAATATAATGGTCAAATTTCGGTGTAAACCCTATGACCCTACTTCTTCACACTTTGGTGTACTAATAACAGATGTTAACTTTAGAAAAAGAAGACCGTAAATAACATGAGACTCCTAAAATAAAAAGAGAATGAAGGGGTAGTATAAGGCAAAGACAATTATATTTGTATGTTAAAAGGGCATTTATGTCAATACATACAAGTATTATGTGTATGAAGTAAAAAGCTATGTGTACATATCAACTCTCCTTTGGATAAGATATTGACTATAAGAAAAAGGGTAGTGATATTTACACGGATTGTTTTACTTTACCTACAGAAAATTTGCATAAAATTACGTTTTTCCCCTCTATATACATCTTATCTTTTACCTAATTAGCCTTTTGACTTTTTCCCACGCCTTGTTTTTCTTTCCATTGTCATTCCACATGCACGTTCCATCATCAAGACTATCCTTTAGAGACAAATAACAAGATGAAAAGTTAAATCTAATGTTTTGAAACCCGGGTCTCAAATCTACCCGGTCGAGTCACCGGGTCCGGGTCAACCCGAGTCAACCCGGTTTTCTAAAAAAAATTATTTTTTTATATTTTTAATAATTAACAAAAATTATATATAAAAACAATAAAAAAATCCCGTATATTAAAGATATAAATTGTTTACCAACTAATATAATATGTAAAATAAAATTTCGTCACAAATACGTAAAATTTACATATTTTTTTTTAAAAAACCCAAAAAATCAAAACCCGGATGGGTCTCGAGAACCTGGTTAACCTGGGTCACCCCAAACCCGGCGGGTCGAGCCGGGTTTCGAAAATATGAAACCCGGGCTAATATAACCCGTTTTTCGGCCGGAACCGGGTCAACCGGTTGACCCGGGTTTCAAAACATTGGTTAAATCCCTCCCATAAAATAATTGTTTGTGTGATAATCCGTCGATTTCAGGTCGTTATTCTAATCTCAATATTACATATTATGTATTTACTTTATTGAGAAATATAAATTATCGGCTAACCCAGAAGATTAGGACTTGAAACTTAGCGTAAGAATGTCCTTTAGATTATAACTGGCAAAGAATACGTTAGTTATCAATATTTATATTCTCGTTGTGACATAGAGATATTTTCTATTGTCTTCGTTTAATTTTCGTTTTACGAGTATTTTTCGTAATATACGTTAAACCTTTAAGTGTTGTTCGTTCGTTCGACGCATTAACGTATTTTAAGTCATTTAATTACCAAAATATAAATGTTCTCCGATTGTCAACGTTTTTATTTATAATGAGCGTTTATTTTTCGTGTTTTACGTGAAAGTTTCAAATCGCATAATTTTTAAAAATATCTGGATCCGATGATACCCGTTTTTATAAATTATGAGACAGATTTATAACAAATCTTATCCCATTTAACATCATCACGCGTGGTGTCTTTCTAGTTAACTGAGTTACGAATATAGCACTTGTTATTTTACCAAATGAATTCATAGACCTCATATATCTAGTATGTTTCTCATACTTATCCAAATGCTTATTTTACTATCCTAATTCTTTTCTTAGCTTCCGTGTACAAGTTTCTATTTTATCAAAATATTCATCATCTTGTCAACTTAAAGTATGTGATATATGGAAGCTTTAATTACTAGTTCTTAACCATAGTATTGGTTTTATTACAACAATTTCGGATGAAAGGTTTTGCTACTTATATTCTTTACAAATATTATATTTCATTAATTTGATTAGTATATTAATCTCTGTAAATATATATATATATATATATATATATATATATATATATATATATATATATATATATATATATATGTATATATTTATTGAGACATGTGTGAGGTTTAGACATGAATACATGTAAAGATTTATAAAAATTTAGCATAGTAAATCCTTATAACATGACCTATGAACTTATAATTTTGGTCAGTAAGAAACATAATTTTTAGAACGTTTATGGAAGTATGACCTAGTATATTATTTAATATTCATGTAGGCCTATGTTTTGTAAACATTTGTAGAGTTGGCCTATGCATTAACTCTTAAAAATGAGTGATTTATGATTAAAATATTAATATATGTCAATCTGGAATATGATATGTTAATTAGTAAATTTGTATAATAAACTGTGGATTCATCCAAAAACATAAAACTATGAGAGATAGCTTACATTATTTAGTTTCTAAATCAATTGGATATTTTACCAATTGTTTATGGTTTGAAAATGGCATCAAAATGGTGAACATGAAAAATCAGTCTTAAAATCAAAAAGTGACCCACTAGTGTTCAATAGACCATTTGGACAATTTAAGTTGGTATTGATATTAAAAGGATTATAAATATGAAAAATAGACTCAAATATCTTTCTAAACATGTAGAAAACTCATAAATTGGATTTATAGATTGTAAATGGTATCACTTCTAAGGTTCTAAAACCTAGTAAAAACGTTAATCGACTCGAACAAACTTTTCAATCAAAATGGACTTTCAAATAATAAAATAATGACTTAGTGAATGTATAAAACCTTATTTATACTTAAGGGGTGTATAAATATCATGTCAAACCATACATAATACTATGTATATATGTACATACAATAATTATAAACGTTTTATAATTATGCTTAATTATCAACTAGAACCTAAAACCCGTAAATTGTTTACAGGTTGTGGTTCGCCGACTACTCCCGCGTGATGAGATTGCTTGACTTTGTAGTCATCTTTATCTTCGTTCACAAGTGAGTTCGTAGCCTCGCTTTTACTTATTTACTTGTTTTATAAAACCCGCGAGGGGGATAACATGCTTATTTTAAAATAGAACACAAGGGACCCAATTGTATGCTCAGATGAATGTTATTTACATACGTTTTCTTATAGCCTATAAGACCCACTTATCGTGAATTGTTAATCACTTGGTGCGAGTGAACGCTAATACTATGGATAGATCTATCGGGGTGACGCCCAGTCTGATGCGATTAGCCATCGCAATGTGTAGTGAAGCACATGTGTATTGGAGAACATCAGATGCATTAGTATAAGAGAAATATACACACTTGGCTAGGTGTGTTTGTGGGATGAAATATATATATATGTTAACGTTCAATGTCATGAGACTTATGAAATAACACAATAATTATGTCCGGTCAACATAATTATTACCGATGAAGGTTTATCCAGATACTTGTGTTCGATTTACATATTTTAAACTCTATGGATTCACTCAACAATTTTTGTTGATTTTATAGCATGTTTTATCTCAGGTCCATAAAGAAGGTATTTAAGGAAGGTTGTTTCATGAAGCTTGCGTAATTTTGGTGACTCTGGCCCGCTTTTATAAAATATATCCATTCGAAACAACTTTTATCTTTTGATGTGATGTAAATATTTTAAAATTATCTGGGACCATGTATGGATTATTATCTTTTGAATGAATGAATGGGTGTTTTTTTTATCAAAACGATCGTTTTGAGTCGTTTTCTATATTTGTGTGATTGTATCATGTAAATAACACTCGAAGACCCTTCCCCTAATGTGACCCGATTTGAGAGTGTTACAGATTGGTATCAAAAGCTCAAGTTATAGTGAATGAAAAGATTTTCCAAAAAAGAATTTTTGAAATCTTTTGCCTATAACAGTTGCAAGCGAAACCTCCGAGTAACCAATGGACGAGAATGAGAAAATTATATATATTGAATAATATCTCTATATATATATATATATATATATATATATATATATATATATATATATATATATATATATATATATATATATATATATATATATATATATATATATATATATATATATATATATATATATATATATATATATATATATATATATATATATATATATATATATATATATATATATATATATATATATATATAGATATATATATATATATATATATGTATATATATATGCTGTAATGATTATTGATTAATTGTACTTGTGGATTACAAGTCATGTTTTCGTTTATTTAATTATAAATGTTAATTTATACTAATACGAGATATTTATATGACGTATATCGTCACGTAGCAACCCTATTCATTTTAATGCCGACGCCAAAGCTATTCACGAAGTGAAATCCCGTTATTCTCGAGCCTAACTAAGTTATGGATACTCATGATCCCAACGAAATGGTTAATATTCCCGATGATATTTATTCGGTTACAAGGATTTTAATTCCTTGGTTCTTATTCTTGATTTATCAATTCATTCATCTCGTTTAGTAAATTTAATCTCCATTTTCATTAATCTTCAACTTCCTGTAGCTTTTAGAAATAGGTTTTTCCAAGATTGTACGTATTGCTTGTGAAAAATTCATATTGATTGGCACGTTATTCACATGCCTAATAGGATTTCGTACCGTATTACTGATCTTTTTCGTTATATCGATTTTTGTTTGATTCGGTTTTGATCTTTTATGTTGCGTTAGCAATGCTTAAATAAGATGCTTTATAATCGTCTTGTTGGAATGAATTGGCCATTTATTTGAACAAAGAAATTATAAATTGTTGAACCACTGATTTTTATATCATATTTGGATGGATTTGATCAATTCATGGAAATAATGATTTATAAATGTGTAGGGTTAAGCGTAAAGTATTCGCGCAAACAAACTCTTATTGAATTGTAATTCGTTTGCTCGACTCATTCTATGATTTTGTTCCTCTAATGCTATGATCATGCGATGATTTATATTTGAGTTGTTCCAAAAGCCGCTAATTGAGGAGGATACCGAGCCTCCCAGAAAAACACTAAAGAAATCTTCTTCTAGTGGGACCGAGGAACCTTCTCAGCCACATGAATCACCTAGTAACTCTTAGTGGATTAGTTTATCAATTGTGGTATCTTTCATAAATCACTAACTAAACTGTGATAAAAACTTGTAGTCTCCAAATCTGCTCATAAACTAAAACTGGTCGGTTGACCGACAAACATAAACTAAAACTGAGATAAAAACCTGTAGTCTCCAAATCTGCTCATAGATTTGATAGTTGCCTCGTCTTTAACTATTCCTAAACCTATGAGAAGCACTTTCACTATATTGACACCAGGAATAAAAGCTGCCAGAATTGCTCCTTGACTGCCTAAGCTACAATAATTCAAGAATAACATGATCCTCAGGCGACATATATATAACAAAAATGACTTGTAGTTATTAATATTCTGTCATGTAGGTGTAATTATCTGAAGAGAGGCCATAATAACATGAATATTAGTCCAAATGTTATATGCAAAAGCTTCCGGTTCAGTTTTTTATAAAGAAAATATAATAGTTTTCTTTTACCTTTGTTAAAGATAGCAGAGGTAGGATGGCAATTTCGAGTTAGGGTCAGGTTGACGTAGCCCGACGCAAGTCCCAAACACTACCTATTTAAGTGATGGGGTCAAAACACTAACTCGTATTTCAACTACAAGCGAGACCCCTGTAATGGGTCAACCCATTTGCTTTTAAACTATCAAAAGTATAAATTTGCAATTTGACTCTTCCTAGAAATACATTAAGGGTTGGTGGGTCGCCCTAGTATGGCAATTCAAGTTAGGTTTTTGATTGGCGGGTCGAACCTCCACATTGTTTGTTTTACTAATTTGTTCAAGGGTGTCAACTAGGGGTGTAATCAAACCAAACTTTTATCAAGCAACTTGAGCTCGAGCCCGACCTTAGCTCGATCAAGCCAAGCTTTTATCAAGCTCAAGCCTAAGCTCAAACCCAAAAAATAGCTCGAAACTATATCAAGCTCAAGCTTAAACTTTTGATAGCTCGGCTCGAGTTTTTATCAAATTTTTTCAAGCTCTATCAAAAATATGTTTTTATGGTGAATTTATATAAGCAACTAATTGTTAATTTGAGTATTAACCTAATTTTAAGGGCTAATTTCATAAATAAATAATATATTTTAGAAGAAATTTTAACTCTGATTACATTTATATTTTAGTTCTTTGTATTTTAAATGATTCTTTATTTTCGCAAAATTAAATTATTGCATTTACTCGGTACTTGGTGGAATACAATATGTGTATAAGTATTTTTTTGTACTATTTTTTAATATTAAACTCAACGTGTCTAGATTGTGCTCGGATTCACATCATGCAATGGCCTTTAGGACCTTGATCGTATTGGAGTGCAAAACATGTTTTGAAACCAAGATTGTACGATGATTTTGTTATTGGTTTTATTAATGTTAAATAAATCAAATTTGTTTTAAGTAATGATTTTTTTTATACATATGTTTATTGATTAGTTTTATTATAAAAAAATTAAATGTATACATATTCAAGCTTTTCAAGTCAAGCTCAAGCTTTTATCAAGCCTTATCAAGTCAAGCTCAAACCTGGATTGATAAAGCTTGATAAGATATCAAGTCAAGCTCAAGCCTACAATTTTAGTATCAAGACAAGCTCAAGCCCTACTAAGCTTGAGCTCGGCTCGACTCGATTACACCCCTAGTGTCAACTCTAACCCGTTTTCACATACCCCGACACACACTTTATAATCTGTTTATCTAGATGACTTCGTGGTTAAGCGTGTCACACGAGCTAAAGGGTCGGCAGTTCGACCCATTATTAGCAAATTGCTATGTTACAAGGTTTAAACAAGTTCAACGGGTTGGTGGTCAACCATTTTAACACATTTAACCCGTATAACCAAATATAATATATTCTTTACTGTGTACTATATTATTTAAAGTAATGTTAAATAGGTTAGCGGTCGACCGATTTAACTTACCCCTGACCCGAACACGACTTGTTCAATCAATGAACAGTTTAAGTGGGTCAACCCAAACGCAGCGTAAAGCCTATTTATACCCATCCTAACCGATTTACTTTTAGGCCGTACTTGGTTCCTGTCGCAAATTTGTGCCCCTGGGCTCCCCATTCCAAACCCATAACCCACTTATTTAACGGGTTAGACAGTTTACACTTTACACCCAAAACCCCACACCCAACTCAAACATAAAGTCAACCTCTTAAAACACACGAGAAATAATCAAGAACTGAATCAAACTAAACCCAAAACACAACTTTTTAAAAGGACGTGCAGAAGTATATATAAGTAGGAGGATCCACCTGAACAAAAATCCCTCTTTTTGTTGTTTCTTCATAGAATCTCAGCACGAAGAGAGAAACATCGGTGCTAAAAGCCAATGCACAAACATCTCCAAAAATAGTTGTACCTATGATGCTTTTTCTTTAACAATTCTCAGGAACTGCAAACTTCGAGGTAAATCATTAGATATAACATGCCATTATTGTTAGAATATTTTTTTGCCAAATGGGGTGCGTAGTTTGTTTATAGAAAATGAAAATGTAATCTATATTGCTACCTTATTTTGAACCTGAGGTTAATGCAGACAACTTATTAAGTAGGTGGGTGGTGTTTTAGTCTATTCTAACAGGCATAATAAGCCATAATAATTAATATAAGGTGGTGTTTGTTTGTTTTTTATAAAGAAAACGACATTCATGTCTAAAATATCTCTACTATACATTAAAAGAAAACCATTTCTAATTATAGCATATTACAAAAATCAACTTACTAATTCTAATATTTCATGTACAAATCAGTTTAGCTTTAAAATTAAAAATAGAAATAATAAATATCATTTAATACCAATTATTAAAACTAATCAATACGTAATATTAAAACTAATTAATACATAATTTAATATTTATATTAAAACTAATTAATACACACTTAAAAAATAATTAATACACCCCATTACTTAGAAATACTATTATATATTCACACTGTACAATAATAAAAAGTATATATATCTACAAAATTGTACATATTGTCTACCGAATATGATGAGGTTCAACTGGGAACCGTAGTCACAGTCGGCTCAACTAGAAAAAAAACCTTCAGATAACGAACCGAAGAGGCCAACCGAAATTGATAAAAACGGCATCGTTAAATTACTTTGTACTACTTTTTTTATGAAAAACACATAAATTCGTACTACTTATAAAAATGATTGTACTATCTCTCAAAATTTTAATGGTACAACTTTACAAGGTTTTGGTACAAACCTTTACAACACAAAAAACTTCATACATTTATTTCTATATTAATTGGTGGGCAATAAATATTAAATGAAAAAATTAATACAAATTAATATACAACATATACAAATAATTATTGCTATAAATTATATGTTTTTAGATACAATGATTTAAATTGTTCACTAATGTAAGTATAATATCAAATTTTTATGTTTGATTTTGAACCTCTCATTTTTTTCATAAAATTTGCATTTTTGAAGACATATCGTCTATGTATGCATTTTAGTACAAATTTAGTGAAATACTGATCATTTTGCTAATGAATCCGATTAAATCGTAAACATCAAGGTAGGAAGATTTTAAGGTTATTTGATTAGAAAGATTGCGACGAATGTTACACAGATTTACAAATACCTTTCACCATCAGTCATCACAATCCTGTAATACTATTTTTATATGAAACGGTTTATTATTGCTCAAAATTATCCCACCTTAAAGTTATAATCGTTATTAATAAACATAACTATAAAATATCGCGCTTGCATAATTTTAGTTTTAGGGTAGCCGCAACCGCAGCCACAACGCGCGGGTACTCTGCTCGTATACGTAAAAACATGTCTAAATTTCACAAGGTCAACATGTGTGTGTATCAAAAGTGTAGATTATCATGCATGTGATGCGTCATGATAAATTATGTGTATTCATCATTCAAGTATCTTTTTTTACACACATACTTGGATTTGCGTACTGCTATTGTTGGGGTGAGACAAATAATAGTATCATGGAGTACTTTCATTTGTATTTCATTTGGCCCATGTTTTTTAACTTATTCTAGCAGCCCAATGGATCGACTAGATTTTATCTGGGCCATTTCTGATGGGATTTGATCTAGAGCATATGTCTCGAATTGTCACAGTTAGTTTAATTCCAAAACAGAAAAATTATGGAACATAGAAAATCTAGACCTAAAGTTCTTACCTTGGGTGACATCAGTTCTTGTACTTGTATAGGTAAGTTGTTTGGTTTCCTCAAGGGGACCTGGTCCTTCCCCCGTACATTTATTTCTATATTAATCAGTACCTTTTACGGCTATGTTTGTTAACACGTAACAGTAAGCAGTTGTATGAGCACAAAAACAATAAGCGGTAAGCAATAGCAGTTAGTAGGAGCGGTAAGCAGTAGTAGTTAGTAGGAGCAGTAAGCAGTAGCTGTTTGTTAAATAAAGTGTTTGGTAAATGAAGCAGTAGCAATAATTAGAAAATGATTTGTATGCCTAATTAGCAAGCCTACTTGTATGCCTAATGATGTGATTGGTGGATTTGAAAAAGTGATTGGTGGAGAATTGGAGAGAGAAGATGCATAATGCAAATGTACAAGTGATTGATGCATTAGGCATGTTATTAGGCATAGTTAGTAGGTCTAAATAGCATTACTCGCAATAATTATACACTGTAAAATTACTTAAAAGGACATGTACATTTTAACATAAATATTCTTTAAAAAAAGAGAATGGACATATATGTAATTAGCGGTTAGATCTAAATGCTTGTTGATAAAACATTTTGAATAAGAGCAGTTACACATAATTCAACTGCTAGTCGCTCTTTGCCAAACAAGCATTATATTTAAACTGCTAGTCGTTTGCCACTAGTTACTCCAAAATGCTCTCAAACGCTTGTACCAAACATACCCTACCTCTTGATATATGTGCCCAACTTTTAACTTTTAACCCTTCAAAAATAATTAACTTAACAAATTTAACAAAAAGGAAACTTAAAAACAATAATTTTTATCAAATAAATCTCCCTCCCTCCCAGATTTTGGAGTAAAAACAATAACTTTTCAACCGTCTTCTCACCTCTTCATCTCTATTCTTCTAACACAGTATCACACCCACCTCCCACCACCACCTCATCTCAGCCGCCACCATCATCCTATCCGTCGGTGGCCTCCTTCCAAGCCGCCGGCAACCATCATCTCAGTCGCCATATAAGGTATCTCTTTGATTCTTTTATTTTATTTTGCTATCTTGATGTGTAATTTTGTGGTTATGTGTCGTATTCATCATTTGAGGTTATGGGTCTTATAATTGGATGATATAGAAGGTGCAGAACCACTTCCATAGGACGCCAGGATTAACATAGCTACCGGAGCAGCTCAAGGCCTTGCCTTCTTACACACCGCAGAAAATAATGTCATTCTCAGGGATGTGAAATCCTCAAATATTTTATTAGATGAGGCAAGTGAAAAACTAACAAAATTTACTTTGAAAATGTGTATAGGACTATAGGATTATGGTTGCACATAGAAAAAGTTACAATGTTTTGATTTCTGTAATTTTGTTTGATTTTATCGTGATATCATTTTTGGGTGTAAGATTTCAGTATTTCAATGCGAAGCTCTCAGATTTTGGACTGGCAAGGTTCGGTCCGGTAAATGGAGAGTCTCATGTCTCAACCGACATAGCAGGCACCTATGGTTATATGGCTCCTGAATATGTGGCAACTGGTTAGTTCTCTTGTCTCCTTAAGAGGTCTTTGGATAGATACATTCTGCTATCTTTGGGTCAAATAAACAATTTTAGATAGTCAGTTTCATAAAAGCTGCGACAAAACCAAATTGATTGTCATAGGATAAACTAAAAGTATCCTATTCATACATACTTGGATTAATGAATGCAACTTTAATTCAAACAAGTTAAACATATGTACAGGTTGCTTATATCTCAAGAGTAATGTAAAATTCTTTTGGAGTGGTGATGCTAGAGATTATAACAATGTTGGTTCAATTCAGTACATGGGCTTTTAATCTATCGTACAGGTCGTACATGGGCTTTTAATGATGGCCAGTGGCGTGCTCTATAGAAAAAACCATCTGTTTACGATGAAGATCTTTTCCCTGTTGCAGATTCATTCCCCCTGTTTGGGTTTGTGGTTCCCCATGTTTTTGTTGTTTTCCCCCTGTTTGGGGTTACGAGGCTTTATGTTTTAGTTAACTATATTGACTGTAAATTAGGAGTGTAGCTCATATGGTAGAGCGCTCGCTTTGCATGCAAGAGGCACGGGGTTCGATTCCCCGCACTTCTATATTTTGAACCACGACTTCCATAAGTAATCAACTTTTTAAGTGATCGATTTTTTAAAGTAAGTGAACAACTTTTGTACAAAAGTGCTAAACTGTTCTTCAAAAGTGATCAATTTTTTAACGTAAGTGAACAACTTTTGTACAAAAGTGCTAAAATGTTATTCAAAAGTGATCAACTTTTTAACGTAAGTGAACAACTTTTGTACAAAAGTGCTAAATGGGAAGGAAATGAACAACTTTTGTACTAGTGTAATGAATAGTCTGCAGTTTGCAGTTTGGCCTGAAGAATGCAGTGCTATCTCTTATAAGATTAGTCTAGCTAGGTGTCATAACATAGGTTGTTCACTGAATCGTGTTGTCTTTAGGATCCCCATTAAAGGTTCCAAGGCCTCTTTAATAAGTTCTCAAGTTGGGTTTAGAAAAATAGTGATGTGTGATACTGTGATAATCAATTCCTTGTTTGGACATTTTGCGTCCGGAATTCAAACGTGATATACAATGGAACAAGAAGAGTACACAAATGAAGCTGTTAGATAAAATGGATACCAGGTAAATTACCTTTGCCTAATTGGTAAGGTATAGCTTCTGTGAGCTGGTCAAATGGCAGAACTTAGGAGGGCAGAAGTTCTTGGCAACGTGAGTGCTGCTCATTCAGTAAAATGAGGAATATGTGAAGTCGGGGTTGGCTGAACTTGAACAATGGTGTTGACTTAATAGTTACTGAAATACAATCTTAATTTTATCACTATTAACTAACATATATTGGTTTACAGTATGTCAGCACCGCCTGAGCATATCAGACAGGCTATTGACCTTAAATGAAATAACCAATGAACTTTGTCATGTATGTTGATACTTTTTTTCTTATTCCATTTGTTTCTCTTCTGTTATGTTCAAGACTTTGTTTTTTTTGCTCGTGCAGGTGCTTAGCATACAGCAACTATAGTGTATTAGCACAATTGGGCTGACAAATACGGCACACACAGTGTTTCTTCAGAAGTAAGCTACATTACACCAAAAGTCATCTTATCTGTAAATGGCTATGAAACTTATTGTTATTCCAACATTTTTCTAAGGGCTTTTTCTCACTTAGGTCATTTCAAGTATGAGAGTTATAATGACGGAGGACTCGAACAATGTTGTTCGCAGTTGATTTTTTATAGATGACGACTCCAGGTAAATTTCCATTTCAAGTCACGTATCAGCTTTCTTGGTTAGTATACACTACAAATTAGAAACTGTTACTTATTGGGTGATATCTAGCTTATTGATGCAGCATACCCTTCTCTGTGGATGACATATCCAAGTCTATGCCATAAGTGGACATAGGCGATACTGAATCTCCACCATTGATATGTGAAAACTCGGGTTTCGTATTTTTACAGTTGGATAGATGAAAAGAAGTGTGACAACATGGAATCTTTTGATGTCACGTCTGCACACCTATATTCACAGTCTTTTTGGCTCATTTTATTTGGGTGTGCTTATACATTTTTTTTTGGTTATTTTCCCAGGAAAGGGTATTTTAGATACAGATTCCAATATTTTTCAATGCCCTTTTGTCCCATAACTAACCATCTATGTGGCTTTGTATGCGGGAATGCCATAGCTGACATTATACCAAACACGAGTAACGACACAACACCTAAAGGCAAAACGGCAAACCCCAGGATATATAAGCCAGTAAAATCAATAAACACCGGTACCAATTGTGAGTTGTGATATCAGTATAGTTAAAACCTAAACTAACAAAGTATCATAAGATCTGAAGTCTATGTGAAAGAGAGGTTCCATGGTCTAATTTTTCGGCGTACAAAACGAGTTATATAATATAAAGTAAGTGAAAGCCTGTTAAAAATGTCAAGAAGCGACCTCTAAAGTATGAATGTCTTCTTCTTCACCAACTTCAGTTTCATCACCATTTTTGTAGTTGAATTACTTGTCTTGCAAAATTCCGTAAAAAAGTACCACCCTTATTGATGCAAATTAGAAACTATTACTTATATATTGGGTGATATGTGGCTTATTGATGCAGGATACCCTTCTCTGTGGATGACATATCCAAGTCTATGCCACAAGTGGTCATAAGCTATGTGAAAACTCGGGTTTCGTATTTTTACAGTTGGATAGATGAAAAGAAGTTTGACAACATGGAATCCTTTTGATGTCATTGCTGCACACATGTGAATACAGTCTTTTTGGCTCATTTTATTTGGGTGTGCTTATACATATTTTTTTTGTTATTTTCCCAAAAAAGGGTATTTAGATACAGATTCCAATCTTTTCAATGCCCTTTTGTCCCATAACTAACCATCTATGCGGGAATGCCATAGCGGCCATTATACCGCACAGGAGTAATGACACAACACCTAAAGGCAAAATTCAAATCACTATGCGGCCAAAATCTCTATCTTGATATGCGGCCAAAATCTCATTTAGCTAGACAAATAAGTGGGTCAATTCATGATCTATCTGGGTATATGGGGGTGGGAGGGTCAGATCATGATAGACATCAGATTATTATCTGATTCAATCTACAAACAGGTCATTTGCATATATAGTCTTTGACATGAACTTAGTAATCAAGTATTATCCGTTCTATATAGGCATTTACACTGAACTCAGTACCACCAGTCGATCCAGAGATTGCAGCAGGTGGGATAGGCCGAAACTTCATTTATAGAGAAACAGTAATTTGTTATGCAGTTGTTGAGGTTAATGGTTTAAGAGCACATTCATTCCCCTGAGGCTACCTATACATTCCCCCTGTTTTTGTTGCTTTTCCCCCTGTTGCAAATTCATTCCCCCTGTTTTTTTTCCCCTGTTTGTATGTATCAGTCGTTGAACCAGCGTCTTCACATTCAGCAACCATGTACGAGACTATGAACATTCAGAACCAAAAAAGGCTCCATTAAATTGAGTTGAAGGGTATTAGCAGCAAGGTACTCGATGCAATAACTGTAAGACTCATATTGCTTTCTTGATTATTTTCATCAGTGTTGGGGCATTTGATACAAAGTTCGACCTTTTCTAATGCTTTGATATTTAAATTGAAAATTTACAGGTCCGACCCTTTACACGCTATGTACAACTATAATTGATTTGGATGAAAGAACGCTGTCAATAATCGAAGATAATCCAAGAAAAGGCGAAGTTTCTTATGTTTTCAGAATTGCTTGAGCTATTTGATCATTTAAACATATCTTGTTAGGAATTTAAATATATTCTGATATTCAAAAAGCTTCTGTTTAAAATGATACAATGACTATACGTATTGAAACTCGAAAGAAATGTTACAACGATGATCATGCACACATGTGAAAGTTTTTGACAGAACCTTGTTACTGTTTTTCACTTATTCGTCTAAAACATATGTATATAACATCAAAGATCGACGCAATGTCTAAAAAGAAAGACTGAACCTTATTGATAAGGACCCCACAAACTCAAATAGGTTATGTATCTTAATGGTTCTTTGATATCTTTAGGCTTTGCTGCGTTGGTCAAGATCTTTTGTGATGGTTCGTGTGCAGTGGGAGATAAACTTGCCTGTGACACAGAGGGACCAATTACTTGCCAAACAGTGTGTGATTTGACTCTAAACGTGTGATGCCTGAGTCCTATTACAGCTCCCACGGTTACAATTAAGCAAGCCTTATTGATTAGCTTCATTTCTGACTTCTAAAACTCTGAAGTGATGCAGTAATGAAGATGTATCTTTTTACTTAAGCTGGGAATCGGATTATAGGATTATATATAGGTTACAAAGATAGGATATATAGAGCATGGTTGTGCATAAAATAAACCAATTAGCGCGAAACTGCGTACAGTTAATTGTCTTATTTTTGTGGCTCCATATGTCACAATCAAGTATTGTCTTATGAACCTTGTTCGTTGTACCCGTACAACCACCATGTTGTCCCATCTTTATCCAAAATTGTTTTCATTGATATTCCAACAAAATGAATATAAGTAGAGATACAAGATCTTATACAAGAGTCCAATTTGATATTAAGAGACTACTCTGGATGGTGTTCTTAAGCATGTTGAAGTTTAAGAAGGACAAATAAATATGAATACTCATAAAAATAGTTGATTTATCAGACTTCTTATTCAATGCAAGAATGACATTAGTACAGATTTGAATGTGTTGAAAAGTAGAAAATAAGGTCACTTTGTCTTACTGTAGAGACAGTTAACAACTTTACAGACTTGCACGAGAACTCTTCACATCAATCTACAGTCTCAATTTTTTGTCGAGCAAGGTATCTTTCCCTTCGTTCTTTCTGTAACAAATAGATCAAACAAAAGACTTAAAAGTAGGCATTTGATCTGTAAATGTACAAATGCGTCTTAGATACTCGTAATTCTTAGCATTGTATGATACTTTATAAAAGGACCAATTAGTAGTCCCACCGTTCTTCCATGCTCATTGCTTAAGGTAGCAATTTCAAGTAATTCGCATACTAATGAGCAAATTGGGATTTATGCTATATATCAAATTATCGAACATGCTAACAAATAATTAGCTAAAAGAGAAAAGGATTAAGAGTTGACATGGCAAACGGGTTGAATGGGTCAAACGGGTTGAAAGTGTCTAAAGTCTACTTTTAAGTTTCAACGCACAGAACCTCATAGCTGTATTCAAAAACCTGACTGGTCTCAATCATTTGACCCCTACTGAAATATGGAGATGTTTCAACAAGAAGCCATTTTGACGCGTAACTCGACCCGTCCAACTAACCCATCTTGCCACCTATACTCATTGTATATAAAATGCCACTAGGATGATGCAATAACTTACCCACTCATCAATAACAAGACCCTTCTCAACAACTTTCGGACTTGTATCCACTTGAGGTTTCTTTCGTGATTCTAATTCAACCTCAGCTTCGGCCAGCTGATGCTTTAGCTTTTGCAATGCCTGAAAACAACGATCGTCATGTCAATTTTATGTGATGATTTGCTTATATCGAAATACAGTATAAATACTACTGTCATTAAGTATCTCAAATACAATCGTCAACTTACAGGAGTAGGGCACTCTGCATTCAGGAAAATAACACGTAAGATTCTCTCAATAACTACTTCATCCTTTTGCTCATCAAACTAAAACAAAGGAACACATTATTAATGTCATACAGCCTCTCAATAAACAAGTGACAAAATCATAAGAATAATATTTTTTTTACCATTTCAGGCACAAAATCGGTTCCTTCTTTGACCTTGAGGCTCATGAATCATGATCTTAAACTTAACCTTGCACTTTTTCTCTGGCTGCTTTTCATTTTTGTCCGGTTGCTCAACGAATTTGAAAACTGTCATTAAGTTATCTCAGTTAAGCATTACATAAATGCACTTAATACACTTGATTCTAGAACATCATATACAAAAGGGCTGTCATCAATTCCTTACTTTTGACTCGGTTGGGACTTTTGATGACGACTCAGATATCTCGAGATCTTCCATAGGTAGCCTCGTGGTCCATCCTCGAACATGACTCGGGTGGCTTTTCCACATAGGTTTATTAACCGAGTCATCAAATTCACTTCCTGATTCTATATAGTGGTTTTTGAGTAAACTATCCAAATATTTAGAGTTTAAACCAACCTCGTTTTCTGTTAATTCTATATGAGTTTCTTCACCTAATATAGCTTGAGCCATTTTTTCTTCAAACTTTACCTGCAAGCTAGATGACTCGCGGCCTTTTCTTGTTCCTGTAATGCAAGTTTTTTCTTACCATGATCGGTTTCGTCGTTGTATTTACAGTGTCGTCCCTGATTTATGTATGCCCTTCCGTTTGGCTTCAAATGCGATCAAATTATCATTACTGATACAGTGTCCAGCCTCCTTTTAGAGTGATTCTTCTGCTTACCATACAACATGTAAGATACCGGATGTCAAAAACTGTAGTATACAAATAATGAAAGTTTTGTTCGAGTATAGTTAATTCATACAGTATTCACATATGGCCTTGTGTAATTGAAGAAGAACCTATGTTAATCTCAGAACAACCATCCATATATATCTTAAAGCATGATCCTACATCGTAAACAGAAAAAGACGAGATACAAGCACTTGTGTGTAGAAGCAATAATTGGGTTTATTTTTGACAATCAATCCTGTTTTTATTTTTTTATAGATTACAATGCGCCCACTGAAGTTTTGACAATCAATCCTGATTCATGATGCACTAAGGTTTGACTAAGTACCTGCTATTCATTAGCTTCCAGATCGATAATAAAACTATAAGATACCTGGCGGATTATGATCAACAAATTGTTCCATTAAATCATTGTATCTATTTGACCATGTTAATTACATGTTGAAACGTATTGAAAATATAAGGAGGTAAAATGAAAATATATCACGGATATCTAGAATAACAAAAGGGAATACTTTTTGCATTTTTTAATAAAAAAGTACTCTACTTAGTTGAGCACTTATGGGTTGAGCACTATCGGTTGATCACTTGCGTTAGGACACGTGTCAGAATTTGTGTGGTGGTGACCAAATGTGTCAAAATCTTTTGGCTTGACCATCCAGTAGATGTCAAGTGCTCAACTTGACCAAATCTGTCTTTTTCCCTTTAAAGTTTTCGTTTGAATGGAATCAACATAGTACATCAGATCCAACCACCCCGGCCCTTGTTTAATTCACATGAACCACCTAGCTGTTTAAAGTACAGATGATGAGATTGTGTTGTTGGATGTCATCAATGTATTAAAAGCTATGAATTATTTCCAAAAGTGATAACCTTTTATTTTTAAAGAAACTATTATTGCATTGTTAGTTTTTTGCACTAGAACTATGAAAGTGCTGGTAACTGGTGTCTCAGGTTTGTTGGGGGGGAGACTTTGCCATGCATTACTCAGTCAAGGTCATTCAGTCAGGGCGTTTGTTCGTTGCTCTAGTGATCTTTCTTCCCTTCCTGCTCGTTCTAAAAGCATATCTCTAGAAATCGTATATGGGAATGTTACAGATTATACGACAGTTTTTGAAGCTTGTTCTGGTTGCCAAGTAGTCTTTCATGCAGCTGTTGTAGTCGACACATGGCTTCCTGATACATCCATATTTTCCACTGTAAGCTAGATGAAAATATATATATATGTAGTTTTTTTTTCTTTTCTTTATTAGTTTTTGAGTCTGTTAGTCTAAATTTATCTGCAGATTGTAGCTAATACTACCGTCTATCAGTTATTAGCTTACGACGTAAAATTAATAAGTAAGAGCTTATATTTAGTTTTGCCGTACTTACCATATATTTTTCTCTCTACGTATTAGTTAGCTTATTAGTGATTAGATTAGCTTCATAAAAAACAATTAATGCAATTTCATTATATGTTTTTTGTATGGTTTGGATATAACTGGTTGAGAGTTGAGTACTTCAAACTCTTTATTTAAGTGTTCTAAGAGAAAAAGTGTAGAAAAACATGTATCAAATGACCTCAAAACATTTTTAATTTTAATAAACAAGATTGAAGAACATAAAGAAAAATAAATAAAAAAACTACCAGTGTTACTCACGTGTAGCTATATTATCTACATGATAATAGTTTTATAATAAAAAATAATAAAGGAAAAGATCAAAACAAGTTTCTAAGATCAAGAACAAGAGAGAGAGTAACTATGTGTTAAACACACACACACACAAGCAGCTGCGATGATGATTATGAGAGGAAACCCTAGCTAGTAATAAGAAACTAATGATGGGCTTAAGAGCCGTTGTAAGATATGGGCTTGAGCCCATGGGCTTTGAAGTCCAGCCAAAGTATCAACATATAGCAACTATAGTCCTTCCATAGCACAACATCTTCATCCACCATTCCTCGATACTAACTGAAAGTTTAAACAAAGACACAATTAGTCCATGAGGTCAAGTATGGGTGACAGATTAGGTCCATAAATTTAACACCCCCCCCCCCCCCTTAATCTGAAAACCCATAAAAATTTATCATTCCAAGCTTGTTGACAAGCTTTTGGTGCAAATCTGTTTCCAACCCCTTAGTTAGGATGTCTGCAATTTGATTTGCAGAATCCACTTTTATAGTTTGAACAACACCATTAAGAATTTTTTCTCTAACAAAATGAAGGTCAATTTTAAGGTGTTTAGACCTTTCATGAAAAACTGGGTTGGCTGCTATCTTAGAAGAAGAGTTACTGTCACAAAAAAGATTCACATGCAAAAGATTATAGCAATTTAAATCTTTCAAGATCTTAAGAATCCAAATGATTTCACTTGTTACAGAAGCTAGAGCTCTATACTCAGCTTCTGTAGAAGATTTAGAGAGAGTGAGTTGTTTCTTACTCTTCCATGATATCAAATTATCATTGAGAAAAACACATTAACCAATAACAGACCTTCTTGTAACAATGCACTTAGCCCAGTCAGCATCAGAAAAGGCTTTGAGAGACATACATGAACCTTTGGCAACCTCAATCCCAAGACCAGGACTACCTTTTAAATATCTCAAGATTCTAAAAGAAATTTTTAAATGAGACCTTAAAGGAGAATGCATAATCTGGCTTAAACAATGCACATCATAAGATATGTCAAGTCTAGTGTTAGTCAGGTAGATTAATTACCCATGAGTTTCTGATAATCAACAATATTATTAAGCAAAGGGTCATTTTTCAAATGCCTCATTAGAGATTGACAGTTTTGAAATTAAAGGTGTCTTAGATGGTTTGCAGGCAAGCATATCATATTCAGACAAAAGGTCCAACACATATTTTTTTTGATTTAAACAAATCCCTGAACTAGTATAAATAACTTCAATTCCCAAAAATATTGAAGTTTCCCCAGGTCTTTGATTTTAAACTTTCCTTTCAAAAAATCTTTAAAACTGTCAATCTCCTTTTGATCATTACCAGTGACAATAATATCATCAACATACACAAGAACAGCAACAAACATCTTCTCATTTTTCTTGGTGTAAAGAGAGTAATCATATTTGCTTTGAACAAATCCATTTTCAATAAGCACATAACTGAGCTTAGAGTTCCACTGTCTTGGAGATTGTTTAAGATCATAAATAGACTTTTTTTATCTACACATAAGGTTTTTATTACCAGTATAAAAACCTTGTGGAGGTTTCATGTAGACAGTTTCATCTAACTCACCATATAAGAATGCATTGTTGATATCAAGTTGGTATATATGCCAAGACTGGTTAACAGCTAAGTTAATCAAACACATAACAGTAACCATTTTAACAACAGGAGAGAAAGTTTCCTCAGAATCAATTCCTTCCTTTTGACCACAACCCATAGCAACAAGCCTAGCTTTATACCTTTCTATTTTACCACTAGATTTAAACTTAAGTTTCCACACCCATTTAGATTTCAAAGCAGCTCTACCATGAGGCAATTCAACTAAATCCCAAGTATCATTTTCAAGTAAGGCAGCAAATTCTAAATTCATAGCATCCACCCACTGTGGGATTTGAGAGGCTTTAAATAAGTTCCTAGGTTCACTATTCTTATTCAATTGGGTCACAAAACACAAAGAATCACCTTTGATCCGAGAATATCCCACAAATTTTTCAATCCCATATTTGACTTTTGAATTAACAAAAAAATCATTATAGTTTTTTGGAAAAACAGAAGGTCTAGAAGACCTTCTCAACCCTTGATTTCCCTGAGCATTAGTATGAGAAGTGTGTCCCAAGTTTTCTCCCATGTTTTGAACATGAGGAGAGAGACATGGGTTAAATTCTAAATTTCCCTCAGATATGTGATTATCATCAAGTGTGGTTGCCTCAATCCCATTTGAGCTCGCATCTATGGTATCATTGCATGTGGCAATGTCTCCACTGTCACCAAGACTCAAGGGTGGGTTGCTAGCACTTGGTGACCCATGGTCACCATTATGTCCTTTTGTTACTATCTCTCATCATTGTAGAGGAAGCTCAGGGTTATCTAAGTCAAAAAAGGTCAAAGCTTTATCATTTTAGAAAACATGAAATTTTCATTATCGTTCTTTTTATTCAAACTACCATCTTTAAAGGGAAATATAGATTCAAAAAATTTAACATCTCTAGAAACAAAAAATAGATTTCTATCAAGACTATAAAGCTTGTAACCCTTTTGATAATTAGAGAAACCCATCATCACACATTTTTCAGACCTACTCGACATTTTATCATGACTATTTAAAATAGTAGCAAAACAAAGGCATCCAAAAGTTCTAATATGAGAGAGATTTGGGTATGAATTGTAAATCATCTCATAAGGAGATCTACCATTTAGCACAGAAGAGGGTAATCTGTTAATAAGATAAGTAGCAGTTAGAATGCATTCAGTCCAAAATCTCAAAGGTATTCCCCCTTGAAACATAAGGCATCTAGTCACATTTAATAGATGCCTATGTTTCCTTTCAGCCACCCCATTTTGTTGTGGAGTGTAAGCACAAGAGGTCTGGTGTATAATCCCTTTATCATGACAAAAATTTTGAAAGCTATGATTAACAAATTCAGTCCCATTGTCACTTCTGAAAATTTTGACAGTCCTTTTAAATTGATTTTGTAATAGATTAAAAAAGATTTCAATAGAAGTCCCAACTTCATATTTACTTTTAATCAAATATACCCAAACAGCCTGTTAATGCAATGATGTCTAAAAATGTTACTTGCATTTTTTGGTCTCGCTTTGTTTTGATTACGACAATATGTAAAAACAAGCATTTACGAAAACAACGAAAAACGAATTCTTGAGTTCAAGTATTTTTCATTTCAACCATTATCACTTAAGGTATGTACAAACAAGTACTCATCCTAATTAAGTGATCGGATTTAATCTTTTCTTAAAACTCACTTTTTATTAAGTGTGACAAGTTTTTATTAAACTTTCTTTTTAAGAAAATGTTTTATTAAATTAATTATTTGAAATTTTGAAAATTTGAAAATTTGAAAATGGCATATTCTCTCTTGGTTTGAAATATCCTTTCAGTATCAATCTTCAGATTCGAACCAATCCACTAAAATACAAAAGGGAGCGGAGTCTACTCCAGCGGTTCCTTAGTGTTTATAGCGATTCCTTATCGATAAGGAACCGCGGGCTCCAATAAGGAACCGCGGGCAGATATAGCCGTTGGAAGTTTGTCTTATAAATAGTGGACCATTCTCAGACTTTCTCCTCACCTCTTTTGCACATACATTTTAAGATTCTTTCATACTTCTTAAATCACTCAAATCATTGATCATTTGTTTGATTACTACTTGTTTAGAAGTGAATCTTTCTCCTCTCATCTTTTCCTCTCAAAGTGCAAAGAGAAGAACACTATCATCTTTGAAGTGTTGAGTCTACCTCAAAGATCCATTGAAGATCCAAACATATTTATTCATTGTTGTGTCATTGTTGTAAAGATCCAAGTAGTTGTGTCTATTTGGAAGTTGTGTATGTATTAAGGTTAATACTTGGTCCTTAAAGTATATTGGTGTAGATTGGTCCTATCTAAGATTAGGGCTCGACTTTTAGCTTAGAGTAGGAAATTGGATAAGAAACGTTGTGTACGGTTTCTCCACCTTAAGGAGCTTGTTGATTAGTGAAGTCTCGAGTAAGGAGTACTCGAGGAGTGGAGTAGGAACGAGGAGTGAGCTTCGTTGCCGAACCACTATAAATCCTTGGTGTTTGGTTTGATCTTTCCTTCCCCTATCTCTTTACATTCATTATTCTTTATACTTGTGATTATTAGTTTAGTTGCACTATACCTTGTTCATATTGTGTATAAGAAGGTTTCACATAAATACTCAAGCCTAAGTTTTTGAAAAGGATTTTAAAAAAACAATCTTTAACAAGTAAATTTAAGAAACTATTCAACCCCCCTTCTAGTTTCTACAATTGGTATCAGAGCGTGGTTGCTCAAGCTTTTTTATAATATATTGTATTTTAAGACTTGAATCGATCCATGGATTCCAACAAGTATCTAGAAGGGCAATTTATGCAAAGACCACCTCTTTTTGAAACTGATAGTTTTATTTATTAGAAAAATAGATTTGAGACTTATGTAAATCAAAATATTTAGATCTTTGGCATGTTATTACCAATGGTGATTTTTTGCCTTGTCAATGTAATGAAGTTTCTAAAATCAAAGAGATAGTCACTTTTGACAAAGCTAATGATGATACTAAAAGGAAACTTGCTAAAAATAATGAGGCTAAAATGGTGATTTATAATGTTTTACCAAAGAAAGAGTATGAAAAGATTTTTATGTGTGAAACCGCTAAAGATATTTGGAACACTCTTTTAGTAACCCACCAAGGTAATAGCCAAGTCAAAGAAAGTAAAATCGATCTTCTTGTTCAACAATATGAACAATTTGTCATCTTAGAAGATGAAACTATTGATAGTGCATTTGCTAGATTTAACACTATTATTACTAGTCTAAAAGCACTTGATGAAGGTTTTTCTAGCAAGAACTGTAGAACAATGAAAATCTTTATGTTTCAAGAGGGTTGATGTTTTCTAGAGAGAGAAACTTAGATAGAGAAATGAAAGAAACTATGTGTTATAAAAGTGAGAAATGAAACCAACCAACACCTCTTTCCATGGTGGAAAGAGGCTTATATACCCAAGTCCTTAATGGACTTGGGCCTCCGGCCCATGAACATGCTCATGGGTCGGGCTATTTAATAAATGTAACTTAAATACTACTACGAGCCTATAACTATATAGTTGGAGTGACCGAGACTTTCTTTATACGTAAAACGTATTTCCAACAATCTCCCCCAAAGGGAGGTCGCTCCAAGATTACAAAGTCCTAATCTAGCATGTTAGATCTTGTTCTTGAGCTCGTAGTCCACTTTCTCTTTCTTTCTTTAATTTTCTTCTTTTTGTGAATATGTGTTGAATAATATCAGCCGTTTGCTTGGAACACATTCTTTTGGCCTTTCACGTGCAGTCTTTATCTTCTTGTGATGTTCGCCTCTTCGTGACTTCATGTCCCACACACTTATCCTTTGTTGAATTCTTGAAAGTTTCAGAGTCGATACAACGGAAGACTTTTAGGTCATACTTTCTTGAATTTGCAGAAGTATTTGATGGAGAAGGAATAGGTATGTGAGGACGACTTCAACAGGTACACCGCAACGCCACCGTCTTCGAATGCAGCAACATAATAAGACATGAATAAAATGGCTTTGACATTTTATTCTAATTCGGTAGCATTTTACCTCCGGTCGGTGAAGACCGTTGGACGATATTAGATATCGTACCCGTGACGGATAGTTTCAATTAAGTAACTTCATGACAGGATTTCGCGGGTAAACCCGTTCTCTTTATTCGACCGTCCAAAGCTGACTGCGAGCATAAAGAGTGAATCATTTGGATTAAAAATCCTTATGATTGAAGCCGTCAATTCATGAAACCTGGAACAAGTGAATTTCAATTAAGATATTCACCATCGTTGCTTTCTAGTTGTCACAAACTTAATTCAAATAGAATCTTGCTTGTCACCTACCAAGTGCTGTTTGATGTTAACACTAGAAGGATTTCCACTCGTCACTGTGAACACTAAAGAGTGTCACTCTGAGTGTTCTGGCAAGATCATACGATAATGCGTAGAGGCCCGGAACGAGTTTAAGTTCAATTAAGAATTAAACTACTGTTTCTTTCCAGTTTTCACAAGATTGGTTCTTAAAGAACCGCACGTGTCACCTACCATGAGCTTGTTTGATGTTGGCTCAAGCAGGATTTCCATCTTCATTGTAATACTTGCGTATCACTCGGATGTTCTGGCAATATTACAAGAATACTGCGTAGGACCCATTAAGATCTCTTACTTTTCACAGTGTGTGAAGAAGCAAGGAATAAATGGAAAGTGTCCTAATGAGACTTTTGATGATCTCGTGGCTCTAGACTCGATAGTGCGTTTTGATTTAGTGAGCGATGGCTGGAGAGGAGTGCCACCTATTCAATATCAGTCTATTCGGAGTGAATAAACCAATAGATAACGTGTTGATCTCTGCGTGATTAAAACAAATATCTTTTGAGAGATATTTGAGTTAGCTGGGGAGGGTTGTGCATTGCATCACTAGGTCCATGATGTCTTTCTTCAATATCGAGAATCATTAAAAAATGATCTCAATAGCATATGTATTGACCCGGTTTCTGCCTAAAGTTGTAAGGAGGGCTTCTTTCTTTACACCCTTTATCTTTACAATTCTTTTTCATTCTTCAACCCCTTCAATGCTTACCAATACGTCATCACTAGCACCTTGTTGTGATTGTTCCAGTGCTAGCTTAAGTACTTGGTCTGCATTCAGCTACGTTCACAATCATTCTCTATCTTTCCTAGGACTTCTAATTCTATCTAGGGAATTGTCCTTGGGAAGATTCCATCGATTCTGATGAATCATTGGACTAATACCTATACCTACACCTACCCCCCTTTTGTCACCACATCCGTCGTGAATTAAGTGTGTTTTGGATAAGTATTGTCACCATGAAAAATCCTTAAAAATCACTTAAAGCACTTGTGATATTATAATCAAAGTTTTGTGCCTTAAGTGTTTTGATCATCAAAAACGCTCCCCCTTAACTTGTTCATTACACATGTTAAGTTGGTTTATCTTTTAAGTCTTTTTCATTGTTTAGCCAAGTATCATTAAGTCTCCTGAATCCCATTTTCTCCCCTTTCCAAAATGTTAACCATCAATATTTTGGATATTAATGGATTAACCGGTCTTTGGGTAATAAAATGAAATTAGATGGTGGCCAAAGAACATATTAATGCTCCCCTTCAAATTAATGAGGGTAAGTTGTAGTGCTTGAGTACGATATGTTTGAAAGATTTAGAATCTCGAGAGAAATTCTTGAAAAATATCATACTCTTACACTACAACATGCCACAAAAGTTGATTATACAAAAAATTAACATATTCACAATAATAGACATATGAAGTTGACCTGTTATAAGACGAACCATAATTAAATGGCTCGTTCCATGAACCTATGGTGAGATCCATATGGTCGTCCATCGACGAATCGTTCCACACTTCGTAGCAACCGTTGCTTCCTTAGAAGTTCCTCGATCTTCTTGATCGCGTACCTTGCTCCCTTTTTGCACTGGGTTGTCCAGGTGTACTTGACTGCTGGAAGCGGTAGGTCGGCATTAAGAACCGTCAGATCATCTCGAACATGCTTGAGCGTACCATCTCTGAATTTGTGCAGTTCGGAGAATCGCATAAACTACATGACTCCAGTTTCATTTGGATAAAATATCCTTGCTTTCGGTGTCGTGGTCCCCATGTACGGCTTCTTGTTCTTGTGAAAATTACTGAGCGGAGTTGTATGGGGACATTGCAAGTTTAGCTGTTTCTGATAGCTCTCTACTCCAAGTTGAAAATCTTCCACCCGGTTTTGAATGACGATTTTTCTTGCATATTGACGAAAGATGGAGCTCATTGCAATGACAATCTTAGGTTGTAGATGGTCAACTTTTTCCTGAGCCAATAACAGCAGAAGATCTTTGATGTCTTCCAGTTGAAGGTACTGGAGATCACTTTCGTCAATTCGGTATTCTTTCTCATCGGTACGTTTGAACACGATTACATTCAAGTAATCATAACCGAAGATAGTCTGAGTGGTTTCTCCTTGGATGCTTTTGATTCTGTGAGCTGAGACAATAGAAGAACCTTTCTTTGGACGATGGAAATGATTGTAAGCTAACCTTTTCTTTGCAGTCCAGTGAGAGATGCCAAGTGAAGCAAAAGTATCATAAAACTTGAGCAGTTTCTTTCTCCATATTGCATCAGGTACTTTATCTTTGATCCATGGAACGTTCTCTAGATTAACAGCCTTGAGCATGTTAAGTGACGTGGCATATTTTTTTGCACCTTTTTCGAGGTATTCAAGATCGTGAGAGACAAAGTGCTCTATTGGGATCGTTGCAGAACCGACGATGACCGTGGGTGTAAGAGGTCGTAAAACAGGAGTTTGAATTCCCGTAGTCGTCGCTCTCATTGCCTTGGTAAGCTCATTCAAGTGATATTCTACTTCATTATGGCTGATCTTCAAAGTATCAAAGAAGTCCACATTTGCGACAGCTATTTTGATGAGATCCGGAGTCATTGTCGGTTTTCCATGAGAATACCTTAGAAAGGCCGAGAAATCGATAGGGTTGTTTAGGAATTGAGTCAGCTCCATTTCAGTTGTTGTATCGAAAGGATGCTGTGGTGCTGCATTTGTAAGCCAGAGTTGCTCTTGTACCGTGTCATCGATGAGCAGAGATTCAGCAAACGTTGGTTCTGGCACATTTAAGTCTTCAACTTCAGAAATGTGCTGATCTTCAGATGGTGTTGAAGGTTGTTCTTGTGTCACCGGTATATCATCAGTTGGCATAGAGACTGGAATTTCGTCTTCTAGCATATGGTCTGCAGATTCATTGTGAGAATCAGTAGTAAACACTGGTTCAGTAGATATACCGGTGTCAATTTGCTGTGTTTCTGGTATAGTAGACTCCACTGCCTTTTCTGCGGTTTCAGCAATGCTTTCTACAGCTTCCTCAATACCTTTCTCAGTTGCCTTATCACCTTCATCCTTGTTTGACTCTTCGGCATTAGTACCCGTTTCGTCATTCTTATCGCCCTTGTTGGTTCCATTACCGTCGTCATTATCATCATCCTCATCCTCATCCTCATCTGTACCCTCGTCCTCATCTTCATCTTCATCCTTATCCTTTGCTTCCTCATCCCCTTCTTCCTCCTCATCTCTTTCCTTATCCTCTTCCTCATTTGGATCATTTTCACCATCATCCTCATCACCGTTATCCTCATTTTCTTCCTCCTCTAGTTCGTCTTCATTGTCAAACTCAGAGTCGGTAGTATCTGCTGGTGTATCATCAATAATTGCTTTGTTGAGATATTACAGAACTTTTCGTTTATTTTTCGATTTATGAGCCCCCATATTTAGCAGACGTGTCGGTAACAATGTCATTAGTTGAAGGGTAGACAAACCATTACCGACAAAAATTGGTAGCTGCTGATCAACATATGACTTGACTTCTCACCGAATGATCTTGGTCATCTTCTCATCAATTGACCCAAGAAAGGAAGCATTCTCTTTGTCATGAGTTTTCTTCTCTCCAAGAAATGATTTGTGTTGTTCTTTAAGTTTAGACACTATGTCGGATATTTTCTTAATTGTAGGCTCATCAGGCTGCGGTTCCTTGAGAGGAGTGGTGAATCTTTCAGTCAGTGTAGCTATTTGTTTAGCTTGAGCCTCCAGCAGTTGTTGAAGAGACTGGATCAGTGGATCACTGACTGTGAGGAATAGATTGGAGGTGGATGATACTTGTTGTACTAATGATGGAGGTGTAACCATGACTGTTAAAGTGGTGGTGGATGATACAAGTTGTTCAAGGATAGGGGATGGTGTAGATTCAGTGATTGGGGCGGTGGTTGACACAGGTTGTTCAGTTGTTGATGACGGTGTAGATTCAGTGGTTAGGATGGTGGTTGATACCGGTTGTTCAACAAGTGCTGGTGTTATAGTTGGTGTTATGACTTCACTGATGACTGGGGTGGATAATGGTGGAGTGGTGGTTGATGTAACAGTAGTTATGGGAACATCCACCATGTCTTCATTTGTCGATGGATCAGTGTTTGTAACCTCGACACCCTCCCCTTCCAAATTCAGATATTTCATAACATCGTCAGAGCCGGAAGTAGACTTACTTTGAAGTTGTGTTTCTGGTATGAAAGTTGCACGAGCATCATCGTGTACCACTGTGTGAGTTAGTTCTGGTAAGGATGCGATGATATTGGCGTCTCGATACATCAAACTTGTATCTGTGTTTGCACTTCTACCACCTTCTTCACTCTGCTCACGACTTTCAAAATGGAAGTTATCAACATCTTCTTAAGCATCTTCATCGGTAGGATCTTCATAAAATGCCATGTCAGCATTAGGATTGCTAAATTCTTCTAACTCCTCAAACAGTCTTGAGCCTGATTTGTGTGAAGTTGCAAAAGCTTCCTGTCTGCTTTGTTGAAGAATAATACGCAGTCGTTTGGCTTCAGAAATGGTTTGTTGAGCAGGTTCATCTGAAGCAACACTTGCTTCTTTACCTTTAGTCTGCTTTGCTTTCTTTGGCCTTCTGAGTGGTACTTCTTCCTGTTCTTCCTCAGTATGGACCGTCTCATCTTCATCATCATCTTCATCAACTATTTGCATTTTCCCTGTGCCTTTATCTTTGGATGAAGCAGTCGGTTGGCGCTTTGAGACTCTTTTCTCGCGTTTACCTTTTTGCTTCTCTAAGGGAAGTGAATTTTCTCGTCGAAACTGTGCAGCAATATCATTAAGCATCTCTTGATATTTATCACTTTCCTTGATTCTATCATTTATCATTGTGTCAGGTACTAGGGCAGGACGTAATGCATACTTTGTGGAATTAGTATCATCATTCATTTGTAGAATCACATAGTCATCATCTTTTGTGTGGTAGAAGAAATTCCCGCGAGTGTCAATGGTTGGGTCATTCTTCATAAAGTGGTTGATGATGAGCTTGGTGAATCGTGGGAATGGAAGATGCACTTATTTCTTCTTGGTTCCAGTAAACTGATAACAAAATTCTTTCCAGAGAAGGAGTGCATAGTCTACTTTCGATGCCGTGTAAAGTCCCCAAAATATGTGAGCCTAAGGTGGTCTCATTGCGTCGGAGCCCCGAGTCTTTCCACTAAGACATTTGACAATGATGGTGATAAGTGCTTTCCAGGGTTACCCTATGTGTGATGTATTGAACTGTGATAGGTTGTGGATTTCACCTTCATAATTCATAGCACGAATGACTCGAAACACTTCATCGTTCTTTGGGTTAGCCACAAATTTTTCTCCTTGTGCCAACTTAGGAAGTTTAAACAGTTGCCAAAAGATGCTCAAGTTAAGTACCCTTGGCGTTTTGTTCAGTTGGAATGAAATAGTCTTTTTCGAAAGTGATGCAGTGTTCCAGAACTCGTGCATGTAGACTTCGGGAACAGAGGCAGTACATCTGAATGCATCTTTGATGGGTGAGATGTCTAGGATATCCGTGGCGATTTTGAAAGCTGGTAAAGACGGATCAAAATCCTCTTGTAAACGAGAGTTGTTCTCAAAATTTGGTAGCCTGTCGCTGAGCGAAACAAGTTCAAGATCACGTTGTCGTTGTTGTTCTTCTGTGATCGACATTTTCCTGCTTTGATGACATAAACACAAATGATATACACAAAATATTATATCTTAAATCTATGCCAATTTGTAGCATTTGCAGTAACACACGACGATCATTAGCGCATTACATTTATAGAACAACAATAACTAGATCACGACACATGTCTATAGGTTCCACCTAACATTATGACAATCCTATTACTCATCACTACCTTATAGTGATAACATAATATTAAAAGCTATCACAATATTACCAAGATTATACATTGCAAGCTTACAAGTCATCGGAATAATAATAGTCCTAAATCCATCGCAATCTTACAAACCATCGGAATCCTAACATAGCCATCGCAATGTTTAATACACCGCAATCCCATCGGAATCGTACACCCCATCGCAATGCAAAAACCATCGTAATCCTATCTATCGCAATATCTAAGTCAATCGCAATAAGTACAATTTCATCGAAATGTTTGAGAAATCATTGCAATATGTCCCCATCGCAATACCATTACAATGCCATCACAATAACGCATCAGAATGCATCATCGCAATACGCCATCACAATGCATCATCGGAATGACCCATCGCAATGAGCCATCAGAATGACCCATCGCAATAGCCCATCGCAATGAGCCATCAGAATGACTCATCGCAATGAAAAGGCATCGTAATGTTGGTGTCGCAATGATCATCGGAATCCGTGACTGGGATCCGATCGAAACTTTGACTTCTCAAATCCTGGAGCTTGGCAACGTTTTAAACAAAACTGGGCAAAACCATTGTGCATCTGGGCATTCTAAACATATCCCACAACTCAATTTACATTTTCATCGCAAAACGCAAAAAGCCTAATTTTTTATTATCTTTGATCTCGGGTTGTTTGTATGAGTATTAGGATAAGAAATGTAATCACAATTAAAGCATGAAACAAATACCTAGAATGATGAACGGATTGCAAGGAATCAAAACTCAAATATTGAAGGTCAACAATGGCGGAAAAAGCTATGTGTGTGTGTGTTTGCGATGGTGAAGAAAGAACGGGGAGGGGGGTGTAGTGTTTGACTTGGTCAAATTTTTTTGCCAAAATTACACATAAAACCCCCACTTTGCAATATTTGCAAAAGTGGTCCCCCAGTTAATAGTATATGTTAAAGTCATTAGGTTTAACCAAATAAACTTAACGATTAACTAACCCGCTCACAAACACAAACACATACACTTAACGCCAAATTGTAACTAACCTATACTTAAATGTATCAATCACATAAGGCACACATAGCATTTAAAGATGACGATTAACGGTTTATATTTTCTGAAAATCCTTTTTGAAGACCAATTTTAAGTCCTAAGAAGAATTAATATTTGCTCCCCCTTAACCACGGACCCGTTTTCTATTTAAAGAGTTGTAGTCAATGATGTTAGGGCAGCAAATATCCATGAAATCATTTTCCGGTTAAGTGATTGGTTGAAACGATTCTGGTGGCAATAAGATTTCTCTTATTTTGACAAAATCAGTGCACTAATACGTACACTTATTTGTGTTAGACCAAGTTATAAAGTAAACTTAGTCCCTTACAAGGTTTTAAAGTAAACCTTGCCCGAGAAAATTAATTCCCGTTGTGAGCCAACGTTTTCATAAGAAATATGTGACTTTAACGCGAAAAGCGGGCTGCGATCTGAAATAACTACAAGCCATAATGGGCATGTTTTAAAAACATGTACAACTTTTATACGGACTCTATTTATTTCGTCGTGTCAATTTTAATCGACATTTCTAAGGCCGTAAATATTACCGTACTAAAAGACATGCCCGCTTTGAAAATGAAAAATATTTTTGGATTTTCTTGATTTTATATTTTTTATGGATTTTGTATGTTTTATATTTTTTATGGTTTTTATATGTTTTATATTTTTGTATTTTTCTTTTGGTGGTTTAAATATATACGATAATACACAAGATCACGATCAAAGGATACTCTAGAATAGTTTACCATCACTATTCTTCAGATTCTTCTGCCAACTCCTTAAGTGTCGCTGGGGAAAGGATTTCATGCCTAGCTTTTCGATCAAAAACTCGATACGTCCTCGATCTAAGGCCTTTGTGAATATATCTGCCAGCTGATACTCAGTGTTTACGAAGTACAGTTCGATCACTCCATTTTCCACTTGCTCTTTGATGAAATGGTAGCGTATGTCAATGTGCTTTGCTCGGGAATGTTGAACGTAGTTGCAGCACAGAGCAATTGCACTTTTGTTATCACAGTACATCGGGATTTTGTTGAATCCAAGACCGTAGTCAGTTAATTGTGATCTCATCCAAAGAACTTGAGCACAACAACCGGACATAGCAATGTATTCAGCCTCTGTACTTGATATTGCAGCGCTTTTCTGCCTTTTTGATGCCCAACTAACAAGTCTATCTTCAAGAAGTTGCACACTGCCAGAAGTGCTACGTCTAGTATCTTGACACCCAGCATAATCCGCATCTGCATATGAGATTAGTGGAATAGAAGAATCCTTCGGATACCACAGACCACGATTAAGTGTTCCTTTAAGATATCGAAAGATCCTTTTCACAACATGTAAGTGCTTTTGGGTAGGCCGAGCCTGATACCGGGCACACATGCATATAGCAAATTGCAAATTGCAAATCAGGCCTGCTAACAGTCAAATAGAGAAGAGTGCCGATCAGTCCACGGTAAAGTTTAGGATCGACAGTTATCCCTTCCTTATCTTCATCTAACTTGGATATCTCCACCATTGGAGTATCCACGGGGTCACAGTTTTCAAAATGATACTTCTTTAATGATTCAAGAGCAAATTTGGATTGATTAATGAAGATGCCTCTGGGATTCTAAGAAATTTGCAACCCTAAGAAAAATGAAATTTTTCCCATCATCGACATCTTAAAATGTGTGGACATAATTTTCTCAAAATGGTCAGACAATCGTTGATTAGTAGCAGCAAATATTATATCATCAACATAAATTTGTACCAGTATCATGTCGTTGTCCTCCTTGAGAATAAATAATGTTGGGTCCACTTTGCCTTTGGAGAAGCCTTTCGATATGAGATACGACGATAAGAGATCGTACCACGCGCGTGGAGCTTGTTTCAACCCGTAAAGAGCCTTCTTGAGCTTGTACACGTGATTAGGATACTCCGAGTTGACGAATCTATTCGGCTGGCTTACATAGACATCTTCCCTTAGTTCACCATTGAGAAATGTCGTCTTAACATCCATTTGGTAGACGATCATATTCATGTTAGCAGCATAAGCAAGGAATAGTCTAATTGCCTCCAATCGTGCAACAGGAGCAAAGGATTCTTCAAAGTCAATACCCAAAGCTTGTTTGTAACCTCTAGCAACCAATCTAGCTTTGTTCTTCAGCACTCCACCTAACTCGTCGAGTTTAACCTTATATACCCATAACAATGTAAGGATTTCAACGTTGCTGGGTAAAGGAACTAATTCCCACACTTCAAGACGTTGAAATTCATTAAGTTCCTCTTGCATGGCTTCAATCCAAGATGATTTAGTCATTGCTTGTTGCCAGTTTTTAGGTTCAGTGTCGGAAAGAAATGCATCAAAGTAGCAGTATAATGCATGTTCTTGGATTTGGTGGCGTGTTAAGACTGGTCGATTTATGTCACCAATAATATTGCGGATTGGGTGATCCTTTGTCCATTTTGTATTGTGATTTTCAATCCGTGGTGGTCGGGAGTGAACGATTGTAGGAGCTTCCTCTGAGGTAGACGCACCGTTAGGGTCTTCAGGTATTTGTGAACCAAAGAAGGGAAGCTCTTGTAAGTGAGAATATTCCAAATCGTGATCATAGGGATCCTCTTCAACATCATTAGGAACGAGTGAGGGTGATGATTCAGGTGTAGTTTGTGAATTGGTTGGGGATGGGACATCTGGTTCAAGAGTAACAGTAGATGTCTCGGACTGATTTCTATTATCTTGAGCAACAACTTCGGGAAACGGAGCTACTGCTGCAGGTGCTGGAGAATCATTACTAGGTGGATCAAAGAATTCATCAAACATAGGTTGAAATAACTCATCCCACTCGGACCTTGTAGGTGGTATAAATGATGGAGAAGTAGTATTTTTGGGAGTTAATCCGGAACTGATTGTACCGGTTCCCATCTCATGTAATGCGGGTTCAGAGTTGTGTTGCTCAGAAGCCATCGCTATCAGCTCATCAAAGTCGGCATCCAAAGTTTCTACTATCTTGCCAAGACGACGGTTATAAATTCGGTAAGCTTTGTTTGCAGGCGAGTAACCAATGGAAATTTCAATATCAGCCTTTGGTTGAAGTTTGCCCAAATTCTCACTATTTGTATTTGGATAACACAGTGCACCAAACACATGAAGAAATGAAATATCGGGTTTCTGTCCATGAAGAAGCTCATATGGAGTTTTACCATGACGTTTACGAATGATGGAGCTGTTTTGGGTATAACATGCGGTTGCCACTGCTTCAGCCCATAAGAATAAAGGAGCATTTGCATAAATCAACATAGTTCTAGCAGCTTCCATAAGTGTACGGTTACGTCTTTCCACGACACCGTTTTGTTGTGGAGTGCGAGCAACATATGTTTCATGTGAAGTACCTACCTTTTCATAATAGTCTCGTAGAGTTTGATTAACGAACTCAGTTCCATTATCAGTGCGAATGTGGCGAACAGTAGCATTAAGACGTACTTGGATCATCTTTAAGAAAGTAATAATATACTCTGGTGCTTGATCCTTGGATGCTAAAAAATTTTACCCATGTAAACCTTGAGAAATCATCCACCATTACGAGGATGTATTTTCTACCACTCACACTAGCCGTACGCATTGGCCCGCAAAGATCCATGTGCAAAAGATATAGTGGTTCTTGGTTGGTGTCTTTAGCTTTAGGTTTGTATGATTTCTTGGTGCTTTTTCCCAAAGAACACGCGGAACATAAATGATCCTTGTCGAACTTAAGTTTTCGAAGACCACGAACAAGTTCGTTTTTAGCCAAATGGTTTATGGCATCAAAGTTGAGATGAGATAACCGACGATGCCACAACCATGACTTGGTCTTAGATGCTTTGGAAAGAAGGCATACAGGAGAGGCGGCCATCATGTTTTGAATGGACAGTGTGTAGAGATTATCCCCTCGAGAACCCTTTAACAAATCATTTCCTGCAAGATCGCAAATAAAGCAAGTATGTTGTCGAAAAGCCACCTCAAGGTTTGAATCACAAAATTGTCCTACGGAAAATAGATTGTGACCAAGTCCCTCCACATAATAAACCCTTGAAATCGTAACATTCCCAATTTGGTATTCACCATAACCCATGATCTTCGCAATATGGTCGTTGCCAAATTTAACCGTTCCTAGAAACTTGCTGACGAAATTTCTGAGCATCGAGCGATCTCCGGTCATATGCTTTGAGCATCCAGAGTCCAAGTACCAGAGGATGATTTGGACCACCTGAAAATATCACCAGACAAGGACGATGTATCGGAATCTAGTAGTTCCTCTATGTTAGCAGGTACATATATAATTATCTTAGATTTGCTAACCGAAGAATTCTTAGGCTTCCAAACTTGCTTCCTAAATGCCGGCTTAGATTCTAGTTGTCTAAGATCCTGAGGTACTTCTTCACTGGTAGGCACAATAGTGGGGGCAGACCTAGCTAAAGGGCGCTTTTCCATTTCTTAGTGCTAGTGTTCCTATTTAAAGGACGCTGAGACCTAACTTCTGTGGATGTGATCCTAGTTAAAGGGCACTTAGTTCCATTAGCAGTGAAGGTCCTACCTGTGGATTTCCATTGCCAACCAACTTGGGTGAATTTCTTCCCCGTTGGAATCCATTCAAGATTGTTCTTAATTGCATACATTTCATTCACGTGATCAACAAGGCATAAATCATGACGCTGAGAAAACATGCATTCATTACAATTCCAACATCGCAAGTTTGAATTCACATTTTTCTTAGGCTTCTGCACAGAAGCAAATCCTTTTGTCTTAGATACATGATCCTTTTTATTTGAAACTGAAATAACATTCCGAGGGTGAACTTCTACTTTCTTCTTGGCAGTCCTACTAGTGGAAGGCTTGATCCTATCTTTCTTGTCTTGAGATCCTTTAGCCTTAGTAGACATAATTACTCCTGTAGAAGTCATGGGAACATTAGTGACAGATTTTGATGTAGCCTTGATGGGTGTGTTTAAAATAGGCTTAGATCCTGGATTCTTATTGAATGGAGTAATGGCAATATTGGGGGTTTGCTGTTTCGGGGGTACATATATCGTTTGCCCAATGTACTATAAGTTTGCTAAACAATCCTGAACGCGATCCACATATAAGAAAAACTCATATAGAAGATGACTTGTGGGATCTAGTTCACGCATGTCATCAACGATCTCTCTAGCAAGATCAACATGTTCTAAGGCATTTTTCATGTATGTGGCAAACTTAGTTGGACTATTCTTAAATTTTGGATCCCGATATAGCACACGTGGGTTAGGTTTGGGAGCACTAGAGGTCGAGGCAGAGATGGTGGCTGGATTATCAACAACTTCTTGTCCTTTGAGTTGAAGTGTCTCCTTTAATTCAGTCAAAACCATGTTTTTGTCTATGAGTTGAATTTTTAAGTCAGAGATTTCCTCGCACTTACGGTTCAATTGGTCAACGAGTGACTTTTGCTCTGGCGCATTATAGAGCGAAGCGTTCTTCTAATGAACCATAAATATCTGAGAAACCCTGCTTTACTTTATCAAGCTCCCCTATCATAGAAGTAATTCTATCTTCTAGGGCATGGTTCTTAATCTCTGCAGCCTCTAGTTCCAATTTCTCTGCTACTGATTCTCTCTTAAGTCTCGTAATTTCTTCCTCTAATGCATGAACTACCTGAATCATCTTGTCACTTGTCCCAACGGAGTTTTCACAATCATTTGTTTTTGACAGAGTTTCATTTTTTTGATTGATTTTCAATTTCAAGAGATATACAATGTTGTTGAAGCTCATTAAAACGTTTTGAAAGTGTGTTATAAGAATCTTGAAGCTCTAAAAATTAAGCGTTAGATTCATGATAAGAATGATTATCTACATTAATCACAGGCGCAACAGTATTCACAGACATGTCATACACATCATCACAATTATTCACAGTAGATGAAATCTCATGAGCATATTTAAGAGTAACAACTTACATCACTTTGAGAGACACTATATGTTCTAAGAATCGGACATATTCGGATAAAATCTTTTCTTTTTCAATTAAATGTTGTTCATAAGCATCATCCATTTCATAGAAAACTTTTTGAACTTCACCAATTTCAAAACTTAGTTTTCCCGCTAGATCATAGACTCCTTTTTTAATATGGTTTACAAACGGAACGATCTCTTTCTCAAACACCGTTTTCATGTGTTCGAAAGCCCATTCTCCAGCGGTTTGAGCCGTTGAAGTCGTACATTCCAGGATGACCTTGTCAAACTCGGTAAGGTCGCTCAATCTCTTCCAAGCTGAGCTTTAACGTACTTACTGGTGGAAGATTCTTAGGAATTATCTTCGGTTCGTCCGAGTTAACGAGTGTAGGAATTATACTAAGGCATTCTCTAGTAGGCATGAAAGCGGATGTTTGGATAGTTTTCTTTTGCATATCAAAACGAGTTCTAAGATCTATTTTAGCATTTGTTGCATTCATTTGAGCATAGTCATATTCAGGATATGTAGGAAGTAATTTTAACTGATTCTCTTCATATGGTGTCAAGCTCTCAGATTCATTCAAAAGCACAATCGGATCTAATACCAAGCCTAACTTGGTTGCATCATAAAGTCGTGGGTTGTGGTGAAATGCTTGCTTCGCATACCCCGGGTTAGGTGGTAGGTCTATTAGACGCGATAGATTGAACTCTTGAAAAGAAGAATGAAACAAGTGTACTAAATGTGAAGCAGCATATTGTTTTAAAAGCAAAATTTTAGTCTTTTTAACTCTCTCAGACGCCTTAATTTCTGTTTCAACTCTTTTAGACTCGAGAATTTCGAAATCCTTTTGTAGTTTTTGAAAATTATTAACGACTGGCTCTTTTTCTTTGAGTTCTTTCAAAAGATTTTCTCTTAAGCTCTCAATTTCTAGCAGATTATTCATTTGGACTTGCCTAAACCTATCAAATTTAGGATTGGTTAAGGTAGTGGACACTGGAGTTAATTCCAAGGTTTTAACCTTTTCCTTATGCAAAGCAAGCTCGGCAGATAAAGTCTGATTAACACTGAGGGTTTCAAGGACCGCATTATTCATTTGGCTAAGCAAAGATGCTGAGACCATAACCAAATCAGGTTGAGCAGACGAATTGGTAGTCGTAATAGCTCCCGGTTGTGGTTCACTCAAAGTCTGGGGACTTTCATTGATATTGCTATCATTGTTTGTCTCCTCGATTGAGTTACTAACCACCGGAGGCTGTTCCGAATACTCAGACACTTGCTCAACTTGATAAGGTATAATACTAGTATCTGTAGCAGTATTTGGAACCTCAGAAATTGTGTCAGCTCCATAAAGTGAAAGATTGGCCATGAGAGCTACTTTGGCGGTATTGAGATCATCACAGTCAGAGTCGTATGCATCCAAATCATCACATTGATATGCGGAATTGTTGGTGATGGCTGTTGTGAGACCGTCAATGTCCACAACTCCCGGATCTATGAGAAATGCCAACTCTTCTTCATCGAGCTCACGTCCTTGGGCTTGAGCATTCACCAAGTAGATCTTCTCCTGAAACCATGTGCTGTCCCTTCCTCTTGGGCTGCTTACACTCTTGGGCCATGTGCCCTTCCCCTTTGCAGTTGTAGCATATAATAACCTTCGTTTTGCCAGTGCTATTACCTCTTGTAGCAGCAGTGTTAGATGAACGTGCACCAGCAGTAGATGAATTGGGTCTCCCCTGAAGTGGTTGCACCATGACTCTGCCATCTTGAATTATAGCCTGTTGTCGAGAGTTAAAAGAGTTCCTTAACTGATTGTTAGTTGTTGTTGGACCTCTGTAACCTCGTTTGTTCAATGTTTGAGTGAGATAAGCAGACATTTGAGCAAGTATGTCAGTAGGACTATCCCCTTGTCTAAACTCAGGGACAGTGATCTCATCATAACAATAGAATGCTGGTGCTGATTGAGCTACAATCTAATTTGATGGAACACTGACTTGTTGTGAGTAATGGGGGTGAGGAGCCTCAAGTTGTGGATAGATAAAAGAAGGGTTTGTTGGAGGTTGATAAGGTGAATACTGGTGTGAAGCATAAGGTAACGGTTGTGAATCTCCTTGTGAAGATGTTGTTGGTTGCTTGTATTGTTGGTGATAAGATGTAGGCGCCTGTGGCAAGATCGATTACTGTGGGAAGCTTGGTGTTTGATACACTGGTTGATAGGAAGATTGGTGTCCAAAGCAAACGGAGAGTTGTGATATGACAATGTAGGATGGTTTGCCATTAATGCCAATGGTTCTTGATAAGATCCCTGAGAGATGCGTTTTTGGATCATGTGCTTCTCGTGTTGTTGCAAGAAGGCATAGAGTTGATCTAAATTCGACTTGTGCAAATCTCGAATCATCTTAACATCGGTGACATACTGACTCCATTCTTGGGGTAACGTGTTCAAGAATTTTGTGTTTGTTGAAACTGTTCAATCCTTAGATTATACACGTTCATGTCATTCATCAAAGTAGTGAAACGCCAGTAGTAATTGTGAAGAGTCTCCCCTGAAATGTATGTAAACCTATCAAACAAGTCATACAATTGACACTCTCGTTCTTGCTTAGTTAGAGAGGTCCCTTGTAGCAAAACAGCTAATCGATCCCAAAGATCCTTTGCCACCTTATGTTCACTTACCATTCTAAAGATATCGGGTGGAAGGGCTTGAAGAGTTGTCTGAACAGCCCTTTCATCTGCATCGGCAATGATTTTGTTAGCATCAGTCAACTCATGATACAACCTTTCCCTCGTCACATTGTTGACGGTAACTTCTCCCCAATCTAATGGACCTTTTTCAATTGATTGAAGCATAAGTCGACCATTGGGTTTGCCCATGATGTACGTTTTCATGCGACCTTGCCATGCTTCAACTAAATCTTTGATGAGCAAAGGTGGGCGAGTGTCGGTAACCGAGATGATTGAGATATCGGTAAGCGAAGTCATTGTTGGCATATATGAATGTGAATTCACTTTATGATCCCTTGAATAAAGATTATCAAAAATGATCGAACAATGAAATAAGGTTATGTGTTTTTGTGTTGTTAAAGAAAGATGTTGTTATCTTTTTGTTGTGTTTGCTTTTGAAATTTACCAAATTACCAAATTAATGCAAGATAGAAAAATCCTCTAAGTTATGCAACTTTTATCCAAAAAACAAATTCTATCAGAATGCGCAAGTGTCGGAATGTTGCTTCTGTCGAATACCCTTTCTGTCAGAATGTTGTTGGTATCGGAATGTTGCTTCTATCAGAATGATGCTTCTATCAGAATGATGGTTCTATCGGAATGTTGACCTGTCGGAATGGCACTCTATCGGAATGTCCTTCTATCTGAATATTGGATCTGTCGGAATATTTACCTGTCCGAATGTTTACCTGTCGGAATGTCTAGATCGCAATATAGCTAAAATAAATTGGACAGAGTAACAACTCAAAATCCCTTAAAACCGTCGGAATCCTCGATCGCAATGTACGATTGGAATATCTCGTCGGAATAAGGTATAGGAATCCTTAGATCGTAAAGTAGAACCTAGTGGTTATTGCGATCTGGCCTCACTCCCTTTGTACTTTCCGATGGTTTAACTTGCTAGAATTTCGAAAAGATGAAAAATAAGAACGTTCTCAACTTTTGATCCAAAAGACTTGTGTTTTAACCAAAACTAAGATACCCAAATCACTACGACACGATTAAAGAAGGTATACGACTTAACAAACACTAACAAACACGAAATGTTTTTGATGATTTGGTAATAAACAATCAAAACCACACGTTATGCTTAAGAAAGCATAAACAACACAAATACCAACCTATATTTCATCCCATGCACTTGATACCAATTGTAGAACAATGAAAATCTTTATGTTTCAAGAGGGTTGATGTTTTCTAGAGAGAGAAATGAAAGAAACTATGTGTTATAAAAGTGAGAAATGAAACCAACCAACACCTCTTTCCATGGTGGAAAGAGGCTTATATACCCAAGTCCTTAATGGACTTGGGCCTCCGGCCCATGAACATGCTCATGGGTCGGGCTATTTAATAAATGTAACTTAAACACTACTACGATCCTATAACTATATAGTTGGAGTGACCGAGACTTTCTTTATACGTAAAACGTATTTCCAACAAGAACAATGTTAGGAAGTTTCTTAGGGCGTTGCATCCAAAATGGAGAGCTAAAGTCACGACGATTGAAGAATCAAAGGATCTCGCCAAATTATCACTCGATGAACTTATTTGTAACTTGAAAGTTCATGAGATGATAATTTTGAAGGACTCAGAAATGGTGAAAACCAAGAGTGAAAGAAAGTCTCTTGCACTCAAGGCCAAGAAGGCGCAAAGTGACCATGAAAGCTCCTCGGATAGTGATGATGAGGAATATGCCATGGCGGTTAGAGACTTTAAGAAGTTTTTCAAAAGACGAGGTCTATACGTGAGGCAACCAAACAACGACAAGAAACTCTTCTCCAAAAACCGATTTGCCAAAGATGATAAAGGTGATAAGAAATGCTTTAGATGTGGTGATCTGAATCATTTCATCGGTGATTGTCCTAAGCCTTCACGCAACAAGAACCACACGGTGTTTGTTGGAGGTTCATGGAGTGATAACGGTGAAGATGTTGATGACAACCCCAAAGATGAGAAATGTCCTATGGATCACACTTCTAAAGAGGTACATTTCGAAACCGATTATTATAGCAATAATAGTTCTTCTCAAGATGATAGTGAATTAGAAAGCCAATACAATAATTTACATAAACTTAGCCTTAAATTCATTGAAAAGAACAAAGTGATAAAATCAACTAAAACTAAGCTTGAGAATGAGATTAGTGAGCTAAGTTAGAAATTAGCTAAGCTTGAGAAAAACAAAAAAGTTGATTTAGGTTGTTTAAAATTTGAAAACCTTAGACAAGAGAATGAAGATCTCAAGAGTACCTCCATTAGACTGGAAAAGTTCATGAGAGTTACTAGTGCTCTTGATGATACGTTGAAAAAACAAATTCATTCTAAGGAAAGACTTGGGTTAGGATATAACACTAATGAAGCATCAACTAGTGAACCAAAACAAGTTAGGTTTTCAGAAAAACGCACCCCTGTACGCGGTTCTCTAGTATATGGTGCGGTTCCTTATTGCTATGGAACCGTGGGTGGAGCTAAAGAACCACGGACAGAAGAAAGTTTCTGTGAAAATCCTGAACTTTCTGAAAAGTATGTTTTAGGTGAAGGACCAAAACATATTCTTATTAACAAGGTAAAAGTACCTACTCTTGAAAAGCCTACTCTAGATAAATTCTACAAGCCCTTGAGTAAACCTCTAATGGGAACTATAAACTTATCTAGACAAACATCTACTCCTCCAAGAGTACGAAATGAGTCTAAACCTAGAAGTAGAACACCTATGTGAGACCCCCATAATTTGACATGGAACAAATAGGCAACAAGGGGGTAACACGTCGTGGTACAAGAAACAATGAATTATTAATTTGTTCTACACTTTGTACCTCCTCATGTTTGCATCTTCTACTGTCTCCGGGAGACCTCTGAGGGACCAGAGTTCCTTTAGGGGGGAGACTGTAAGAACCCGTGCTTTCCCAGCATTATTTTATTCTTTTATTCGTGCTTCTTGAATTTTCCAACGTATTATGTTTTCTTGTATGCTTATATGTAAATCATGAGTTCATGATAATTTTAACAAATTATACTTTTCAAGTATTTTCTGATCATTGATAAATACTTTATTTGGAATTATAAAATTTTTATTTTATTTTTCCATATTTATTTAAATCAAAGTTTTTGATTTAAAATCATCCGCGTGCGTTTTACAACGAGTTTACTCAAAATCAATGAACAACGAGAATTTCTAGTGATCGCGATACAAACGGATGCCCAAAATTTTACATTTTATTATCGATTGTTTCGATAATTAATATTTTCGATGATTTCGTTTTTATTACGTATTAAGTCGTGTCGGGAAATCATATAATCATATTTATGATGCATTGTAACTTTTGAAAAGTATTTTTACCAAACCCGAGCCCCGTAAATATTTTCAATATTTACTAATGGTTATTTTCTACCCTTTAAACTATCTAATTTCTTTTTAGTCCAAAGGTTTCAAACTTGGCAATATTGGTCCCTACACCTACCACATATATATAATCATTTTTTTTCACTTAACACACACATACAAAATTTGTAAAAAGATCAAACTCAATCTCTCCCTTTTCTCTCAAACATGCCGCCACCCTAAACACCCCTAAACATCCAAAAATTTTGATTTTGACAGTGATTTAGCCAAAACTAAAATTAGACCACATCTTAAAATGTTCTTGTGATTCTAATGATACTAAATTTTCACAAATGCATCAACTTTCAAGGATTTTTATGATTCATGGATGATTTATCTTTAAATCATCATGCATGTGATGATCTTGGTAAGATCTTCATGTTTTGTTCCTAAAAAGTTGCATTTTAATCTTTGATTTTTGTTAAAATTTACATGCAAGTGTTTTAGAGTTGTTTGGTTGAGGGGTATGCTGGTAGGATATGTTGGGTCTAATTATTGAGTTGATAAGTCAAAACACAACAAAATAAGAAGACAAGGGCTAAAAAGTACAAGTTGCAAAAGAACAAGCCGTTGGAGTCTTTTTATTACTTTAGCTTTCTTTGTAAGCTATGTTTTCTAGTATATAAAGAAAACATAGGACGTAGGTTTCATATCATATTATTCATTCACAATGTAAACCTAAAGTGTGTGTCGCACTAGACGTGGGATTCAATGTATACACGTCTAGTGGATGTTTGTTATTAATATAATGAACATCCCAATTGTTTTAATTCGTGTTCTTTGTGTCCAAACACCTTGTTCATGATCATTGTTCTTTTCCGCTATGTTATCATATGAACGATGATCAACCTAGATATAATGGTTCATAACCATTGAGCCCAACGGTTATAGGGATCAACAATTGGTATCAGAGCCTAAGGCTCTTGATATCTAGGTCCGACGAGGTGTTCGTGTATGGTGAAGAAGAAAAATTCGTATTGAATTTTTCTGGACGTTTTTGTGTGCGCAGCAGTATTCAGAAGGTCATAACTTTTGATTGAACCGTTGGATCGTCACGAAATTTTAGATGTGTGTTCTACATACATAGATCTAAACATCCACCGGAGGGATTGTCGAGTTTTATCCCCAGGCAAAAGTTATTAAGCGTCGAAGTTGGCTGATGGAAGATTTTCAGTTTTTCTGCTTTCACATGAAATCATGAACTAGGGTTCTTCAAACCCTAGATCTATTTAAAAGCAGGAAGAATTGATGTTCGTGGCTGTTAAAACGTGTGGAAGAATCGAGCTAGGATTATTAATGCTTATATTACTAAACCCTAGATCGTTTCTCATCAGAAAAGATGGTTCAGCAAAAGCGATCACAGCAACTTATGCATTCACACGATTGATTTATTCACATGATGCAAAGGTTTCTATTGGTTCTTTTGATCTATGTTCACACGGTCCATGATTTCTGATTGGTTGATTTATTACATTCACACGGCCACGGCTAAACCCTAATTTGTTATTTGATCTTTAATCCGCTACATGCTAGTGTACCGTATTACAAGTGAGTCCCTCGTCCTATTGATGGAAATCGTTCTGTTCACACGAGGAGAAGGGTTTGATTGGCTAATTAAGTTTGAGTTCACACGACTATTCCATGGTGCTAATCATCTACATGTTATTCACTGTATTCTCATGAACCTCTCGTTCCTATTGGTTGAAAAGATTTGTGTTCACACGGTGTGAAAGCAATGATTGGACGTAGGTTTGTTCCATTGTATATGTGTTCACACGAGTAAATTTTCAAACGCTGATAGGACTTAATGTAGCCGTTGACAAGATTTTTGGTCGACGCTGATGAGGTTTCGCATAACGCTGACAGATTATGACGCTGATGTTAGCAAATTAAACGCTGACACGTTTAAATCTTAGACGCTGACAAAGTTTAATATAGACGCTGACAGGTTTAAACGTAACGCTGACAGGAAGAGTTTCGACGCTGACAAGGAATAAGTCAACACTGATAGGTTGACAGTGTCGTCCGATATATGAGCTTCAACGCTGATACGTATTGTCAGATATTGGACAATACATCTGACCAAGATATTGGACAGAAGAGATATTGGACAACACAAAGTTTGCTGCTGTTTGAGAAAACTGGTACGTTTTAAGCACACAAAAAGAAGGATTATACACACAAAAGGTACATGGAATCTCCGTTTAATTCAGAATATCATGATGATATTTATGGCTCGGATATTTTTAAATGGATTAATGATTTTAAAGCGAGTTAGCAATTATTCGTGAGGTAATTTATTGGATTTGATTATGTAATCGGGGTAGCCTTGTAAAAGAGTTATCCGTCTTATCACTTTTACATATGATATGAAGATTAAGTTTCTTCATGAAGAGGTGTTAGCTTAAGGGGAAGAATTCTTATGGTAAGTTTTGATGATTGAAGAAGATTTGCGCAAGGTTATGTTCTATCATATCTTGAAAGTAATTAGCATGACAACTAACTTTCAAGGTAACTTGTTCGTGCTTACATAGTTGGTGACGAAGACTTGTCATAAACACTTGAAGGAGTTACATTATCGTGCTCAGTGTCTCACAAAGGATGAGAATATTGACAAGGGATCGAGGTCTACTTATATTTTTTGCATAATGTGGTATAAGTTCTTCATCACATGGATAAACAAGACATGGAACATAAGATTGGGTTATCTAATTCAACATCAAGAATACTTTATTTACTTTTCTTCAGGATCATTACATAGAGCTACTTTTGGAGAATCTTCAAGATTGCATACTTTCACATATTCCCTATTGATGTGTCAAAAAGGGGAAGAATATGTGCTATACTTAAGGGGAAGCTTCTTGGAGATCATGTACTACATACAAAGGATTCACGCTTAAGAGGAGTGTTTTGACATCATCAACTAGGGGAAGATTGTTGGGTCCAATTATTGAGTTGATAAGTCAAAACACAACAAAATAAGAAGACAAGGGCTAAAAAGTACAAGTTGCAAAAGAACAAGCCGTTGGAGTCTTTTTATTACTTTAGCTTTCTTTGTAAGCTATGTTTTCTAGTATATAAAGAAAACATAGGACGTAGGTTTCATATCATATTATTCATTCACAATGTAAACCTAAAGTGTGTGTCGCACTAGACGTGGGATTCAATGTATACACGTCTAGTGGATGTTTGTTATTAATATAATGAACATCCCAATTGTTTTAATTCGTGTTCTTTGTGTCCAAACACCTTGTTCATGATCATTGTTCTTTTCCGCTATGTTATCATATGAACGATGATCAACCTAGATATAATGGTTCATAACCATTGAGCCCAACGGTTATAGGGATCAACAGGATAATATTAGATGTATGGATCATGGTGAATTTGAGTCAAAATGATGTTTTCGATGATTTTTTAAAAGTATATTTTGGACAACAGGTTAGAGCAGATTTTTCATGGGTTTAAAATTTGATATAGGCTGAGATTATTTGATTTTGTTGTAGAGTTTTCTCAGACGCTCGTTTTGGTATAAGATAGAGCTTCTAACTCATTACGGATCAAAAGTTATGCTAGTTTTAGTATTCGTGTACCAAGAGACGCAAATCGGCACAATCCGAAATTGTGGCTGATTTTGGGTCGACTCTTGGGGACTTTAGGCATGGTTAGATAGTGGATACTACTGATTTTCAAAGTTCATAAACCTTATATGATGAGTCTAGTAGTGAGTTCAAAAGGTGGAATGTCAAAATAATACTTTTAAAGTGGTCTAAACGGTTTTATGAAACAAGTATACATTTTGTCCCAAATTGAAGTCGAGTAAAGTGTCGAGCTGATGGGTTTTAAAGTATGAACTTTGACTCAAATTTTGGCAGGGTCTTATATAGGTTATAAGTGACCTTGACACCAAATTTCATCTAAATCGGACAAGTCTAGATAGGGTAGATCGGTGTGTACATTTGGAGTGTACATGTTGATTGGTATTTTTGACACATAGTTCAATGCTCGTGTGGCGTGGGTTTGAGTATTCACTATTCGACATGGTGACTTACTCAAGTATTTAGTCATTATATAAATTACTTAGCTACTGGTCCAAATAAGGTTAAGGGATAGTTTGACTTGCGTTGACTTGGCATCTTATGACGGGTCAATTTCATGAGTGTAAGTGTTTAAACGGGTAGTGTTGGATAAATGGGTTAGTATGAATTCATTTGGTTCGTGTCACTGGTTTTGAAATATGAATACTTTGAAAACATTTGAGTCATATTATATTTGGTATATATCGATATTTGAGTTTGAGTCTTAACGCACGCCTTATTGTGATATGTTGCGGTTTTCGTGTTTCCCGGGCATCCATATCGTCGGTGATCGTCTCACTACCATTGTTTCTACTCAGCTTCTGAGTACCGTGATTTACTTACCTCGTGGCTAAGGTGATTTCATAGCCCCTTTTTACTTATACATGGTTTCTAAACACGAGGTGAGATTTTACATGGTAGAACACAACCATTTAAAAACTGTATGCAATCTAGAACTTGTATGTTATCCAAAACTTGTATGCTATCCAAAGCGTGTATGCTTTCCAGACTTCCGATATTATTATTGCTTTTTAGTCTAGCCTTAAGTTTTCTCTCCTGATCATGAACCGTTAATTAATCATGATACCAAGCGCGAATGTTGTGGGTGGATCCATCGGGATTGACAATCCCCGTCCCGATTACCTTGACGCACTGATATTTGTTTATACTTGAGTATTTAGGTGGAATACTCCCTAGAGGAACTTACGTAAGTTAAGATTTGGTTAATGAACTCAAGAACAATAATAATAATAGTTTCAGACTATGGTTGACGTATATAACCATTCTCCCTACTACGTGTTTACAAATGAATGCTTGTGTTCCACAACTTTACTGCTAAACCTATGAATATCACTCAACTTTATGTTGACGATTTTACATGTTTAATCTCAGGTATTAATACTTAGCTTTGCTTGGTTAGGAGCCCGCAAGATATTATCGCAGCTTGGAGATTTCTGTGTGTATTTAAAGTTTGGTTTTTAGTAAAAACTGTTAGAAGTTTATTCTGTCTTTTTGCAACTATATGTTATAAATCATGATGAAATACTCCCTCCGTCCCATATTAAGTGTCTAGATTTTTAAAGCACAAAGTTTTAGATATATTATATTCCTACCTTTATTAGCTATCTAAATGACAATTATACCCTCATTTAATACAAAAAATCAAAAATAAAAAACACACCTTAAATATGGGCCACATATTAGAGGGCATATATGGAAAATTAATTATTAAGATTCCCTCATTTGTTATAATATACACTTAATATGGGACAACCAAAGATTCCATAGTGGAGACTTCAGGTAATTTCTGCATCACGGCGAACTTTAACAATTGGAATTCACTATGCTTCAGTTACTTAACTCCTTTTCGAATAACTTTTCAAACTCGGATTAGAATAATGACCTTTCCAGTACAGAGAAATATTCAAGAGATAGAACTGTTGGAAATACGTACGATAAACTAACAAGAATGAACACAAGAATCACTTAAACGGACAAAGTGCGTTAAAATGAATCAGGATTGGTAATCAACAAGGATTTGCAAATCGCGCAATTTGTAAAACATGATAATCTGAAAATGTAATAATCTAATTACAAGAGGAATAGAAGGGGAAAATCATTTACAAGGTTTAGTGATTTAAAAATCAAACTCTATATATTTAGTGGTTAAGCAGTTGCTAAATCTTTTTCTTGATCAAGACTAAAAGGTAAAAAGTAGAACAGTTCAAAATAGTTATTTTGATTGGCTTAAAGATTTTGGATGATTGTATGAATTTATTGTTAAAAACTCAAGTTTATTGTTACCATTAGAGAAAATTAGATTTTCTAAGTTATTTAGAATCGTTGTTAGAAATTATAAATTTATTTAATAATTTCATTATTTTGAAAGTAAAGTATGATAACATCATTTACTTTAAAAGATACATCCTAATATCCTTTGAAACACTAGGTAAATTTCCCAAAGAGGATATATATCTGGTATTTAACTTGAAACAGTTATTTTGGTAATTTAAACATTTGTTAAAATGTATAAAACGTTCTTAAAAATTAATAATAATTTTTAGAAATCCCAGAAGGTGATTAAGGTATCAAATGGTAAACATGTGACATATAAAGGTCAACAATTTGTATGTGAGCAATAACATAAGGGAATAAGACGAAATTTGTATCAATTCTTAACAAATGTGATAGAATAGACGCGTCGACGATAAAAATAATAAGAAACAAAGGATTATAGCAAGTCATTACTTGTTGAGTGCAGTTGGTGTCACCAACAACGGCTTATTAAGTTCTCGATGGTCGATACATGATCGAAAGAGAAAAGCCACACAATGAATTTTTGAATCAAAGAAAATTCTTAAGAAGTCACTTGAGAGTAATTCCAGTAAAATGAGCAACATTAGCAATGAGAGGCGAAGTCACACGTGGTTCAACGAATGAATTTCAAGATAATAGAGTCTAACGCACATCATGAAAAATACAGGAAGTCATTGTTCACGTCCAGTCGTAAATCATTATACGCGTCCAGAGACGTTTCGAGGGTCTACCAAACTAGATAGAGAAGGTTGGTTGATGTAGAAGCATAACAACGTTGAAACTTTCAAGTTTGGTATCAATGGTATGAAACTAGACAAGTGGTAACGAGAATTGTATCATAAGGATGATGAGGTAACAAGTAAAACAAAGATCGTTGAGTAAGGAAATATGTGCTTGAGGCATGTACTTCGTTCAAGAAAAGATAAGGGTTCATATGTGTATGTCGCGAACTGGTGCTACTCGCATAAGATGTAAATGTTTTCAAAACTTTATTTTATCTAACTTTTTAAGAAACATAATTAAAAAGTTGATTCTTGGTTAAATATTTAAGGCGACTACTATTCGGCCTTACATGGATCCTTCTAAATTAAGCATAGGTGATCGGGTCATGCATAATTTAGAACTAGCAATGCGATCCTCAGCTTCGTCAAACCAGTACTACATATCATATGATTTAAAGTATACATATAATGCCATTTGTAAAAACGGAATCAAAATAATTTATGAAACTTTTCGCTAGTAACTAATAGGCTAAATGTTTAAATCAACAATTTTATTGTTACAAGAATTCTTTATAGGACCAAAGTAGAACAATTTGTAAAAATACATCGTAAAATTAATATAGATTAATTTTATAAGATAACATTCAAGTATTTAATAAGGCCTAAGTGGAACATTTTATAAAATGATTTGCAAACGATACCTGTTTAAGTTTATATGGTAACTTATAAAATAGTGAGTGGGTTACATGAGGGTAATAAAGAGTAGTTCAAGACAGTCAATGAAATGGTTACAAGGTGATAAGGTTTCAAGAGGTTTAGCAAGAATCGTTAGGAGACACGTGTCAAGGTGGTAATGAACGATACGAAAGCAAGAACTTCAACCTCGATCCAAATCAGTGGTACGATAGAAGCAAAGAAAGACAATATAGAATGACAAATAAGTCATAAATAAAGAAAGGAATAAGGAATCCGTGTGTCACATTGCAATTTATTTGGCATAAGTATGCTTTTAAGAAAGCAGGGCATCAGTTTCCAAATAGAACCAGTATTCCGAAAAGATTCTATTTTAAACGTTTTCAAACGCAATTAATGTTTTTAGTTGTAAAATATCATTAGTTAAAGTTTTACGAGCTCAAACGAACTCAAAAACGTTTCAAAACATATTTTTAACTTTTATCAGTTTTGACCTTTTTTAGTCAACTTTGACTTTTGGGTTTGACTTTTGGGTTTGACCAGACCCATTAACTCGCTAAATGATATTTTTAAGACTCGAAGTCTAATGCAATTTGGTGTAAAACGATGTTTTGAACAACTTTTTAGGTTTACTCGAGACTTGAAACAGATTAAAAATGGACGAAAATACCCTTGCATTAAATCTGTCAACAAAATGATGTTTTAGAAATATGCAGAAAATAACTTCTAAAGTTTTAAAATTTCATATGAGCGTAACTTGCTCGTTTTTAAGATTTACGGGTCGGATTTTATGTCCTAAATGAACGTCCCAGCATGTAGAAATATATTCTTATGTCTAAAGTTTATAAAAATATTTTCTCGACATCGTTAAATTACATGTAAGTTTTCTGCAAACAATATATTTTTCGAAACATCTTGAAATCAAATCCAATTTCATAATAATCCAGAATTAATGTACACATAAGACTTGTGGATTCCATAAAGACGAAAAAGCAGAGATTGTATAATCTAATCATGTAAGGAAAAACAAAGAATAAAAATGGTTCAAGAATGCCAACGATAAACTAAGAAATAAAAAATGGCGCATGACATCCGTGTCTTAGGTTTCAAGATGCGATAGAGGAAGGTCTTTTGGCGGTGTGATTTTTCCAAAATCACAACACATATCAAGGAAGAATTGGAACATTAACGGGTCACACTCCTGGAGCGAGGATGTTTAATGAAAAGGGAGGATACAAGTTTATAGAAGTACAATCGTGTTCCAAACAATCGTCGCATAATAGAGGATGAATTACAAGATGACGATGATGTTTTCAAGGTACAAACGGACGTTGTAATTTCAAAATCGAAACGTAGAATGGTCAATGAAATAATATTTTATCGATAAACAAGTGTCGTGTAAAACGATGACGTAAAATTCAATCATGGTTATGAAAACCCATGATATTATTCAACACGAATTTCATGGAATGCTTCGAGATGTGTGACTCACAAGGTGTCCTTTAGTCTTTCTGGGAGACACATTGAGCTGCACAATGGTCGATAGACTAATTTCCAAGACCTTAAATCACAAATGGTCAGAAGGCAATCTGTATATATCTAAATAGATATTTTAAAGAGGTTTAATAATGAAATCAACACGCACAGTAGTAAAATGAAAATCAGAAGTTTCATCGAGAACAACACTTATTCAATCCCGAACAATGGTATCACGAGAGTATGCACAACATGTAACAGTGATTCAAGAAAAATATGCTGTTCAAAACGAACGAGTATATGAGGTCAGTCGTATCACGCATAAACAAGATAGCAATAGTACTCAGAAAAAAAATGAGTATAAAAAGTCGGCGGCATACGCGCTCCAAATACAAGTACGTAACGTCATAACAAATTAAAATCATTGTAACAAGATCAGTTCACAAGAACAAGAATTCAAGAAATGCAGTAAGAGCATATGTAATCAAGTGATATCCAATGATTATTCATGAAGCACAAGGCTTTGAAAGACATAGTAATTATCGTCATTAGGGTAATGTAATATTTCAAAATGTAATCAGGAGATGAAATTCTACAACGATAATTAAAAGTAAATAATAAGGATTAGAGAGTTACCCGCGCAAATATCGAACAACATTGGCAGATTCTGTGATTGACACTTAGAAACATAAAATATTTGAACTTTCGGTTATATACTAAGTTTATTTGAAAACGACTCAGTTCCCTATAACCATCGCTCTGATACCAATCTGTGAGACCCCCAGAATCTGACATGAAACAACTAGGCAACGAGGGGGTAACGCCTCATGGTACAAGAAACAATAAATTATTGTTGACACCAGTTGACATAAAAAAACATTTACATTACATCATAAATATTTGAGTTTTTAAACAAAGGTCCCAAAGTTTTATATGCGGAAAAATCTATTATTTCATCAGGATTTATAACATATAGTTGCCAAAAGACAAAATAAACTTTGAAAGTTTTTACTAAAAACTAAACTTTAAATACACACAGGAATCTCCAAACTGCGATAATATCTTGCGGGCTCCCATCCAAGCAAAGCTAAGTATTAATACCTTAGATTAAACATGTAAAATCGTCAACATAAAGTTGAGTAATATTCATAGGTTTAGCAGTAAAGGTGTGGAACACAAGCATTCATTTGTAAACATGTAGTAGGGAGAATGGTTATATGTCAACCATAGTCCGAAACTATTATTATTATTGTTTTTCAGTTCATGAACCGAAGCTTAACTTACGTATGTTCCTCTTGGGAGTATTCAGCCTAAATACTCAAGTATATACAAATATTAGGGCGTCAAGGTAATCGGGACGGGGATTGTCAATCCCGATGGATCAACCCACAACATTCGCGCTTGGTACCATGATTAATTAACGGTTCATGATCAGGAGAGGAAACTTAAGGCTAGACTAAAAATCAATAATAATATCGAAAGTATGGAAAGCACACACGTTCTGGATAGCATACAAGTTCTGGATAGCATACAAGTTCTGGATAGCATACAGTTTTTAAATGGTTGTGTTCCACCATGTAAAATCTCACCACGTGTTTAGAAACCATGTATAAGTAAAAAAGGGGCTATGAACTCACCTTAGCCACGAGGTAAGTAAATCACGGTACTCAGAAGCTGAGTAGAAACAATGGTAGTGAGACGATCACCGACGATATGGATGCCCGGGAAACACGAAAACCGCAACCTATCACAATAAGGCGCGCGTTAAGACTCGAACTCAAATATCGATATATACCAAATATAATATGACTCAAATGTTTTCAAAGTATTCATATTTCAAAACCAGTGACGAGAACCAAAAGAATTCATACTAACCCATTTATCCAACACTACCCGTTTAAACACTTACACTCATGAAATTGACCCGTCATAAGACGCCAAGTCAACGCAAGTCAAACTATCCCTTAACCTTATTCGGACCAGTAGCTAAGTAATTTATATAATTACTAAACACTTGAGTAAGTCACCATGTCCAATAGTGAATAATCAAACCCACGCCACACGAGCATTGAACTATGTGTCCAAAATACCAAAATGAGGATGTACACTCCAAATGTACACACCGATCTACCCTATCTAGACTTGTCCAATTTAGATGACATTTGGTGTCAAGGTCACTTATAACCTATATAAGATCCTGCCAAAATTTGAGTCAAAGTTCATACTTTAAAACCCATCAGCTCGGCACTTTACTCGACTTCAATTTGGGACAGAATGTATACTTGTTTCATAAAACCGTTTAGACCACTTTAAAGGTATTATTTTGACATTCCACCTTTTGAACTCACTACTAGACTCATCATATAAAGTTTATGAACTTTGAAAATCAGTAGTATCCACTATCTAACCATGCCTAAAGTCCCCGAGAGTCGACCCAAAATCAGCCACAATTTCAGATTGTGCCGATTTGCGTCTCCCGATACACGAATAATAAAACTAACATAACTTTTGATCCGTAATGAGTTCGAAGCTCTATCTTATACCAAAACTAGCGTCTCGGAAAACTCTTCAACAAAATCAAATAATCCCAGCCTATATCAAATCTTAAACCCACGAAAAATCTGCTCTAACCTGCTGTCCAAAATACACTTTTTAGAAAATCATACAAAACATCATTTTGACTCAAATCCACCATGATCCATACCTCTAATATTATCCTACCATCATACCCCCCAACCAAACAACTCCTAAAACACTTTCATGTAAATTTTAACAAAAATCAAAGATCAAAATGCAACTTTTTAGGAACAAAACATGATGATCTTACCAAGATCATCACATGCATGATGATTTAAACATAAATGAACCATGAAATCATAAAAATCCTTGAAAGTTGATGCATGTGTGAAAATTTAGTATCATTAGAATCACAAGAACATTTTAAGATGCGGTCTAATTTTAGTTTTGGCTAAATCATTGTCAAAATCAAAATTTTTGGATGTTTAGGGGAGTTTTGGGTGGCGGCATGTTTGAGAGAAAAGGGAGAGTTGGAGTTTGATCTTTTTACAAATTTTGTATGTGTGTGTTAAGTGAAAAAATGATTATATATATGTGGTAGGTGTAGGGACCAATATTTCCAAGTTTGAAACCTTTGGACTAAAAAGAAATTAGATAGTTTAAAGGGTAGAAAATGACCATTAGTAAATCTTGAAAATATTTACAGGGCTCGGGTTTCGTAAAAACACTTTTCAAAAGTTACAATGCATCATAAATATGATTATATGATTTCCCGACACGACTTAATACGTAATTAAAACGAAATCGTCGAAAATATTAATTATCGAAATAATCGATAATAAGATGTAAAATTTTGGGCATCCGTTGGTATCGCGATCACTAGGAATTCTCGTTGTTCATTGATTTTGAGTAAAATCGTTGTAAAACGCACGCGGATGATTTTAAATCAAAAAGTTTGATTTAAATAAATATAGAAAAATAAAATTTTTATAATTCCAAATAAAGTATTTATCAATGATCAGAAAATACTTGAAAAGTATAATTTATTAAAATTATCATGAACTCAGGATTTACATATAAGAATACAAGTAAACATAATACGTTGGAAAATTCAAGAAGCACGAATAAAAGAATAAGATAATGTTGGGAAAGCACGGGTTCTTACAACCTACACCAAAAAGATATGATCAAGCTAAATCACGACCTATAAGTAAAACTCCAACACCTAGGAGGAATAACAATAATTCTAGATCAAGATCAAAGATACCTAGGAGAAACTATGTGTTGAAAATACGTTTTTACGTCTTTAGAAAGGATCAGTCACTCCAACGATATATACGTAGATCGGGCTCGTGATCTAGTTATGTAAGTATAACCCATAAAGCCCACAAGTAGGGTGGGCTACATATACCCTTCCTAGCATGTTAGGAAAGGTAGTTGTTGATTCTCATTTCATTAATCAAACATCTTTCTCTCTAATCCTCTCCTCTCTCTCTCTAACTTTATCTCTCTAGTTCTTCATCTCCCTCCCTCTATTTAGATCTTTTTAACACATTAACAATCCTAAGAAATTGTGGACCTACAATTGGTATCAAGAGCCATGGATGATTGGTTTGTTCTTGTGTTTGTTCATCATTGATTTGTGAGTTTTGATCTAAAATCATTCGATCTAATTTTTTTGTGTTTTTTGTGGTTTTGGGTTTTTTTTTGGTAGTGATTTTGGGTTTTTTTTTTGTCAAAAACACGAAAAAGTTGGACTTTTTAGATTGATTTCTGGGTAAAAATTACAAGTGATATGAAATTTTTTTGGTATAATTCGGAATAAGAGGGTTTTCACATTCCGAACTAATTTTTGTCAAATGTTCCAAACTAATTTTTTGTCACCTATTCCGAACTAATTTGTTTCACAGATTCCGAATTGTGATCATGACTATTTCTTTTTTCCCTCCAATACTTAATACACATATTCCGAACTAATTTGTTACACAGATTCCGAATTGTGATCATGACTGTTTCTTTTTTTCCCTCCAAAACTTAATACACATATTCCGAACTAATTTGTTTCACAGATTCCAAATTGTGATCATAACACATTCCGACTTATTTTTTAGTGTGTCTATTATTTTTTCCCTCCAAAACTATAATTGGATTCCGACTTAGGTCTTAAAACTGTATTCCAATTTATCCACTCTGTATTCCGAATAGTGACTTATAATTTTTCCCTCCAAAACGAATAAGTATTCCGACTTGTGTTTCGAATTCGATATTCCGACTTGTGTTTCGTTTTCATAATCCGACTTATATTTGAGACTTTATTCCGACTTATATACTGTGTTTCAGTTTTCATATTCCGAATTATAATTTTTGTTATTATCACAAAACAAACTTAACACTCGAACAAAACAAAACCAAAACAAACTCAACACTCGAACCCAAACTCAACACTCGAACCCAGACTCAACATTCGAAACCAGACTCGAACCCAACATTCGAACACTTAAACCCAGACTCAACATTCGAATGCAGACTCGAACCCAAAACTCGAACACTCGAACACTCGAACCCAGACTCAACACTCGAACCCAGACTCAACACTCAACACTCGAACTCAGAAAAAAGACAAACACAAACCTAACTTATGAACACAAACAGCCTCAAAAAAAAATCCCAACGCCAGACTCTAGCATCGACTCGACTCGAACACCAATAGGACTCAAACATAAACACCAAGAGACTCGACTCAAACAAAACTGACTCACAAATTTTATTAAAACAACCATTAAGATCTTCGCTGCAAACCTTCATCGATCAAGGACTCATAACGAAAATCAAACACATGCATAAAGAATGGAACCTACCCGAGACCATTATTGAATGATCTTAAAGCCGGTTATAGATAGATCTTCATGTGGTCAGTATTGAGTGACAAATCTTGCTAAAAGCTTTGATCAAGACTCGATTCAGAATCAATGGTTCTTCGTGTGTACGTGTTTTCAATTAATATGTAATGAAGAGGAAAGATTCGTATGTAGCTTGAATGGTTTTAATAGAGTTGATGGATGAGATTATATTGGTGGCTGGGGATTGAAAAATAAAAGGGGGCGAAGGAAACTAGAAAGTGTCGGTTGATACAGAAGTGTATTAGGTGACTAGGTGTAAGTTAGGATTAGGTTATGAGAAAAATTAGGGTACCTCATGCTATATATATCTCACCTACCGGGTAATTTGTGACTAGTGGGCCAATTATCTAAGTGAGCCGAGTTTTTGAGTATTAAACAAAAGGCCAAATATGTAGTTACTGAATTAATGGTCTTATATTCATATACTTAAATGTTAACTTTTTAGTTAAGTTATTTTTTATATTTGTCAATTGATATATTCGGATTTGGTAACTATTGCATTCACATGATTTTTTGGTTTAAGCGGGATGGTATTGGATTGAGGCGGGTATTTTGAAAGAATCAAGTGGTAAAATATTTGACGGGTAAAACGCTTTTGTGTCCGGATTAGAAGACAAAAGTGACGAAATAAAAGTGAAAAGATTTGAAGACAAATATCGAGACAAAGTGACAAAATTCATTTGACGAGACGTACATTTGAATTTTTTTAGGCTACAGATTTAATCGGGTATTATTATTTGAAACTGAAGACGGGTTTTTCATCGATCAGTAATCCTTAATGTCATTGTTCATCGAACTTCAATGGAATCATCGACTTCGACGTTTCAAGAGCGAGAATCGCATCAAATGCAAGACAAAGCTAGTGAAAGTGGTATAACTTCATTTCGAATGCTTCAGTATCATCTAATGAATCTTTCATGGCTTCAAGGAGGGAGCGAATTTGTGACACTCTTTGGTCATGATCGTCATATATTCAAGGAATTGATGTTCTTCAACTTGAACAAACTAGTAGAAAACCTCCACAATGAAGAATTTAATCACTCTGCATCGGCACTTGCATATAAGGCTCTCGTGACAAAACTCACGCCTTTCCTCCATTTCAATATTGTCAAGTCTGAAAGTTCAGTGATTTGCCAGTCATTTCTTCGAGACACACATACCGAGCTTCAAGATTTCCATGGTACACTATTGAAACTCATGACATCGGTCTCTTCTTCGATTTATGAAAGATCTCGACTTCAGCAAGCGTATGATAATGGAGTGCAAGAATTTACGATGCAAGAGGAAAATGGTCATACGATTGACACATTAGAGGCTGCTAAAGAATGCAAAGGCATGGAATCAACAGTTAAGCATGATATCAGCAACACGTGGAATGTTACAAACATCTATTATGATGACACCATACCCGTTTATGACGAAGAGCCTACAAACATGGTACAATGTAATGTTGTATATGATGTATATGATGATGAAATGCCGCATGTTGAGCATTTCGAACCTAATTATGACAAACATGGGATGGAAAAGATTGATAGCGATACCATTTATGATTCATCTGATGTGCGTCATAATGGGGGCGAAAGTGTTCAAAATGCTAAAAATCATGATAATTTCCTTATGACTGTTTCATTAACTGCTTCTTATTCCAAGATTAAAGAGCTCAAAATGATCGTAGCTCAGCAATCAAAAGATCTTGAGGATGCCAAACTTGAATTTTCAAAGAAAACAAACAAATTTGAAACATATTTTGAAAAACTTGAAAAGTTAAAAGTTGTTCTTGAACGAAAATTGGATCAAAAGTTCTAGATTCTAAAGCTGAAAAGGATAATCTTTTGAAACAAATTAAGTTGCTAGAATCTAAATTGGCATCCCAAGATAAATTGCTCAAAGAGAATGAGACTTTAAAGGCTCAGGTTCAGGAAAAGGTTTTTGCTATAGCTGCTTTGAGAAATGAATTAAGGAAAACTAAAGGAACTAGTGTGGACACTAAGCTTGAAAAACCATCAATCTTGGGGAAACCACCTCAAATTCGAGTCTCTTAGACAATCGACTGCATTTAGATCCAAGCGACCAAAATCCTCGAGACCGTGGTTTGCCTCCCAAGTTGATATGGTTCATCTTTCTAGACCAGTCACTCCACCAACTAGGGCCAATGTGACTAAAACAGCTTTTGCAAAACCTAATCACATGATTGCCTCTAGTCTTCCTATACATAGTCCAAAGAACACGTCTTGAACTAGTTCAAATGACGTTCAACATAAATTTGGTCTCAGGGAAGCTAAGCAAAAGACACAAGTAAGAGATAGGAATTTAAAACCTAGTCAGATGCCTTCTAGTTTACCCACCACTGCTAACCGTAGCATGTCATATCCTAGGAGCATCAATCAATCATCTAGGATTCTAGATCTTACTCGGACATTAAATTTGCTTCTTGTAAAACATGTAAGAAATGTGTCTTTAAGGCAAATCATGACTCTTGTGTCAAGAAATTCCTCCATGAGGTGAACTCTCATGCTAAAATTAAATCCCAGTGGTTAGCTAAAATCAAAGCCATTAGTAAAGTTCGGCGCCCCACTGGTAGAACTTTTACTCTTGTAGGAACAGAGTGCCCTTTAACTAGGATAATCTCTTATTCTACTAGGACTACTAGGGAGGAGATTGAAAAGGACGATAAATCACTTAAGCCTGAACTTCAAACGTTTGCCAGCTAAGACAAGTGAATCATCTTCTCATGTCACGTCTGACACAAGAAAAGAAAACTGTGAATCCCCGCATGGTTCTAAGATAGATATCGCTAACCCATATAAAAGTATACAAACTCCAACTAAGAATGCAGGTACCAAAGTCAAGGATCAACAAAAACAAACCGGTCCAAGCTTTATATACCGTTCAACTAAGGACACTCTCAAAGTTTGGTTACTGAAGAAGCAAATATCAGAGAAACAAGTGTCTCAGGGGATTTGCAGTTAAGCTTGTGTATTATGGTTCATTGTTAAATGACAGACGATGACCCGGACTTTAAATAAAGGGAAGTTTATCTATGAAACGATAACTTACCCTCAAAACGAGAAATTAAATTTTCTCGGACACGAGCTTACATTAAAAGTATTCAAAGGTTTTAATCTCGTGTATACGGCTTGCAGTCACATGACAGATTGTAACCCGCGCTTCAAAGAAAGGAATGTTTATCGCCGATGATAAACTTATCCTCATTAACGAGAAATTAAAATTTTCTCGGACACGAGCTTACATTAAAACTATTCAAAAGTTTTAAGCTCGTGTAAATGGCGTATAATCACATTTCATATTATGCCCCGGACTTCAAAGAAAGGAAAGTTTATCACCGATGATGAACTTATCCTTACAACGAGAAATTAATTTTTCTCGGGCATGAGCTAATATTAAAAATATTCGAAGTTTTTAAGCTCATGCATAAAGACTTACAGTTAAATATCATACTATAACTCGGACTTCAATTTTAGGAAATTTTATCTTTAATGATAACTTATCCTCGTAACGAGAAATTAATTTTTCTCGGTCATGAGCTTGTATTAAAACATTCCAAGTTTTAAGCTCATAAAGGAAAGTGTATCTTTTGAATAAGAGAAATTTTACTTCATAACGAGAAATTCATCTTTTTCTGTCATGAGCTTTCCGTTAAAACATTCAAAAGTTTTCAAGCTCATGAAAACAACTTCTAAGTAAATGTCAACTTAGGACTCGTTCTTCAGTTAAAAGGAAAGTTTATTGCCGATGATAAACTTGTCCTCACAATGGGAAGTTTACAACTTCTCGGACTTGAGCTCTCTTAGTAAGATATTCAAATTCTTAAGCTCAAGTAATTGGTTTTCAAAACATAGAACACAATTTTTCAAAAAGGTTTTTCTAAACCTTTCAAAATTGTGTGTTCAACAATGTTTTGATAAAAAGAGCATGTCTTCTGGAATCGATAATATTTACGATCCTAGAAATGTGATTCAATAATGACACGGGGTTATAAATAAAGTTCGAGCAGAAGTTTAAATGTTTTAAAACATGCTCAATTATTGCTTGCTATTATTTCAGATAGTAACCCGCTTTTCATATTCAAGTCAAGCATTTCACCAAAAAGCTTTGACTCAACAACGGGAATTAATTTTCTCGGGCATGGTTTACTTTTTAACCATGTAATGGATTGTGTTTACGTTATAACACAATCTAACACGGATTTATGTACGCTTCAGTGCATTTATTTGTTGAAACAAGAGAAATCTTATTTTTATGAAGTTATCATCTCCACCAACCGTAGCAATTTACAATTGATATCTACATACTCGGCGATGCGACTACTCAAACGGCAACTACAACTCTTTCGATAGAACACGGGTCAATAATTAAGGGGGAGCAATTGTCCAGCATTCAGAATCTTTGATGCCGTAAGTGCCAAGCTCACAAATTTGTGTCAAGATAAAGATATCAGTCGTACACATGGTGTCAAGAGATAACTTCAGACGTGACGAAGAGACCAACATTCGTGAACAAGAACCATGTGATTCTATCATATGATGTTCTCCATCATTCAGGTCCAACCTCGTAAATTTCTAATCTTGTGAATACATTATCATATATGATCTTTGCACGTGATAAGTACCTTACACTTGTGTTTGAAAGGTATTTTATTTACGTTTCAAGTACACCCTCATTAATTTGAGGAGGAGCTTGTGAAAATCATGAAGATAATTGGATTTGCATTTTTCTTCCCAAATTGTCTTAAAATGCTATTAAATCAATTGATGTTAAAAACATCGATTGGGTTAATATTTTTAATATGGGGGAGAAAATGTGATTTAATATGGGAAATGATTAATCACAAATGGTTTGACTTAACGTTAGCTCATCTCGACATGTGCGAAATGTTTTCGGATATCGTGGCATATGTTAAGGGGGAGCAAAATGGATTTGGATATCAAAATGGATTTCACGGTGACATACACTTACCCAAAACATCTTTATTCACGACGGTGAAGATTGTGGTGACATAAGGATGGTAGGATAGGTTAAAGTCCAATGATTCCTCTAGAACCGGAGGAATCTTCCCAAGGACATTCTATAGCTAGAAATAGTAGTCCTTAGGAAAGATGGAGAAAGATTATGATCGTAGTTGAATGCCGACCAAGTACTTAAGTTAGCACTGGAACAATCACAATAAGGTGCTAGTTATAACGTATTGGTAAGCAATAAAGGGGTTGAAGAATGAAAAAGAATTGTAAAGATAAAGGGTGTAAAGAAATGAGCCCTCCTTACAACCTTAGGCAGAAACCGGGTCAATACATATGCTATTGAGATCATTTTTAATGATGCTTGATATTGAAGATAAGACATCATGGACCCAGTGATGCGATGCACAACCCATCCCAGCTAACTCATATATCTCTTAAAAGATATTTTTTTAATCACACGGAGACAACGAATTATCTATCGATTTATTCGCTCCGAATATATTGATATTTAAAAGGTGGCACTCCTCACCAGCCTCCGATTAATAAAATCCAGAATGCACGATCGAGTCTAGAGCCATTTGAGATCATCAAATATCTCATTAGGACACACTTTCATAATTCCTTGCTTCTTCACACACTGTGAAAAGTAAGAAAGATCTTCAAAGTCCTACTTAAAATTTTCATGATCTTGCCTGAACATCCGAGTAATACGAAAGTATTTACAATGAAGATGGAAATCCTTCTTGGGAGAATATCAAAAAGCTCATGGTAGGTGATTTGTGCGATTCTTTATGAATCAAGCTTGTGATAACTAGAAAGCAACATTGGTTTAATATTTAACTGAACTTAAACACGTTCCAGGCCTCTACGCAATATCTTAGTGATCTTGCCAGAACACTCAGAGTGACACTCTATAGTGTTCATAGTGAAGAGTAGAATTCCTTCTAGTGTTAACATCAAACAACACTTGGTAGGTAACTTGCAAGATTCTATATGAATCAAGCTCGTGACAACTAGAAAGCAACGATGGTGTGATTCTTTAATGAATTAAACTTGTTCCAGGAATCAGATTTGACGGCTTCAAATCATGCGGATAATATTATCCAAATGATTCACTGTTTATGTTCGCAGTCAGCTTTGGACGGTCGAATAAAGAGAACGGGTTTACCCGCAAAATCTTGTAAAGGAGGTTCTTAAATGAAACTACCTGCCACAAGTACGATATTTAATATCGTCCAACGGTCTTCACTGACCGGAGGTAAAATGCTACCGAATTAGAATTAAATGTTCAAATCCATTTCATATGTGTATATATTTTGTTGCTAATTGTCTTATGCAGCGTAACAAGAAGGTGGCATTGCGGTGTAATATCCGAAAAGAAGTCATCCTCGCATGCTTATACTTTATGAACTTAAGACTTCAACAAATTCAAGAAAGCCTAAAAGTCAAGTCTTCCGCTGTGTCAAACTTTGAAGCTTTCAAGAATTATAAAGGTATAAGTATGTGGAACATGAAGTCACGAGGAGGCGAATATCACAAATGATGAAGGCACAAGGTCAAGGTAAGGAAACATGCTCAAGACTAAAGTCAAAGATCTCATCAGCATATTCACAAGAATAAGATCGAATACTCAAGCATAGTATGCTAAGTTTAAGATATTGTAAAATGGTGTGACCTCCCTTAGGGGGAGATTGTTGGAAATACGTTTTTCCAAAGAAAGTCTCGGTCACATCATTGTTAGCATAGATCACGAGCTATAGACTATTTAGGACTTTGTAACTTAGAGTGACCTCCCTTAGGGGGAGATTGTTAGAAATACGTTTTTACGTCTTTAGAAAGGATCGGTCACTCCAACGATATATACGTAGATTGGGCTCGTGAGCTAGTTATGTAAGTATAACCCATAAATCCCACATGTAGGGTGGGCTATATATACCCTTCCTAGCATGTTAGGAAGGGTAGTTGTTGATTCTCATTTCATTAATCAAACATCTTTCTCTCTAATCCTCTCCTTTCTCTCTAACTTTCTCTTTCTAGTTCTTCATCTCCCTCCCTCTATTTAGATCTTTTTAACACATTAACAATCCTAAGAAATCGTAGACCTACACTATGGACAACAAAATGGCCATATGAATTGGAATAATTTTCAACAACAATACTTCATGGGGAATGTCTCCTCCATTCATGCATCCCAACCAAATGCAAGGGATGTTTGGAACTAACAACTTTGGACCCATGAGATATTGGGGACCAAATGTTTGATCTTGTGTGTTGTTAACTAGATATGCTTGGGAATCGATTTAGAGCCCGATGAGTGGATTAAGGATAGTGGTTGTTCTAAACACATGACGGGTAATCGAAGTTTGTTCTCGCACTACAAAGCATATGATTGAGGTAACGTTACATTCGTAAGTAATCGACGTGGTAATATCATTGGCAGAGGTATGGTCTCTCTTGACTCTATGACCATAGAAAACGTAGAGCACGTAGATAACTTAGGTTTTAACCTTATAAGTATAGGTCAAATTTGTGACAATAAGTGTAAGGTCATCTTTTCTAAATATGATAGTGAAATCGTAAAAGATGGAAAGGTCATTGGAAAAGGTGTTAGAAAGCATGGGCTTTATGTCATGAAGGTTAATAGGAAGTCAAAGGACAACTTATGTCTAGCTACTTTAGATAATAGTTCTACTCTTTGGCATAGGATATTAGGTCACGCTAATATGCGTTTAATTCAATCTTTAGTCTCTAAGGAGTTGGTAAGACATCTCCCCAAGATGAAGTTTGATAGTCACTTTTGTGATGCTTGCAAAATTGGAAAGCAAGTTCACTTAAGTCACAAAGCCAAGAATTTGGTTTCGACCTCTTGGTGCTTAGAGCTCCTACATATGGATCTCTTTGGACCTTCCGTCATACGGAGTTATGGAGGTAACCTTTATACCCTAGTTATAGTTGATGACTATTCTAGATTCACTTGGACTAGATTTTTGGCGTCTAAGAATGAAGCTTTCGACAACTTTAAAACCTTTAGTCGAAGAATTCAAAATCAACTAGGATGTTCAATTGTCTCTATTAGGACGGATCATGGTAGGGAATTTGATAATGAAGTGAAATTCGGTGCCTTTTGTGAAGCTCATGGTATTACCCATAACTTCTCGGCTCCTCGCACTCCACAATCAAATGGGGTAGTTTAAAGGAAGAATAGGACCATCCAAGAGATGAGTAGGACGATGTTAAATGAGCAATCTTTTCCTCTAAAATTTTGGTGCAATTCCGTGGACACATCGACCTACATTCTCAACCGAATTCTTATTCGACCTTTTCTAGGAATGACCTCCTATGAGATTCTTAAAGGTAAGAAGCCCTCATTGGAATACTTTAGGGTGTTTGGAAGCAAGTGCCTCATTCTCAACACCAAAGATTACCTTACTAAGTTGGACCCAAAGTCTTACGAAGGTATCTTTTTAGGTTATTCTCAAACTAGCAAAGCCTACATAGTCCTCAATAGAACCTCAGGTGTAATTGAAGAATCACTTAACGTGACATTTGATGAAACCCCTCCTTCATCTAAGACACCACCTTTGGTAGATAATGACTTGGATGAAATAGACATAGTTAATGCCAACGATGTTAGAAACATAGGAGTTGAAGACCTTAGTGTTGAAAAGGGAGTAAACATTAAGGAGTCAAAGGATCATGTTCTCGATAACGTCATAGGCGAATTAAATCAAAGGACCCTAAGATCTCAAGTCCAAAATCAAAGTAACTTATTTTGTTTCGTCTTCTTGATTGAACCAAAGAATGTTAAAGAAGCTTTGATGAATGAAAGTTGGGTCATCGCTATGCAAGAAGAATTGAATCAATTTATTGCTAATGACGTTTGGGAACTTGTTCCTCCACCTAGAATTTCGACCATCATAGGAACCAAATGGGTATATAGGAATAAGTTATACGAGAATGGTGTTGTGTCTCGTAACAAGGCTAGACTTCTAGCTCAAGGCTATAATCAACAAGAAGGTATTGATTATGACGACACATACGCACCCATAGCAAGATTAGAATCCATTAGAATCCTTTTAGCCTACGCTTGTGCCTTAGACTTTAAGCTTCAAAAAATGGATGTAAAGAGTGCATTTCTTAACGGTTTGATCAATGAGGAGGTATATGTGGCTCACCCTCCCGACTTCATTGATTTTGAGAAACCAGATCATGTTTACAAGCTTAAGAAAGCTCTTTATGGTCTCAAACAAGCACCCAAAGCTTGGTATGATAGACTTAAAGCGTTTCTTGTAAAACATGAGTATACCATGGGGATGGTAGACAATACGCTCTTTACAAAGAAGAAAGGTTCTCACCTCATTATCGTACAAATATATGTTGATGACATTATATTTGGTTCAACTTGTCAATCATTGTGTGATGACTTTGCCAAAATCATGCATGACGAGTTTGAAATGAGTATGATGGGAGAACTTAACTTCTTTTTAGGACTCCAAATTAAACAAATGGACGATGGTATTTTCTTTAATCAATCCAACTATGTTAAAGAAATGCTAAAGAAATTTGGATTAGAAGACTCTAGACCGATGAGTACCCATATGGCCTCGGATACTAAACTCACCGTAGATGATGATTGTGAGTCGGTAGACAACACTAAATATAGAGTTATGATTGGTAGTTTGTTGTACCTAACGGCAAGTCGACCGGATATCATGTTTAGTGTTTGCCTTTGTGCTCGCTTCCAAGAGGCTCCGAAAACCTCTCACCTTGAAGCAGTTAAGCGTATATTTCGATACATTAAGGGCACTATATGTAAAACCCGCATGCTTTTACCATGAATAGTACCCTTAAGATCGTACGTACTAGATTAAAACTTTCCTATTATAGCATGATTACGATCACGTGTTAGGATTTTTCGTATTACGTACGTGTTAGAACACGATAAGTATTTACTACGCACGAGCACACAATAATTATTTGACAATAATTAATCACGAACATGCGATCATGAAATCATGAACGTAATTAAATCACGAACTATTATTAATTACGTATATATATTTATTACGAGCGTAAATAAATATATTTGGTCACGGTAATTATTTAACGAGAACACATTAAACACGAACACAAATAATCACGAACGAGTAATTAAACATCGAGACACGGAAAACGGTACGGGTATCCCATGTGGGGCCCCTACCCGTGGCAACAAGGGAGAGATGGGCCAAGCCCATCTCAAAATTTACTAAGGAGGGTAAAAGGAAAAGATCACTACTCATTTTCACTTTTACAGAAGATTTTTACTAAACCTAAAAAAAGTTCTTCCTCCTCCTTCTTTTCTTTTTTTGGCCGCCACCCATAGACACACCAAAGGGGTGTTTATTTGATCTTTGATCTTGGTTTTGGTGCTAGTGTTCGTGTTTGATCATCTTTGTTTATATCCACGCATTCGGTAATCCTTTTAACCCTTTTCTTTTGATTTGATCTGTTAAATAATTATGAACATGATGTGTTTTTTTAAAACCTAATTAAAACATATATCTAACATGAAATTGGTTTTGGAATAAATCAAAAAGGGTGTTTTAGGGGTGTTTGTTCTTAGCCGGCGCCTAAACCGAACCCGAGGGGGTCTCGGTTTGGCTATTCGACCACCACCGAGACCATATGGTCCCGGTTGGTTGGTGTGGGTCCCACGGCAGCAACAAGAGAAAGGGAACCCCGATGTGGTTCGGGGTATGGTGTCGATTTCATGTCCGGTTCATGGTTCTTAGTCAAGATCCGGTTTACGATGTATGTTAAGATTATTATTTTATAATCTTATGTTAAAATTAAATTAATAAACATGACATGATTAATTTAATAACATGACTTAGGTTATAATAATTATTAAAAATCATGAAATTATTAACCTAAGTATTTTTATATTTTTAGACTTATAATTAATTAATTATTTAAAAACCATGGTTATAATTAATTAATTAACATGACTTAGGTTATATTATTAATAAATAATAATACATGTTTTAACCTAAGTACTTAACTTTATTTAATTAAAAACATGATATACTTTAATTAAATATTTTAACCTATAGTTTATTTTAATTACATGAAATAATTAATAAACTATACATTATATCATATGACTTAGAAAATAATCATGAAAACACTTAGGCTTATATACTTAGCTTATTTAACTAGCTTATATCTAATTATGGAAACGTTCTATTTTTAGAAACTTATTTAAATAAGGCAGCTAATCTATTTATGGAAACTTTCTATTTTTAGAAACTTATTTATTTCAGGCAGCTAATCTATTTATGGAAACTTATTTAAATAAGGCAGCTAATCTATTTATGGAAACTTTCTATTTTTAGAAACTTATCTATTTTAAGCAGTAATTATATTTTTGGAAACTTTCTATTTTTGGAGACTTTCTATTTTTAGAAACTTTCTATTTTTGAAAACTTTCTATATTTGGAAACTTTCTATTTTTGGAAACTTTCTATTTTTGGAAACTTTATATTTTTGGAAACTTTCTATTTTTGGAAACTTTCTAGTTTTGGTAACTTTCTATTTTTGGAAACTTTCTATTTTTGGAAACTTTCTATTTTGGGAAACCTGCTATTTTTGGAAAGTTACTTATTATTACACAGTAAGTATAATAATACATGAAATACCATAAATACTTAATCAGAGTAAACAGAATATAAGGTAAACACAGTTTAAGGCTTTAAATAGTAAAACATGATAAGAACATATAAAATAAGCTAAGACATGACATAAAATCAATTACGTATTAGTAAGCAGATACTCATTCATGTATGTATTTATGTAGCATTAGTGATACGGAAGTAGGATTCCTCTCAGTTCGTCTTCTTCGTTCACTGGACATAAGGTACGGATTCCCATCCTTTCTGTATGGACATTCTTTCCTTATTAGGAATTCCCCGTATGCAGCCAAATGTTTTCCCGTAGTATAAGTATGTGTTTGAATTGCTTATGTTTAATTTAGAATACCTATAGCCATATACATGCATGACCAGTTTCACCTAGTTATGGAGGTACCATAACCATAACATTAGAGGCACTGATGTTATGACTTCACCACGGCGGAGTGATTGCTCTTGGCGTCCCTTCAGCTTTTGGCCATTTATATTATATTTATCATGTGGGGCGTATGGGTGCATCCTAGTTACATGTTTTCAGTCAGGATTTCATGGTGAATGTGGTGTGTGCCTTGCATCCTTCACAAGGAGTTGATCCCTCCTACCCAAAAACTAGTATATTAAATTAGAGGCAGCCCCTCTAATTTGCATGATGAGGTCACCCCTCCAAGTATTCATGCACGGTGGATTTTCATGACCTATATTGGCTAATGGTAAAATATGATAAACAGTTTTTACAAGATAAACATAAGGCTTTTCAAACTATAAAACCAGTTTTATCAAGACTTAACCAGGTTACTCGGGACTTAGTTTCTTCCGCTGTTATATGTTATATGCTTATCCTTTTCATGCTTTATTGTACATCCGTGCACTGAGCGTATTGCTCAGCCATTTTCCTTTTCTATGTTCCCAAAACGGCAGGTACTTAGGGACGCTCGTAGACTTTAAGCGTACGTGCATATGGACTGGAAGCTTTCTAGCCTTTCTTTACTTTATGCATTTCCTTTCTTTTGATACATTGCTATGGACATTGTTTAGGGTCCTTTCCTTTACTATACTTATGTTTGTGTGTGATGAGCTTTACTTTTGGACTACCAATGTTTGATTCCGGTATTTTCCTTTTATGGTCATGTAATGTTTAGACAATTTTTCCTTGTATGCTTTGATGACACGCCATAATTGACATGTGACATTTCCATTATCAAAAGGGGGTGTTACAATTATGGTATCAGAGCCAAGGCTTCGACCTGTAGGCTCTCAAATATGACCTGTGATTTGTGGGTAGTCACTACGGTCTTCCTAGAACTGACAGTTGTTTTCATGCATTCATCATTTTTAAGCATACATATATATGTCATTGTCGTAGATTTATGACTAAGTAATGGTTGGTACAGGACTGGCCCTATTTAGTCGCATGTGTTTTATCGAAACTTTTAAATTTGGGACCGACCCATAGGCGTCCCTCGCCATGTCTTTTATTTTGGGTGAACTGACCAGAGGCGTTCACTCTCGAGCATACAAAAGTTTTCATAAAACTGCATCATGCATACATACACAAAAAAATTTCTTGCATAAAATTTTTCTCTTGAAATTTGGTATAAAATTTTTTCATGTATATATATTTTATGTTTTGATCTGTTTAATCATATGTTTTATGTTATACTGTCAGATGGTTCTCACACGCGAACAGGAACAGCTCAATGCTGCAATTCAAGCTGCTATGCAAGCTTTGCTTCCTCAACTGAGGAACGACATCAGGGCTGAAGTTCAAGCTGCCAACAATCAGCAGCATAATCAGGCACCTCCTCCTCCTCCTCCAGTGACATTAGCAGTATGGCTGGAGAGATTCAACAAGCTCCGTCCTCGAGCTTTTGAGAAGACAGATAGCCCCAGTGATGCTGAAAGCTGGTTGGCTCACATCGAGAAGATTTTCAATGCTATGGGTTGTGACCCCGCGTACAAGGTGAGGTTGGCATGCTATCGGTTCGAAGGCGATGTGCTAAATTGGTGGTTAGCATTGATGCAGTCTGAGGGTGGTGACGAGTGGGTTGCTGGTTTGACTTAGGCTCAATTCAAGGACAGGGTGATGGAGCAGTTCTTTCCCAAGGCTGAGCAAGACAAGCTCAAGAGAGAGTACCATGGGATCCGACTGAGAACTGGGGAGAATAGCAACGAGTTTATGCAGCGCTTTCTTCGCTTATCTGGTTTCCTTGGTGCGGCAGCAGGTACTCCTGAAGAGCAGGCACACCACTTTAGGTGGGCTCTTCGCACATCGGTCGCAAACAATCTGGTGTGTGCTACGTTCAACACTGTAGCACAAGTGGCCGATGCAGCACGTAAGCTGGAGATGCTACAAGAGAGAGATGAGTTCGGGGAAGCTGAGAGACCCGACCAGAGGTAAACATTCGTATTCGAGCGGTAATCAATCCGTATTCTTTCCATATATGTCAATTATTCATCTCTTTGAATGTATCTTCCAGGCAGAAAACTGGGGACCGGTCTCAGCCGGCTACTCAGTAGCAGCCTCATCAGCCCAAGGGAAACGGTCAGACTAACGACCGTTCTGCTACGGATAGGCGTGGCGGTAATGATAATTACCGTAACAACGCTGGACACTCCAACAGCAGCAGGTCCTAATACTTACGCATTTCCTTATGATTTCCTGTTATGACTCATATTCTGACACTTTAGCAAAACTTCTACCAGGAACCATGGAAACGGTAGAGACCAGAACCAGAGAGGTTCACAGCCTAGCCGTCCAGCTATTACTGGTATTCAATCTTACGATTTCCGCATTTTCCTTTGTACCATATTATCATGTCTTATGTAAAATGTTTTATCAAGTTCCCAGCCAGCCAGAGCACCTGCTGGAGGATTTACTCATCCTCTTTGCTCTACTTGCCACCGCAGGCACCCAGGTCCATGTCGCCGTAACACTGACGCATGCTTCAAGTGTGGTCTTCCTGGTCATATCATGAAGGATTGTCGTAAGGGCGAGATGGAGGGTACATCGGGACATGCTGATTCTAAGCCACCTCCTACCACCGGGCGTGTCTACACGACATCTCGAGACCAGGCCAACAAGTCTACAGGTACCATCACTGGAATCTTGTATATGTATGGTCAATCTGCATGTGTTCTTTTCGATACGGGTGCTACTCACTCGGTTATTTCTACTGCTTATGCTAAGAACATTAGGATGCTCCCCATGCCACTAGAAAATAGGCTTACTATTTCCACGCCTTTGAGGGACTCTGTATTAATCACCCATGTATACAAGAGTCTTCCCCTAGAATTTGACGATAAGGTTCGACCTGTTGACGCTTTTCCGCTGAACATGAATGACTTCGACATGATTTTGGGCATGGATTGGCTATCCAAGCATCATGCTACCATAGACTGCCTTTCATATCGAGTTATCTTCGGTGATGTTAATGCACCAGAGTACATTCACAACGGGTTCGTACCCGGATGGTCTGTACAAGTCATATCTACCCTGCAAGCGCGTGCACTACTGTCACATGGCTGCGAGGGTTATCTAGCTACGGTTCACGACATGGATGCTGAATCTCCATCAATTCAGGATCAACCAATAGTGTCGGAATTCCAAGATGTTTTTCGAGCAGAACTTTCGGGCATACCACCTGCACGAGAAGTGGAATTCAGTATCGAGCTTATTCCAGGAGCTGAACCAATCTCCAACGCTCCTTATCGCATGGCTCCCATAGAGTTGAAGGAGCTGAAGGATCAACTACAAGAACTTCTTGAACGAGGTTTCATTCGACCAAGCGCATCTCCATGGGGCGCACCGGTCTTGTTTGTTAAGAAGAAGGACGACAGTATGCGTCTTTGCATAGACTATCGCGAGCTCAACAAGATTACTATCCGGAATAGATATCCACTGCCACGTATTGACGATCTGTTTGACCAACTCCAAGGGGCCAAACACTTCTCCAAGATTGATCTTAGGTCAGGCTATCATCAGCTACGGGTCAAGGAGAAGGACATCGCTAAGACTGCCTTTCGTACCTGCTATGGCCACTACGAGTTTGTAGTTATGCCATTTGGCCTGACAAATGCTCCAACAGTGTTCATGGACTTGATGAACAGAATCTTCCATGAATTTCTGGACAAGTTCGTCATTGTCTTCATCGATGACATCCTGATTTTCTCAAAGTCCAAGGAGGAACACGAAGACCATCTTCGTACAGTACTACAGATTCTTCGCCAGAAGCAGTTGTATGCTAAATTCTCCAAGTGTGAGTTCTGGTTAGACAAGGTGGCATTTTTAGGTCACATTGTATCAGCAGAAGGAATCACTATGGATCCAGCGAAGGTTGAGGCCATTACTAAGTGGCCAAGGCCAACATCAGCGACGGAAGTCCGCAGTTTCTTAGGCTTAGCTGGCTATTACCGTAGGTTCGTGGAGAACTTTTCCCGCTTAGCACTACCATTGACCAAACTGATGCGGAAAGGGGAGAAATTCGTCTGGAATGAAGAACGAGAGAAGAGATTTGAAGACCTGAAGCAGAAGCTAGTATCTGCACAAATTCTTACTCTCCCATCTGGTACGGGTGGATTACAAATCTACAGCAATGCATCGGGGAAGGGACTTGGCTGTGTTCTCATAAAACATGGGAAAGTGATCGCGTACGCTTCACGGCAGCTTAAGCCTTATGAAGAAAATTACCCCACGCATGACTTGGAACTTGCTGCAGTCGTGTTTGCATTAAAAATATGGAGGCACTACTTATATGGAGAATCATGTGACATTTTCACGGACCACAAGAGCTTGAAGTATATCTTCACTCAACGTGAATTGAACATGCGACAGAGGAGATGGTTAGAGCTGTTGAAGGATTATGACATAAATCTACAGTATCATCCCGGAAAGGCAAATGTAGTAGCAGATGCTCTTAGCAGGAAGTCCGGAATGATCAACGGCATTAAAATCGAAAAGGAAATCATAGGAGACTTGGAGCGACTAGACATCGAGATCATGCTACGTGGACAACACGGTTACTGGGCTAATCTTAGAGTAGAACCCGAGTTACTCTCTAAGATCAAGGAAGCTCGGAAGGATGACGGAGAAATCTGGGCGATAGTGCAGAATTTGGAGAAACAGACAGAATTCAGAGTAGATGCAGATGGTATCGTATGGCAGGGCACGAGACTTTGTGTTCCTGATAACCAAGAACTCCGGGAAGCCTTGTTAGCTGAAGCTCATAGCTCCCCATTCTCTATGCATCCTGGTTCGACTAAGATGTACCATGACATCAAGCAGTACTTTTGGTGGAGTGGTATGAAACAGGATGTGGCCACTTACGTCTCCAAATGTCTTACCTGCCAGCAGATTAAGATCGAACATCAGCGATCTGGCGGTCTCCTTCAACCGTTAGATATTCCAGAGTGGAAGTGGGACAAAATCACAATGGATTTTGTTACTGGTCTTCCGCCTACCAAGAGGAAGTACGATGCAATTTGGGTTATCGTTGATCGACTTACCAAATCAGCTCATTTCTTTTGGATCTGCAAGGAAGATCCGGTAAGTAAACTCGCCGATACGTACAAAAGAGAGATCATGAGACTCCACGGTGCACCATCCAACATCGTCTTAGACAGAGATCCTTGATTCACTTCGCGCTTTTGGAAGAGTCTGCAGAAAGCTTGGGGTACACAACTTAAGCTTAGCACGGCTTTTCACCCTCAAACGGACGGACAGTCGGAACGAACCATTCAGACATTGGAAGATATGTTGAGGTCATGTGCGTTCGAATGGACGGGTGATTGGGACGATTATATCTGTTTGGTGGAGTTTGCATACAACAACAGTTGGCACGCAAGTATCAAGTGTGCTCCTTTCGAAATGTTGTATGGCAGGAAGTGTCACGCCCCAATCTGCTGGGATCAGGTTGGTGAGCGAACACTTGAAGGACCAGAAATCATAGAGATGACCAATGAAAAGATCGCAGTAGCTAAGCAGAAAATTCAGGAAGCGCGGTCACGTCAGAAAAGTTACGCCGATAAGCATCGTAAGGACATACATTTTAACGTAGGAGATCATGTCTTCCTTAAGGTTTCGCCGGCACGTGGTGTTAGACGCTTCGGGATTAAAGGGAAGCTCAGTCCTCGTTTCATCGGACCGTTTGATATCATTGAACGAGTCGATGAAGTATCTTACCGATTGGCGTTACCTCCGCAGCTTACACATGTGCACAATGTGTTTCATGTGTCCTTACTCAGAGGGTACCAGTATCATCCCCTTCACATGGTTCAGTATCCACTGGAACAGATACGTGAAGATCTCACTTTTATAGAAGAACCCGAACGAGTTCTTGACAGACAAGAACGAGTCATGAGAAGGAAGACGATCCCATTCGTCAAAATCCTATGGAGGGATCATACCGAGCGGGAAGCCACTTGGGAAACAGAGGAGTCTATCCGGGCTTCTTACCCTCATTTCATATTTTGAATTCGGGTATGTCTTCTTTTCCAGTTTACTTTATCTATAATTTGGGGACGAATTATTCTTTTTAGGGGGGAAGAGTTGTAAAACCCGCATGCTTTTACCATGAATAGTACCCTTAAGATCGTACGTACTAGATTAAAACTTTCCTATTATAGCATGATTACGATTACGTGTTAGGATTTTTCGTATTACGTATGTGTTAGAACACGATAAGTATTTACTACGCATGAGCACGCAATAATTATTTGACAATAATTAATCACGAACATGCGATCATGAAATCATGAACGTAATTAAATCACGAACTATTATTAATTACGTATATATATTTATTACGAGCGTAAATAAATATATTAGGTCACGGTAACTATTTAACGAGAACACATTAAACGTGAACACAAATAATCACGAACGAGTAATTAAACATCGAGACACGGAAAACGGTACGGGTACCCCATGTGGGGCCCCTACCCGCGGCAACAAGGGAGAGATGGGCCAAGCCCATCTCAAAATTTACTAAGGAGGGTAAAAGGAAAAGATCACTACTCATTTTCACTTTTACAGAAGATTTTTACTAAACCTAAAAAAAGTTCTTCCTCCTCCTTCTTTTCTTTTTTTGGCCGCCACCCATAAACACACCAAAGGGGTGTTTATTTGATCTTTGATCTTGGTTTTGGTGCTAGTGTTCGTGTTTGTTCATCTTTGTTTAGATCCACGCATTCGGTAATCCTTTTAACCCTTTTCTTTTGATTTGATCTTTTAAATAATTGTGAACATGATGTGTTTTTTTAAAACCTAATTAAAACATAGATCTAACATGAAATTGGTTTTGGAATAAATCAAAAAGGGTGTTTTAGGGGTGTTTGTTCTTGGCCGGCGCCTAAACCGAACCCGAGGGGGTCTCGGTTTGGCTATTCGACCACCACCGAGACCATATGGTCCCGGTTGGTTGGTGTGGGTCCCATGACAACAACAAGACAAGGGGAACCCCGATGTGGTTCGGGGTATGGTGTCGATTTCATGTCCGGTTCATGGTTCTTAGTCAAGATCCGGTTCACGATGTATGTTAAGATTATTATTTTTATAATCTTATGTTAAAATTAAATTAATAAACATGACATGATTAATTTAATAATTTTAGGTTATAATAATTATTAAAAATCATAAATTTAACCTAAGTATTTTTATATTTTTAGACTTATAATTAATTAATTATTTAAAAACCATGGTTATAATTAATTAATTAACATGACTTAGGTTATATTATTAATAAATAATAATACATGTTTTAACCTAAGTATTTAACTTTATTTAATTAAAAACATGATATACTTTAATTAAATATTTTAACCTATAGTTTATTTTAATTACATGAAATAATTAATAAACTATACATTATATCATATGACATAGAAAATAATCATGAAAACACTTAGGCTTATATACTTAGCTTATTTAACCAGCTTATATCTAATTATGGAAACGTTCTATTTTTAGAAACTTATTTAAATAAGGCAGCTAATCTATTTATGGAAACTTTCTATTTTTAGAAACTTATTTATTTCAGGCAGCTAATCTATTTATGGAAACTTATTTAAATAAGGCAGCTAATCTATTTTTGGAAACTTTCTATTTTTAGAAACTTGTCTATTTTAAGCAGTAATTCTATTTTTTGAAAACTTTCTATTTTTGGAAACTTTCTATTTTTAGAAACTTTCTATTTTTGGAAACTTTCTATTTTTGGAAACTTTCTATTTTTGGAAACTTTCTATTTTTGGTAACTTTCTATTTTTGGAAACTTTCTATTTTTGGAAACTTTCTATTTTGGGAAACCTGCTATTTTGGGAAAGTTACTTATTATTACACAGTAAGTATAATAATACATGAAATACTAGAAATACTTAATCAGAGTAAACAGAATATAAGGTAAACATAGTTTAAGGCTTTAAACAGTAAAACATGATAAGAACATATAAAATAAGCTATGACATGACATAAAATCAGTTACGTATTAGTAAGCAGATACTCATTCATGTATGTATTTATGTAGCATTAGTGATACGGAAGTAGGATTCCTCTCAGTTCGTCTTCTTCCTTCACTGGACATAAGGTACGGATTCCCGTCCTTTCAGTATGGACATTCTTTCCTTATTAGGAATTCCCCGTATGCAGCCAAATGTTTTCCCGTAGTATAAGTATGTGTTTGAATTGCTTATGTTTAATTTACAATACCTATAGCCATATACATGCATGACCAGTTTCACCTAGTTATGGAGGTACCATAACCATAACATTAGAGGCACTGATGTTATGACTTCACCACGGCGGAGTGATTGCTCGTGGCGTCCCTTCAGCTTTTGGCCATTTATATTATATTTATCATGTGGGGCGTATGGGTGCATCCTAGTTACATGTTTTCAGTCAGGATTTCATGGTGAATGTGGTGTGTGCCTTGCATCCTTCACAAGGAGCTGATCCCTCCTACCCAAAAACCAGTATATTAAATTAGAGGCAGCACCTCTAATTTGCATGATGAGGTCACCCCTCCAAGTATTCATGCACGGTGGATTTTCATGACCTATATTGGCTAATGGTAAAATATGATAAACAGTTTTTACAAGATAAACATAAGGCTTTTCAAACTATAAAACCAGTTTTATCAAGACTTAACCAGGTTACTCGGGACTTAGTTTCTTCCGCTGTTATATGTTATATGCTTATCCTTTTCATGCTTTATTGTACATCCGTACACTGAGCGTATTTCTCAGCCGTTTTCCTTTTCTATGTTCCCAAAACGGCAGGTACTCAGGGACGCTCGTAGACTTTAAGCGTACGTGCATATGGACTGGAAGCTTTCTAGCCTTTCTTTACTTTATGGATTTCCTTTCTTTTGATACATTGCTATGGACATTGTTTAGTCCTTTCCTTTACTATACTTATGTTTATGTGTGATGAGCTTTACTTTTGGACTACCGATGTTTGATTCCGGTATTTTCCTTTTATGGTCATGTAATGTTTAGACATTTTTCCTTGTATGCTTTGATGACACGCCATAATTACATGTGACATTTCCATTATCAAAATGGGGTGTTACACTATACATTTAGGATTATGGTATCCTAAAGGGACCGGCGTAGAAACCATTGTCTACGCGGACTCGGATCATGCGGGAGACTATGTGGACCGGAAAAGCACTAGTGGAGTTTGTACCTTCATGGGTTGTTGTTTAACTTCTTGGTTCTCCAAGAAACAAACCGCTCTTGCTATATCCACCACGGAACCCAAGTATGTGAGTGCCGGTAAAGCTTGTCAACAAGCTCTATGGATGAAGCAAGCGCTTGTTGATTACGGGATTTCTCTTGATGATGTTCCCATCATGTGCGACAATAATGGTGCAATAGACCTTAACAAGAATCCCGTGCAACATTCGCGAACTAAGCACATCGAGATTCGCCACCATTTTCTTAGGGATAATGTTCAAAAGTGGAACATTTCGATTGAGAAGGTGCCCTCGGTAGAAAACTTAGCCGACATCTTCACTAAGCCACTTAAGATGGAACCTTTTAATTACTTGCGTCTAGGTCAAGGTTTAATGGAACATATTCCTTAATTGCGCATTTTAATTAATCGAGTCTTTTTATATTTTGAGTCTTTTCTTTCTTTGAGCTTTTGTGTATCGCAAACTCTTTTAGGAAAACTTCTCTTCTCTTTTTCAAAATTCTCAAAGTTCTTTCGAAAGTGGTCGAGAAATGTTTTTGGATTGTTAATTCAATCTAAAATGTTTTTCATAGCTTCTTGCTATTCAAAATGAGCTTACATAATTCATATGTATGTGTCTCGAATATAGCAAGAACAAAAGAGAACTATGGAGGATCATTGTGTCACGACTTTTTGTCTAGTTCTACATACCTCCTACATCGATTTTCTTTAAAATCCATGTATTTTGGTCAAAACCTTGTTTGGTGAGTTCTTGTGTATTTTCTTTGTCTATCTTTGCTTCTTAGCATATCTTCATGATTAGTTAGACTAGAAAAATAGGATTTGCTGAATTAGAAAATACTCACTCATCACCAAATTCAACCCAGTGTGGGCGGTTCTCTATCAAGTTCGCGGCTCCTTATCGATAAGGAACCGCCTATGGAGATAAACCGCGCACAGTACCTTCATTTTTGGGTATTCTTGAAACTCCAAATTTGATCCAACACTTTTTAGAATCTTTGTTTCAACCCTTTGACCACCCCCAAAATATCTTGGGCTTTCTCTATTTAACCTTAAGCATTTTTGCATCCTTTCTCAAATCAAAATGTCTTATTCCCCAAATGAAAGCCTTGATTCTCCTCCATTTTCTCCAATTGCTTTCAATCCCAATTCACCCAAGAACACTCAAAATCACATATCTTATTCTTCTAAGAATGTTGATTGTAGAACTTCTTATCTTCCACCACTAGCCTTTAATGTTCTTCCTCCTTCACATGATAATGTCATGCATCATGGAACATAATGTAATTGTTGTCAATATCAACATCTTGCTATGGCTCACATCTATGAAGAGTTGAATTACATCAAGAGTCTCCTAGTCAAACCTCCTCTTCACTATGACTATGAGATCTCTACCAGGCCACCACCACCTCCTTCCTCCATTACCTTGTCTTTTATCTAAGCATTGGTTGCTTATCTTCAAGACATGTAGTTCAAGGAAATCTTAGAGTTCTAGTTTAACTAGGATCAGATTTATTCTTTTCTTTTGGCTTGTTTTATCTCTCATACATCTTTGTATGATTTATTTCCTTGTATATTTTATCATGTTTCCTTTTAACATGACTTATCTTGGATCTTTGTCTCTTCTCTTATTTTTTTGTGACCTTTGCTATATCTTGTTGGGTGTATCTTCTCTACTACTAACCCTTTTATGTAGCTTGTCACCATATATCGATTCCTTGGTGCCCCAAGCAAGGCGGAGTAAGCACCAAGGGGGAGCATTTGCAAAGTCTGGTTCTTTTCTTCTTCAAAGACTTTTGCAACCTTTTGCTTCGACAAAAGGGGAGAAATGAAATAAACTCGTCTTCGAAAATCTTGTTTTTGTTAGGTGATTGAGTTTATGTATTGTCAGAATCAAAAAGGGGGAGATTGTTAATGCAATGATGCCTAAAAACGTTACTTGCATTTTTCGGTCTCGCAGTGTTTTGATTACGACAATATGTAAAAACAAGCATTTACGAAAACAACGAAAAACAAATTCTTGAGTTCAAGTATTTTTCATTTCAACCATTATCACTTAAGGTGTGTACAAACAAGTACTCATCCTAATTAAGTGATCAAAGATTTAATCTTTTCTTAAAACTCACTTTTTATTAAGTGTGACAAGTTTTTATTAAACTTTCTTTTTAAGAAAATGTTTTATTAATTAATTATTTAAAAATTTGAAAATTTGAAAATAACATATTCTATCTTGGTTTGGAATATCCTTTCAGGATATTTTAATCTCCAAATTCGAACCAATCCACTAATTGACAAAAGGGAGCGGAGTCTACTCTGGCGGTTCTTTAGTGGCTATAGCAGTTCCTTATTGATAAGGAACCGCGGGCTCCAATAAGGAACCGCAGGTAGATATAGCCGTTGGAAGTTTGTCTTATAAATAATGGACCATTCTCAGACTTTCTCCCCACCTCTTTTGCATATACATTTCCAGATTCTTTCATACTTCTTAAATCACTCAAATCCTTGATCATTTGTTTGATTACTACTTGTTTAGAAGTGAATCTTTCTCCTCTCATCTTTTCCTCTTAAAGTGCAAAGAGAAGAACACTATCATCCTTGAAGTGTTGTGTCTACCTCAAAGATCCATTGAAGATCCAAACTTATTTATTCATTGTTGTGTCATTGTTGTGAAGATCCAAGTAGTTGTGTCTATTTGGAAGTTGTGTATGTATTAAGGTTAATACTTGGTCCTTAAAGTATATTGGTGTAGATTGGTCCTAGCTAAGATTAGGGCTCGACTTTTAGCTTAGAGTCGGAAATTGGATAAGCGACGTTGTGTACGGTTTCTCCACCTTAAGGAGCTTGTTGATTAGTGAACTCTCGAGTAAGGAGTACTCGAGTAGTGGAGTAGGAACGAGGAGTGAGCTTCGTCGCCGAACCAATATAAATCCTTGGTGTTTGGTTTGATCTTTCCTTCCCTTATCTCTTTATATTCATTATTTTTTATACTTTGATTATTAGTTTAGTTGCACTATACCTTGTTCATATTGTGTATAAGAAGGTTTCACATAAATACTCAAGCCTAAGTTTTTGAAAAGGATTTTTAAAAAACCAATCTTTAACAAGTAAATTTAAGAAACTATTCAACCTCCCCCCCCCCCTTTAGTTTCTACACAGCCCTTGTGAAATCATCCACAGCAGTAAAAAAAATACTTATGACCAGTGTGAGTGGTCACCCTATAAGGACCCCACAGATCTAAATGAACAATATCACCAAGTACTTTTGTTTTATGATCATTGTTGGGCCAATGAAAGTTTTAACTATGGCCCAGTCTAGATTTGTTTAATTAGACTAAGTGTTTGCTGATCGCTGAGAGGACCAGCGACAGAGACTAGACCAGTGGAAGGCAAAGCCTCAGCTGGCACACCAGGAACATTCAAGTCAAAGACAACGTCAGAGAAGTCGAAGATAATCTGAAGTCAGACTCACCAGCGATTATGGATAGCTGGGATGTTGAAGGAATGTACTGGTGTTCAAGGATCTCTGAGTTGACAACACTCAGATATCACTTAAGAACCCTAGAAGTCTGGGATAAGCAAAGCTTACCCAATCCTTTATAGTTTAGGCGGGAGAATCTACCAAGTGTTTTGAGCGGGACAAAACAAGAGATTCAAGATAAAGCCTAGTACGACCTAGTGGGACAAAGGGTGAACAGTTGGCAGAACTGTTCACCTAAAGTTGGTTAAAGGTATGTCTCAATTTAGAAATGCATTTAATATGTTGTACTCTTCCATTTAGAAGGTGACACGTATCAACTACTCCCACTAAGGAAGCAACCTCGTACACTATAAATAGGAGTGAGAAGGAAGAATTAACTCAACCCTTGTGCTTGGATAATTTACCTAAGTTAATTCTCTCCTTGGAACCACTGAGCCCTCAGCTGTCTACCAGCGTCTCATTGGTTCCCTTGTAAACTTGGGTGTCGAATCTAGTTTACTTGTTTCTAGGGTTCATATCTTGTTGTCATCCAACGAGTGTATTCATAGCACTTTGTAATACTTTGTTTATAATACTTAGGGTGTGTTTGTTTTCCAAAAAAAAAGTCTGACCGCCTCTGACGTCTGACCAGTCAGACGCGGTCAGAGGTTATGGTTGTTTGTTTTTTTCGTCAGATTCAGACGCGGGTGGCTGTTGTATGTCTGAGTGGGTCAGACTTGGAAATCACGTCTGACTCTACCTCTAACCATAGATCCAACTTCACAATATCACAAGATCTGATAATTAACGACTTGTTTACAAAAACTATCGAGTTTATATAAGTTTGATATTAAACCCGTCATCGATCTAGGAAAAAAATCATAAAAACAACCTACCCGAGACCCTGGTAGGATCTTAAATGCCACAACAGTCATAGATCTTAGGAAAAACAAAACTGAAGAACAAAGCAAATCTTTGGTCACAGAAATATTATAAGGGAAAAAAACGACAAATTGAAGTAATGATTTCTTTGGTTTTTGTTTCAATATAAATAAAACATTAGCTTGTTTTTGTGTTTGAGGTTTACAACAAGGAGAAAAATAACAAAGATAACCTTTGGTTGGTGGCGTCAGGTTTGTGCGTGTGTTTAGGGAAGACAAAGAACTAGAATGATATGTATATATAGTTAGGTTTAGGGTTAGGTAATTGGGTTGGGCCAATTGTTGGGTTACTAGTTAAATTAGGTTGGGTCAAAAGTTTATGTTAAAAACATTTTGAGTATTGTTAGGAATAAAGAAGTATATGGATTACAACACAAATGTCTAATTTGTTGTGGAGTAATTATGTGCATTTAGACCCAAATTTTAAAACCGAGTTGGAACTGTACTATTTTGGTATTCAAATTTAGTTTGATAAGATATCGGGACCATGAAACAAAATGAAAAAAGATTCGAGACCATCAATCCGGTACGGGACCTGTAAATTTCCGAAAAAAGATAGAAAAAACCTGATTCTCGATACAGGTATCGATACCGATATTCGAATCTCGTTCGGTACGATATCAATATCGTGCTCATTCATAGTAGTAATTATGTGTATCTCGGGCTAGTATTTGTGATACGGATAAACTAAAGTGATAATTACAACATGTGTGTCGTTAAAACTTAAAAGTGAACCAAAACTGTATTTTGTTGATTTCAAAATTGACTTTTTATCAAAATGATAATCTTTTATTACTTTCAAATTATTTTATTATTTATTATATATTTAAAAAGTTAAATTATTAAAATTATTCAGACAGTTATAAAAAACAAACAACATTATTTCATTCAGATTCAGACTTTCGAACCACCTCTTACTAGTAAGAGGCGGTAGTCAGATTCAGACTCAATACATCTAACTGAAACAAACACCACCTTAATAAAGCATTACGCGTTTGAAAAGTATTTCATTGTGTTTCGTGGTTACAAGAGTTATAGTTTATCAACAATTGTCATATTAAGGGACTTTCAATTGGTATCAGAGCGGTTTGATTTATAAAACTTTTCATAAACCGTTCTAGTTTTTAAAATCAAGATCTTAATATGGCTGATACTATACCTCCTCCACCTTTTGGTCAAATCAGTTTAGGTACCACTTCGACCACCATACCGGCCACCACATCTACTACCATGCCTACACCAGTTGTAAGCACTGGTAATAATGATGATGACCTTCCCCAACTACTTGATGTTAGAGGAGGGTCACATGTGTCCAATGTACCAGCATTCGATGAAGAGGATTTCTCAAGTTGGAAAAGTGAATTTCTTATATATTTAGATGGCTTAGAACCCTTCTTGATAAAAATCTTAGAAAATGGTCCATATGTACCACTGGCCGTTTTCTCTACCCCGGAGAGACCCATTGTAAAACCCGCATGCTTTTACCATGAATAGTGCCCTTAAGATCGTACGTCCTAGATTAAAACTTACCTCATTTAGTATTGATCACATTCATGTGTTAATAATCAAGCAAGTGCATACGTGTATGACATGACAAGTATCGATTACGTACGAACTCATGATAAACAGTTAATAAATATGTCACGTGAATATAATTAAATCATGATCACCATTTAAAATACGAACTAGAATAATTACGTAAATACATATAATATAATTACGAGCGTTAAGTTTACGATAAACGACACAATAGAATAAACAGAAACACTTTAAACACGAGCACGATTAACCACGAACGAACACGAAACATCAGGACACGAGAAAGGTACGGGTACCCCATGTGGGGCCCCCATACCCACGGCACATATACCAAGGTGGGCTTAGCCCATGGACTTTTACAAGTAAAGGGGGGTAAAGAGTAAAACTAGTTTTCATTTTTCACTTTCAAGAAATAAACACAAAAACCCTAAAAGAGTTTTCTCTCCTCCTCCTTGTTCTCTCTTTGTGCCGCCACCTTAGCATCACCATAGGAGGGTGATTGGTTGATTTTGATCTTAAAAACTATTGTTATAATCAGTGTTTGTTCATCCTTTTCCAAGCTACATAGTGGTATACCTTTTTAAACCCTTCTTTTTAATTCTTTTGAATCTTTGTTTATGTTCATGAATATGTTATTGTTTTCTTATTTAAACATGATAATTAAACATTGATCTAACATGTTTTGGTATTAATTAAAATCAAAGAATGATTTAAAAGGGTGTTTGTTTTTAGCCGCCTAGCAAAACAAACCCGAAGGGGGTTTGGTTTGCTTATTGCCGCCACCACCAAGACCATTTTAGGTCTTGGTTGGCTCATGTGGGACCCACGGCAGCAAGGGGGCACACGTGCCCTGAGTTTGGCTCGGGGTACGGTGTCGAATTCATGCCCGATTCATGGTTCGTTGGTTAAATCATGATCTATGTTACATGTTAATTTTTATGAATCATGAACTTAGGATATAAATTAATTAATAACATGAGATATTAATTAAACCATGACTTAGGTTATTCTAATTATTAATTTAGCATGATATTAATTTAACCTAAGTATTTTATGTTATAAGTTATAATTAATTAATTATTTAAAACATGCCTATAATTAATTAATTTAGACATGACTTAGGTTATATTATTAATAATAATAATACATATTTTAACCTAAGTACTTCATTTCATTTTAATTAAAACATGTTATACTTTAATTAAAATGCTTAACCTATAGTTTAATTAAAATACATGAAATAGTAATTAAACTATATACTATATCTTATTGACTTAAGAAACAAGCTTATAAACACTTAAACTTATATGTTAGCTTATGTTACCAGCTTAATTCTAAATATGGAAACTTCTGTTTATAGAAACTTAATTAAATAAGGCAACTAATCTATTAATGGAAACCTTCTATATATGGAAATCTATCTATTTCAGGCAGCTAATCCAATCATGGAAACCTTCTATATATGGAAACTTATTTAATTAAGGCAGCTGATCTATTTTTGGAAACTTTCTATTTTTAGAAACTAATCTATTTTAAGCAGTAAATTCTATTTTTGGAAACTTTCTATTTTTGGAAACTTTCTATTTTTGGAAACTTTCTATTTTTGGAAACTTTCTATTTTTGGAAACTTTCTATTTTTGGAAACTTTCTATTTTTGGTAACTTTCAATTTTTGGAAACTTTCTATTTTTGGAAACCTGCTATTTTTGGAAAGTTACTTATTATTACGCAGTAAGTATAATAATACATGAAATACCAGTAATACTTAAACGGATTAATCAGAATACAAGATAAACACAGTTTAAGGCTTTAAACAGTGAACCATGACCTAAAACATACCAAGTCAGCTAAAATGAGACATAAAACCCAGTACGTAATCAGTAAATCGATACTTATACACGTGTGTATTCATGTGGCGTTAGTGATCCAGAAGTAGGAGTCTTCTTCCTTTCATTCACTGGACTTGAGGTACGGATTCCCGTCCTTTCAGTATGGACATTCTTTCCTTATTAGGATTTCCCCGTATGCAGCCAATTGTTTTCCCCAGTATTTGTTTTATTGTTTTGAACTGCTTATGTTTAATTAGCATAATCTATAGCCATATACAAGCATGACCAGTTTCACCTAGTTATGGAGGTACCATAACCATAACATTGGAGGCACCAATGTTATGACTTCCCCACGGCGGAGTGATTGCTCGTGGCGTCCCTTTTCAGTTTTGGCCATATTATTATATCAGGTGGGGCGTATGGGTGCATCCTAGTTACATGTTTTATTCAGTTTATCATGGTGAATGTGGTGTGTGCCTTGCACCCTTCACAAGGAGTTGATCCCTCCTACCCAAACCAGTATATTGATTAGAGGCATCCCCTCTAATCAGCATGATGAGGTCACCCCTCCAAGTATTCATGCACGTGACCTTTTCATGACCTATATGGGCTATGGTATATATATGTTAAAACAGTTTTCACAAGATAAACATAAGGCTTTTCAAACTATAAAACCCGTTTTCTTGATACTTAACCAGTTTTCTCAGAACTTAGTCTTCCGCTGTTATATGTTACATGTTTATCCTATTTCATGCTATATTGTACATCCGTGCACTGAGCGTCTTGCTCAGCCGTTTTCCTTTTCATGTTCCCTAAAACGGCAGGTACTCAGGGACGCTCGTAGATCTCAAACGTACGTGCATATGGATTGGAAGCTTTACTGTCTTTCTTTACTTTATGCATTTCCTTTACTTTGATACAGTTGCTTTGGACATTGTTTCGTCCTTTCCTTTTACAGTATTTATGTTTGTGTGTGATGAGCTTTACTTTGGGGTTACCGATGTTTGATTCCGGTATTTCCCTTTTATGGTTGAATAATGCTTAGACATTTATCCTTGTATGCTTTGATGACACGCCATGATTATGCGTAATATTCCATTTCCAAAATGGGGTGTTACAATTATGGTATCAGAGCCCAAGGTTTCGACCTGTAGGCTCTCAAATATGACCTGTGATTAGTGGGTAGTCACTACGGTCTTCCTAGTACTGACAGTTGTTTTCATGCATTCATCATTTTTAAGCATACATATACATGTCATTGTTACAGGGTTTTTGACTAAGTAATGGTTGGTACAGGACTGGCCCTATTTAGTCGCATGTGTTTTATCGAAACTTTTAAATTTGGGACCGACCCATAGGCGTCCCCTCGATATGTCTTTTATTTTGAGTGAACTGACCAGAGGCGTTCACTCTCGAGCATCAAAAGTTTTCATAAAACCGCATCATGCATTCATACAAAGATTTTCTTGCATAAATTTTTCTCGTGAAATTTTTTTAGCATAATTTTTTTTTTATGTATATATACAAGTTATATTTTATGTTTGAACTGTTAATCATATGTTTATGTTATACTGTCAGATGGTTCTCACACGCGAGCAAGAGCAGCTCAATGCTGCAATTCAGGCTGCCATGCAAGCCTTACTTCCTCAACTGAGGAATGACATTCGTGCTGAAGTCCAAGCTGCCAACAATCAGCAGCAACAGAATCAGGCACCACCTCCTCCTCCTCCCCCAGTGACACTAGCGGTATGGTTGGAAAGATTTAACAAGCTCCGTCCTAGAGCTTTTGAAAAGACTGATAGCCCCAGCGATGCTGAAAGCTGGTTGACTCACATTGAGAAAATCTTCAATGCTATGGGATGTGACCCCGCCTTCAAGGCGAGATTGGCATGCTACCGGTTTGAAGGCGATGTACTCAACTGGTGGCTAGCTTTGACGCAGTCAGAAGGAGGTGATGAATGGGTCGCTGGTTTGACATGGGCCCAATTCAAAGGGAGAGTGATGGAGCAGTTCTTTCCTAAGGCAGAGCAGGACAAACTCAAGCGAGAATACCATGGGATACGTCAGAGAGCGGGCGAGAATAGCAACGAATTCATGCAGCGCTTTCTTCGCTTGGCTGGTTTTCTGGGAGCAGCAGCTGGTACTCCTGAGGAGCAGGCACACCATTTTAGGTGGGCACTTCGCACCTCGGTCGCGAACAATCTGGTATGTGCTACGTTCAATACAGTAGCACAAGTGGCCGACGCAGCAAGGAAGCTTGAGATGTTGCAGGAACGCGATGAGTTCGGGGAAGCTGAAAGACCCGACAAGAGGTAAACATTTCGTGTTCTATCGATAACCAGATCGCATCCTATCATTATATGTTCTACAATCATCTCTTAAACTGTATCTTCCAGGCAGAAAACTGGGGACCGGTCTCAGCCGGCTACCCAGCAGCAGCCTCATCAGCCCAAAGGAAACGGTCACAATAACGACCGTTCTGTTGTGGAAAGGCGCAACGGTAATGATAATTACCGTAACAATGCGGGACACTCCAACAACAGCAGGTCCTACTATTTACGCATCTTCTTATGATTTCGTGTTATATCTTTCATGCTGACACTATATTAACCTCTACAAGGAACCACGGTAACGGGAAGGACCAGAACCACAGGGGTTCTCAGCCTAACCGTTCAGCTAACACTGGTAAACATCTTATGACGCTTACGTCCTATACTCGTGCATACACTTTATTCTTAACACGTTTTGTCATCAGCAGGCCCTCAGCAAGCAAGGACTCCTGCTGGAGGATTCACTCATCCTCTTTGCAGTACTTGCCATCGCAGACACCCTGGCCCATGTCGTCGTGATTCCGACGCGTGCTACAAGTGCGGCCTCCCTGGCCATCGTATGAGAGATTGCCGTAAGGGTGAAATGGAGGGTACTTCGGGTCATGCTGATACTAAACCGCCTCCTACCACTGGGCGTGTCTACACGACATCGCGCGATCAGGCAAACAAATCTACAGGTACCATTACTGGAATTTTGTATATGTACGGCCAAGCTACATGTGTTCTTTTCGACACGGGTGCCACTCATTCAGTTATTTCCACTACTTATGCTAAGAACATCAGGACACTTCCCTTGCCATTAGAAAATAGGCTTACCATTTCCACGCCTTTGAGGGACTCTGTATTAATAACTCATGTATACAAGAGTCTTCCTCTAGAGTTTGACGATAAAGTTCGTGCAGTAGATGCACTTCCCTTAGACATGATTGAGTTTGATATGATTCTCGGCATGGACTGGCTATCCAAGCACCATGCTACCATAGACTGCCACTCATATCGGGTGATCTTCGGCGACATTAATGCACCAGAGTACATTCATAACGGGTTCATACCCGGACGGTCTGTACAAGTGATATCTACCTTGCAAGCACGTGCATTACTGTCACATGGCTGCGAAGGTTATCTAGCTACGGTTCACGACATGGATGCTGAATCCCCATCGATTCAGGATCAACCAGTAGTTTCGGAATTTCAAGACGTCTTCCCAAATGAACTTCCAGGTATACCACCTGCACGAGAAGTGGAGTTCAACATCGACCTTGTTCCAGGAGCCGAGCCAATCTCTAAGGCTCCGTATCGTATGGCTCCCATAGAGCTAAAAGAACTAAAGGACCAACTGCAGGAACTTCTTGAACGAGGGTTCATTAGACCAAGCGCATCTCCATGGGGCGCACCGGTCTTGTTCGTTAAGAAGAAGGACGGCAGCATGCGACTTTGCATTCACTACCGTGAACTTAATAAGATTACCATCCGCAATAGATATCCACTGCCACGTATAGACGATCTGTTTGACCAACTACAAGGAGCCAAACACTTCTCAAAGATCGATCTAAGGTCAGGCTACCATCAGCTGAGGGTTAAAGAGCAGGACATTGCTAAGACTGCTTTTCGTACCCGCTATGGCCATTATGAGTTTGTGGTCATGCCATTCGGCCTGACTAACGCTCCAGCAGTATTCATGGATCTGATGAACAGAATCTTCCATGAATTCCTTGATAAATTTGTCATTGTATTCATCGATGACATCCTGATTTTCTCAAAGTCCACGGAGGAACACGAAGACCATCTTCGTACGGTACTACAGATTCTACGTCAGAAACAGCTGTATGCGAAATTCTCCAAGTGTGAGTTCTGGTTAAACAAGGTGGCATTCTTAGGTCACATTGTATCAGCAGAAGGGATCACTATGGACCCAGCGAAGGTTGAGGCTATCACTAAATGGCCAAGACCAATGTCGGCGACAGAAGTCCGCAGTTTCTTAGGCTTAGCTGGATATTATCGCAGATTCGTGGAGAACTTTTCCCGCTTGGCACTACCTCTCACCAAACTGATGCGAAAAGGAGAGAAATTCGTCTGGACGGAAGATCGAGAGAAGAGCTTCGAAGACCTAAAGCAGAAGTTAGTATCTGCACCTATTCTTACTCTCCCATCTGGTACAGGTGGATTTCAGATCTATAGCGATGCATCGGGGAAGGGACTGGGCTGTGTTCTCATGCAACATGGGAAGGTGATCGCGTATGCTTCACGGCAGCTTAAGCCCTATGAAGAAAACTACCCTACGCATGACTTGGAACTTGCTGCAGTGGTGTTCGCATTGAAGATATGGAGGCATTACTTATACGGAGAATCATGCGACATTTTCACGGATCACAAGAGCTTGAAGTATATCTTCACACAGCGAGAATTGAACATGAGACAAAGGAGATGGTTGGAACTGTTGAAGGATTATGATATTAACCTACAGTATCATCCCGGGAAAGCTAATGTAGTAGCAGATGCACTCAGCAGAAAGTCCGGAATGATCAACGGCATTGAGATCAAGGAACAAAACATAAGAGACTTGGAGCGGCTAGACATCGAAATCATGGTTCGTGGGCAGCACGGATACTGGGCGAATCTTAGAGTAGAACCGGAGTTACTGATTAGGATCAAGGAAGCGCAGAAGGATGATGGAGAGATTTGGGCGATAATTCAGAATTTAGAGAAGCAGACGGAATTCAGAATGGACGCAGACGGTATCGTTTGGCAGGGCAAGAGACTTTGTGTTCCTGACAATCAAGAACTCCGGGAAGCATTGCTAGCTGAAGCTCATAGCTCCCCATTTTCTATACATCCTGGGTCGACAAAAATGTACCATGACATCAGACAGCACTTTTGGTGGAGTGGTATGAAACAGGATGTAGCCACTTATGTCTCCAAATGTCTTACCTGCCAGCAGGTTAAGATTGAACATCAGCGATCAGGCGGTCTCCTTCAACCGTTGGATATTCCAGAGTGGAAGTGGGACAAAATCACCATGGATTTTGTTACCGGTCTTCCGCCTACCAAGAAGAAGCACGATGCTATTTGGGTCATTGTTGATCGACTCACCAAATCAGCTCATTTCTTACCGATACGCAAGGAAGATCCGGTAAGTAAACTCGCAGATACTTACAGAAGGGAGATCATGAGACTTCACGGCACTCCCTCCAGCATCGTCTCAGACAGAGATCCTCGTTTCACGTCGTGATTCTGGAAAGGTCTGCAAAAAGCTTGGGGTACACAACTTAAGCTGAGTACGGCCTTTCATCCTCAAACGGACGGACAGTCGGAGCGAACAATTCAGACATTGGAAGATATGTTAAGGTCGTGTGCGTTGGAATGGACAGGTGATTGGGACGATTACATCTGTTTAGTCGAGTTTGCATACAACAACAGCTGGCACGCAAGTATCAAATGTGCTCCTTTCGAAATGTTGTATGGCAGAAAGTGTCGCGCTCCAACTTGCTGGGATCAAGTGGGAGAGCGAACACTCGAAGGACCAGAGATTATAGAAATGACCAATGAGAAGATTGAGGTAGCTAAACAGAAATTGCAAGAAGCACGGTTACGTCAGAAGAGTTACGCCGATAAGCATCGTAGGGACATACATTTTAATGTGGGAGATCACGTCTTCCTCAAGGTTTCGCCGGCACGTGGTGTTAAACGCTTCGGGATCAAAGGAAAACTCAATCCTCGTTTCATCGGACCTTTTGATATCGTTGAACGAATCGGTGAAGTATCTTACCGATTGGCGTTACCTCCTCAGCTTTCGCACGTGCATAACGTGTTCTATGTGTCCTTACTCAGAGGGTACAATTATCATCCCCTTCACATGGTTCAGTATCCACTGGAACAGATACGTGAAGATCTCACTTTTATAGAAGAACCCGAACGAGTACTCGACAGGCAAGAACGAGTCATGAGAAGGAAGACGATTCCATTCGTCAAAATTCTTTGGAGGGACCATACCGAGCGGGAAGCCACTTGGGAAACAGAGGAGTCTATCCGGGCTTCTTACCCTCACTTCATATTTTGAGTTCGGGTATGTTACTTCTTTTCAGCTTACTTTATCTATAATTCGGGGACGAATTATTCTTTTTAGGAGGGAAGAATTGTAAAACCCGCATGCTTTTACCATGAATAGTGCCCTTAAGATCGTACGTCCTAGATTAAAACTTACCTCATTTAGTATTGATCACATTCATGTGTTAATAATCAAGCAAGTGCATACGTGTATGACATGACAAGTATCGATTACGTACGAACTCATGATAAACAGTTAATAAATATGTCACGTGAATATAATTAAATCATGATCACCATTTAAAATACGAACTAGAATAATTACGTAAATACATATAATATAATTACGAGCGTTAAGTTTACGATAAACGACACAATAGAATAAACAGAAACACTTTAAACACGAGCACGATTAACCACGAACGAACACGAAACATCGGGACACGAGAAAGGTACGGGTACCCCATGTGGGGCCCCCATACCCACGGCACATATACCAAGGTGGGCTTAGCCCATGGACTTTTACAAGTAAAGGGGGGTAAAGAGTAAAACTAGTTTTCATTTTTCACTTTCAAGAAATAAACACAAAAACCCTAAAAGAGTTTTCTCTCCTCCTCCTTGTTCTCTCTTTGTGCCGCCACCTTAGCATCACCATAGGAGGGTGATTGGTTGATTTTGATCTTAAAAACTATTGTTATAATCAGTGTTTGTTCATCCTTTTCCAAGCTACATAGTGGTATACCTTTTTAAACCCTTCTTTTTAATTCTTTTGAATCTTTGTTTATGTTCATGAATATGTTATTGTTTTCTTATTTAAACATGATAATTAAACATTGATCTAACATGTTTTGGTATTAATTAAAATCAAAGAATGATTTAAAAGGGTGTTTGTTTTTAGCCGCCTAGCAAAACAAACCCGAAGGGGGTTTGGTTTGCTTATTGCCACCACCACCAAGACCATTTTAGGTCTTGGTTGGCTCATGTGGAACCCACGGCAGCAAGGGGGCACACGTGCCCCGAGTTTGGCTCGGGGTACGGTGTCGAATTCATGCCCGATTCATGGTTCGTTGGTTAAATCATGATCTATGTTACATGTTAATTTTTATGAATCATGAACTTAGGATATAAATTAATTAATAACATGAGATATTAATTAAACCATGACTTAGGTTATTCTAATTATTAATTTAGCATGATATTAATTTAACCTAAGTATTTTATGTTATAAGTTATAATTAATTAATTATTTAAAACATGCCTATAATTAATTAATTTAGACATGACTTAGGTTATATTATTAATAATAATAATACATATTTTAACCTAAGTACTTCATTTCATTTTAATTAAAACATGTTATACTTTAATTAAAATGCTTAACCTATAGTTTAATTAAAATACATGAAATAGTAATTAAACTATATACTATATCTTATTGACTTAAGAAACAAGCTTATAAACACTTAGACTTATATGTTAGCTTATGTTACCAGCTTAATTCTAAATATGGAAACTTCTATTTATAGAAACTTAATTAAATAAGGCAACTAATCTATTAATGGAAACCTTCTATATATGGAAATCTATCTATTTCAGGCAGCTAATCTAATCATGGAAACCTTCTATATATGGAAACTTATTTAATTAAGGCAGCTGATCTATTTTTGGAAACTTTCTATTTTTAGAAACTGATCTATTTTAAGCAGTAAATTCTATTTTTGGAAACTTTCTATTTTTGGAAACTTTCTATTTTTGGAAACTTTCTATTTTTGGAAACTTTCTATTTTTGGAAACTTTCTATTTTTGGAAACTTTCTATTTTTGGAAACTTTCTATTTTTGGTAACTTTCTATTTTTGGAAACTTTCTTTTTTTGGAAACCTGCTATTTTTGGAAAGTTACTTATTATTACGCAGTAAGTATAATAATACATGAAATACCAGTAATACTTAAACGGATTAATCAGAATACAAGATAAACACAGTTTAAGGCTTTAAACAGTGAACCATGACCTAAAACATACCAAGTCAGCTAAAATGAGACATAAAACCCAGTACATAATCAGTAAATCGATACTTATACACGTGTGTATTCATGTAGCGTTAGTGATCCAGAAGTAGGAGTCTTCTTCCGTTCATTCACTGGACTTGAGGTACGGATTCCCGTCCTTTCAGTATGGACATTCTTTCCTTATTAGGATTTCCCCGTATGCAGCCAATTGTTTTCCCCAGTATTTGTTTTATTGTTTTGAACTGCTTATGTTTAATTAGCATAATCTATAGCCATATACAAGCATGACCAGTTTCACCTAGTTATGGAGGTACCATAACCATAACATTGGAGGCACCAATGTTATGACTTCCCCACGGCGGAGTGATTGCTCGTGGCGTCCCTTTTCAGTTTTGGCCATATTATTATATCAGGTGGGGCGTATGGGTGCATCCTAGTTACATGTTTTATTCAGTTTATCATGGTGAATGTGGTGTGTGCCTTGCACCCTTCACAAGGAGTTGATCCCTCCTACCCAAACCAGTATATTGATTAGAGGCATCCCCTCTAATCAGCATGATGAGGTCACCCCTCCAAGTATTCATGCACGTGACCTTTTCATGACCTATATGGGCTATGGTATATATATGTTAAAACAGTTTTCACAAGATAAACATAAGGCTTTTCAAACTATAAAACCAGTTTTCTTGATACTTAACCAGTTTTCTCAGAACTTAGTCTTCCGCTGTTATATGTTACATGTTTATCCTATTTCATGCTATATTGTACATCCGTGCACTGAGCGTCTTGCTCAGCCGTTTTCCTTTTCATGTTCCCTAAAACGGCAGGTACTCAGGGACGCTCGTAGATCTCAAACGTACGTGCATATGGATTGGAAGCTTTACTGTCTTTCTTTACTTTATGCATTTCCTTTACTTTGATACAGTTGCTTTGGACATTGTTTCGTCCTTTCCTTTTACAGTATTTATGTTTGTGTGTGATGAGCTTTACTTTGGGGTTACCGATGTTTGATTCCGGTATTTCCCTTTTATGGTTGAATTATGCTTAGACATTTATCCTTGTATGCTTTGATGACACGCCATGATTATGCGTAATATTCCATTTCCAAAATGGGGTGTTACACCCATTAAGAAACCTGCTAAGCAATGGTCTCCAGCGGATAGACGTCTGGCTAACCAGGACAAGAGACTCAAAAGTATCATAGTCTCTTGCCTACCCAAGAACATTATGAAGTCCATCATTAAATGCAATTCTGCTAAAGAGATGTGGATTGAATCATTTCTAGGGTATGAAGGTCCAAAGGAAACAAAAGAAACCAAGATCCAAGCCCTTAGACTTAAGTTTAATGCTTTTAAAGCTTTGGAAACAGAAACTGTTGCACAAACTTATACTAGGCTTAAGATTTTATTGAATGATTTAGGAAACAATGGAGTTGTTCTACCTAAGGCTGAGGTTAATGCTACTTTTGTCAATAGCTTACCTAGAAAATGGCTTAGCCTGAATCAGACCTTAAGAGCTAATAATGCTATAAAGAATGATACTTTAGCCCAATTGTTTGGAAGATATAACTATGAAGAAGGGCTAATTGACTCCATTTATAAATCAGAAACTGACAGATTTACCACCGGTATCACTGGTTCAAAAGCTTTTGTTGCTAACCATTCCTTTCAGGACAACGACTCTGACATTAAAGAGGACACCAGAAGTAGTCAAGAATTTCTTGATGAATTACATGCTGAGTTTCATAACAGAGCTCTTTTAGCTTATCAAAATAGGTACTACAAGAGATCTGGTAGAGTTGGAGCTGCAAAGGTTGATAAATCCAAGGTGTCTTGCTACACTTGTGGAAAGACTGGTCACTATCAAAAAGATTGCTGGTCAGATAAAACCTCCTCTCCAAGCTTCCCTTCATCCAGCAGCAACAACAGCAAGAAGAAGTTTTCCAACTCTCATTTCAAGCAAACCTCTCTCTCTGACTCAGAAGGGAAGAAGGACTACAAAGTCAAATACAAAGCCTTGAAAACTGAGTTGCTAAAACTCAATCAGAAAGTCGATGATGCAGCAAAGAAAAAGGATGTTAAGAAGACTGAAAAAGGTCTGCTCGCTGCCTCATTCGACTGGGATGATGAACCTCTCACTTCTGAGGATGAAGGTACCTCCACCGTCAGAGCCTTTATGGTTGTCTCTGATGAAGAACCCGCTGTGGGTAAAAGTGAAGCAAGATCTGGTCAATGGGTGGATATCACCATGAAAAAGGTACAAAGAATGTTATCTATGACTGAAGGTCCTGATAGAGACCATGTCAGTGACTATACCTTGGTTTACCTCCACTTTGTGGAAGAGCAAAGAAAAAACCTGTTAAACAAATTTCATAGTCTTAAACAGAGTTAAATCTTTGCCAATCTGAATTAACAAATCTTAAACCATTTGTCAATCTTGCTAATCAACTTCAAAATGAAGTGAGCAAATTATCCATTGAAAATGAGTCTTTGTCTGATGAAAATTCTGAACTAAGAAAAACCATTGAGAAATGGAATTTGGCTCAATCCACAGTGGAAGAAATAGTCGCTGGATCCATACCTGGTGATGTGGTTCATGCTATTGGGGGAAAGGGTAGATTCAAAAAACATGTCCCTGTTCCCAATGTCAAATTTGTCCCATTAGATGTCTCTTCTCCTTCTTCCACCTCTGTGGATGAGAAGAACTCTGACAAAGAATCAGAGGTACCAGCTCCACCAAGATCCGCTGGTGCCAACCCATCTGATTCCTTGCTTGGCCCTAAACCTCAAACCAAAACCCCTGGGAATTCAATTCTCAAAGTCGCTGACAAAGCGAATAAAAAGGTTTTTATGGATAAGGACTCCAACAAACCCACTCCTTCCCCTGAAGAGCTTTCTCCCACCAAGCAACTTCTCATCACCCTGATGGAAGAGGTGAAAGGGTTGAAAGAACAAATCAACCCCAGAGTTAATAGTCCATCTGTTAACTCTCTTGGTGAGGGGTCTAGTAGCTCCAAGGGGAGAGCTTTGTTCAAACCTTGCAAGCACTGCGGTTTCAAGAATCACTCATCCGAGGATTGCTCCAAGAAACCTAAGTGTATCACATGCGAGTCCTCTGAACACACATCCAGAGAGCATGAGGTGATCATAGCGGTTCAAAGAACCAGAACTCAAATGAGATCTAAAAGTCCTCATCGACCCTCAAGAAAGGTTGAGCCTAAGCCCAGAGATAACTCTCAGGGTTACAGACCTAACCCCCCTACAAATACTGTGGTTTTTTCGACCATCACTCTGATGAGTGCAAACATTATCCTGGATGTGACATCTGTGGAAGCAAGCGTCATGAACCCAGGGATTGCAACCAAAGAGGGGGAGGTAACCAGAGAAGGACCAATGTCGCTGGTCAGCGACAGCATGGACCCACTGGAAAGTGGGTTCATCGTAGAAAATAATCTGGATTTGTTATATCTATGCAGGAATATCTGAAGAAATCTGTTTGGTATCTGGACAACGGGTGCTCCAGACACATGACAAGGGTTAAACAATATTTGCATAGATATAAAAAGGAGTCTGGTCCTACAGTAGTCTTTGGAGATGATTCCTCAGGGGCTACTGAGGGTTATGGCTCAGTGGATTGTAATGGAATAACCTTCACAAGGGTCGCTTATGTCAATGGACTGAAGCACAACCTAATCAGCATTAGTCAACTCTACGATGTTGGCTTCAAAGTTCTGTTCACCAAGACCCAAGGAACAATCTTCAATCAAAATGATGATATTGTTCTTATTGCACCCAGGAGAAGGGATGTGTATGTCATCGACATGACATCTTGTCTAAAGGGGACAACCACTTGTCTCTATGCCAAAGCATCTGATAGTGAAAATTGGCTATGGCATAAGAGACTCTCCCATCTCAACTTCAAAAACATTAACAAACTGGCCAAGAATGATTTAGTAGATGGGCTTCCCTCTCTGACCTTTACCAAAGACAGACCCTGCTCAGCGTGCGAGAAAGGGAAGCACCACAGAGCCTCATTCAAGACTAAACAATCATTCTCCATAAATAAGTCCCTCCATCTCCTTCACATGGACTTATTTGGACCAATAAAACCTCAATCCCTAAATCACAACAAATATACACTAGTCATTGTAGATGAATTCTCTAGATACACTTGGGTATTCTTTCTCAAAAGAAAGAGTGATGCTGCTGAAAGAATAATGTCCTTCATCAGAGAAATTGAGAATCTCAATGACTGCAGAGTTAAGGCTATCAGAAGTGACAATGGCACTGAATTCAAGAATCATGCCATGGAAGCCTTTTGTGATGAAAAGGGAATATCACAAAACTTTTCCAACCCAGGCACCCCTGAGCAAAATGGTGTCGTTGAAAGAAGAAACAGAACCCTGATAGAGGCTGCTAGAACAATGCTCAGCGAATCAAGACTTCCTAAACAATTTTGGGGTGAAGCAGTGAATACAGCTTGTCAGACACAAAACAGATCCATTATTTTGAAGAGACATGGAAAGACCTCTTATGAAGTATATAAGAAGAGAGCCCCTGATGTAAGCTACTTCCATGTCTTTGGTTGCCCTGTTTTCATTCACAACTACAGAGATCACCTGGGAAAATTTGATGAAAAGTCTGATGTTGGATTCTTCGTTGGTTACTCTCTCACCTCCAGAGCTTACAGAGTGTTCAACATCCGTAGACAAGAATTAGAAGAATCCATCCATGTCACCTTCAATGAAGCAGACGCTGTCATCAACCACATCAACTCAGAAGAATGTGACATTGACTTCAATGAAGTTAAATCTTATCTAGAGGATGATTTCTCACATCCCAAGGAATCATCCAAGGGCGGTCACAAGGACTTCCCTTATGTTCATGCATTTGATCTTCATTCAATCTCTGACATCACTCCAAAAGTTGAAAATGCTGAACAAATCACTCCACCCACTACTGTGAATGCTGATCTTATTGAACCAATCTCTCCTCCTGATGAAGAGATTATGGATGAAGAAATAATCTGTGAAGAACCCTCAGCATTCATTGAACCTGTTTTGACTCCTGAACCCACAGAGACTCCTGCTCCTCAATCCAAATGGAGTAGGAACAAAGATATTCTTCTGGTGAATATTCTTGGTGAACCCTCTGAAGGAGTCACCACTAGAGGCAAATTAAGATCTCTGGAAACCGCCTCAGCGAATGAATGCCTTTTCGCTGATTTTCTCTCTGAGGATGAACCCAAGAATGTGGCTGCTGCGCTTCTAGATGAAGGGTGGGTGGTTGCAATGCAAGATGAGCTTAATCAGATCAAGAGAAACAAGGTGTGGACTCTGGTAAAAGCTCCAGCTAGAAAGTAAGTGGTTGGAACTAAATGGGTCTATAGAAACAAGAGGGATGACGCTGGCATGATTGTCAAAAACAAGGCTAGGCTTGTGGTGCTGGGATATAATCAATCTAAGGGGATTGACTATGATGAAACGTTTGCACCAGTAGCCAGATTGGAAGCTATCAGAATCTTCCTAGCCTTTGCAGCTTATATGGGGTTTACTGTGTACCAGATGGATGTGAAGAGTGCTTTCCTCAATGGAAAGCTTGCAAAGGAAGTATATGTCTATCAACCCCCAGGGTTTGAAAGCAGTGAGTATCCTGACCACGTCTGCAGACTTCACAAAGCACTCTATGGGCTAAAACAAGCGCCTAGAGCCTGGTATGAAACCCTATCCAAATTCTTACTTGAAAATAAATTTGTCAGAGGTACCATTGATCAAACCCTGTTCACTTATAGGTCCAAGGGTGATGTCATTTTAGTACAGATTTATGTGGATGATATAATTTTTGGTTCAACCAATATTACATTGAGCAAACAGTTTGCCAAATTAATGACCAAAAAATATGAAATGAGCATGATGGGGGAATTAACTTTTTTCTTGGGTTTTCAAATTAAACATAATTCAAAAGGAATTTCCATTTGTCAAGAAAAATATGTAAAGGATTTGCTCAAGAAGTATGATCTGTCTGATTGTGCATCAGTGAAATGCCCCATGCTTCCTCCCAACAACTTGGGAGCTGATGACTCAGGGGTCTCCGTTAATGAGACCTTATATAGAGGCATGATTGGGTCACTGATGTACCTCACAGCAAGCAGACCAGACATACAATTTGCCACATGTCTCTGTGCTAGGTACCAAGCTAACCCCAAGGAATCCCACCTTGTAGCTGTCAAAAGAATTTTCAGGTACTTAAAAGGATCTCCCACATTGGGTCTCTGGTATCCTAATGGATCAGTCTTCGACCTCAAAGCCTACTTAGACTCTGACTACGCTGGGTGCTGTCTTGATAGAAAGAGCACCTCTAGGAGTTGTCAAATCCTTGGTGGAAAGTTAGTATGTTGGAGCGCCAAGAAACAAAACTCTGTGGCCATGTCATCAGCTGAAGCTGAATATGTTGCGGCCGCTGGTTGCTGTGCTCAAGTTCTGTGGATGAAAAGTCAGCTGGCTGATTATGGGATCATTTATGAAAAGGTTCCCATATTCTGTGACAACACAAGTGCTATAGCCATCTCTAATAATCCGGTACTTCATTCCAGAACTAAGCATATTGACATCAGGTATCACTTTATCAGAGACCATATTTTAAAAGGTGATATTGAGCTCCATTTTATACCCACTGAATACCAGCTCGCTGATATATTCACCAAACCTCTGGCTGAGCCAAGTTTTACTAGGTTGGTTGCTGAGTTGGGTATACTCAATATTGGTAAACAAATCTGATAAATGATCTCTGACCTCTGTCTCTGGGCATTAAAGGGAATTGAATGTAACGAGGTAGTTACATTCCAATGGGACTTAATATATTCCCATATTTAATTCAAATGATTAACCTTTATTGTCAATAACTTTCCCGCTCTCCAAGGGACAGAAATATCACATGAAGAGTCAAGGGGTCCCACTTTTCCTAAAAGGTAAATTTTTGCATTAAATGCTTTAATTGTAAAACGGCAAACCCTTTTATCAAAACCCTTGACTCACTTTTCAAAACTCACATTCTCATAACTTTCACACACACACAACTATTCATCTTCTCAAAACCTTCATTTCTTCCACACTTCAACAATGGCGTCTTCATCATCTAACACCGCTTTTACTGTTCTGGCCGCCTCGAACGTTGATTTTGGGATACACGATGGCAAAATTGCCTTGAACAACTGTGTAGCTCTCTTGGAACACACAAATTCACTCTACCAACCTTTGTTCTCCTTCCTCAAAAACTCCACCATTTTTGAAGCCATAACCAGAGTACCCTCCACTTGCTACCACCAATATTTGAAGGAGTTCTGGTATAGCGCGGAAGTTGATCCAACATCTTCTCACGTCACCTTCAACCTTTCCACACATCCCCAACCTCTCACCTTTGATCTTCATACATTTGCCAAAGTCATTGGACTTCCTGTCAATGAAGGCATGTCCGCTGTGCCTACCAGCGCCACTGTAAAGAAGGCTCTTGCTACCCTTCGTCCTCATGACGACAATGATAAACCCTTTACCACACAAGGTTTCCAGACCAAATCCCTGATCAAGGTGAACTACTTCTCACCTATTTGGAGGACGCTGATGTTATATATTGTGAAATGTTTGGGTGGAAACCAGGGGTCTCATGATCAACTCAATGGAGCCCAGCAAGCTATTGCCTACAGCTTAATTTGGGGACAAGATATAGGGATCGCCCATATACTTTACTCTGACCTCATTGCTAAGCTAGAAAACAAAGGGAAGAAGAACATACTGGCCACCATCTACTACACAAGATATCTCTCTCTTCTCTTAGAAGACATGTTGGGTGAAGGATACACAAATGATGAACTTCTGTCTTTCTCTCCTTATCACATCACTGATGCATCACTAAAGACCCCTCTGGAATATGAAGTGCCTCTCAGTAGGCATATGATGCAGGTCGCTGGGTTACCGGTTGCTGATGGAGAGCCCTTGATCCCTCACAGTGAGGTGAATGCTGAAAGAGCAACTGACAAGTCTCTGTTAAAGACCTCTGTGCAGTCTTCTTCTCAGCCCAAGGTGCCCAAGGAAAAGAAGAAAAAGATGAAAGACATCCCCCTTTCCTCTGAAACCCCTTCTGTTAATCCTTCCAAGTCCAAGAAGACCAAGAAGAACCCATCCCCTTCTTTGGTGGATGTGGTTGTAGAGCTTGCCGCTGACAAACAACCAGAGTCTAGCGTCTCCCAGTCAGTAGAGACGACTAAGAACCTTCTCAACGTTGATATCTCTCAGGTATTAGTTTGTCATTTTATTCTTTTGGAGGCTCACATACAATCACTCTCAACATTCTGTAGGAGAGAGTGATGAAGACTTAGGGTTTTCCTCAACCCATAGAGTGTTAGTGTCAGCACCTAGAACCTTAGGATTATCTGTACACTCTGTCTTCACACAAGGACATGATTCATTTGTGCTCATAACGCACCCCGATGATCCTTCACCCTCTGGACTGTGCTCTTGTCCATACCAACTTCTGCATGCTATAGGTCCCGACCCAGAGTCTCTGCACTTCACGCAGTCTCTGGGTCCCCTCATTGAAAAGAGTCCCAAAGAATTCATTCTTTTGGGGGGACTGAATAATCACCCTCAGTCTTCCTAGGGGCAACGATAAATGGCTACCTTTAACCTCCATGAATTCACAACTAAAAGAGTCCCAAGGATCAATCCTTCAGGGGGAGCTGGATAATCACACCCAGCTATCCTAGGGGCAGCGAACGGCGACCATTCACCACATAATTTTCACAACTCAAAAGAGTCCCAAGGAGCAATCCTTATGGGGGAGCTGGATAATCACACCCAGCTATCCTAGGGGCAGCGAATGGCGACCCTTCGCCATAACTATTTCACACTTAAAAGAGTCCCAAGGAGAAATCCTTAGGGGGGCTGGATAATCACACCCAGCTTTCCTAGGGGCAGCGAATGGCGATCTATAACTTCATAATTTTTTCACAATTGGTTACTAACAAATGTCATAACAGACTCATAATCTTCATGATGAACAGCAGAATGATGATGCCTATTCTATTGCTGGTGATGAAAATGCTGAAGTCCCCCACATAGATCTTGATGCCATGTCAGACATTGATTCCATACTAGAGGATGAGGTCTTCATTATCGAAGAGGACTTGACCATTTCAGACTATGCTGATATGGATGCTGATGATGACCAAGTTACATCAGAATTGAAACCCATCCCCTTCCCATCACTGCCCAATGTGCAAGAACTAGCTGCTAAGCGGCTATTGGACCAGAGGCTCTGTGCACCAACCCCAGTTCCCTTCCCAACATTGCCAAATGTCATGGAACTAGGGGCCAAGCAACACTTAGAATATTTACAAAAGCTCAAGCATGTCCATGTTCCTCGAATGAAAGATGTTCATGAACTCGCTGCTGAGGCTCTCTGGATCAAGAGGGGTGACCTCAGTAAAACAAAGCCCAAAGTCACAAATGATGTCATCCTCTCTGAATTGCAAACCCTAACCCACGCTGCTGAGGAGCTCACCACAACACTAGAGACTTCACTAACTTCATCTGTGGAGTCCTCTATGTCTACCTTACTTCCGCAACTACTGGGGAGTGCCTTTGTAAAACCCGTATTTAAATCGAGAAATGTAAATGCGCGGTTTATTTTACTTAAGCTATTTGCGAAGAAATTATTGACGAAAGCAAACGCAAGAAGTTATATACAAGTATTATTATATACAAGTTTTAAAAAAATATAAAAATAAATAAAAGGAAAGAGTAGGGGGCCGGTTTTTTTTATAAAAAAAGGGGATTATGGGCTTTAGCCCATTTTGGTTACACAAAATCAAACGGGAGTTATTTTTTTTCATAACAGTCGATAAAAAAAAATAAAGGGGAAGAACTAGGGTTTGTAGCCGCCGGGTTTAGAGCAAGAACAAGGGGGTTTCGGGTTCAATTCATCATTATTAATCCGCGTGTAATCATCCAGTTTATTCAACCATCGTAACGGTAATTAATCTTTCTTTCCTTTAATTTTAGTATACACGACTTTATGGCTTGATCTAAAACAGAAAGAAGAGTTATGTTATAATCATGAAATAAAAAATAAAAATAAAGGGGGTGTCGGGTGTGTTGTTGTTCAAGAAACCGAGACCAAGAGGTCTCGGTGATACCCTTTTGCTGCCAGTCGTGACCACCATGGCCGGCTTGGGGGCTGTGGTCGATCAACAGGAAACAAACAGACCCCAACAGGGGCGTTTGATTAACTGAGGATGAAAGGGGGCGTGTTGGCTTATATAAACCGATACCACCATGTCTCGGTGACTCCAGCTTTGCCCAGCCGCGACCCACACAGGGGCGGCTAGGGCCAGATTTGACCAAATAGGGGTGCGATTGGGGGCTGCGGAATAATAAGGGTGCGTTTGGTTTATGTAAACAGTGGGAAACATAGCCCAACAGTGGGAACTACATGTAAAAACAGTGGGAAAAATGGGACTATGAAATGGATCTATTGAATAACTTCAGCGACAGTTTTAGCGACAGTTTTCTGTCGCAGAACTGTTATGATTATACAGTTTTTAAAAGGACAGTTTTAGCGACAGTTTTTAGTGACACAGAATTCTGTCACAAATTCTGGCGGACAGATTTGTATAGATAGATTTAATTATTATATGTTGAATGGTTTAGTGCGACCGAGATGGGATATCTCGGTAGGCTCGGGAAACTATTAAAATGAATAAAATAACTATTCTTATATTATACCTTTTTAAATTAAATTGTTTTATCAACGTTTAAAATATATTTTAAATGTACTAATTTAATATAGCTTCTTAATATTTAAAAGGGTATAATTTTTATTAAACGAATTAAATTAATTTGGGGAACTTCTAAATTAAGAAACTTTCTACTTAAACGGGATACTTAATATAGTACTACTATAGCGTCAGAAATACGTTGTACCGTAACTAATAGTAGAAAGATGATACATTAAAATAAATTATCACAAGGTCAGATTTATCAGTTAATATACGTACGGAATTTCAGAAAGTGAATAAGTAAATGAAAGGCCAATAAGAACATGAAATTAAATAAGAGAATACCAGTTTACTCATTCACGTCCCTTATTCATGTAGCTCGCGTGAAATCAGAGTAGACTTTCGGTCAGTTGATCTCGGTCAGTTACTGGACACGAGGTACGGATTTCCGTCCTTTCAGTAAGGACTTCCTTTCTATGCATGATTAGGATTCCCCGTCTTCAGCCAAATGTTGTTCCCCAGTATAATGTTTAAGTTTAACAGTAATCATATTAATAACTAAATAAATTGCCTGAGCATTATATACAAGCACGACCAGTTTATGTACTAGTTACGGAGGTACCGTAACCACGGCACTAGAGGCACCGGTGTCGTGACTCACATGCAGGAGAGTGATATCCTGCATCGTCCCACTCAGCTCAGCTTGGCCATTTTATCAGTATTATTAGTGGGGCGTATGGATGCATCCTAGGCTTATATGTATTACAAGTTATCAGGGTGAATGTGGTGTGTGCTCTACATCCTTCACATTGGAGCTGATCCCTCCACCCAGCACAGTTATTTAGAGGTCACCCCTCTACAGCATGACGAGGTCGCCCCTCCAGTTATTCATGCACGGTTGTTACAGCACGTGACCTATATAAGCTCTGGCAAATAAAATACAGTAAATGTATGTTTTCAGAATTAATAGTTATATTTCAGTATCAGTATATATGAACCAGGTTTCACAGATTTTATGCAGAGTTCTACCACATGTTACATATCAGTCTCATAGCTTCATTGTTGTCTTGTATTTCACTACTTTCTGTACATTCTTATCATGCTATATCCGTCCACTGAGCGTTATGCTCAGCCGTAGTTTCCTTTCATGTTTCCAAACGGCAGGTACACAGGGACGATCTTAGGACTTCTAGGAGAGTACGTGCATTTGGATGGGAGCCATCCAGACTCCTTTATTTTATGCACATATTACGTTACTTTACTTTGGTTGTTTGGACACTGTTTCGTCCTTTTTCTTTCAGTACTTAATCTTTATATTTTTGAGCTTATGTTGGACTATCGATGTTTGATTCCGGTACTTCCGTTTGGTCAGTTAATGTTTAATACATTGCCTTGCATGCTTTGATGACACGCCATAAATACACGTAACGGTCCATTTATCCAAGTGGGGTGTTATAGCCTTGCAAGCTCACCTCCCAGCTGTTATTAACCAGAGCCTCTAACAATACATACCATATGTCCTCTCATCAGCTGTCAAAGCAAATGTTGCAGCTATTACTAAGGCGTCTGAGCCTTCACGAACTCTTCTTCAAGAGCTGTTGCAAGAGGAACTTAAGGAAATCTGCCTATTTGTTCATCAAGAATTCAAGAAGTTCCTTAGTCCTGGTTCAGGCACAGCTACTACCGGTGCTATGCCTGAGGGGGAGAATTCAGCAACCTCCACCTCTGAAGAAGAAGAAGACACTGCCTCACCTAAGGGGGAGCAGTCACTCAAACACCCAAAACCCTCAACAGTGATTCCTACACCACAACCTCTTAGATCCTTCAACCCCAGCACTGATGCAATAAAGGATAAGGGTAAAGGAATTGCTATTGAACAACCTAAAATAACCTTGTACTCCCTACAAGAAGAAGGTGGATCTACAGCAAGGCTCTCCAAAGACTCTAACCTAAACAAATTCAAGAGTGCTGATGAACCACCACTCACACCAGAGCAGGCAAAAGCTCAAATCTTAGAAACGGCTGGCAAACATCAGAGCGGTTGAACTCAAAAGCAAAGAAGCTCTGAACAAACTCTCTCCTGCTGTAAAGGAAGCTCAGCTGGTGAAGCTCAATGAATTGGAGGTTAAAAGGAGAAACCTTCTAAAGGAATATGAAAGACTTGTAAACCAGAGAGCTGAACCTGGTCAAATCACCAAGTACGCATGTTACATTGACAAGGACAAAAAGGTGGTGATGACCCTTTATAGAGAGAACCAACTAACCAACTATAAAGTCTTCAGTGACTTTAAACTCGGAGATCTGGGCCTCTCTGAATGGTTAGAAATGCTGGCTCTTGCCCAAAAGAAGACTGGGCCTGGTGCTGCCCAAATGATGAAGAATATTCAGGCAAAGCTTAATTGGGTAAGAGACACGGCAAAGAAGCTGAAGGTACCCCTGCCTCCTCAACTTTCACAACAACAACCTTCTCAAGGACCAAGGAAAAGGAAAACCTAAATGGGGCCTCTGGTGGAGAAGTTGGTTACTGAAAACATTGTGGTTGATGGGATGCATAGAAACTTGGTTCTGCCTAAAGAGATCACTAAACTAGTAGGGGGCCAAGTATACTCAGAACTAGAGACAGGGATGGTCTTTATGAATGGTAATTGTGAGTATTGCTTTCAGTGAATGAATGAACTACATCTGGCATCAACCATCCAGCTTATCAGACTCAAACAGGGCATCCTAAGGAATTGCAAAGCAGCTGAGGATTTTGAGTTTGAAGTTGAACTTGTCATCAACTCTAGGAGTGACAAGGTTGAAGCCTAGAGAATCCGTGATCAAGGCCTCGATCGCTGAAGAACCTTTTACTTTTTGTTTATGTTTACACCTTTGGGTGTTCTTGTAATAGACTAGGTTCTTTATGTTTAATAAAACTTTGAGGTATGTTTGTTAAATTATGTGTAAGAAGAAGTTGTGTACTCACTTACAATAATTTTAGACTTAGTATAATTTATAAACAAATAGGGGGAGATTGTTGGGCCAATGAAAGTTTTAACTATGGCCCAGTCTAGATTTTTTTAATTAGACTAAGTGTTTGTTGATCGCTGAGAGGACCAGCGACAGAGACTAGACCAGTGGAAGGCAAAGCCTCAACTGGCACACCAGGAACATTCAAGTCAAAGACAACGTCAGAGAAGTCGAAGATAATCTGAAGTCAGACTCACCAGCGATTATGGATAGCTGGGATGTTGAAGGAATGTACTGGTGTTCAAGGATCTCTGAGTTGACAACACTCAGAGATCACTTAAGAACCCTAGAAGTCTGGGATAAGCAAAGCTTACCCAATCCTTTATAGTTTAGGCGGGAGAATCTACCAAGTGTTTTGAGCGGGACAAAACAAGAGATTCAAGATAAAGCCTAGTACGACCTAGTGGGACAAAAGGTAAACAGTTGGCAGAACTATTCACCTAAAGTTGGTTAAAGGTATGTCTCGATTTAGACATGCATTTAATATGTTGTACTCTTCCATTTAGAAGGTGACACGTATCAACTACTCCCACTAAGGAAGCAACCTCGTACACTATAAATAGGAGTGAGAAGGAAGAATTAACTCAACCCTTGTGCTTGGATAATTTATCTAAGTTAATTCTCTCCTTGGAACCGCTGAGCCCTCATCTGTCTACCAGCGTCTCATTAGTTCCCTTGTAAACTTGAGTCTCGAATCTAGTTTACTTGTTTCTAGGGTTCATATCTTGTTGTCATTCAACGAGTGTATTCATAGCACTTTGTAATACTTTGTTTATAATACTTAATAAAGCATTACGCGTTTGTAAAGTATTTCATTGTGTTTCGTGGTTACAAGAGTTATAGTTTATCAACAATTGTCATATTAAGGGACTTTCAATCACTTAAAAAATGGTTCTCTAGTTTGTTTAGCCTTTTGACACACTTCACAGAAATCAGTTTGATAAAAATTAGTAATGTTCAAATGATTATTAAGAACACTTAGAGCAGGGTCAGCAGGGTGACCTAATCTAAGGTGCCAATCATGTTTAGACAAAGAGCAAGTAGGCACATTGAAGTTGTTCACAATCTTAGTACCTTCTATAGCTAAATAGTAAAGACCACCACATTTCTTTTGACAACCGTGGTTTTGAGGTTCGTCACTTGGTCTTATTTTTAAGGTTATTTATGTGTGACTATGTGATTTGCGTGTTTACATGTTATTTTGCGTGAACGAGGTTGGTGTGGATATCGTTTATGGGTATAAAGTACTCATAAGTAAATCGAGGAACGGTTATTTCATGTTCATGAGCTCACAAATTAGTGACTATGAAATGAAATTGTGTTATTTTGGTGTTTTACGTATACGTATAAGTATTATAGTAAATTGTATTTTTTTAGGATTTGGGGTTTAGCATTTAGAGGTCTCGGGTAAGGTGTTTAGTCATGTGAGTATTTTTTGGGATGGTTTTAAGTCATTTAGGACTTAGTTATAAAGTTTATTTCAAAATTTAAGATTTTTTTAAAATGTATATTTTACGTTTTTACGGTATACGCGTAAATTTGACTAGTTTTACGGTTTTGAGGTTTTGGAGGCTTTAGGAGCTGAAATAAATTAAGGAAAATCAAGGTAGTATTATTATTACAAGTATTAATAAATTTAAATAAAAAACGAAATTTTGGGGTATATAGTCGGTATATGCAATTAAAACATAAGGAAGGAAAGAAAAAAAAGGAAAAAGAGAAAAAGGAAACATTGTATTGGACTAGAATTAGTATGTTAATTATATAAAGCATTGTTATAAACCAAAACACATCATAAAACCCTGGAGAAAAATAAAAGTCGACGGTTCATAAGATTTGTTTTAGGGTTTCATTGTTTTTTTTATCTTCCATTAATCTTAAGGTAAAACCTCAAATCCCTTTTCAATCTAATTGTTTTTAATGTTTTTATAATCAATACATGATGGATCTAGGGTTTATTATAAATTAAAAACCTGAGTTCTTGTGATATAACAATGTTTAGTACAATTAGGGTTTGTGATTAAATAAGTTATGAATAATTAATTAGGTTAATCATGTTAAATTCGTCATTAAAAACTGGGCAGAATTTTTGTGTCATTGTATTGATCATATCTTGAGTTTTACAAACTTTTAAATTGCAATCTTCATACCCCTGGAAAGGTAATTGAGTTGGCTTTAAAAATCAAGAAACGAGAACTAAATTGGAGGTCGGGAAGTGGGTCAAAAACAGGTTACATCAGTCGGGTGTCAAAACTATTTTTGGGTCAGCCTGTTTTCTTTTTATGTTTTGAATTGTTTGGGGTACTTAGGGTTATATTGGGACCTTCAAACGAACATGTGAGTTGGTTTATATATTATAGGAAGTATCTGCATTGGGGCTAAGATTATGGAATAGGTTAAGACCCTCTGATCATAACAAACTTTTCATACGTTCAAAATCAGTAAATTCTGGATAGGTAAAAGTATATATATATATATATATATATATATATATATATATATATATATATATATATATATATATATATATATATATATATATGGAGGCCTTAACAGTAGCTTTAAGGTTGAGGAAAAATAGGAGAGTTAGCTAACACATGTAAGGGCATAGGGTTTACTTTACAGGGCATGTTATTTTAGTTAAGGGGGTGTTCGACCCATAGTTTGAAGTATGAAAAACGGGGTTGTTTTGGGTAAAATGTTAACGGGATGGGTTATGAACTTAACTAAGTTAAGGGCTTTATAGAGGGGTGTAATGAGATGCTTAGAGCATATAAATGAGGTATGTATATGGGATAAGGTTAGATGTCCATCATAGGTTGATGAGCCATCTTAGTGTTTGGTTCATGTTTTGATTGTGTGCTTTTGTTTGTTAGCTTTTTGCTAGTGCGCGGACTTTTGGAGAAGCTCAATCAGGTGAGTTTCATAGTCCCATATCTTTTAATGATTTTCACTTCCAGATGGGATGGAAGAGACACTGTATGGTTTTGTAACTACTACTGTGAATGTTTTTATGGTTTGTGATGGACTTGTGTGTGCACTTATGTGATTAACTGTTATGTGATTCTTGATTGTGTTTATGATTTGGATCGGGGGACACGTACCATCTCAGTTATTGTGGTTTGACTTGGTACCAAGGGGATGTTGACAAGGCGGGGCATTGGGGAGGTACATAGATGTGTGAGCATCTATGGGACCAATGGATAATGACAAGGCGGGGCCTTGGGATTGGTCATAGGTGTATGGGTGCCTATGGTACCATGGTGTTTCGTAAGGCTGGGAGCCTTGGATTTGGTTTGGAATGATTGATCTTGGATGTTAGTTGTTAATGCATACTTGTAGCACATTGTCCATATGTTCTTAAATTTGGTTATTATTCACAGCTTATGGTTTGATTTTGGCGTTGGAGTCTAAACCTATGACTCTCACCAACTTTATGTTGACGTGTTTTAGTGTCTCTTTCAGGTGAGAGTGTGCTTAAGCTTGAGAATAGAAGTGGCTAGTTTCGGAGGCATTGGGATTGCATTTATAAGGAGATCCCCGTTCCTTCTTAGTTTATTTCTATGTGTTTTGAATAAGTGATACTTTGTGGACACCTTTATGATGTTTTGTTTGTGGTAATTGTTTGTCTTGGGTAAGAGGTATGACTGTTACCAACTTGCCTAGACTCCTGCATTTTGTGGAGATATTGTCATGATATTTGTGTCACCATTTTATGACATTTCCATTTCATTTAGTTATCTCTATAGACACGCCATGTTGTGATGATATACATATGTTGCGCCCCATATTCCGCCATGTTGGGGTGTGATAGAATGGTATCAGAGACAATGGTTATAGAGAATTAGGTTGCCTAGTCTAGTAGCCTAGTCTATAGCTTAAGGGTCCCTGCATATAGGCGTCATAGGAGTATGTGTGCATTTTATATTAATTAAAGTTTTCTGGATGTTATTGGTTTTTACTTGCGATGTTTGTTAAGTTTTGACTAGTATGGGTTGAACCATAGTAGTTCATACTTAGCCACATGTTATTTTCTTTTCGGGGTGTGACTAGTGCTGGTTGAACCATAATCATCCACGCTAGTCATTGTCGTATTTTGCTTAAATTGTACATTATAGTACATAATTTGGTACATGGTAGTTTCTATCTTTTGTTGGGTTATTTTATGTACCTGAGGTATAATATTTTTCTTTTGATGTTTAAGTCATGTTCCCTAAGAATCATGTGGTGGTTCGAGTTATTAGGAGTAGGTGGATATGAAGGATTTTAAGCTGTTTCCACTCTTATGGGCGACATGACTTATAACTGATTATGTTTTCGTTTTGGATTTAGTCTATGCTGTTTTAGCTAGACTATGGATTTATGTATTTCAAGAGTTTGACTATGTTATTTTAATGGATGGAGATTTGGACTTTTTTTTGGTTATGTGGTTATGAGCTTATGTGAGTAGATGGATATATGTGTTATGTGTTGTATTAATTCTTATAAGTGTCATCATAGGAGGGAGTGCATTGGGGAAAGGGTAATTGTATAAGTATGGTGGCCAACATAGTTATACAAGTACCACAACTTCAATGGATTCCTAAGTATGATTGCATGAAAGAGGGTTAGTACATGCTTGTATAGTAGATGTTAGACGGATTTAAGTATATGTATCCCGATATTCCTATATGTGTATGATCCCTACAATTATCGATTGTATCCTTAGGAGGGTGGCTAGCTCGCTTTTTTTTTGATATTAAACCTCCGTTGTAGCGTATTCTTTGAGTTTCGTATTTCACGTGTACGTTTTAAAATGGTGTTCTTGATTTTAAGTCTATTGAAATAACTTGGGATTTCTTTTGAGATAATGAAATCTTTTATGTTGGGTCTTACATTTCTTTTGGTCGGTATATATTGAAAAAAAGGGACTTGGAAATCTACTATAGAGTTAGATAGTTGGTTATATTCGGTAAAATAAGGGTAAGGTGTTGGAGTCGTGTTTGAAACAAGATGTAACATAAGATTTTTTTTTAATCAACACTTATTTATTTCAAATTCTAAAAGACTTTCTTTAAAATAAAGCGAAATAAAATTTCTTTCTACTTAAATAGTTTATATAAGTGAGCTTAATCAATATACGTCATTTATAATTATTTATGCAAGACTAAACAAAGTTCAAGAAAATTTCACATACATTTATTTCTTTTCATTTAAAAAGTATTACATTAATTACTAAAAGGATTCTTTAGTTTTTTCAAAAAAAAACAACTAGTATAAAACTGTTTTGGTCATAACTTGTTCGTTTTTAAAGCTTTTTGGGTGATTCAAAAGCCTAAAATTATGTACTCGGAATGTACTTCTCAAATATTTGGCATGTATAGTCATGGGGTGTCAGTAGCTTGATCGAAATTTTGGTACAAGTGACGGGTTCAAGGTTGAGTTTTGAATATTAGTTTTTTTATGATTTGGGATGCACGGGATACCTAGTCTTTGAGTTGAGTTTTGAGATCGTCTAGAAGGTTGTTTGTAGATTGTTTGAGTCACATAGATGTGGTGAGGAAAGAAAAAAAAATATTCTTTTGGAAAAGTCGATCTTGTGCACGGTTTAAATAATATGTCGCGGGACATAAGATGTTTTGGTTGCCATTAAGTGTTTCTTGGATCATTTATTCGTTGTCATGAGTCATTTGAATTGGTACATGTTTGAGTTTTCCTTTTGAGTTTTCGTGGTTTTGGTCTGTTTTAACTCGTGCACGTGAAATGTCGTTAGTTATCCGTGGGTTTGATTCATTGATCGTATCTAGTGGATTCAGGATGTAGTTTTGGGTACGTATTGATTGGGAGCGTTGAGGTAGACATATGAAAGACTTGGTCGCGCCTACACGATTAAGTAGGTGGCCCTGAGAGAATGGTCGGAATGCCCTTAGTGGGGATGAAAGAGTTAAAAGTTCGTAGACGAACTAATGTGGTCATGAGGTCTCTTAGGAGTGCCAAGGGAGATGAATAGAGATTTGTATAATGTATGGATATTGGTACAAGTAACGCGCAATAGAGAGTGTTGGAAGGGGATATAATACCACAAAGGTATTTATGATTGTTCGCAAGGCATGTAAGTTTTCCGAAAATTTCCTGAGTTTTGGTAGGTTTGCCTATTACTGTGAGGTAGAACCATAAATAGAGCAAGTAGGAGAAGTGAGAGGAGTTGTAGTTAGTGCCTTTCCAAGGAAATTGTTGATGGAATGATTTTAAGAGCAAGAGTTGTTAGAAATTGCAACGGATGCAAGGTAAAATTTGAGTTGCTTAGTAGTAGATTGGCTGTGAAAAGCGGTTGAGTGGTCTGATAAGAGGAAGTATTGGTCTTTTAGAACACGTGTAGATTTTCGCGAGTAGAACGAGGTAGAAATTTATTCGTATTGCTTCTAAGAGAGGGTGCAAGGAGGACGTAGTTGAAACTGCTAAGGATGTTGTATGAACGCTTTGGGTTTACGGTTATGATTTTGGTTTTGCCGAGGCGCTAGCAGTTTTCATGGAGTCAATGAACCGGGGGTGCATGACAATATATAAACGAGTTGTCATCGGGAGCATCAACGACATCTTGATCTACTCAAATCTAAGAATCAGAGTGAGGCGAATTATGAGTTGGTTTTGGAGTTGTTAGGAAAGGGAATTATACGTGAGATTTTCAAGTGTGAGTTTTAGGATTAAGTTGGCCAGGACGAGTAGTCAGATATGATGGCATATCGTGGAACCAGCAAGGGGCAAAGTGAAGAAGGGTGAGGAAGCGTTTTGGAGGCTGAAGAGGTGGATTGGATAATGAGCAGATCTTGGAATTATCGGAAGGACTGGATGAATTCGCGAAGCATGACGATACGTGGAGCAAGGATTTGGATGTATACGAGAACGACAAAGAAAGGCGATTGTTTATACGTTGTGGGAACTAAAGATTTGGAAGAACGAGATAGACTTAGTTAGTGGAGCTGGATTGTTATATCTGCCTAGAATGCTAGAGGCATTTGGGGTACGAGACGTAGAGAATGATCTATACAGATCATGAACTTCTCCAACACATATTTAATCATCTTGATTGAACATTTGGAAAAGGTGATGGGTGGAGTTAAGTGATGAAAGAAAATTGCAAGGCCAAGTACCATCTGGGAAAGGCAAGTATGGTTGATGAGACATGGAATAAGAAGAATGAAGTGAAGCTGAGACGAACTTGAACTATATGGATGACGTATTAGGGTGGTTTCGATGAAGGATGTAGGTTGCACGAGTTGAGTTGTCTAAAGCAGAGAACGCTTCAACATGTATGTTGCGTGGCTTGGACAATCATATGGAGAAAAGGGATGTAGACTATACTTCCTACATAGATAGGAGTAGCTTAGAAAGGGCGATGTAAGGATGAAGTTGGTGAAAGGGATACATAATGGGGTGGAGGAATAAGTACGACGAGAGTTATGTGATAGTCGGTAGACTGACTAATTCATCTCATATTTCAAGAGGAATGAGAAGTCGCGTAGTTGAGAAGTTGGAAGGATTGCGTACGGATGTGATGGAATAGAGGGTTTTGCGTAAAAGTTAGCCTAATATGTATGGAATGCCTTATGAAGGATTATGGCAAGGGAAGAAACGATGGGAAGCAAGTGTAGTATACCATTGATAGACTAATGTTTGGTATGAGCATACTATAGGGGTAATTGAGAAAGACGCCTAGAGCATTGGCATGAGATTTGGAGATAGTTGGTGAATACATTATATTAGGAAGAATTCTCCTACAAAGAGAGAGTCACCGGTGAGAGGGGCATATTCCTCATTGATGAGGATGTAAGGAATAAAGGAGGAAACACCTAAATTATAGGCTGAAGACGGGATATAAGATGGTATGGGAATTAAGATTGTGGAGAGACAAGCGAAAAGTAGTATGGAGGAAAAATGATTCGAGGGAGCAAGAGGTTGTGAAGATAGTGGGGTGATATTGAAGAGAAACCGTTAGAGCAAGAGGTTAGTAGTCACGAACAATGGAACGTCCACCTAGAGAAAAGGTGTAACACATGTTAGTATAAAGGATGGTTAGTTACTTGGTGCCGAGCATGGGAAAGCAAGGATGAGGTGGTGGTTATGACATGTTTCTTGTGAATATTATGGGAAGCTTTTGGTTATGCAATCCTGCATATACCATTGGATGTGTTTAAGGTTGGGAGAACTTCCAAATGATGGAAAATCCGTAGAGGATAGAAGTCGTTACGTATGGTGATAGGAATTGTAGTAGAAACTGCTGAGTTAATTCATAGGAGATGAGGTGGATCACCGTTACAGTGGGATGAAGTTAGAAGCGGCCAACGTATTGGACCGGAGGTGGATCGGAAAACTATGGAGGTGGTGGCAGTGACTAAGTAGAGGTTGAAAATAGCAAAGAACCGACAAGAGAGCTATGCGGACAAGAGGCGTAAGCCGTTGAGATTTGAGATAAAGTTATGCTAAAGGTTTCACCATGGGAAGGGGTGATGCGGTTTGGAAAGAAAAGGGAAGTTAGCACCTAGATTTGTGGGTCCATTTGAAATCCTTGAAAGGATTGGGCTAGTGGCGTATAAGTTGAGATTACCGGAGGAATTGAGTAGTGTGCATGACGTATTTCATGTATCAAACTTGAGGAAATGCTTAGCAAGAACTGACTTGCAAGTACCGTTAGATGATATTAGTATGGATACGAGTCTTCGTTTTATCGAAGAGCCGATAGAGATTTTGGGTCGTGAAGCTAGGACGTTGGATAAAAAGGGTAATATATCGTAGTTATGGGTAGATGGAATTTGGAATGTGGACTAGAGTTCACGTGGGAACAGGAAGGATTTATGAGGAGCAAGTATCCTCAGCTAATTGATAATGACGATCCTAAGGAGTAAATCTCGGGACGATATTTCTATTAGGAGGGAGTGATGTGACAACCGTGGTTTTGAGGTTCGTCACTTGGTCTTATTTTTAAGGTTATTTATGTGTGACTATGTGATTTGCGTGTTTACATGTTATTTTGCGTGAACGAGGTTGGTGTGGATATCGTTTATGGGTATAAAGTACTCATAAGTAAATCGAGGAACGGTTATTTCATGTTCATGAGCTCACAAATTAGTGACTATGAAATGAAATGGTGTTATTTTGGTGTTTTACGTATACGTATAAGTATTATAGTAAATTGTATTTTTTTAGGATTTGGGGTTTAGCATTTAGAGGTCTCGGGTAAGGTGTTTAGTCATGTGAGTATTTTTCGGGATGGTTTTAAGTCATTTAGGACTTAGTTGTAAAGTTTATTTCAAAATTTAAGATTTTTTTTAAAACTGTATATTTTACGTTTTTTTACGGTATACACGTAAATTTGACTAGTTTTACGGTTTTGAGGTTTTGGAGGCTTTAGGAGCTGAAATAAATTAAGGAAAATAAAGGTAATATTATTATTACAAGTATTAATAAATTAAATAAAAAAACGAAATTATGGGGTATATAGTCAGTATCTGCATTGGGGCTAAGATTATGGAACAGGTTTAGACCCTCTGATCATAACAAACTTTTCATACGTTCAAAATCAGTAAATTCTGGATAGGTAAAAGTATATATATATATATATATATATATATATATATATATATATATATATATATATATATATATATATATATATATATATATATATATATATATATATATATATATATATATATATATATATATATATATATATATATATATATATATATATATATATATATATATATATATATATATATATATAGGGGAGCTTTATTTGCAGAACTGAATTAAGTGACAGAACTCGCAGAACTCATTTAGACTAATCAAAATTTTTTTAATTAGTAAATATTTTTTTAATACAAAAGGGTATAATAGTAAAATACATTTTGAATATTATTTTTTAAAATTTAAATAAATTTTTGTTTTTCACTTTTTTTTCCAAAATTTTTGAAATATTTTTTTTCTTTTTTTTATTTAGTTTTTCTAGTATGATTTTTTAGAAAAAAATCACGTGCATATATGTTCTTTTATAGATGTAACATTTTGTGTGCATTCTGATTTGTGTTGAATTGCATGTATCTTTTCTAAGTTTGTAAGTTTAACATGTTTGTTCAGAATTTTTTTATAACTTAATTGAAAATATGGGTTTGGTATATATTTTAGCTTTAAAAATAACGATAACATTATACATTTTATCACAAAAATTATAAAAAATATATATCTAAATACAAATTCTGATATTAAGAAAAATACAATAAAAATATGTATGTTTTAAAAACATATATGTTTCAATAACATGTATGTTTCAAAAACATGTATGTTTCAACTTATGAAATGAAATACAATAAAAACATGTCTGTTTTATAAACATGTATGTTTAAAAACATGTATGTTTAAAAAACATGTATGTTTCAACTTATGAAATGAAATATAATAAAAACATGTATGTTTTATAAACATGTATGTTTAAAAAACATGTATGTTTCAAAAACATGTATGTCTCAACATGTTTCTCATCAGATATAACAGAACATTCACGCCATCTTAAAATATAAGTGCAAGTCTTTCGAGACACGTCTTCGAAAACAAAAAGTGTAGTTCTTCGTTTTCATCACGTCATCTAAAAAATACATGTGCACGTCTTCTAAGAACATAAATGAATGCCTTGAAACAACATATTTGCACTTCTGGTTTCGCATCAAATTCTTTAAATAATTTGCAAACGCCTTCAATAGACATGGATGCACGCCTTTAAAAATCGTAAAGCCCTGTGACAGAAAAAGAGAAATATTTTTTCGATTAATATAAATAAATAATCAAAACCAATCAAATCAGAAACATGTTATAGCATAATTCATAAGTTTGTAAACTAAAAAGATAAATCGTATCTTAGTATAATTTTTAACACGAACATACTGTATCTTACATACATCTAAAGAAAGACATGTTGTCATAAAATAATTAAATATAATTAAAATCAAGAAAAATTACTTTTCACAAATGCATTTGATCATTAGTGATACGAATGTCATATCCATAAAACATGAAAAACATATAACAAGAACAACCCCACCTGCATTTATTCTTTAAGATCATGTTCTTTTTTTATGAATGCAGTCGGACTAAAAAACCAAAAAAATGACCCATATTGAAATCGATACTATTTCGAAACAAACCGTTTTTTATTTAGACATAAAAAATAAAATCAAAATAAACCACTTACCGAATTTGTAGATTCTTGATCGATCTAAATAGATTGGTGATGTTTATCTTTTTTTTATGGCAAAATAATAGATCTAAAGTGGAGGCGGCATTGAGGTTTTTGTTGTGAATTTTTAGGTTTACAAATATGTCGAATGGGGTAGAGAAAATATTGGGGTTAATGATTTTGATGTATAACTGATTATCTTATCAAATGCTATTTGTTTGGAAAGTTAGAATTCCAAATTTACCCTTATTCTATTTATTTTTTCTAAAATTAAGTGTAGATATTTTCAAAAATGTCATTTTGCATTGATACATTGTACACTATGTATTATTAGGAGCAAAAAAGATAGTTCTGCGAGTTCTGTCACTTAAATCGGTTCTGTAAATAAAGTTCCACTATATATATATATATATATATATATATATATATATATATATATATATATATATATATATATATATATATATATATATATATATATATATATATATATATATATATATATATATATATATATATATATATATGGAGCCCTTAATAGTAGCTTTAAGGTTGAGGCAAAATAGGAGAGTTAGCTAACACATCTAAGGGCACAGGATTTCCTTTACAGGGCATGTTATTTTGGTTAAGGGGGTGTTCGACCCATAGTTTGAAGTATGAAAAACGGGGCTGTTTTAGGTAAAATGTTAACGGGATGGGTTATGAACTTAACTAAGTTAAGGGCTTTATAAAGGGGTGTAATGAGATGCTTAGAGCATATAAATGAGGTATGTATATGGGAGAAGGTTAGATGTCCATCATAGGTTGATGAGCCATCTTAGTGTTTGGTTCATGTTTTGATTGTGTGCTTTTGTTTGTTAGCTTTTTGCTAGTGCGCGGACTTTTGGAGAAGCTCAATCAGGTGAGTTTCATAGTCCCATATCTTTTAATGATTTTCACTTCCAGATGGGATGGAAGAGACACTGTATGGTTTTGTAACTAATGCTGTGAATGTTTTTATGGTTTGTGATGGACTTGTGTGTGCACTTATGTGATTAACTGCTATGTGATTCTTGATTGTGTTTATGATTTAGATCGGGGGACACGTACCGTCTCAGTTATTGTGGTTTGACTTGGTACCAAGGGGATGTTGACAAGGCGGGGCCTTGGGGAGGTACATAGATGTGTGAGCATCTATGGGACCAATGGATAATGACAAGGCGGGGCCTTAGGATTGTTACATAAGTGTATGGGCGCCTATGGTACCATGGTGTTTGGTAAGGATGGGAGCCTTGGATTTGGTTTGGAATGATTGATCTTGGATGTTAGTTGTTAATGCATACTTGTAGCACATTGTCCATATGTTCTTAAATTTGGTTATTATTCACAGCTTATGGTTTGATTTTGGAGTTGGAGTCTAAACCTATGACTCTCACCAACTTTATGTTGACGTGTTTTAGTGTCTCTTTCAAGTGAGAGTGTGGTTAAGCTTGAGAATAGAAGTGGCTAGTTTCAGAGGCATTGGGATTGCATTTAGAAGGAGATCCCCGTTCCTTCTTAGTTTATTTCAATGTGTTTTGAATAAGTGATACTTTGTGGACACCTTTATGATGTTTTGTTTGTGGTAATTGTTTGTCTTGGGTAAGAGGTAGGACTGTTACCTACTTGCCTAGACTCCTGCATTTTGTGGAGATATTGTCATGACATTTGTGTCACCATTTTATGACATTTCCATTTCATTTAGTTATTGAAATTGTGTATAATGCAGTTCGTTTTTTCTCAGTTCTTGCTAATGGAAAGTCCAACCAATATCGGGTTTTTAACTCTTTTTGGTTGTTAATCTTGTTTGGATATTCTATTTGCTAATTCAACAAAACCTTGCAAAACGGAAAAATATTACCTACTTATATGTAAAACATCTTGCAAATACCAAGTTTTTATTCAAGTAATATTCAAAATGTAAAATATGAAACTTAAAGGACTGAAAATGTAAATTCTAGGAAAGATAAATGCTTGAAATGTAAATTCTAGGAAATCTAGGGACTAAAAGTGTAAATCAGTTAACCAAAAGGATCAAATTTGTAAAACTTATAACCAACTAACCAAAATGTAACAAATTTAACAACTTGCTAACTGAAAATAACAAATCTCAAAACTACAAGGACTTAAAAGTTGCAAACCCTAAAAACAATGAAGTTTAGCCAAATTCAGAAACTGATTAGAACATTAGGGACCAGATTGCAATTTCAAGAACTCATTAAGCCAAAAACGGGTTTAGAATGAAAATAAGCTCGTTTGAGCTTATTACTGGACCAAATTCAATGAAACAAGTTGCAAAACACTTTAAATCCAAAATAAGCTACGTGTGTAAAAGGATTTTGGCTAAAGTTGTAAAATAAGCAAATGAGAACTTATCAATAAGCCCAAAATAAGCTACAGCAAAATCTAGACAATCACAACTTGATTTTCTTGTTGAAACTGATTAAGCTATTCAAAAGATGAATGGGAAATCAAACTAGAACGAATTTCATCAAGTAATAAGCTAGGAAAATGAATTAAGCTGAAAAGAGCTTATCGTTGACCAAGCGTTGACCAACTTTTTTGTCAAAAAGTTGAAACTCTCAAAAATCAAGTAACATCATATTCTAAGGTGATTTGTGAAGAAAAATGGCCAGGTTTATGAAAAGGATAAAGAGATACAAATTCTCAGTTTCAATTTACAGAAACTTGCCTCAACTTTGCTTATCTGAATTTTGCTTATTCCTATTTGCTTATTGAAAACTGTATAGAATGCTCTTGGAATCTGAATCTATATGATGTTAGCTACAGCTGAGAACAAATTTGGTACAATTTCATCAAGTAATGAATGAATTCTAGCCAAAAGAAAATGATAAGTTCCAAAGAGCAAAATTGCATAAAAATGACCCAAACCTTTTAATGGCCAATTGCCTGTTTGACTTACTATTTGACTTGTAAATGACTTGAAACACTTTATAACCACCTAATGACTGTGAATAAACTTTAAAATACCAAGACTCAATACTTGAAAACTCTTGATCAACTATTGCCAAACACTCCTTTATCTGATTTTTATGAAAATTTATGAAGACTATTTAAGCACCAATTAAAGCTGAAAGAAAACCTTTAACAAACCAAGTTTATTGAACAAAAAGAGATGTGTAAAAGCTAAATGCAATCAATTACCACTAATAGAACTCAAGTAAAACAGCAAGGCTAAAAAGTTACTGAAATCAGCTAATCAAACAAGACAAAATCCAAATCAATAAGCAGTAAAGCAACTCTTAAGCTACAAACAAGTCTAGAATCTAATCAAATCCAAACTAAACAAATTTTATCAGGCAAACAACAGGATTTAATCTAAGAAATGTAGCATGCAATTGACAATTTCAGTGGAACAAAAATAAGAACTCTAAAACCTTTTGGAGTAAACCATTGGGAAGAAGAGGAGTGCTGAACTCTCTTACCCTAGTGATAACCACCACCTTATCACTAGTTCATCTTATCAATCATCAAAAACAGCTATCAATCAACAGTAATCATCAAAATGCTTGAAAACTTCAATGGAACTAGTTTCTGAACTGGAATCACAACAAAATGCTCCCAAACTTCTTCAAGGTCAGTTATGATCAATCAATGATCATAACAAACACAATGCAGCAACACAAGTATCCAATAGCAGCAAGTAATGAACAGTAGAATGAAGAACAGAATTGGCGGGAAATAAGAAATTTGAATTTTATTCCATGAAAGTTGTTACAAAGCTGTTAGAAAGCTACTAACTAACTAACTAACTAACTCAAGAGTTTGTCAGACTCTTGAGTAGTTAGGGTAAAGAGGAAGGAAAAATGAAAGGAAATTGAGAAGTGTGTGTTTTTACAAAATTAAGCTACTAGTTACAAATGAAGTCCTATCCATCTATTTATAGACTTGAGAAAGATGATTGTTGGGGTTGGTGACGTGTTAGGACCAATCCCAGCTCTCCACATGGACTAATTCTGCTTAAGTGATTTCTAGGTATGAATAATGATTTGGGCTTTCTTGATTGAGTGGATGAAATGTTAATTGATGATAACCATTGAATTCGTCTCTCAAAATTGAGCAACTTTGATGTTTATACTTCTTCATGAAATCGTCTCTAGCTCAAAAACGATCCTGGGAAAATTTTGCCTTCTTGAAGATGCCACGTGTCGTCCTGTGATTGGTTGAATAAGTGTCACACGGATCACACTGTTGAGATTTTTTCATTTAATGTGGCGGCTGAGTGGGAATTAATTACTTATGAGTTGGCAATCCGTGTGCCTCTCATTCTCTCTTCTTATTGGCTCAAAACTTGTACACATGGATTGAACTTGTGTAACTTTCCAATATTGGCAGTTTCAACCCTTGTACTTTGGCAGATTGCATTAAAGGCTTGTAACTTTATTTCTTTGACACTTTAAGTCCTCCAAACTTCGTCTTTGAGCAGAATTGACCCTTTGACTTTGTTGACTTGATAGTTGACCAATTTTGACTTTGATCTTGACTTTTTACAATATTTGCACTTTAGTCCCTCAACTTTGGCAATTTGTCAAGATAGGTCCTTGTACTTCAAAGTCTTGATACTTTTGATCCTTCTTTGTCTTTTTCATCTATTTGAGCTTGATTTTTCTTTGTTTGCTTGAAAATGTATCCTTTTTCCTACACAAGTGTACACAAACACAAACATACCACATAACACTGTTTTTGCAAGATAAATGGGTATTTTGCTTCATGTTTTAGGGTTATTTGTTGATAAAAGGATATGAGTTTAAGCTCATATCAGTTATCTCTATAGACACGTCATGTTGTGATGATATACATACGTAGCGCCCCATATTCCGCCATGTTGGGTGTGACCGTGTGACATTGCTTACTAGCCCTTAAAACAGTTTGGGGATTGAAATCCTGATTCATAAAAAACATTTGTTCTCATAAAAAACAACCAAGACCTTATTATCCTTAGCAAGTTTATGAACAGATATCAGAGTAACACGATAATTAGGTATAACAAGAACATCAAATAAAACTAGACCATTTGAAAGTTTAAGATTGCCAATTTTGGAAATAATAGCCTTAGTCCCATTGGGATGAGCTACTTTAATATTTGGATGAGAAATATCAAGCACATTATCCAACTCAGTTACATTATTGGTCATATGTTGATTTGCCCTATAATCAACAACCTTCCCATTATAAGCCAGTTTTGATTTGATGTTAGTGTTAGAACAAAAGAATTTTTCAAAATTATCATTGAAGACTTTGTTGTTATTAAAGTAAATACCTGCCATGTTGGCATGAACCCCCTTTTGAGAATCATTAGCAGAATTCTTGTTATCCTTAATGAGAGAGAGCAAAGTGGTCAATTGTTCATCTGTAAATCCAGATGAAGAGGGTGTCCCAACAGAATTGTTGGACACATTTTTCCCTTTGAAATCCCCCCCCCCCCCCCGCCCTTTCTTTTCCCAAAGTCATTAGGGTATCCAATGATCTTAAAGCATCTATCAATGGTGTGGCCATTATAACCACAGTTCTCACACATAATTTCAACATTAGTATTACCATTAGGTCTATACACATTGTTGTTAGGTGTCTTAGGTCTAAATCCAATGGTGCTAGAACTAGGTCTAAAGTTACCATTGTTTCCAAAATTTTGCCTGAAATTACTAGTATGAGCATTCTGAGGTCTTTGAACATTGTTTCTAGCAGGCCCATTAGAAAGAAAATCAGAAGTTTGAGCCCTTTGAGAGGACCCAGAACTACTACTAGAAGACACCCTGTGAGATTCCTCACTGGAAATGATGGCATAATCCCCCTTAACATCAGGGAGATTCTCTCTAGACAAGATAGAAATTCTAATACTCATATAAGAATCATCCAAACCCATAAAAATTGCATAAGTTTCAACAATTAATTATGTTTTTTAAAATCATTAGAAGTTGAACACATACAAGTAGGAAATTCAATCATGGCATCATATTGTTTCCACAAAGCATTCAACTTATGATAATAATCAGAAAGATTGGAGCCATTTTGTTTCAAAGTATTAATCTTGTGATGCAAGTTAAAAATCACAGAACCATCAACCTTATGATAGGTTTCTTTTAATTCCTTCCAAACATGTTTTGCCTTTTTAGAAAAAACTGACCAAGGAAGAGTTCCTCAGATATAGAGTTAAGAATCCATCCCAAAACAACAGCATTCACCCTGTCCTACTGTTTTCCCAAAACTTCATTTGTAATAGATCTCTTACAAGACCCATCAATAAAACCAATTTTATTTTTACCTTCCAAGGCAAGTAACATAGCATTATCCCAAATCTATTAATTCTCAGTCCCCTTAAGCTTAATAGCAACAACAGTCAAGACAACCGAATCATTAGGCTGCAAATTTAAAGGGTCACTTAAGTCAAGCTTACTGATGAGTGTAACTGGATAAGTTACACTCTCAGTATCAGTGTCACCATGCTCAGACATGGTGACTGGTCAACAATGGTAAAAAAACAACTATGTCCAATGCCAACAAAGTTCTCAGGCTTCCAAACCACTCAAGGGTGGTACGTCAAGGGCAATGCAAAGGGTGAGGATCCAATAAAAGGGTAAAATAAATAAACTACCAACCCCAAACAAAAACAAGAAGCAATAGAAGCAAACAATCAGTTAAAGAGAGAGTGTGAGAGGTGTTACCGAACCCACAAAAGCACAATCGGACTGTTACTCCTAGATTCACTTAGTCTAGGATGTAATAGAACCTCCTAGTCACAAACCCTAGTTTTCCTTCAAGGGAAAAAATAGGGAAAATGATCAAAAACAACGATCTAGCAACAAAAACACACAATCCACTTATGAAACCACCACCAATCAAGGAATCTTCCAAGAGAAAGTGAAACCCTAATTTTTTTCTCAAGGAAAATTAGGGAAATCACCTCAATCGAAAGATAATAGCACCAATCGTTCAAAAAAGTAACCAAATGATATGAGTATCCAGATCTCAAAAACCCTAATTTTTTAAAATAAAAATTAAGGCATCAAATCTTTGAATCTATAAGTAATATTAACAGATCCAGCTATCTCAATAGCAGATCTTCTCAAAAAATTATGTATTGTAAAAAACCCCCAAAATTTTATGAAACCCTAAAAATATTTTCATCGATTCTTAACAACCTGTCTCTGATACCATGCAGAAAAACATGTATCAAATGACCTCAAAACACTTTTAACTTTATTAAACAAGATTGAAGAACAATAGAAAGACAAATAAATAAAAAGCTACCAGTGCTACTCACGTGTAGCTCTATTATCTACATGATAATAGTTTTACAATAAGAAACAATAAAGGAAAAGATCAAAACAAGTTTCTGAGATCAAGAACAAGAGAGAGAACAACTATGTGTTAAACACACACAAGCAGCTGCGATAATGACTATGAGAGGAAACCCTAGCTAATAATAAGAAACCATTGATGGGCTTAAGAGCCGTTGTAAGATATGGGCTTGAGCCCATGGGCTTTGGAGTCCAGCCAAAGTATCAACATATATCAACTATAGTCCTTCCATATCACACCATCTTCATCCACCAGTCCTTAATACTAACTGAAAGTTTAAACAAAGACACAATTAGTCTCTAAGGTCAAGTATGTGTGACAGATTAGGTCCATAAATTTAACAAAAAGTATAAGAAGTTTGGATATGCAACCACATAAAGCTGTCTACGTGCTCTGTTAAAACGTAATAAAAATAAACTTAGAATATGATTAAAATGATTAGGTAAATGTTTTAGGTTTGAAGAACGTACTTCGAGCATATAAGGAGACTGACACTATCGAGAAGATAGTATACACGTCGTCAATTTTTGCTTTGGGATCAACTGACGAGTATATTGCGGACGAGACTCAGGTAATTATTTCTACTGTACTACGGAGTAACATCTATTAAAGTCAGGTTTTTTAGTTTACGACTAGGAATCGATATATACTCGCTCTCTCAATAATAATTAACACTTTCGGGATGTTCATGAATAACATCCCAACGATTGATGAATGTTTTAGAATCCAAAAAGACAAAAAAGTACTTTTAAACTAACACATGAATTTTCTTAAATGTATATAAAGTTTAGCCAACTGTTAAGAGAACAAGCTAAATAGCTGTTTCCTCAAGTGTTAACTGCCATGCATGGAAATGAATTGGTAGTTCAGTAACAAATTTATAACTAAAACGAAAATACGAGTCTAGTGACCTAAATGTCAAAAAAAATTGTTAACGAAAATGGTAAAAACAATGACAGTAGTTGTTAAATCGTCAAGTTTCTATATCTTTATATTTTTCATTATCGACTCCTAACATATGTGTAGCTAACATAATACGTATCTGATGATAATAGATGCATACAAGCAAGTATTTTTGTACGGAGTACGAGAAGTCAAAGACTATTGCTGAAAAAATTGCTCTTGATGCTGCAAAGGAAGGGGTACCTATAGTGTTTGTTTATCCTGGATTTATGTATGGTCCTGGTAAAATCAATCCTGGGAATGTGTTGGCCCAAACGGTAATCTTGGACTCCATAATCATTTACTAAAGAGTCAAAATAGGTAATATTGATGCAAATTGTATTTTTTTTCTTGTTAGTTTGTTGAACGGTTTAATCGACGCTTGCCTGGCTACATTGGTGATGGGAACAATCGATTATCTTTCACTCATGTAGATGATGTGGTAGATGGTCTAATTTCAGCTATGGAAAAAGGTCAAATAGGCGAAAGATATCTTCTTACCGGTGAAAATGCATCAATGAATGAAGCTTTTGATATAGCGTCCACTATCACCAACACAAAAAGATATTGGATTACCATTCCTTTGTTCGTAATCGAGCTTTATGGCTGGTTATCCATATTGTTCTACTTAATCAAAGGAAAATTTCCTGTAATTTCTCCCCCGGTATTTCCAATGTTTCTAATTTGCTTATTTAGCTATTTTCTTTTTGTTGTTAATAATTGCATATATACCCAATGAAACTTGTATATTTGTATAACAAAATAGACCTTTTCGTTAGATAATTCACGTGTTAATTACTGTAAACAAGAACACCCAAAATAGACCTTTTACTAATAAGTATATTGGTTAAAATGGTCACCTCTCAATAGAAGGATTAATATAAATTAAATAGCATTGATGCACAATTTTTTTTATGTCTGTGATGTATCAATTGTTTTTTTCTAATGTGAGACAGACTGTAGATGTTTTGAGACACCAATGGGCTTATTCATGTGAGAAAGCAAAAAGAGAATTGAACTACAAGCCGAGAAGCTTGACCCAAGGTCTGGAAGAGCTTCTTCCATGGTTGAAGAAAATGGGCGCTGTCAAATAAGGATATATGTGATCTTCCTTATGGTAACAGTATCCGACTATATATTAACCAAGTAACCAACAGATTCCACGTCTTAGCTTGGAACCTTATGTGAACTTTGTTTTATCTTTAGTTGGCTGGATGTGTTTGTGTAGTTTAGACTTTAGACCATGCTGGATTTGTAAGCGAGTACTCGTATTTGCTATTGCTTTTACGCTTCTAGCTGTTGAGTATGTAAGTTCATAACAGTGTGATGCATCTAGGAAATTGCAATAATGATCATTATTAGCAGAATTCTATCTAAGGATTTTTACTTAGTTTTTTTATTTTTTTATCTCGTAACTATGGTTTCCGACACATTATCCGACTAATTTACAAGGTTTGACCGACTACCAAATGTAAGAGGCCGAGTCACATATATCATAACACACGAAGCCGGACTACACTAGACGACCTGAAAGTAATTGACTCAAGTAAGTGTAGACCTTTTTTTCTTGACATATAGCGTTTTTTGACATGTAGAGTTTTAGTTACATCATTTATGCGTCTTAAAACTTAAGTACTAATCACTCCTCTTACGTTTTACATAATGTTTGATTTGAATTCTCTTTTTTCTTAGCTTGTCATCAGTTTATTGAAATTTGAAACAAACACACTCCCTTTTGAAATTCACAAGGACGAATGGTGCAAACTTTCACTGTTAAGTACTGACGTGGGCGTAACAAGAAAGACATTTTTGTGTTTTGCTTCCGGTATAATAAACAGTTTTTTTTTTAAAATTTACTCCTTTCGTCTCAAAATTATATTCCAGTATATTATTTCCAGACTTTCTAAATTAATTGTCCATTTTAAATAATATATGTTAAGTTTAACATATTATCATTACTTGAAGGTATTATTAGAAATAATAAAAATATGATAAATTGATTGGTTAAAAGTAAAACTTTTATTATGTGAAAAATAAAAGAGAGTTAAAAAGTATTTTTTCATGACGGTTGAAGTTTTTTTTTAAAATCGTTTCACTTTACTTTTTTCCTAAATTATTTGTTCGCATTCTCATTTCGAGTTTCACAAATTCATTGTTTATTTTTAAAATTTAGTAAATAATATATTTTTTTGAACGGCAATTTGGTGCAGCGGAGTATCTTGCGTGCTACTGAGGCACCAAGTCTCTCAACCCGAGTTCGAATCATCTCACGAAGAGAATATCAACCCCTATGCTAGCCATCCAGTTTCCCATTAAGGGGCTTCAAGACATTGCGATGGGATTCAAACCCGACTGCCAATTCTGGGAAAATCCCCCACATAAAGAGTGACAGCAGTCGAACCTCCGACCTCCCCCACATAGAAACTATAACCAAATGCATCCATGCAACTGAGCTAGACTTCATTTGCTTAGTAAATAATATAATTCGAGTTTACCGTAAAATCAATTATATATGTAAAGAGAATGAAATAATGCAATACATGTGCGCATGTGCGTATCAATAATATGTGCAGATCTCTTCTATGTAGAAGTTTATCTACGTCGTCTTTAAACTATTTTAAAAATTAATTGTTTTGAGATTAATCGGCTAAGAAACTCAAATATATAAAAAAAAATACGGAGTAGAACATTATGTAAAACTAGAAAAAAATTAAAAAATTAAAACGCTAAACTAAACATCCCCTAAATACCAAAGGTATAAAATCACATTCAAACCCAGCAACACCAGCACAATGAAAATATTAGTCACCGGCGCGTCAGGCTATTTAGGCGGACGTCTCGTCCACGCGCTCCTGAACCACAACCACACCGTCCGCGCGTTCGTACGACGCGCCAGCGATCTCACCTCCTTACCACCTCCCTCACCTTCTATTGAGCTCGCCTACGGTGACGTCACCGACTACGACTCCTTACTCGCAGCTTGCTCAGGTTGCCACGTCATCTTCCACGTGGCTGCTTTAGTTGAACCGTGGATACCTGATCCTTCTAGATTCAACACTGTGAGTTAGTTAGTCAAGTTAGTTGTGATTTTGTTATTTTGGTTTGATGTGATGTTTTGTTGATGTTATTAGGTGAATGTTGGTGGATTGAAGAATGTTGCTGATGAGACTCAAGTTATTTTGCTTCTTATTTTTGTGATTACGTGAAATGTTTAAGTAATTAGTGACGTGTATGTATAAAACAAATAACTGCGGCTAACATAACCCGTATTACCAGAACTATTAGTCCATTATGATCATAATCTGATTATGTTGTGTTTATGTGAAATGCTGTATATACACGAGCTCACATAGCTTAGATCATAATATATTAGGTTGTCCAGTAGTACCAATACTATTATGATCATGATCTGATTATATAGGAAATAAATAAAAGAAGCTAATTTAAGTTGGTTATATAGAGATTAGGGAGGGTGAGTTTTTCGTATAATGATCTTAATTAGCCTTTTTGGATTTTAGAATTTGTAGACTTTTTGTTTATAGCTTTTGGTAGGCCGCCCATTCACTCAATACTATATTTATGATCTCAATATTCATTGAATCTAGGTCATCCTATACTGTTATGATCATGATCCGGTTTTACATAGAAAGGGGTTAAGGGAGCCAATTTAAGGCAGTTATATATGGATCAACTTATTTTTGGTTTTTTGAATTGGTTGACTATTTGTTACCATAGTGAATTTTAAAGGGGGAAATGATAAAATGAATTGAACATATTCATTCGTTTAACCAGGATTATAATCGAGTTTAAATGCATTTTAACATAAAAAAAATCCAGTTGTGGTTAAACTGAGTATTGTTTGAGGTAATCACCGATACAAATGTTAATCGTCATTATCCCTATGCTGATTATATTCACTTCCTATTCAAAGTGCTTTTTTTGTTAGGCAAGGATTAACTTCGGAAGTTGTTAAGATAGTTCGAATTTATAATTAGCGTTACAGTGGTAACTAGTTTGTCGCTAAACACATGATCACTTGTATATAGCCTTAAACGTCATATGTTGTTACGAATGTGTTCCTTCTTTTATTACTTCGGAGTTTTTGCTAAATATAGTTTGTTTTTGGTGATAGATGCACCCAGCAAAGTATTTCTGCACCGAGTATGAAAAATCAAAGGCTGTTTCTGATCAGATTGCACTGGAAGCTGCAAAAGAAGGTGTACCTATAGTGTCTGTTTATCCAGGAGTTATATACGGACCTGGTAAAGTTACGGCAGGAAACATGGTGGCCCGAATGGTAATTTTTGAAAAACTGGCTTGTTTATAACTTAACTATTTTAGGTATCACACCAACTAGTGGTATATTATCTGCAATAAGTGTAACTTTTTGATCTTGGAGTGTACGATTAGACCAAAAAGTTGGATTTTCAAAATTAGTTGCACATAGAATTAATTCAGCTATGACAACCATAATCAAGTCTGCAAGTGCAATGTTTTTCTTGTGTGAGCTAATAGTGTTAAACCAAAACTCTGAGGTGATCAATTTTTTGTGCTACTTAGTATATTGCTTGTATGTCTCTCGTTTATGCTTCGATTCGGGAAAGAAACACATTTTGGATTGTAGATACTTGTGATCCCTTTTTTTATTTTGTCCACAATTAATTTTGTCATGTTTGATTAATGAGATCACCTGTGATTAAGATTTTATATCATTAAATGCTTGCAACGTTATCATTTTCACAACTACTACAGTAGTATTTTAGATACTAGCCACCATTCATTAGGAATATTATTTACCTGTTCTAAACTTGCTTAACATCCGAAAATCCTTTATTCTTTATTATCAGATTGTTGAACGATTTAACGGACGGTTGCCTGGTTATGTGGGTGATGGAAATGAGATATTCTCTTTCAGTCATGTAGACGATGTGGTAGATGGTCACATTTCAGCTTTAGATAAAGGTCAAATAGGCGAAAGATACCTTCTTACCGGAGAAAATGCATCCTTCATGAAAGTATTTGATATAGCTGCGTCTATTACCAACACAACAAAGCCTTGGTTGAAAAACATGGGTGATATTAAATACTAACAACATGAATAGGAATGAAAGTACTTTCCTGACATTACTTGTATAACCCTCATAGCAGTACTCAAATGAAAGTATGCGTGTAACAAATACATTTTTATCTATCCAATTATGTTAGGGGAAGGTTCAAAATTTATGTTGTATAAAGTAAAATAATAGATTTCAAATAAACAATCCTGATTTAACATCTGTCAATTATCTTCTTGAAGTCTCGATGCTAAGAACAGTTATTTGGCTGACATTGAAGGTTAAAAGAAGAAAAAGCGTTGATAATGCAATATTCGTTAGGTGGGACACTTTTATTAGGATAAAATCAACTTAGGTAGTCTGCGTTATGTAAGTGTGTCTGCAACCTAATAACTGGAGATGCACCATAAGAGAACAAGAATGTGGAGTAAATACTACTACCTCCGTCCCAAAATAACCAAAACCTTTTTATAATCAGAGTAAATAATAGAAATCATCCATGTATTAAGAATAGTTGTTAGTCACTCTATTTCTTCACTGGAAATGTAAATCAGACACCTCATTGACCACCACTGGAGTACTACACCATGAAAATTATTAGTCACTGGTGCATCCGGTTGCTCAGGCGGAAAACTCCTCCACGAGCTCAAGTATAACAACGCTGTTCGCGTGTTCGTTCGACGAGCCAGTGATCTTTTCTCCCTGCTTATCCCGCATCCACTTTCGAATTCGCACACCTGATAACGTTACTGATTTTCTGCTACTATTCACTGTTTGCTCCGGTTGCCACGCCATCTTTCGTGTTGCTGCATTAGTTGAACCGTGTGGACACCGGATGCTTCAAGAGTTAATATTGTGAGTTAGTTAATTAAAGTTAAAGTGAAGTTAAGTTTTATTTTTGTTACTGTGATTGTAACTGTGAAATGTGCTATTTGTTGTCAGGTGAATGTTGGTGGATCGAAGAATGTGATTGTAGCGAAGGAGATTCGGACAGTTGAGAAGATCGTTTATACGTTTTCCTTTTTTAGCATTGGGATCCACTGATGGATATGTTGCTAATGAGACTCAAGTAACTGCTGCTGCACATTTCATTTGAATATATTCATTTACTGATTAAGTGAATATTGATCACTAATCAGCCGCCAGTATATTTCATGTTGGCCAGTTATTAATGAAATGTCAAACAGAGGCTACTACATTGATTCCAGTTTCAGTCCCCAATAGTCAAATCAAACCATCCATATCATTACTTAACTTTAAGGCTTATTATAATTTCATTTTACTATTTTGTACTATCAAATTTCAATAAGCAAATATACCAAAACATGAAAATACTAGTTAGCGGTGCATCTGGTTACTTAGGTGGACGTCTCGTCCACGCACTCCTCAACCACAACCACACCGTCCGCGCGTTCGATCGACGTGCCAGCAATCTTACCTCCTTGCCACCTCCCTCACCCACTCTGAAGCTTGCCTACGGGAACGTCACCGACTACGACTCCTTACTCGCAGCTTGCTCAGGTTGCCATGTCATCTTCCACGTGGCTGTGTTAGTTGAACCGTGGATACCCGATCCTTCTAGATTCAACACTGTGAGTCAGATAGTTAAGTTAGTTGTGATTTTATTAGTTGTAATTTGATGTGATATTTTTACTGTTGATGTTCTTAGGTGAATGTTGGTGGATTGAAGAATGTGATTAAAGCATGTAAGGAGATTGGGACGATAGAGAAGATTGTTTATACGTTGTCGTTTTTCGCGTTAGGGTCGACTGATGGATATGTTGCTGATGAGACTCAAGTAATTTTGCTTCTTATTTATTTGTGATTATCTGAAGCAATTAGGGACGTGTATGGTGAGGAGCTTTTAGGAGTATTTAACTTTTACCGTGCTTTTTGGAGCATTTAATCTTTATCGTATAAAACAAACAACTGCAGCTAACATAACTCGTAGTATATTATGATCATAATCTGATTATACGGTGTTTATTGTATTTTGGTCATCCATTAATCGTGATCCGATTATATAATATTCAAGGTTGCAAAAATCGCAAATCGGTTATGAGGTGGTTGACCCCCTTGTAGGTTTTTCTAAAAAAAACAACTTGTATTAATATAAACAACGGCTATAAGTGATAAAAACAAGTTTAAGGTGAGTTTTGGGTAAATCTGGTCAGATTTGCAGGTTTTTGGCAAGTCTGTCCGCCATTGACTGCTGTTGACCATGGTTGACCGATTTACACAAATCGGCAAGGTTGGTGGCTGATTAGCGCCTAGGAGGTGATTAATCGGCCTTGTAGTCCTATTTTTGCTTGACTGATAGGAATTAAATATAAGAAGCTAATTTAAGTTGGTTATATAGAGATTAGAGAGGGCGATTTTTCGTATAGTGCAGGTATCCTATACTCGTTGGTCATATCAAAGTTGACTTTTTGTTTAAATAGCTTTTGGTAATTTTGCTTCTTTGCATTTCATTGCATCTAGGCCGCACAATGATTTATGATCATAATGTCCCTTTAATCTAGGTCATCCGGTACTGTTATGATCATGATCTGATTACACATAGAAAGGATAAGAGTTAGTTTAAAGCACTTATATAGGGATTGACTATTTTTGGTTTATTGAATTGGTAGATACAATGATAAAATGAATTGAACATATTTATTTGTTTAACCAGGATTATAGTCGACTTTAAATGCATATAACATTAAAAAAATAGACTTGTGGTGAAACTGAGCATCTTTTGAGGTAATCAACGATACCGATGTGATACGAACCTATCCCATACTAGGCTCTTAATCGGTTTATAAGTCCCAAGCGTAGAACTCACTCAAAAAGCTAGCTTGTTTGAGGAGGGGACACCTGGACATTATAAACCATCAACCATTCCCATACATGGCCGATGTGGGATCATAACATTACCCCACCCTTTGAAGAACCAACGTCCTCGTTGGTCACGGCTATGTTGGTCACGGTTGGCACCCCCTTTGGGTCCAAGCCACCACTCCATAGGCCACCACTCCGAGCTCGTTGGTCACGGCTATGTTGGTCACGGTTGGCACCCCCTTTGGGTCCAAGCCACCACTCCATAGGCCACCACTCCGAGTGTTGGAACCTCGTAAGGTAGGGCTAGCTCTGATACCAATTGATACGAACCTATCCCATACTAGGCTCTTAATCGGTTTATAAGTCCCAAGCGTAGAACTCACTCAAAAAGCTAGCTTGTTTGAGGAGGGGACACCTGGACATTATAAACCATCAACCATTCCCATACATGGCCGATGTGGGATCATAACACGATGTTATTCGTCATTATCCCTAATGCTAATTATGTACTTAACTCTTTCACTTCCTGTTTAAAGTGCTTTTTTTTGGCAACACCTGGGAAGTGACTGTTAAGATAGTTTGAATCTATTTCCCTTTTAGTGGTCATCAGCGTGTGTCTAAACACATAATCACGTGAATATAGGTCGTAGGTTTTTACTTGTAACCTTGTTTGATCCCTAATAATAGCATAATAACGTTTTCGCTAAACATAGTTTGTATCTGGTTCAGATGAATCCGACCAAGTATTTCTGCACCGAGTATGAAAAGTCAAAGGCAGTTTCTGATCAGATTGCACTAGAAGCTGCAAAAGAAGGTGTTCCTATAGTGGCTGATTATCCTGGACTTCTATATGGACCTGGTAAAGTCAGGAAATATGGTGGCCCGAACTGTAATTTAAAAAACAATACTGAATTGCTAATTATGTGCTATGTAGAGCTATCTAACCGTTAATAACTTGATAATTTTGCATAGCAGACCATCCAAGAGTATATTATCTGCATTATATGTTATATCACCAATGGCTAGCTGCGGCAATTTATTATCGCAGTGATTTTAAGCTTCTATAGAATGTTAAAATTAGTTTTAGGCAAATTTCTAGTCTTAAGCAGACACGTAGTGAGTTATTTATACTTGTGCAGTTATGTATCTTAGGCAGTTAATTGCTGCAATGCTTGCAGTTGTAACTGATATTTTTTTTATTGGGTAAAGGGTTACCCCGGTAAATTTGAGTTGTTGTAACTGATATCCAGCTGTATCTTCTAGTTAGCTTTATATATACGAAATAATCAGAAAAGCGAAGGAAATTTGTCTTTTCCACCAATGTATGCAGCGTTATCTTTGTCACCATGCATTATAACATTAAGTGATTGTTCTGAACTTGCTTAGCATCTAAAAATCCTCTGTTCTTTATCATCAGGTTGTTGAACGATTTAATGGGCGGTTGCCTGGTTACATGGGTGATGGAAACGACAGATTGTCCTTCAGTCATGTAGACGATGTGGTAGATGGTCACATTTCAGCTCTAAGTAAAGGTCAAGTAGGCGAAATATATCTTCTTACGGGAGAAAATGCATCCTTCATGCAAGTATTTGATATAGTCGCTTCTATTACCAAAACAAAAAAGCCTTGGTTTAACATTCCTTTGTTCTTGATCACCGTTTATGGATGGTTATCACTGCTATTTTCCAGAATAACCGGAAAACTTCCACTAATTGGGCCCCCGGTATATCCATTTCATTGCTATATTTTTATTATTAACGCTCTGTTCTCGAGTTATTTTTAAAAGAATAGAAAAGGATGGGATAGGAAGGGTTGGGAAGAGATCATGTGAGGAAGAAAGAAAAACATAGTAATTCATGTTCTTGAGTTTATTTTTTTAATTGTGAAGGAAAGGAAAGGATTACAACATGATTACTAAATTACCCCAAATTATCTCTATATAAAAACTGTAGTACACTTATCTATATAAAAACTGTATGCTCCTGCACTTATCTATATAAAAACTGTATGCTCCATTCGTTGTATAAAAACTGTAGTACACTTATCTGCTCTAAAATTCGTGATGGTAGTACACTTATCTATATAAAAACTGTATGCTCCATTCGTTGTATACATGTTACATTATGCCGATCATTTGCTGAAAAATGTTTCAACTTTTACAATGAAGGTGAGAGCCATTTTTACCAAATATTAAGTCAACCGTTGTATAGCATATGTGATATGTTAATATTTGTCTGTGGCTTATATTTTATTGTTAAGAAGCAAAAAACTACTTTCAGTATATAACGTCAATATTTAACTAGCTTTACATAAAACAAATATCTGTTCGCTGTGAGTTTTTATACATTGTATGCAGATCACGGTTGAACAAAAAAAGTAGCAGCATAATTAAGGACATAAATGTAATTTAACCAAAACCAATATCCTAATAACTCCCTTTCCTTCCTGATCATCCCATTTTTGGACGGATCAGTTATACATAAAAAAACTCACACGTTCCAGTCCTCCCCCTTTCTCTTCCTCTTGCTTTCCTTCTTAAAAAAGACTCAAGAACACCAATATTTATAATTTCCTTTCATATCCCTTTCCATTCCTTTAAGAAAAAAACTCAAGAACACAGCGTAAAGGTCACAAGAAGTAACGGGTCATTTTATATGTGTGCAGATGGGTAGGTCAGGCTAACATGACCACCCTTTTGTCTATTAATTTAGTTTTTTGTATAATTAATGTGTTAACTAAGAACTATATATATACATATTGTAAATCAAACAGTATAATATCTTTGAAATAAAACGATGCAAGAGGTTTACGCATTAAATTACATGATGGATCACTTTGACATCTTTGACCCGTTTGACCCACTTGACCTATTTTGCCTTTTGCTTATCATTGACATTCATATGTTCTGATTTGAAACAGGTTGTTGACATTTTAAGACACCAGTGGGCATATTCGTGCGAGAAGGCAAAACAAGAACTGAACTACAAGCCAAGAAGCTTAAACGAAGGTCTTGAAGAGGTTCTTCCTTGGTTGGGCGATATTAAATACTAACAACATGAATATGATGAGAGTACTTTCCCGATCGACATTGCTTGTATAACTCTGATAAAAGTACTCAGATGAATGAATGCATGCAACATTTACATTTTTTTTATCCAGTTAGGTTGGGGGAGGTTCAAAAAGTCTGTTTTATATAGATCTCAAATTAGCAATCCTTATTTTGGCTCTTAAACATGAAGATGGCTAACATTGAAGGTCAAAAAAAGTGGAGAACTAGAGATGCACCATAAGAGAACCAGAGTAAATAATAGGAATCGTCCAACTATTAAGGAAAGTTGTCACTCAATTTCTTTACTAGAAATTTAAATCAGACACGTCATTGGCCACCCCTGGAATAGTAACACCATGAAAATTATTCTGGTTCATTCACGCGTCTCAAGTACAACAACACTGTTCGCGTGTTCGTGAGACGTGCCAGTGATCTTTTCTCCCTGCCTACTCCCGCATCCACTTGCCAATTTGCATACCTGATAATGTTGCTGATTATCCTCTACCATTCACTGTTTGCTCTGGTTGCCACGCCATCTTTCATGTTGCTGCGTAAGTTGAACCTTGGACACCTGATGCTTCTAAATTTAATACTTTGAGATAGTTAATTAAGGTTTAAGTTAAGTTACTTTTATTTTTGTAATTGTGAAATTTGTGATAGGTTGTTAGGTGGGTGTTGTTGGATTGAAGAATGTCAGAATGTGATTAAAGCGTGTAAGGGGATTGGGACAGTTGAGAAGATTGATTATAGGTTCTGTTTTTCCGCATTGGGGTCCCCTGATGGATATGTTGCTGGTGACTGATGAGACGTAAGTAATTACTTCTGCACATTTCATTTGAACCCCCTGTTATATCCGTTTCCATCTTATATTTTTACTGCTAGAGGAAACAAAAGGTAATGGAAATTAGTTTATACATGTGCAGACAGCAGACGAGTGAGTTAGGCTGAGTAGACGACTCTTTTGTCTACTTTTTAATATGTGGTTAATGCGTTAATTACGATATAAAATATACATATTGTAAATGGTCTAAAAAGACAACCATACCCGATTTTATCAGTTTGCTTGATTTGGTTTTGAAACAAAGTTGGCGATTAGTTAGTCTCATCCACACGCTCCTCAACCACATCCACAACCGCAACGTTCACGCGTTCGGCGAGGCGCCAGCGATCTCACCTCCCTCCTCTCTCACCCTATATCAAACTTGCGTATGGTGATGTCACTGACATGAGTCACTAGTTGCAGCTTGCTCAGGCTGTCATGTCATATTCCAAATGGCTGCGTTAGTTGATCAGTGGATACAGGATCCTTCTAGTTCATTACTGTGAGGTAGTTAAGTTAGTTTGTTTCCGTTTGATGTGATTCTGTGATATTTGGTCCTTTTAGGTGAATGTTGGTGGACCGAAGAATGTGATAAAGGCGTGTAAGAGATCGGTATGGTTGACAAGATAGTTTATACGTCGTCATTTTTCGCATTGGGGTCAACTGATATATGTTGCTGATGAGACTCAAGTAATTATTACTTCTGGAAATGTGTTTAAAATTTACTAGCATAGGCCCGCGCAATGCGGCGGCAAGTACTCATAATCATTTTTTTTAGACTAACAAATATTAATCTCTTATCATTAAGTTTGTATTGTTGAAATTGTAAAAAATCTGAAAAAAAACTCTAAATTTTTAAAAAATAATAGTTAATAAATATATAGCAAAATAGATTTTGAATTAAAGAGAATAAAATTTTAGAAAATATATTGAAATTAGATTATAAAGATAACAAATAAATAAAAAGATTTTTCAATTTAAAAGAAAAAATATTATTTAAGTAGGTTGTTACAAAAGTTTATTACAAAAGTTTGTTACAAAAGGTTGTTACAAAAGGTTGTTACAAAGGGTTATAGTATATAATGTTAATTAAAATATCACAACTTGCTTTAGTAGGAAAAAAAAGTTTGTTCAGCCTTTCTTTTTTAAAAAGATCCTAAATGTTTTATATAATAATATAGAAATATAGAATAGATATAGATATAGATGAAGTATAGATATATTGTTACACTTGTAGATATGTTAGAATGTGATCAAACGAATGGGGTTCACTTTGACATCTTTGACCCGTTTGACCCACTTGACCTATTTTGCCTTTTGCTTATCATTGACGATCATATGTTCTAATTTGAAATAGGTTGTTGTCGTTTTAAGACACCAATGGGCATATTCGTGCGAGAAGGCAAACGAGAACTGAACTACAAGCCAAGAAGCCTAACCGAAGGAAGCCTAACCGAAGGTCTAGAAGAGGTTCTTCCTTGGTTGAAAAACATGGGCGATATTAAATACTAACAACACGAATATGATGAGAGTACTTTCCTGACATTACTTGTATAACTCTGATGGGTGCTACTATACATACCCCCCTACCCCACTAAATAGTACACAAAAAGTACAAAATATTCCTTTTGTCCCCTCCCTGCTTCAACCAGACACAGTTTTTATCAGGAAGTCCGCGTTTTTTGTCTGTTTAATTTTTTTGAGTCACAAAAACTTATTATTTTTTTTCCGCACTTTCAGTTTCACAGTTTTATAACAAATACTAAATTATAAAAATTAAAAAAAAAATAAAAAAAATAAAAAAATAGAAAAAGTAGGGGGGGTATAGCTTGTAAAAATGGGGGGGTCTTGATAACCTTGCCCAATTCTGATAGCAGTACTCAAATGAATGTATGCATGCAACAGTTACCTTTTTTTATAGCATCAACTTAGGTAGGCTGCACTATGTAAGTATGTCTGCAACCTAATAAGTGGAGTATGCTGTTTTTTTTACCAGAACCTTTTTATAATCAGAGTAAATAATAGAAATCGTCCAAGTATTAAGGAATGTTGTTGTCACTCAATTTCTTTACTGGAAATTTAAATCAGACACCTCATTGACCACCCTGGAATACTAGACCATGAAAATTATTCGTCACTGGTTCATTCATGCGCTCCTCAAGTATAGCAACACTGTTTGTGTGTTCGTGAGACGTGCCAGTGATCTTTTCTCCCTGCCTACTCTGCATCCACTTACCAATTCGCATACCTGATAACATTGCTTAGGTTGCCACGTCATCTTTCATGTTGCTGCGTAAGTTGACCTTGGACACCTGATGCTCCTAGATTTAATACTGTGAGTTAGTTAATTAAGATTTATGATAAGTTACTTTTATTTTGGTAATTGTGATTGTAATTGTGAAATTTGTGCTATGTTGCTTGGTGGGTGTTGTTTAAAGCGTGTAAGGAGATTGAGACCGTTGAGAAGATTGTTTATAGGTTCTGTTTTTCCGCATTGGGATCCACTAATTGATATGTTACTGATGACTGATGAGACGTAAGTAATTGCTTTTGCACATTTCATTTGAATATATACATTCTGTGATTGAGTGAATATTGATCACATTCACATATGATCAATATATTAGATCTTCATGTGCATGTAATGCCACATTGTCGATTATACTAATCAGCCCCTGGTATATCCATTTCCATCTTATATTTGTACTGCTAGAGGAAACAAAAGGTAATGGGAAATTATTTTATACATCTGCAGACAGCAGACGAGTGAGTTATAGGCTGAGTAGACGGCCCTATTGTCTACTTTTTAATGTGTGGTTAATGTGTTAATTACGATATAAATTAAAATATACATATTGTAAACTGTCTAAAAAGACAACCAAACCCATTTTGATCACTTTGGTTGGTTTGGTTTTGAAACAAAGTTGGCTGATTAGTTAGTCTCATCCACGCGCTCCTCAACCACAGCCACAACCGCAACGCTCACGCGTTCGTCTGACCCGCCAGCGATCTCACCTCCATACCTCCCCTCTCACCATATCTCGAACTTGCGTATGGTGATGTCACTAACATGAGTCACTAGTTTCAGCTTGATCAGGGTGTCATGTCATATTCCAAATGGCCGCGTTAGTTGATCAGCCTGATCAAAGTTAACCCGAAAGCATTTTGTTGCATTGTATTTCCTGAATGGAGATGTCATCTTAGTTGTATAATTTATAAATCATCATTAAACATGTTTTGTACTAAATGGATTTCCTTGTACTGGCTTACTCGGAACACTGCATGAGGACTGAGTCGACTGACTATACAAATAGAGGATTTCCGATGAACTGCTTGCGGATATGGGCCTGTGCTGAGTGATCAACCACACAGGGCCCAATATGAGTAAAGGGCCTCAAATTGGTCCAGCTTCTAAAGTAGTAACATAGCCCAGCATCAACTATAAATTTGTTTTAAGACTTTTCTTTATGTTTGACGTAAGTTATGTACTATATTGAAAAATGTCATTTCTTCCGTTGATATAATAATATTTTAAAAAACCCCGATTGTTATTTATGTAATATATGGCAACGTATAAGATGTATTTGTCTTTAGTAAATTAAATGCTCCCCCATTCCTTCCCAATTTAAGCCAATAAAACTTTTAGAGATAAGAACCCTTGTCTTAGAGCTTAATGGTAAAAATGAACATGCCTGCCTTACTTTTTAGGAAAACTGACTAGTGATTGAATAATGACTTGCGTTAAATTTTTGTTAGGTGGACAACACTCTCAAAAGTTGTTTGGACATACTTGCTATTTATAAATTTGCTCCTAACAATCTAAAACTAAACCCCAACCATTAATTTTGATTTGATCTAGCTAATTATTTTATTTTAAGCGGACCTCATCCAAAAGATACTCTAATGTAAGAGATTTAAGAATGTAAATGTTTCACAATCCAAAATTTTAAATAGCGAGTCTGAAATTGTATCAATTTACATGTAAGTGTATAATTATAACCTATTAACCTACTATGTACACATAAATGGTTTAACAGTAAAAAGAAATATTCACATTAAAAGTTCATACATGTTATCCTTCGTCGTCAAAGTAATTAAAATTGGCATCAGTATCTTTTAATTATTATAAGGTTTATACAAAATATTATTTGATATTAACACATAATGCAAGGTTCATGTAAAACCACTTCTTTAATTGGAGACGAACAGGAAGACCCCTTAAGCACAAGATGGAAAATTATTAAGCTTCAGAAAAGTCTACATACTAATTAACAGATATATTAAAGAATAGATGATATAACTAATTAATAATTATACTATTACAACATATACATTCGACAAACACTACATTGTCATCAATACATAAAAAGTAACCTAAACCAATACATAAAAATAGGTCATAGATGCATACACTATTCATTTATTAAACGAAAAACATACCTCATTAAATTTCGAGCAACTATAATAACACCTTATTCAATCAAGTTTGCAATTTGATTTCAAAATGATATGACTAGGGTTATCTCAAACACTTTTGATTGGGAGACCTATAAAGAGTGACCAATTAGGTTTATGTGTTAACCCTAACTATGTCATATCACTCTAGATGTTAATAAATTGGTGGATGTTCGAGTTAATTAAGGTTCAGGTGTCTCCAAGGTTAAAGAAGAAGTCGAGCAGTGTTATAAATCGAGGGATTGTTATTTTATTTTTATCCTCACAAAATTTATGCCAAGATTTTCTCTAAATTTTGTATTTGAGGCACAAAAGTTTTACAATTTTCATCCGTTTTTCATCTTTTTTTAATTTGATTTTACACACATATAGATCTTATGGTTTTTTCTGTTATAAGGACAAAAAACGAATTTATGCTTTTTTGTCAAATTAGGAAATAGTTAAGTTTTTTAGTTCAAAATCTTTTAAAATAATACTACTTCCGTTGCCAAGATTACATTTCACTTTTTTTCCTCAAATTAATTGTCCATTTCTAAAAATAGATAGAAATTTTAAATCGAGATTAGTACATTACCTTTATTTAAAATTATAATTACAAACTTTAAAAATTATTAATTATTTATTTAATGGTAAAACTGTCTTTATACAAAAAGTAAGAGGGAGAAAGCTTTATATGTGTTACTTTTTTTAATCGTTTTTTGTCGTTTTGTCTTAAAATATGTGTTTTTTTTATCGGTGAACAATAATTGTAAGACGAAGAAAGTAATAATTATAATCTAATTATTACTTAAAATAGAAAGAAATGATTTTTTTGACGGACAAAATCTCCATTAAACATTTTATTTTACTAAGTATAAAAGATAAAAGATATTTCATTATCTATAATTAAGGGAGGCGAGTTTTAATAAAATACGTATTATTATCAAGCAAAACATTTACGTAAAAGTATATTTAGTTTAAGAAAGCTAATACATCTACCATGTGATTGTTGTCAATAAAGCTCGTTTATTAAATACAGAGTAATCATAAAGTATCGTAGTTATGGGTGATAATTTGGGTTGGATTTGGTTTAGCAGGTTTGAGTTGACATGTTAACGGATTATAAAATTTACAATTTAAATTTGACTCACTTAAATTATATGATCAACCATGTCAACCTTTAACTTGTTTACTTGAAATCTAAATATAACGTATTTACTTATGATCCGAACTTAACTCATTTAACCCGTATATAAATTTGAGTTTGCGGATTAAATAAGTTACACAAGATAAATAGGTTTCGAGTTGACCCACTTAACTCATTTTAACTTATTTAACGAGTATAATAAAATATAAATAAATTTATTTTTTTAAAACTAATTGACATGTTGACCTGCTTAATTAATTCACAACTCGAACCTGACTTGTTGAATAAAAGAATTAGATGTGTCAACTTAAACCCAAATCTAATCCTATTTATACTTAACTTGAATCTTTTAAATTTTGTGTTAATTTCAGATCGACTTTTAGTATCAATTCAGAATTGCCACTCCTAATTACCGCAAATAGTTAGACTTGGCGGATATTTTAGCTCCTATATAATACTACCTCCGTCCCATATTAAGTGTCCATTATGAAATATTTCAAATCTTTGTTCTTGAACTTTTACCATAAATATTTGTATTTGTGTTATGTAATACTTCATAAAATTTATATACATAGATTCGGTTTTAAAATATATTTTCATTGGTATATTTTTCATCAAGTATTATAGAACATAAATAAAAATATTCACAGTCAAAGTAAGAGAAAAAGACGTTAAAAAAGTCAAACTGAACACTCATTATAAGACGGAGGGAGTATTGTATTCGGTCATTATGAAATGGATAACGATTGATATCATGAAGGAGTGACGAGATTTTAAGTACAAATTTTTCTTTTGAAGTATTTTTTATGTTGACTTGTAGCTCAGTTTTTTAGAATCTTATTTCAATAATTGGAATCATATTGTTGTCAATACTTTTTGGAGAGATGATATTTACACGGACTCTTTTTATTAGTACACATAATTTTAATGTTAAATGATTGAAATACCCAAATGCATTTACCCTCTTTCTTCTCTACCACTAACAATCCTTAATGCCCTCTTCTGCCATAATATCTTGATCTGCTTTTAATCTTCAATAGAACCCCGTTATTTCCAATGAGTTTTCTTTTTAATCTTCAATAGAACCCCATTCTTTCCAATGAGTTTTCTTTATTTCACAAGACGCTATTAAATATTGACTATTTTTTCTTTCAAAATCATCAATTTAATGTATCAGATAAAGAATAATTTCAAAACTGATATTGTTAACAAGCGCTTCCTACTTCAGTGGCCACAAGTAATCAACTCCCTCAAAAACCAGCTGAGTTAGCTCAGTTGGCCACCAAGGGTAACCTTGGGGAGGTATTCTTGGAGAGGTCTCGAGTTCGAGTCTCACCAAGAACCTTCAGGGGCCCGAATTAAGAAGCAGGAGTGGGGTTTATCCCCTAAAGAGAAGGTTCGAGGCTTGCATACTGCCCAATTGGATGTCACTGTAAGCTCGAATCACTAACTACTAACTCGCCGTTCAAAAAAAAAAATCAACTCCCTCAAAAGTAAACATGCTTATTGCATTTCATTGTACTCTTTCCCTCTTAGTTACAAGCTCAAAACCAACCCCATCTAGAATTATTTGAATTCATAACATGCACCATAATATATAATACTTTTTTTATCTCATTTATAGCGTAGATTAACCATCAAACAAACAAAATACATAACCCTCATTAATTATATTACTTTTCTTTTTTGGTAATGTAATTCATATAGTTTGGTTTCGTAATAAAAAGTGGTGTCATAACTGACACATAAGCTAAGACACCAGAATGCTATAATACCATATTTTGTAGGTGACAGTGACAAAAGTGGTCTAATGGGCCTACATATACTCCACTTTATTATATAAAAAAGTAATAATAATAATTCAAAACGCGAAGTTTGCTGGGCTAAAGAGTACGGCGCGGGACTTTATGACACCAAAACTGATGTGATGCGTCATTACAAATGTTGGTTGATAAGACACGATGCCACTTAGCATATCACCGTACCCCTAGCTCTTATGATATAACGTTTTCTTCTTATTACATACGTAGTGGTATTACTTATTAAAATGATGTATATTTGTTTTTCAAGAATCTACAAAATTCCATCATGTCGTTCCTTGACTTGGCAAAAGTTAAAAAGTCATCATATGCAACTCTACGTAATTTTAAACCATAGTCGGCGCTCGTATGCTCGAGTCGATATTGAACAAATATATAACTAGATCAATTTAACGAGTTGAGCTTTGGAAACTAATATTTAGCTCGGCTTGTGCGAAAATTGTTTATATATCAAAAGTCGAATAAATCACTCGAGCTTAACAACAAAAACTTATTCTATACTTTCTAAGCTTGTTTTAAAACTTTGAATATATGTTTCTAATAAGATTTAGATTTAAAAAGAATTATGTACTTTTAATATAATTTAAATCTACGTTAAGTTAAACTGGTGCAAGTCAATCACTAGGTTAAAACTTTTATACACAAATTAAACGTGAATTTAATGTCAAAAAGCCTATAGTATCGAAAACCGATTACTCTATATTACGTACCTATATCTTTTCAAAATATATACATGTATGTATTATTAACCATAAAATAAAGCTAAACAAAATAAAGCTTAAATAATAAGTAAAAATGCTTTTAGAATAATTTTTATATAAGTAACAAAATATTGTAAAACTTAATTTAAAATAAATATGAGGTTAAGTAATGCTAATGATTGATAAAAAAGGTATAAACTAGGGGTGGCAATTCGTGTCGGGTTCGGGTTAGCGGGTTCGGGTTGTCAGGTTGGCGGGTCAGAAAATCCCAACCCAAACCTAACCCATTTAAATAATCGGGCCAGTTATGTCAACCTTAACCCGTTTACACATAACCAGAACCTAACCCATTTAACCCATATATATATATATTTGGGTTGACATTAAATATGTTACATAGGTTGAATAGGTTAAACGAGTTTATATATTGATCCATTTAATAAGTTATATATATATAAAAGTATGCACATTAGACGTGTTAAACATGTTAAATGTGTTTATGTTCGGTATGTTTAACCTAGTAAACACGTATGGTAAAATATTAATCATTTTTAATATAAGTAAAAAAATCTTAAACGGGTTGTCGGGTCGACCTGCTTAATTTTTATCCAACCCAAACCTAACCTGTTTAATAAATGGGTCAGATAGGCCGACCCAAACCTAACCTAAGATTCAATATATTCAACCCGGACCTGTTAATTTACGTGTCGGTTTCAGGTCAGGTTTCTTGTCGGGTCTGAAATTGCCACCCCTAGTATAAACCATATGACTCTATTGATTTTTAAGTTTATGCATTAAATTACATGATGGATCACTTTGACATCTTTGACCCATTTGACCCACTTGACCTATTTTGCCTTTTTTTAACGGCAGTTTGGTGCAGCGGAGTATCTTGCGTGCCACCGAGGCACCAAGTCTCTCAACCCGAGTTCGAATCATCTCACAAAGAGAATATCAACTCCTATGCTAGCCATCCAGTTTCCCATTAAGGGGCTTCAAGGTATTGCGATGGGATTCAAAACCGACTGCCAATTCTGGAAATATCCCCCACATAGGGAATGACATGAGTCGAACCCCTGACCTCCCCCATATGGAGACTATAACCAAATGCATCCATCCAACTGAGCTAGACTTGCCTTTTGCTTATCATTGACAGTCATATGTTCTGATTTGAAATAGGCTGTTGACGTTTTAAGACACCAGTGGGCATATTCGTGCGAGAAGGCAAAACAAGAACTGAACTACAAGCCAAGAAGATTAAACGAAGGTCTTGAAGAGGTTCTTCCTTGGTTGAAAAACATGGGCGATATTTAATACTAACAACACGAATATGATGAGAGTACTTTCCTGACATTGCTTGTATAACTCTGATAGCAGTACTCAAATGAATTTATGCATGCAACATTTTCTTTTTTTTATACAGTTAGGTCGTGGGAAGGTTCAAAAAGTCTGTTTAATATTGATCTCAAATCACCAATTCTTGAGTTGGAATTTATCACTTTTTTCTTGAAGTATTAATGATAAGAGTAGTTGTCGTCTTAAAAATGAACATGGCGTGATTTTAGTCCCAACTTATTTGGCTAACATTGAAGGTTAAAAAAACAATAACATCAACTTAGGTAGGCTGCACTATGTAAGTATGTCTGCAACCTAATAAGTGTAGATGCACCATAAGAGAACCAGAACAGTAAATACTAATACTGTATGTATAGAAATCGTCCAGGTATTAAGGAAAGTTGTCACTCAATTTCTTTACTAAAAATTTAAATCAGACACCTCATTGACCACCCGTGGAATACTACACCATGAAAATTATTCGTCAGTGGTTCATTCACGCGCTTCTCAAGTACAACAACACTGTTCGTGTGTTTGTGAGACGTGCCAATGATCTTTTCTCCCTGCCTACTCCCGCATCCACTTGCCAATTCGCATACATGATAATGTTGCTGATTATCCTCTACTATTCACTGTTTACTCTGGTTGCCAGGCCATCTTTCATGTTGCTGCGTAAGTTAAACCTTGGACACCTGATGCTTCTAGATTTAATATTGTGAGTTACTTAATTAAGATTTAAGTTAAGTTACTTTTATTTTTGTAATTGTGATTATAATTGTGAAATTTGTGCTATGTTGTTAGGTGGGTGTTGTCGGATTAAAGAATGTGATTAAAGCGTGTAAGGAGATTGTACGGTTGAGAAGATTGTTTATAGGTTCTGTTTTCCGCATTGTGATCCACTGATTGATATGTTGCTGATGACTGATGAGACGTAAGTAATTGCTTCTGTGATTGAGTGAATTATGAGCACATTCACATATGATCAAGATATTAGATCTTCATGTGCATGTAACGCCACATTGTCGATTATACTAATCAGCCTCTGGTATACCCATTTTCATCTTATATTTTTACTGCTAGAGGAAACAAAAGGTAATGGGAAATTATTTTATACATCTGCAGACAGCAGACGAGTGAGTTATAGGCTGAGTAGACGGCCCTATTGTCTACTTTTTAATGTGTGGTTAATGTGTTAATTACGATATAAATTAAAATATACATATTGTAAACTGTCTAAAAAGACAACCAAACCCATTTTGATCACTTTGGTTGGTTTGGTTTTGAAACAAAGTTGGCCGATTAGTTAGTCTCATCCACGCGCTCCTCAAACACAGCCACAACCGAAACGTTGTTTGTCTGACGCGCCAGCGATCTCACCTCCCTACCTAGCTACTCTCTCACCTTATCTCGAACTTTCGTATGGTGATGTCACTGGCATGAGTCACTAGTTTCAGCTTGCTCAAGCTGTCATGTCATATTCCAAATGGTCGCGTTAGTTGATTAGTGGATACAGGATCCTTCTAGTTTATTACTGCGAGGTAGTGAAGTTAGCTGTAATTAGTTTGTTTCTGTTTGATGTGATTCTCTGATATTTGGTCCTTTTAGGTGAATGTTGGTGGACTGAAGAATGTGAGAAAGGCGTGTAGGAGATTGGTACGGTTGACAAGATTGCTTATACGTCGTCATTTTTCGCATTTAGGTCAACTGATGGATATGTTGCTGATGATACTCAAGTAATTATTACTTCTGGAAACGTGTTTTAAATTTATATATTGTTGACTTGTAGTAGTTACGTTATAATGTGATCAAACGAATTTTTATCCGTTGAGGCTATTCGGGGAGGGTGTATCTATGACTTGGATGTACGTGACTTAACTGGTATCTGCGTGACCGTTTCACACTCTTCCCTGGCAATTCCAAGATGTTTACCTACCAACGCTTGAACCTCATAACTTTATGGAGGATGCGTGACCACTAGCCACCTTGGTGGTGGCTTAATCAAGACCATTGAGTACTATTGTGATATTGTTTATTTGTTCTAGGTCGTCAAATACAATTATGACTATAATGCGATTATATAATGTTCTTTTAAATATAGGTCATCCAAGGATGTTATGATCATGATCTAACATATAGAAGGTGATGAGATAATAGTTAGTTATTTAACCTGGTTATATAAGGATTAGGGATGGTGAAATTTTCGAATAGCTCACTGCTAGTCAACTTATAGCTGACTTATATGGTTTTTCAATTTGGTAGACTTATTGTTCCGGTTGTGGTTCTTACTCTTATTTGTTGACAGTTGAAGAATTAATTAGGGGAAATGACGGATTTTTACTTGTTGGGTCTAAAGTTGATGAGTCAAATCACCATGGAAAGAAGAAGGACTAAATATGGCATTAGGAGAAACTTCAAGCTGGTGGACAAAATACAAGAGAGTTGCCCCTGCTAGTACAAGATCCCAGTGCTTGAAGATTCCCATGCTGGAGTTCCCACTGCTGGAGTTCCCCCTGCCATACATGATAAAAGATGGAGATTTGGTCAAAGTAGTGATAAGAATGAATATTTCTGTTTTGATTTAGTCATTATTATCTTATTTAGTTTCCATGTATTCCTGGTTTCCTTAATCTATAAAAGGAAAAATGTAACCTACTGATCTCTAGGTGTGGGATTCAATGTATACAGACTTAGAGTGATTTGTGTTAATGATTAATACAAATCCTTTTGGGAATTATTCGTCTCTTAAACATCTTGTTCATGATTATCATTCAATTCCGCTATGTTAGTTCATATGAATGTTGATCATCCTAGATAAAATGGTTTTTACTATTTGAGTCTAAAGATCTTGGATTCAACAAGTGGTATCAGAGCGGGTGGCTCGATATCTAGGAGAATCAAGATATTTGATTTCGTTGCTGTGAAGATCTAGGGTTTATGTTAAACCCTAAAATAATTAATTATCGTTGCTGTCAAGAAACGAAACAGTCACACTGGATTATGTTCTAGTCGTATGAATAAAATTGACAAAATTGCATCACGTAATGAATTTTTAAAGTGCTGAATATGTGTACACGGTCCATTCATGTGACAGTGAATTCATATAAAGTATTTGGAAAGGATATGTGATATGATTTGTGGTTAAACAGTGTGATAACAAACAATGCATCAAGTTCTCGTGTGAAAGGAATAACATTAATTTGCTGTTTGTTTTATTCGGTGGTGGTCCCAGGATTCAATGTTTATGCAAGCAAATAGAGTGTGTCTTGGGACGTCTTCATTAACCACCGACAGAAGAGACAAAGGTACCATGTTTGGTTTTAATTATACACAGAATATGATTGCAACGTATGGAGGCCTACATGTGATGTTCAAGTGGTTTGATAAAGGTAATAGGTGGGGTTGACATACGGTTATCACGTGATTGGTTTCATGATTCCTAAGAAGTGACGTAACAATGACTTTTGTTTGATTTGTTTGGAACCTTCGTAGGTTTCATAAGAAGTTGTTCAAATATAATGTGATTCAAGGTCAAGATATAGTATTCAATTGGCTCGTCATTAATATGTTCTCACGAATATTTTTAATGATGGCGCTAATGATGTGGTGTGGCTACAAAATTATCACAACAGTTAATAACAAAAACAAGGGCATTAAAGGTTTCCCCTGCTGTTGAAAAAGTTTCCCCTGCTTTCATTAAAAGTTCCCCTGCTACGATCCCCCTGCCTTCAATAGTTCCCCCCTGCTTTCATTAATAGATTCCCAGTGTTTTTGAAAGTTCCCCCTGCTGTTAGATATGAGTTTTGGGACAGCAAGGTTTTGGAGTTTGATATATTCACAGCAACTGGTTTAAAGGTATAAAGGCTCGTCTTAATTTTATTGATTACGAAGAAAAGTTCTTATTATTTATTTGAAGACGAAGTAGATTTTCACGGGTATGTGTTTTATGCTTAAACGCTTTGTGACGAAGTGCTACAAGATCTAGGAATGTGTTATTTTTCTTATGGTGCTATATTCTCACATATCCTATCATTTAAAGGAGTTACGTTATTGTGCTCAGTGTCTCGTTTCAATGGTAAATGAGGATTTTGTAGTGGCATCGCTTTGTTACGTGGTTAGTGCAAGTTATAGAATGCAAGTTCAGGTTATTCTTCATCATCATCAAGTAAGTTATAATCAGTTTTCTTCATATGTAATCATTACATAAAGCCTACAGAATTGAAGATTCATCAATGACTAGTACAATTTTAGGGGAAACTCATTTGATAAAGTGTTAGTCATTCACATATGGCATCAAGGTGAAGCTTTTTGCTACTACTCATTGATATTACTACAACTAATGAGAGTATCTACTGCTCAAAATCATTTTTTATTAGGAGTTTGGCCTATGTGCTTCATGGAGGGTATTTCGAAAAGTAGAATACTTGTGTTTGATGTATGATATTAGTAGTAATTGAAAATCAAGGTTGTTCACATAGAAGATCCCTATTTGATCATGTCAAAAAGGGGAAGTGTCTACAAAGAATGTTCAGCCTCTTGATCTTTGGTGTTGTATGCTTAAGGGGAAGTGTTTTGACATCATCAACTAGGGAAGATTGTTGGGTCAAAAGTTGATGAGTCAAATCACCATAGAAACAAGAAGGACCAAATATGGCATTAGGAGAAACTTCAAGCTGGTGGACAAAATACAAGAGAGTTCCCCTTGCTAGTACAAGATCTCACTGCTTGAAGATTCCCCTACTGGAGTTCCCACTGCTGGAGTTCCCCCTGCCATACATGATAAAAGATGGAGATTTGGTCAAAGTAGTGATAAGAATGAATATTTATGTTTTGATTTAGTCATTATCTTATTTAGTTTCCATGTATTCCTGGTTTCCTTAATCTATAAAAGGAACCACCAGACGTAGGTTTTAATCATCAGTTCCAACACACAAAATGTAACCTACTGCTATGATGATCTCTAGGCGTGGGATTCAATGTATACACACCTAGAGTGACTTGTGTTAATGATTAATACAAATCCTTTTGTGAATTTATTCGTCTCTTAAACATCTTGTTCATGATTATCATTCAATTCCGCTATGTTAATTCATATGAATGTTAATCATCCTAGATAAGATGGTTTTTACTATTTGAGTCTAAAGACCTTGGATTCAACATTACTGAGCCTTTTCATTTGCTTAACCAGAATAATAAAAAAGCCTTTGACCCGTTCGCCAAATCTTCTTAACGAGTTTAAAGTTCAACTTTAATGTATCTGATACAAAACTTAGTTGTGAAATCGATTTTGAAGCTGATGAAGTATTCTTTTAATCTAACTGAATATCATATGAAGTAATCACCATTACAAACGATAACGGTTGTAGCACTGTGCTCAACTCTTTCAATACTGAATAAACAAAATAAATCTCTCTTTTAAAGTGCTCCTTTTGTTTAGCAAAGGGGATAATTAAGATAGTTGATAGGTGTTTTACTAATGTAAGTCTGTTCGACTCTAAGAGTTATATGGCTAGTGATAGATGAATCCAGCCAAGTATCTGCACTGAGTTTGAGAACTCGAAGGCTGTTTCTGATCAGGATGCACTAGAAGCTGCAAAAGAAGTGTACATATAGTGGCTGTTTTTCCTGGAGTTATATATGGACCTTGTAAAGTCGCTTCAGGAAACACAATGCAGGTATTAACAAGAACATATTTTGACTACGGAGTATTTGGTGGAGTATGATCAAGTATATATCGATTTGAACTTGTACTCTTTGTTACTAGCGTCTGTATTAGCATGATCTGATTACGCATATGGTTTTACAGACTCATCTTGGACTGGACTGCACGTAGGAATATGTTTCATCTTTTTATATATCAAAGTCAACCTGGAAGCATTTTGTTGAATTGATATTAACGTTCTAACATAATACTATATATATAGAAAATGGAGATGTCATCTTAGTTGTATAATTTATAAATTATCATTTAACATGTTTTGTAAATGGATTTCCTTGTACTTTCCTACTCGGCATACTGCATGAGGACTATTCAAATGGAGCGATCATGGCAGGCCAAGAGCTCATCAGTAATAAAAAATGCAGCTTATACAATTAATCCAGCCCCTCAAACAAATAGAGCGATCATGGCAGGCCAAGAACTCATGTCAACTTTCTAGAAAATAAACCTAATGTTCCACGACCATAACATATTCAGTGTAACTTTCTGATTTTTAGTGTATGAGTAGACATAAATTTTGTATCTTAGGTTTAGTTGTACATAGAATTGAATCAGCTAATCAGCTATGAAAAACATGATCAAGTGCATTGTGTTTCTTGTGTGAGCTAGTAGTACTCAATGAAAATTATGGAGGTTATCAGTTTTTGTGGTGTAATAATTATCGTTCTTGAGAACAACTGAAATCGAATTTATATTATGTCAGTAGAGGTGATACATTTTACTATATTGCTTGTTCGCCTCTTTTTTATGTGAGTTAGTTAGTTAAGTTAGTTGTGATTTTGTTTTTTTTGTTTGATTAATGTGATATTTGGTTGTTGTTAGGTGAAGGTTGGTGGATTGAAGAATGTGATTAAAGCGTACAAGGAGATTCGGACGATTGACAAGATCGTTCCTACGTCTTCGTTTTTTGCGTTGTGGTCGACATATGGATATGTTGCTGATGAGACCCAAGTAATTATTCCTTCTGGAACTGTGTTTTGAAATCATATATTGTAGCTTAGTTGTTAAGTAGAAATGTGATGGTGTTAAGTTAATCTAGACTGTTAAGTACTTGTATGATAATGAGGAAAGTGACCAGATGCTAGTTCATTTGAGCGGATTAGACTGCTAGGGAGGGTAATGCAGGTTTTGTATACTAGTTAATCTTATGATTCTACTAATTTACACTAGGTCGTACAATACTCTTATAATCATGATTCAGTTACATAACGTTTAATGTATCCAGAATATGCGTATGAAATATGGTTATGATCGAATTATGTGTGGAAAATGAACGGATTATATATAGTGATTAGCAATGTTGATTTTCTACATAGCATGGGGGTATGCTTCTAGTCACTTGTTATTAGTATAAGCGTATTGTTACATCCACAAAACTAATCAATCATGTATTTGAGTTTAATTTTCCCTAGTTATGTTAGACTCTTGTTATTAGTATAAGCGTATTGTTCGTTTTTATAGTTTGAACTATTATCAAGTGTTTTCCACGTACTGTGTTTATTTCATTTGCTTGGTATTTCAGAATTCAGACCCTTTTAAAATTCATAATTTTTCCATTTGTAATGTTTGAGTCTAATTAAGGTTCCTGATGTTTTTTAGTGTTCTGTGATCGATCATGAATTGGTTCTGCTGCTGCTGCTTTTGGTATCACAGATAACTTGCAACATGTACTCGAGCGCCACAATGGGGATTTAGGCGAGTCGAGTCCAAACAAGTGAACCGTGGCTGTATCAATTAATATCAGTAAGCATTCATCTCTACAAATAGCTTGTCTTAGGATTTTATAAGATTCATGTTTGGGAAATTTTGAAAAATGTGGGTCTGCAAATTCGTGTTTGGGTCAGGATTATTTGTTTGGTTCCATGTAATCTTTTTTATGTTATTTTGGATTGTATTGGCCAAGTTTTTTTTTCTTTAGCTTGGTATTTGAGACCCATTTTGTTTTTATGATTGTCCATTTTTTGTACTTTTGTATTCCAGTTTAGGTTTGTGATCTGTCGTCTAAAACATTACTTCTGCACCTGATGTTCGCATGTTCAGTGATATAAAACTATCTATTGGACAATGGATGTATGATCCCACAAAGTGTCGGCTAGAATAAGTGTTGGCCCTGGTTTGTTTTTTGTGCTATAAGCGATGACCGAAAGACTTTTCGTCTTAGTTTGTTTGGTTCTGCAATTCATCTAGTTTCTGAAATTGTCTCCAAATATTGTGCTGCTTTGGTATGAAAATTGTATACAGCTGATATCGGTAGTCTATGCATATTAGTTTCGCGAGTAATCTACTTCTGTAAGTATGTGCGAAGAGTTATGTTATTCTATGCCTGCTAGTGTCTGTAATTTGTGTTCTAAGTGAGAATTCTAGATACCTTTATTTGGAATGTTTTGTTTGTTGTCTTAATATTTGGTATGTTTTGTTTGTTGTCTTAATATTTAAAAAAAAATCAATTGGACAATGCCTCAGGTGCAATTGTATGTTGGAATTGTAAAAAGTATAAAAGAAACAATAATTAGTTGCACAAATGTACAATTTTTATGATGGAACTCATATGACTGTTAGTCTTATGATAAATTTTTTATTTACTTTTTTATGTGATCTAGCACGTATTTTATAAGTGTTTGTATGGAATATTGGACAATTCAGTCACTAATGTGTGAAAAGTACGCATCTAGGTTCGACTATTTACTTACGAAAAAAATAATGGGAATGATTAAAGAGAATCAAACATGCAATATTAATGCAATGGGAATAGCTATTTCTTTCCCTTTATTATTATTACCTTTCTTTTTCATTTACCCAATTTGAACCAAACACACCTTTAGAGTTGAGTTTTTTGGTTTTTCAATTTGAAATAGATGTTGGCAACTTATCATTGAGGAAGTACTTATTAATAGTTTGAAAGAGTGGCGAGAGTACTCATAGCTCCGTTTGGTTTGAAGTCGGGTTTTACTTTGGGTGTGAGTTTGTAAACTAGGAGGTTTAGGATTGGATAAAAATGGGATTTAATGTCGGTTTGGGAAAGAGAAAATATATTTAAATAATTTATTTTATATTTATTTAATTTATAATAAATAATTTTGTATTTCAAAAATTAAAATAATACTATATGGTTGACAAATTTATTGAAATAAAAAAATAAGAAATGAATGGTTGATAAATCTATTGAAGTAAAAAAATATGCTTGAATTAATATAATTTTACAAAATCTATGGGTAAGGTGGGGATTTACGTTTAACTTGTGTGTACCAAACAATGGATTTGGTAAATGAATGTGCCTAATCTTACCCCTTAGTATTTTAATAATTGGGATCATATTGTTGGAATTCAAAATTTAACGTCAACATCTACTTTTGATTAGATTCGAAGATGTTTTGAAGTAGTCCACCCAAAGAATACCAGGCTTTATTTGTAATCCGCTCAGGGGTGGACCTAGGGGGTTCCCGGCGTTTACGGGAATCCGGTGGATGTTTATCTCGTAATATAAATTTCTTATATTTAAAATATTAAAAATTAGCTAAAATAATAGGTATAACATAAATTTAACTAAGATCTTTTCAGAATGAACCACGTCCTAATTTTTGTGTTACGTAAATACTTCTTAATCCGAAATTTTGGGTACTCGTAGAAACAAAAAATTTATTCGAAATTTCGGATATCTGTCATCGCAAGTTTCAGATATCAAAATTCATGATATATCTTGTTGTTATTGACAAATCCATTAAATGATTTAAATTAACAACTAAAATTATCGTCGAAATTTTTTCACTTCATTGACCACCCTGGAATACTACACCATGAAAATTATTCGTCACTGGTTCATTCATGCGCTCCTCAAGTATAGCAACACTGTTTGCGTGTTCGTGAGACGTACCAGTGATCTTTTCTCCCTGCCTACTCTGCATCCACTTACCAATTCGCATACCTGATAACATTGCTCTGGTTGCCACGTCATCTTTCATGTTGCTGCGTAAGTTGAACCTTGGACACCTGATGCTCCTAGATTTAATACTGTGAGTTAGTTAATTAAGATTTATGATAAGTTAATTTTATTTTGGTAATTGTGATTGTAATTGTGAAATTTGTGCTATGTTGCTTGGTGGGTGTTGTTTAAAGCGTGTAAGGAGATTAAGACCGTTGAGAAGATTGTTTATAGGTTATGTTTTTCCGCATTGGGATCCACTAATTGATATGTTACTGATGACTGATGAGACGTAAGTAATTGCTTTTGCACATTTCATTTGAATATATACATTCTGTGATTGAGTGAATATTGATCACATTCACATATGATCAAGATATTAGATCTTCATGTGCATGTAATGCCACATTGTCGATTATACTAATCAGCCCCTGGTATATCCATTTCCATCTTATATTTATACTGCTAGAGGAAACAAAAGGTAATGGGAAATTATTTTATACATCTGTAGACATCAGACGAGTGAGTTATAGGCTGAGTAGACGACCCTATTGTCTACTTTTTAATGTGTGGTTAATGTGTTAATTACGATATAAATTAAAATATACATATTGTAAACTGTCTAAAAAGACAACCAAACCCATTTTGATCACTTTGGTTGGTTTGGTTTTGAAACAAAGTTGGCCGATTAGTTAGTCTCATCCACGCGCTCCTCAACCACAGCCACAACCGCAACGCTCACGCGTTCGTCTGACCCGCCAGCGATCTCACCTCCCTACCTCCTCTCTCACCATATCTCGAACTTGCGTATGGTGATGTCATTGACATGAGTCACTAGTTTCGGCTTGATCAGGCTGTCATGTCATATTCCAAATGGCCGCGTTAGTTGATCAGCATGATCAAAGTTAACTCGAAAGCATTTTGTTGCATTGTGTTTCCTGAATGGAGATGTCATCTTAGTTGTATTATTTATAAATCATCATTAAACATGTTTTGTACTAAATGGATTTCCTTGTACTGGCTTACTCGGAACACTACATGAGGACTGAGTCGACTGACTATACAAATAGAGGATTTCCGATGAACTGCTTGCGGATATGGCATGTGCTGAGTGATCAACCACACAGGCCCAATATGAGTAAAGGGCCTCATATTGGTCCAGCTTCTAAAGTAGTAACATAGCCCAGCATCAACTATAAATTTGTTTTAAGACCTTTCTTTATGTTTGACGTAAGTTATGTACTATATTGAAAAATGTCATTTCTTCCGTTGATATAATAATATTTTAAAAAACCCCGATTGTTATTTATGTAATATATGGCAACGTATAAGATGTATTTGTCTTTAGTAAATTAAATGCTCCCCCCATTCCTTCCCAATTTAAGCCAATAAAACTTTTAGAGATAATCCTATTTATACTTAACTTGAATCTTTTAAATTTTGTGTTAATTTCAGATCGACTTTTAGTATCAATTCAGAATTACCACTCCTAATTACCGCAAATAGTTAGACTTGGCGGATATTTTAGCTCCTCTATAATACTACCTCCGTCCCATATTAAGTGTCCATTATGGAATATTTCAAATCTTTGTTCTTGAACTTTGACCATAAATATTTGTATTTGTGTTATGTAATACTTCATAAAAGTTATATAAATAGATTCGGTTTTAAAATATATTTTCATTGGTATATTTTTCATCAAGTATTATAGAACATAAATAAAAATATTCACAGTCAAAGTAAGAGAAAAAGACTTTAAAAAAGTCAAACTGAACACTCATTATAAGACGGAGGGAGTATTGTATTCGGTCATTATGAAATGGATAACGATTGATATCATGAAGGAGTGACGAGAGTTTAAGTACAAATTTTTCTTTTGAAGTACTTTTTATGTTGACTTGTAGCTCAGTTTTTTAGAATCTTATTTCAATAATTGGAATCATATTGTTGTCAATACTTTTTAGGGAGATGATATTTACACGGACTTTTTTTTATTAGTACACATAATTTTAAAGTCAAATGACTGAAACACCCAAATGCATTTACCCTCTTTCTTTTCTACCACTAACAATCCCTAATGCCCTCTTCTGCCATAATATCTTGATCTGCTTTTAATCTTCAATAGAACCCCGTTATTTCCAATGAGTTTTCTTTTTAATCTTCAATAGAACCCCATTCTTTCCAATGAGTTTTCTTTATTTCACAAGACGCTATTAAATATTGACTATTTTTTCTTTCAAAATCATCAATTTAATGTATCAGATAAAGAATAATTTCAAAACTGATATTGTTAACAAGCGCTTCCTACTTCAGTGGCCACAAGTAATCAACTCCCTCAAAAGTAAACATGCTTATTGCATTTCATTGTACTCTTTCCCTCTTAGTTACAAGCTCAAAACCAACCCCATCTAGAATTATTTGAATTCATAACATGCACCATAATATATAATACTTTTTTTTTATCTCATTTATAGCGTAGATTAACCATCAAACAAACAAAATACATAACCCTCATTAGTTATATTACTTTTCTTTTTTGGTAATGTAATTCATATAGTTTGGTTTCGTAATAAAAAGTTGTGTCATAACTGACACATAAGCTAAGACACCAGAAGGCTATAACACCATATTTTATAGGTGACAGTGACAAAAGTGGTCTAATGGGCCTACATATACTCCACTTTATTATATAAAAAAGTAATAATAATAATTCAAAACGCGAAGTTTGCTGGGCTGAAGAGTACGGCGCGGGACTTTATGACACCAAAGCTGATGTGATGCGTCATTACAAATGTTGGTTGATAAGACACGATGCCACTTAGCATATCACCGTACCCCTAGCTCTTATGATATAACGTTTTCTTCTTATTACATACGTAGTGGTATTACTTATTAAAATGATGTATATTTGTTTTTCAAGAATCTACAAAATTCCATCATGTCGTCCCTTGACTTGGCAAAAGTTAAAAAGTCATCATATGCAACTCTACGTAATTTTAAACCATAGTCGGCGCTCGTGTGCTCGAGTCGATATTAAACAAATATATAACTAGATCAATTTAACGAGTTGATCTTTGGAAACTAATATTTAGCTCGGATTGTGCGAAAATTGTTTATATATCAAAAGTCGAATAAATCACTCGAGCTTAACAACAAAAACTTATTCTATACTTTCTAAGCTTGTTTTAAAACTTTTGATATATGTTTCTAATAAGATTTAGATTTAAAAAGAATTATGTATTTTTAATATAATTTAAATCTACGTTAAGTTAAACTGGTGCAAGTCAATCACTAGGTTAAAACTTTTATACACAAATTAAACGCGAATTTAATGTCAAAAAGCCTATAGTATCGAAAACCGATTACTCTATATTACGTACCTATATCTTTTCAAAATATATACATGTATGTATTATTAACCATAAAATAAAGCTAAACAAAATAAAGCTTAAATAATAAGTAAAAATGCTTTTAGAATAATTCTTATATAAGTAACAAAATATTGTAAAACTTAATTTAAAATAAATATGAGGTTAAGTAATGCTAATGATTGATCAAAAAGGTATAAGCTAGGGGTGACAATTTGTGTCGGTTCGGGTTAGCGGGTTCGGGTTGTCAGGTTGGCGGGTCAAAAAATCCCAACCCAAACCTAATCCACTTAAATAATCATGCCAGTTAAGTCAACCCTAACCCGTTTACACATAACCCGAACCTAACCCATTTAACCCATATATATATATATATTTGGGTTGACATTAAATATGTTACATAGGTTGAATAGGTTAAACGAGTTTATATATTGATCCATTTAATAAGTTATATATATATATATATAAAACTATGCACATTAGACGTGTTAAACATGTTAAATGTGTTTATATTCGGTATGTTTAACCTAGTAAACACGTATGGTAAAATATTAATCATTTTTAATATAAGTAAAAAAATCTTAAACGGGTTGTCGGGTCGACCTGCTTAATTTTTATCCAACCCAAACCTAACCTGTTTAATAAATGGATCAGATAGGCCGACCCAAACCTAACCTAAGATTCAATATATTCAACCCGGACCTGTTAATTTACGTGTCGGTTTCAGGTGAGGTTTCTTGTCGGGTCTGAAATTGCCACCCCTAGTATAAACCATATGACTACTGATTTTTAAGTTTACGCATTAAATTACATGATGGATCACTTTGACATCTTTGACCCATTTGACCCACTTGACCTATTTTGCCTTTTTTTTGAACGGCAGTTTGGTGCAGCGGAGTATCTTGCGTGCCACCGAGGCACCAAGTCTCTCAATCCGAGTTCGAATCATCTCACGAAGAGAATATCAACTCCCATGCTAGCCATCCAGTTTCCCATTAAGGGGCTTCAAGGCATTGCGATGGGATTCAAACCCGGCTGCCAATTCTCGAAAAATCCCCCACGTGGGGAATGACAGGAGTCGAACCCCTGACCTCCCCCATATGGAGACTATAACCAAATGCATCCATCCAACTGAGCTAGACTTGCCTTTTGCTTATCATTGACAGTCATATGTTCTGATTCGAAATAGGCTGTTGACGTTTTAAGACACCAGTGGGCATATTCGTGCGAGAAGGCAAAACAAGGACTGAACTATAAGCCAAGAAGCTTAAACGAAGGTCTTGAAGAGGTTCTTCCTTGGTTGAAAAACATGGGCGATATTAAATACTAACAACACGAATATGATGAGAGTACTTTCCTGACATTGCTTGTATAACTCTGATAGCAGTACTCAAATGAATTTATGCATGCAACATTTACTTTTTTTATACAGTTAGGTCGGGGGAAGGTTCAAAAAGTCTGTTTAATATTGATCTCAAATCAGCAATTCTTGTGTTGGAATTTGTCACTTTTTTCTTTATGTCTTAATGATAAGAGTAGTTGTCGTCTTAAAAATGAACATGGCGTGATTTTAGTCCCAACTTATTTGGCTAACATTGAAGGTTAAAAAAACAATAGCATCAACTTAGGTAGGCTGCACTAAGTAAGTACGTCTGCAACCTAATAAGTGTAGATGCGCCATAAGAGAACCAGAACAGTAATTACTAATACTGTATGTATAGAAATCATCCAAGTATTAAGGAAAGTTGTCACTCAATTTCTTTATTAAAAATTTAAATCAGACACCTCATTGACCACCCGTGGAATACTACACCATGAAAATTATTCGTCAGTGGTTCATTCACGCGCTTCTCAAGTACAACAACATTGTTCGTGTGTTTGTAAGACGTGCCAGTGATCTTTTCTCCCTGCCTACTCCCGCATCCACTTGCCAATTCGCATACATGATAATGTTGCTGATTATCCTCTACTATTCACTGTTTGCTCTGGTTGCCAGGTCATCTTTCATGTTGATGCGTAAGTTAAACCTTGGACACCTGATGCTTCTAGATTTAATACTGTGAGTTACTTAATTAAGATTTAAGTTAAGTTACTTTTATTTTTGTAATTGTGATTGTAATTGTGAAATTTGTGCTATGTTGTTAGGTGGGTGTTGTTGGATTAAAGAATGTGATTAAAGCGTGTAAGGAGATTGGACGGTTGAGAAGATTGTTTATAGGTTCTGTTTTCCGCATTGTGATCCACTGATTGATATGTTACTGATGACTGATGAGACGTAAGTAATTGCTTCTGTGATTGAGTGAATTATGAGCACATTCACATATGATCAAGATATTAGATCTTCATGTGCATGTAACGCCACATTGTCGATTATACTAATCAGCCTCTCGTATATCCATTTCCATCTTATATTTTTACTGCTAGAGGAAACAAAAGGTAATGGGAAATTATTTTATACATCTGCAGACAGCAGACGAGTGAGTTATAGGCTGAGTAGACGGCCCTATTGTCTACTTTTTAATGTGTGGTTAATGTGTTAATTACGATATAAATTAAAATATACATATTGTAAACTGTCTAAAAAGACAACCAAACCCATTTTGATCACTTTGGTTGGCTTGGTTTTGAAACAAAGTTGGTCGATTAGTTAGTCTCATCCACGCGCTCCTCAAACACAGCCACAACCGAAACATTGTTTGTCTGACGCGCCAGCGATCTCACCTCCCTACCTAGCTACTCTCTCACCTTATCTCGAACTTTCGTATGGTGATGTCACTGACATGAGTCACTAGTTTCAGCTTGCTCAGGATGTCATGTCATATTCCAAATGGCCGCGTTAGTTGATCAGTGGATACAGGATCCTTCTAGTTTATTAATGCGAGGTAGTGAAGTTAGTTGTAATTAGTTTGTTTCTGTTGGATGTGATTATCTGATATTTGGTCCTTTTAGGTGAATGTTGGTGGACTGAAGAATGTGAGAAAGGCGTGTAGGAGATTGGTACGGTTGACAAGATTGTTTATACGTCGTCATTTTTCGCATTTGGGTCAACTGATGGATATGTTGCTGATGATACTCAAGTAATTATTACTTCTGGAAACGTGTTTTAAATTTATATATTGTTGACTTGTAGTAGTTACGTTAGAATGTGATCAAACGAATTTTTATCCGTTGAGGCTATTCGGGGAGGGTGTATCTATGACTTGGATGTACGTGACTTAACTGGTATCTGCGTGACCGTTTCACACTCTTCCCTGGCAATTCCAAGATGTTTACCTACCAACGCTTGAACCTCATAACTTTATGGAGGATGCGTGACCACTAGCCACCTTGGTGGTGGCTTAATCAAGACCATTGAGTACTATTGTGATAGTGTTTATTTGTTCTAGGTCGTCAAATACAATTATGACTATAATGCGATTATATAATGTTCATTTAAATATAGGTCATCCAAGGATGTTATGATCATGATCTAACATATAGAAGGTGATGAGATAATAGTTAGTTATTTAACCTGGTTATATAAGGATTAGGGATGGTGAAATTTTCGAATAGCTCACTGCTAGTCAACTTATAGCTGACTTATATGGTTTTTCAATTTGGTAGACTTATTGTTCCGGTTGTGGTTCTTACTCTTATTTGTTGACAGTTGAAGAATTAATTAGGGGAAATGACAGATTTTTACTTGTTGGGTCTAAAGTTGATGAGTCAAATCACCATGGAAACAAGAAGGACTAAATATGGCATTAGGAGAAACTTCAAGCTGGTGGACAAAATACAAGAGAGTTCCCCCTGCTAGTACAAGATCCCAGTGCTTGAAGATTCCCATGCTGGAGTTCCCACTGCTGGAGTCCCCCCTGCCATACATGATAAAAGATGGAGATTTGGTCAAAGTAGTGATAAGAATGAATATTTCTGTTTTGATTTAGTCATTATTATCTTATTTAGTTTCCATGTATTCCTGGTTTCCTTAATCTGTAAAAGAAAAATGTAACCTACTGCTATTATGATCTATAGGTGTGGGATTCAATGTATACAGACTTAGAGTGATTTGTGTTAATGATTAATACAAATCCTTTTGGGAATTATTCGTCTCTTAAACATCTTGTTCATGATTATCATTCAATTCCGCTATGTTAATTCATATGAATGTTGATCATCCTAGATAAAATGGTTTTTACTATTTGAGTCTAAAGATCTTGGATTCAACAAGTGGTATCAGAGCGGGTGGCTCGATATCTAGGAGAATCAAGATATTTGATTTCGTTGCTATGAAGATCTAGGGTTAATGTTAAACCCTAAAATAATTAATTATCGTTGCTGTCAAGAAACGAAACAGTCACACTGGATTATATTCTAGTCGTATGAATACAATTGACAAAATTGCATCACGTAATGAATTTTTAAAGTACTGAATATGTGTACACGGTCCATTCATGTGACAGTGAATTCATATAAAGTATTTGGAAAGGATATGTGATGTGATTTGTGGTTAAACAGTGTGATAACAAACAATGCATCAAGTTCTCGTGTGAAAGGAATAACATTAATTTGCTGTTTGTTTTATTCGGTGGTGGTCCTAGGATTCAATGTTTATGCAAGAAAATAGAGTGTGTCTTGGGACGTCTTCATTAACCACCGACAGAAGAGACAAAGGTACCATGTTTGGTTTTAATTATACACAGAATATGATTTCAACATATGGAGGCCTACATGTGATGGTCAAGTGGTTTGATAAAGGTAATAGGTGGGGTTGACATATAGTTATCACGTGATTGGTTTCATGATTCCGAAGAAGTGACGTAACAATGACTTTTGTTTGATTTGTTTGGAACATTCGTAGGTTTCATAAGAAGTTGTTCAAATATAATATGATTCCAGGTCAAGATATAGTATTCAATTGGCTCGTCATTAATATGTTCTCATGATTATTTTTAATGATGGGGCTAACGATGGGGTGTGGCTACAAAATTATCACAGCAGTTAATAACAAAAGCAAGGGCATTAAAAGTTTCCCCTGCTGTTGAAAAAGTTTCCCCTGCTTTCATTAAAAGTTCCCCCTGCTACGATCCCCCTGCCTTCAATAGTTCCCCCTGCTTTCATTAATAGATTCCCAGTGTTTTTGAAAGTTCCCACTGCTGTTAGATATGAGTTTAGGGACAGCAAGGTTTTGGAGTTTGATATATTCACAGCAACTGGTTTAAAGGTATAAAGGCTCGTCTTAATTTTATTGATTACGAAGAAAAGTTCTTATTATTTATTTAAAGACGAAGTAGATTTTCGTGGGTATGTGTTTTATGCTTAAACGCTTTGTGAAGAAGTGCTACAAGATCTAGGAATGTGTTATTTTTCTTATGGTGCTATATTCTCACATATCCTATCATTTAAAGGAGTTACGTTATTGTGCTCAGTGTCTCGTTTCAATGGTAAATGAGGATTTTGTAGTGGCATCGCTTTGTTACGTGGTTAGTGCAAGTTATAGAATGCAAGTTCAGGTTATTCTTCATCATCCTCAAGTAAGTTATAATCAGTTTTCTTCATATGTAATCATTACATAAAGCCTACAGAATTCAAGATTCATCAATGACTAGCATAATTTTAGGGGAAACTCATTTGATAAAGTGTTAGTCATTCACATATGGCATCAAGGTGAAGATTTTTGCTACTACTCATTGATATTACTACAACTAATGAGAGTATCTACTGCTCAAAATCATTTTTTATTAGGAGTTTGGCCTATGTGCTTCATGGAGGGTATTTCAAAAAGTAGAATACTTGTGTTTGATGTATGATATTGGTTAGTAGTAGTTGAAAATCAAGGTTGTTCACATAGAAGACCCCTATTTGATCATGTCAAAAAGGGGAAGTGTCTACAAAGAATGTTTAGCCTCTTGATCTTTGGTGTTGTATGCTTAAGGGGAAGTGTTTTGACATCATCAACTAGGGGAAGATTGTTGGGTCAAAAGTTGATGAGTCAAATCACCATAGAAACAAGAAGGACCAAATATGGCATTAGGAGAAACTTCAAGCTGGTGGACAAAATACAAGAGAGTTTCCCTTGCTAGTACAAGATCCCACTGCTTGAAGATTCCCCTACTGGAGTTCCCACTGCTGGAGTTCCCCCTGCCATACATGATAAAAGATGGAGATTTGGTCAAAGTAGTGATAAGAATGAATATTTATGTTTTGATTTAGTCATTATCTTATTTAGTTTCCATGTATTCCTGGTTTCCTTTATCTATAAAAGGAACCACCAGACGTAGATTTTAATCATCAGTTCCAACACACAAAATGTAACCTACTGCTATGATGATCTCTAGGTGTGGGATTCAATGTATACACACCTAGAGTGACTTGTGTTAATGATTAATACAAATCCTTTTGTGAATTATTCGTCTCTTAAACATCTTGTTCATGATTATCATTCAATTCCTCTATGTTAATTCATATGAATGTTGATCATCCTAGATAAGATGGTTTTTACTATTTGAGTCTAAAGATCTTGGATTCAACATTACTGAGCATTTTCATTTGCTTAACCAGAATTCTTAACGAGTTTAAAGTTCAACTTTAATGTATCTGATACAAAACTTAGTTGTGAAATCGATTTTGAAGCTGATGAAGTATTCTTTTAATCTAACTGAATATCATATGAAGTAATCACCATTACAAATGATAACGGTTGTAGCACTGTGCTCAACTCTTTCAATACTGAATAAACAAAATAAATCTCTCTTTTAAAGTGCTCCTTTTGTTTAGCAAAGGGTATAATTAAGATAGTTGATAGGTGTTTTACTAATGTAAGTCTGTTCGACTCTAAGAGTTATGTGGCTAGTGATAGATGAATCCAGCCAAGTATCTGCACTGAGTTTGAGAACTCGAAGGCTGTTTCTGATCAGGATGCACTGGAAGCTGCAAAAGAAGTGTACCCATAGTGGCTGTTTGTCCTGGAGTTATATATGGACCTTGTAAAGTCGCTTCAGGAAACACAATGCAGGTATTAACAAGAACATATTTTGACTACGGAGAATTTGGTGGAGTATGATCAAGTATATATCGATTTGAACTTGTACTCTTTGTTACTAGCGTCTGTATTAGCATGATCTGATTACGCATATGGTTTTACAGACTCATCTTGGACTGGACTGCACGTAGGAATATGTTTCATCTTTTTATATATCAAAGTCAACCTGGAAGCATTTTGTTGAATTGATATTAACGTTCTAACATAATACTATATATGTAGAAAATGGAGATGTCATCTTAGTTGTATAATTTATAAATTATCATTTAACATGTTTTGTAAATGGATTTCCTTGTACTTGCCTACTCGGCATACTGCATGAGGACTATACAAATGGAGCGATCATGGCAGGCCAAGAGCTCATCAGTAATAAAAAATGCAGCTTATACAATTAATCCAGCCCCTCAAACAAATAGAGCGATCATGGCAGGCCAAGAGCTCATGTCATCTTTCTAGAAAATAAACCTAATGTTCCAGGACCATAACATATTCAGTGTAACTTTATGATATTTAGTGTATGAGTAGACATAAATTTTGTATCTTAGGTTTAGTTGTAAATAGAATTGAATCAGCTAATCAGCTATGAAAAACATGATCAAGTGCATTGTGTTTCTTGTGTGAGCTAGTAGTACTCAATGAAAATTATGGAGGTTATCATTTTTTTTGTGGTGTAATAATTATCGTTCTCGAGAACAACTGAAATCGAATTTATATTATGTCAGTAGAGGTGATACATTTTACTATATTGCTTGTTCACCTCTCTTTTATGTGAGTTAGTTAGTTAAGTTAGTTGTGATTTTGTTTTTCTTTGTTTGATTAATGTGATATTTGGTTGTTGTTAGGTGAAGGTTGGTGGATTGAAGAATGTGATTAAAGCGTACAAGGAGATTGGGAAGATTGACAAGATCGTTCCTACGCCTTCGTTTTTTGCGTTGTGGTCGACATATGGATATGTTGCTGATGAGACCCAAGTAATTATTCCTTCTGGAACCGTGTTTTGAAATCATATATTGTAGCTTAGTTGTTAAGTAGAAATGTGATGGTGTTAAGTTAATCTAGACTGTTAAGTACTTGTATGATAATGAGGAAAGTGACCAGATGCTAGTTCATTTGAGCGGATTAGACTGCTAGGGAGGGTAATGCAGGTTTTGTATACTAGTTAATCTTATGATTCTACTAATTTACACTAGGTCGTACAATACTCTTATAATCATGATTCAGTTACATAACGTTTAATGTATGTAGAATATGCGTATGAAATATGGTTATGATCGAATTATGTGTGGAAAATGAACGGATTATATATAGTGATTAGCGATGTCGATTTTCTACATAACATGGGGGTATGCTTCTAGTCACTTGTTATTAGTATAATCGTATTGTTACATCCACAAAACTAATCAATCATGTCTTCGAGTTTAATTTTCCCTAGTTATGTTAGACTCTTGTTATTAGTATAAGCGTATTGTTCGTTTTCATAGTTTGAACTATTATCAAGTGTTTTCCATGTACTGTGTTTATTTCATTTGCTTGGTATTTCAGAATTCAGACCCTTTTAAAATTCATAATTTTTCCATTTGTAATGTTTGAGTCCAATTAAGGTTCCTGATGTTTTTTAGTGTTCTGTGATCGATCATGAATTGGTTCTGCTGCTGCTGCTTTTGGTATCACAGATAACTTGCAACATGGACTCGAGCGCCACAATGGGGATTTAGGCGAGTCGAGTCCAAACAAGTGAACCGTGTCTGTATCAATTAATATCACTAAGCATTCATCTCTACAAATAGCTTGTCTTAGAATTTTATAAGATTCATGTTTGGGAAATTTTGAAAAATGTGGGTCTGCAAATTCGTGTTTGGGTCAGGATTATTTGTTTGGTTCCATGTAATCTTTTTTATGTTATTTTTGGATTCTATTGGCCAAGTTTTTTTTTCTTTAGCTTGGTATTTGAGACCCATTTTGTTTTTATGATTGTCCATTTTTTTGTACTTTTGTATTCCAGTTTAGGTTTGTGATCTGTCGTCTAAAACATAATCTTCTGCACCTGATGTTCACATGTTCAGTGATATAAATCTATCTATTGTACAATGGATGTATGATCCCACAAAGTGTCGGCTAGAATAAGTGTTGGCCCTGGTTTGTTTTTTGTGCTATAAGTGATGACCGAAAGACTTTTCGTCTTAGTTTGTTTGGTTCTGCAATTTATCTAGTTTCTGAAATTGTCTCCAAATATTGTGCTGCTTTGGTATGCAAATTGTATACAGCTGATATCGGTAGTCTATGCATATTGGTTTCGCGAGTAATCTACTTCTGCAAGTATGTGCGAAGAGTTATGTTATTCTATGTCTACTAGTGTCTGTAATTTGTGTTCTAAGTGAGAATTCTAGATACCTTTATTTAGTATGTTTTGTTTGTTGTCTTAATATTTGGTATTTTTGTTTGTTGTCTTAATATTTAAATAAAAATCAATTGGACAATGCCTCAGGTGCAATTGTATGTTGGAATTGTAAAAAGTATAAAAGAAACAATAATTAGTTGCACAAATGTACAATTTTTATGATGGAACTCATATGACTGTTAGTCTTATGATAAATTTTTTATTTACTTTTTTTATGTGATCTAGCACGTATTTTATAAGTGTTTGTATGGAATATTGGACAATCCAGTCACTAATGTGTGAAAAGTACGAATCTAGGTTCGACTATTTACTTACGAAAAAATAATGGGAATGATTAAAGAGAATCAAACATGCCATATTAATGCAATGGGAATAGCCATTCCTTTCCCTTTATTATTATTACCTTCCTTTTTCATTTACCCAATTTGAACCAAACACACCTTTAGAGTTGAGTTTTTTGGTTTTTCAATTTGAAATAGATGTTGGCAACTTATCATTGAGGAAGTACTTATTAATAGTTTGAAAGAGTGGCGAGAGTACTCATAGCTCCGTTTGGTTTGAAGTCGGGTTTTACTTTGGGTGTGAGTTTATAAACTAGGAGGTTTAGGATTGGAAAAAAATGGGATTTAATGTCGGTTTGGGAAAGAGAAAATATATTTAAATAATTTATTTTATATTTATTTAATTTATAATAAATAATTTTGTATTTCAAAAATTAAAATAATACTATATGGTTGACAAATTTATTGAAATAAAAAAATAAGAAATGAATGGTTGATAAATCTATTGAAGTAAAAAAATATGCTTGAATTAATATAATTTTACAAAATCTATGGGTAAGGTGGGGATTTACGTTTAACTTGTGTGTACCAAACAATGAATTTGGTAAATGAATGTGCCTAATCTTACCCCTTAGTATTTTAATAATTGGGATCATATTGTTGGAATTCAAAATTTAACGTCAACATCTACTTTTGATTAGTTTCGAAGTTGTTTTGAAGTAGTCCACCCAAAGAATACCAGGCTTTATATGTAATCCGCTCAGGGGTGGACCTAGGGGGTTCCCGGCGTTTACGGGAATCCGGTGGATGTTTATCTCGTAATATAAATTTCTTATATTTAAAATATTAAAAATTAGCTAAAATAATAGGTATAACATAAATTTAACTAAGATCTTTTCAGAATGAACCCCGTCCTAATTTTTGTGTTACGTAAATACTTCTTAATCTGAAATTTTGGGTACTCGTAGATACAAAAAATTTATTCGAAATTTCGGATATCTGTCATCGCAAGTTTCAGATATCAAAATTCATGATATATCTTGTTGTTATTGACAAATCCTTTAAATGATTTAAATTAACAACTAAAATTATCGTCGAAAATTTTTCACTTCATTGACCACCCTGGAATACTACACCATGAAAATTATTTGTCACTGGTTCATTCATGCGCTCCTCAAGTATAGCAACACTGTTTGCGTGTTCGTGAGACGTGCCAGTGATCTTTTCTCCCTGCCTACTCTGCATCCACTTACCAATTCGCATACCTGATAACATTGCTATGGTTGCCACGTCATCTTTCATGTTGCTGCGTAAGTTGAACCTTGGACACCTGATGCTCCTAGATTTAATACTGTGAGTTAGTTAATTAAGACTTATGATAAGTTACTTTTATTTTGGTAATTGTGATCGTAATTGTGAAATTTGTGCTATGTTGCTTGGCGGGTGTTGTTTAAAGCGTGTAAGAAGATTGAGACCGTTGAGAAGATTGTTTATAGGTTCTGTTTTTCCGCATTGGGATCCACTAATTGATATGTTACTAATGACTGATGAAACGTAAGTAATTGCTTTTGCACATTTCATTTGAATATATACATTCTGTGATTGAGTGAATATTGATCACATTCACATATGATCAAGATATTAGATCTTCATGTGCATGTAATGCCACATTGTCGATTATACTAATCAGCCCCTGGTATATCCATTTCCATCTTATATTTGTACTGCTAGAGGAAACAAAAGGTAATGGGAAATTATTTTATACATCTGCAGACAGCAGAGGAGTGAGTTATAGGTTGAGTAGACGACCCTATTGTCTACTTTTTAATGTGTGGTTAATGTGTTAATTACGATATAAATTAAAATATACATATTGTAAACTGTCTATAAAGACAACCAAACCCATTTTGATCACTTTGGTTGGTTTGGTTTTGAAACAAAGTTGGCCGATTAGTTAGTCTCATCCACGCGCTCCTCAACCACAGCCACAACCGCAACGCTCACGCGTTCGTCTGACCCGCCAGCGATCTCACCTCCCTACCTCCTCTCTCACCATATCTCGAACTTACGTATGGTGATGTCACTGACATGAGTCACTAGTTTCAGCTTGATCAGGCTGTCATGTCATATTCCAAATGGTCGCGTTAGTTGATCAGCTTGATCAAAGTTAACCCGAAAGCATTTTATTGCATTGTGTTTCCTGAATGGAGATGTCATCTTAGTTTTATAATTTATAAATCATCATTAAACATGTTTTGTACTAAATGGATTTCTTTGTACTGGCTTACTCAGAACACTGCATGAGGACTGAGTCGACTGACTATACAAATAGAGGATTTCCGATGAACTGCTTGCGGATATGGGCCTGTACTGAGTGATCAACCACACAGGGCCCAATATGAGTAAAGGGCCTCATATTGGTCCAGCTTCTAAAGTAGTAACATAGCCCAGCATCAACTATAAATTTGTTTTAAGACCTTTCTTTATGTTTGACGTAAGTTATGTACTATATTGAAAAATGTCATTTCTTCCGTTGATATAATAATATTTTAAAAAACCCCGATTGTTATTTATGTAATATATGGCAACATATAAGATGTATTTGTCTTTAGTAAATTAAATGCTCCCCCATTCCTTCCCAATTTAAGCCAATAAAACTTTTAGAGATAAGAACCCTTGTCTTAGAGCTTAATGGTAAAAATGAACATGCTTGCCTTACTTTTTAGGAAAACTGACTAGTGATTGAATAATGACTTGCATTAAATTTTTGTTAGGTGGACAACACTCTCAAAAGTTGTTTGGACATACTTGCTATTTATAAACTTGCTCCTAACAATCTAAAACTAAACCCCAACCATTAATTTTGATTTGATCTAGCTAATTATTTTATTTTAAGCGGACCTCATCCAAAAGATACTCCAATGTAAGAGATTTAAGAATATAAATGTTTCACAATCCAAAATTCCAAATAGCGAGTCTGAAATTGTATCAATTTACATGTAAGTGTATAATTATAACCTATTAACCTACTCTGTACACATAAATGGTTTAACATTAAAAAAAATATTCACATTAAAAGTTCATACATGTTATCCTTCGTCGTCAAAGTAATTAAAATTGGTATCAGTATCTTTTAATTATTATAAGGTTTATACAAAATATTATTTGATATTAACACATAATGCAAGGTTCATGTAAAACCACTTCTTTAATTGGAGACGAACAGGAAGACCCCTTAAGCACAAGATGGAAAATTATTAAGCTTCAGAAAAGTCTACATACTAATTAACAGATATATTAAAGAATAGATGATATAACTAATTAATAATTATACTATTACAACATATACATTCGACAAACACTACATTGTCATCAATACATAAAAAATAACCTAAACCAATACATAAAAATAGGTCATAGATGCATACACTATTCATTTATTAACCAAAAAACATACCTCATTAAATTTCGAGCAACTATAATAACACCTTATTCAATCGAGTTTACAATTTGATTTAAAAATGATATGACTAGGGTTATCTCAAACACTTTTGATTGGGAGACCTATAAAGAGTGACCAATTAGGTTTATGTGTTAACCCTAACTATGTCATATCACTCTAGATGTTAATAAATTGGTGGATGTTCGAGTTAATTAAGGTTCAGGTGTATCCAAGGTTAAAGAAGAAGTCGAGCAGTGTTATAAATCGAGGGATTGTTATTTTATTTTTATCCTCACAAAATTTATGCCAAGGTTTTCTCTAAATTTTGTATTTGAGGCACAAAAGTTTTACAATTTTCATCCGTTTTTCATCTTTTTTTAATTTGATTTTACACACATATAGATTTTATGGTTTTTTCCTGTTATAAGGACAAAAAACGAATTTATGCTTTTTTTTGTCAAATTAGGAAATAGTTAAGTTTTTTAGTTCAAAATCTTTTAAAATAATACTACTTCCGTTGCCAAGATTACATTTCACTTTTTTTCTCAAATTAATTGTCCATTTCTAACAATAGATAGAAATTTTAAATCGAGATTAGTACATTACCTTTATTTAAAATTATAATTACAAACTTTAAAAATTATTAATTATTTATTTAATGGTAAAACTGTCTTTATACAAAAAGTAAGAGGGAGAAAGCTTTATATGTGTTACTTTTTTTAATCGTTTTTTGTCGTTTTGTCTTAAAATATGTGTTTTTTTATCGGTGAACAATAATTGTAAGACGGAGAAAGTAATAATTATAATCTAATTATTACTTAAAATAGAAAGAAATGATTTTTTAGACGGACAAAATCTCCATTAAACATTTTATTTTACTAAGTATAAAAGATAAAAGATATTTCATTATCTATAATTAAGGGAGGCGAGTTTTAATAAAATACGTATTATTATCAAGCAAAACATTTACGTAAAAGTATGTTTAGTTTAAGAAAGCTAATACATGTACCATGTGATTGTTGTCAATAAAGCTCGTTTATTAAATACAAAGTAATCATAAAGTATCATAGTTATGGGTGATAATTTGGGTTGGATTTGGTTTAGCAGGTTTGAGGTGACATGTTAACGGATTATAAAATTTACAATTTAAATTTGACTCACTTAAACTATATGATCAACCATGTCAACCTTTAAATTGTTTACTTGAAATCTAAATATAACGTATTTACTTATGATCCGAACTTAACTTATTTAACCCGTATATAAATTTGAGTTTGCGGATTAAATAAGTTACACAAGATAAATAGGTTTCGAGTTGACCCACTTAACTCATTTTAACTTATTTAACGAGTATAATAAAATATAAATAAATTTATTTTTTTAAAACTAATTGGCATGTTGATCTGCTTAATTAATTCACAACTCGAACCTGACTTGTTGAATAAAAGAATTAGATGTGTCAACTTAAACCCGAATCTAATCCTATTTATACTTAACTTGAATCTTTTAAATTTTGTGTTAATTTCAGATCGACTTTTAGTATCAATTCAGAATTGCCACTCCTAATTACCGCAAATAGTTAGACTTGGCGGATATTTTAGCTCCTATATAATACTACCTCCGTCCCATATTAAGTGTTCATTATGGAATATTTCAAATCTTTGTTCTTGAACTTTGACCATAAATATTTGTATTTGTGTTATGTAATACTTCATAAAAGTTATATAAATAGATTCGGTTTTAAAATATATTTTCATTGGTATATTTTTCATCAAGTATTATAGAACATAAATAAAAATATTCACAGTCAAAGTAAGAGAAAAAGACGTTAAAAAAGTCAAACTGAACACTCATTATAAGACGGAGGGAGTATTGTATTCGGTCATTATGAAATGGATAACGATTAATATCATGAAGGAGTGACGAGAGTTTAAGTACAAATTTTTCTTTTGAAGTATTTTTTATGTTGACTTGTAGCTCAGTTTTTTAGAATCTTATTTCAATACTTGGAATCATATTGTTGTCAATACTTTTTGGGGAGATGATGTTTACACGGACTCTTTTTATTAGTACACAGAATTTTAATGTTAAATGACTGAAATACCCAAATGCATTTACCCTCTTTCTTCTCTACCACTAACAATCCCTAATGCCCTCTTCTGCCATAATATCTTGATCTGCTTTTAATCTTCAATAGAACCCCGTTATTTCCAATGAGTTTTCTTTTTAATCTTCAATAGAACCCCATTCTTTCCAATGAGTTTTCTTTATTTCACAAGACGCTATTAAATATTGACTATTTTTTCTTTCAAAATCATCAATTTAATGTATCAGATAAAGAATAATTTCAAAACTGATATTGTTAACAAGCGCTTCCTACTTCAGTGGCCACAAGTAATCAACTCCCTCAAAAGTAAACATGTTTATTGCATTTCATTGTACTCTTTCCCTCTTAGTTACAAGCTCAAAACCAACCCCATCTAGAATTATTTGAATTCATAACATGCAACATAATATATAATACTTTTTTTTATCTCATTTATAGCGTAGTAGATTAACCATCAAACAAACAAAATACATAACCCTCATTAATTATATTACTTTTCTTTTTTGGTAATGTAATTCATATAGTTTAGTTTCGTAATAAAAAGTGGTGTCATAACTGACACATAAGCTAAGACACCAGAAGGCTATAACACCATATTTTATAGGTGACAATGACAAAAGTGGTATAATGGGCCTACATATACTCCACTTTATTATATAAAAAAGTAATAATAATAATTCAAAACGCGAAGTTTGCTGGGCTGAAGAGTACGGCGCGGGACTTTATGACACCAAAGCTGATGTGATGCGTCATTACAAATGTTGGTTGATAAGACATGATGCCACTTAGCATATCACCGTACCCCTAGCTCTTATGATATAACGTTTTCTTCTTATTACATACGTAGTGGTATTACTTATTAAAATGATGTATATTTGTTTTTCAAGAATCTACAAAATTCCATCATGTCGTTCCTTGACTTGGCAAAAGTTAAAAAGTCATCATATGCAACTCTACGTAATTTTAAACCATAGTCGGCGCTCGTGTGCTCGAGTCGATATTAAACAAATATATAACTAGATCAATTTAACGAGTTGAGCTTTGGAAACTAATATTTAGCTCGGCTTGTGCGAAGATTGTTTATATATCAAAAGTCGAATAAATCACTCGAGCTTAACAACAAAAACTTATTCTATACTTTCTAAGCTTGTTTTAAAACTTTTAATATATGTTTCTAATAAGATTTAGATTTAAAAAGAATTATGTATTTTTAATATAATTTAAATATACGTTAAGTTAAACTGGTGCAAGTCAATCACTAGGTTAAAACTTTTATACACAAATTAAACGTGAATTTAATGTCAAAAAGCCTATAGTATCGAAAACCGATTACTCTATATTACGTACCTATATCTTTTCAAAATATATACATGTATGTACTATTAACCATAAAATAAAGCTAAACAAAATAAAGCTTAAATAATAAGTAAAAATGCTTTTAGAATAATTCTTATATAAGTAACAAAATATTGTAAAACTTAATTTAAAATAAATATGTGGTTAAGTAATGCTAATGATTGATCAAAAAGGTATAAACTAGGGGTGGCAATTCGTGTCGGGTTCGGGTTAGCTGGTTCGGGTTGTCAGGTTGGCGGGTCAGAAAATCCCAACTCAAACCTAACCCATTTAAATAATCGAGCCAGTTATGTCAACCCTAACCCGTTTACACATAACCCGAACCTAACCCATTTAACCCATATATATATTTGGGTTGACATTAAATATGTTATATAGGTTGAACAGGTTAAACTAGTTTATATATTGATCCATTTAATAAGTTATATATATATAAAAGTATGCACATTGGACGTGTTAAACATGTTAAATGTGTTTATGTTCGGTATGTTTAACCTAGTAAACACGTATGGTAAAATATTAATCATTTTTAATATAAGTAAAAATCTTAAACGGGTTGTCGGGTCGACCTGCTTAATTTTTATCTAACCCAAACCTAACCTGTTTAATAAATGGGTCAGATAGGCCGACCTAAACCTACCTAAGATTCAATATATTCAACCGGACCTGTTAATTTACGTGTCAGTTTCAGGTCAGGTTTCTTGTCCGGTCTGAAATTGCCACCCCTAGTATAAACCATATGACTCTATTGATTTTTAAGTTTACGCATTAAATTACATGATGGATCACTTTGACATCTTTGACCCATTTGACCCACTTGACCTATTTTGCCTTTTTTTTAACGGCAGTTTGGTGCAGCGGATTATCTTGCGTGCCACCGAGGCACCAAGTCTCTCAACCCGAGTTCGAATCATCTCACGAAGAGAATATCAACCCCGATGCTAGCCATCTAGTTTCCCATTAAGGGGCTTCAATGCATTGCGATGAGATTCAAACCCGGCTGCCAATTCTGGAAAAATCCCCCACATGGGGAATGACAGGAGTCGAACCCCTGACCTCCCCAATATGGAGACTATAACCAAATTCATCCATCCAACTGAGCTAGACTTGCCTTTTGCTTATCATTGACAGTCATATGTTCTGATTTGAAATAGGCTGTTGACGTTTTAAGACACCAGTGGGCATATTCGTGCGAGAAGGAAAAACAAGAACTGAACTACAAGCCAAGAAGCTTAAACGAAGGTCTTGAAGAGGTTCTTCCTTGGTTGAAAAACATGGGCGATATTTAATACTAACAACACGAATATGATGAGAGTACTTTCCTGACATTGCTTGTATAACTCTGATAGCAGTACTCAAATGAATTTATGCATGCAACATTTACTTTTTTTATACAGTTAGGTCGGGGGAAGGTTCAAAAAGTCTGTTTAATATTGATCTCAAATCAGCAATTCTTGTGTTGGAATTTGTCACTTTTTTCTTGAAGTCTTAATGATAAGAGTAGTTGTCGTCTTAAAAATGAACATGGCGTGATTTTAGTCCCAACATATTTGGCTAACATTGAAGGTTAAAAAAACAATAGCATCAACTTAGGTAGGCTGCACTATGTAAGTATGTCTGCAACCTAATAAGTGTAGATGCATCATAAGAGATCCAGAACAGTAAATACTAATACTGTATGTATAGAAATCGTCCAAGTATCAAGGAAAGTTGTCACTCAATTTCTTTACTAAAAATTTAAATCAGACACCTCATTGACCACCTGTGGAATACTACACCATGAAAATTATCCGTCAGTGGTTTATTCACGCGCTTCTCAAGTACAACAACATTGTTCGTGTGTTTGTGAGACGTGCCAGTGATCTTTTCTCCCTGCCTACTCCCGCATCCACTTGCCAATTCGCATACATGATAATGTTGCTGATTATCATCTACTATTCACTGTTTGCTCTGGTTGCCAGGCCATCTTTCATGTTGCTGCGTAAGTTAAACCTTGGACACCTGATGCTTCTAGATTTAATACTGTGAGTTACTTAATTAAGATTTAAGTTAAGTTACTTTTATTTTTGTAATTGTGATTGTAATTGTGAAATTTGTGCTATGTTGTTAGGTGGGTGTTGTTGGATTAAAGAATGTGATTAAAGCGTGTAAGGAGATTGGACGATTGAGAAGATTGTTTATAGGTTCTGTTTTCCGCATTGGGATCCACTGATTGATATGTTGCTGATGACTGATGAGACGTAAGTAATTGCTTCTGTGATCGAGTGAATTATGAGCACATTCACATATGATCAAGATATTAGATCTTCATGTGCATGTAATGCCACATTGTCGATTATACTAATCAGCCTCTGGTATATCCATTTCGATCTTATATTTTTACTGCTAGAGGAAACAAAGGGTAATGGGAAATTATTTATACATCTGCAGACAACAGATGAGTGAGTTATAGGCTGAGTAGACGGCCCTATTGTCTACTTTTTAATGTGTGGTTAATGTGTTAATTACGATATAAATTAAACTATACATATTGTAAACTGTCTAAAAAGACAACCAAATCCATTTTGATCACTTTGGTTGGTTTGGTTTTGAAACAAAGTTGGCCAATTAGTTAGTCTCATCCGCGCGCTCCTCAACCACAGCCACAACCGAAACGTTGTTTGTCTGACGCGCCAGCGATCTCACCTCCCTACGTAGCTACTCTCTCACCCTATCTCGAACTTTTGTATGGTGATGTCACTGACATGAGTCACTAGTTGCAGCTTGCTCAGGCTGTCATGTCATATTCCAAATGGCCGCGTTAGTTGATCAGTGGATACAGGATCCTTCTAGTTTATTACTGCGAGGTAGTGAAGTTAGTTGTAATTAGTTTGTTTCTGTTTGATGTGATTCTCTGATATTTGGTCCTTTTAGGTGAATGTTGGTGGACTGAAGAATGTGAGAAAGGCGTGTAGGAGATTGGTAAGGTTGACAAGATTGTTTATACGTCGTCATTTTTCGTATTTGGGTCAACTGATGGATATGTTGCTGATGATACTCAAGTAATTATTACTTCTGGAAACGTGTTTTAAATTTATATATTGTTGACTTGTAGTAGTTACGTTAGAATGTGATCAAACGAATTTTTATCCGTTGAGGCTATTCGGGGAGGGTGTATCTATGACTTGGATGTACGTGACTTAACTGGTATCTGCGTCACTGTTTCACACTCTTCCCTGGAAATTCCAAGATGTTTACCTACCAACGCTTGAACCTCATAACTTTATGGAGGATGCGTGACCACTAGCCACCTTGGTGGTGGCTTAATCAAGACCATTGATTACTATTGTGATTTGTGATAGTGTTTATTTGTTCTAGGTTGTCAAATACAATTATGACTATAATGCGATTATATAATGTTCATTTAAATATAGGTCATCCAAGGATGTTATGATCATGATCTAACATATAGAAGGTGATGAGATAATAGTTAGTTATTTAACCAGGTTATATAGGGATTAGGGATGGTGAAATTTTCGAATAGCTCATTGCTAGTCAACTTATAGCTGACTTATATGGTAATTTGGTAGACTTATTGTTTCGGTTGTGGTTCTTACTCTTATTTGTTGATAGTTGAAGAATTAATTAGGGGAAATGACGGATTTTTACTTGTTGGGTCTAAAGTTGATGAGTCAAATCACCATGGAAACAAGAAGGACTAAATATGGCATTAGGAGAAACTTCAAGCTGGTGGACAAAATACAAGAGAGTTCCCCCTGCTAGTACAAGATCCCACTGCTTGAAGATTCCCATGCTGGAGTTCCCACTGCTGGATTTCCCCCTGCCATACATGATAAAAGATGGAGATTTGGTCAAAGTAGTGATAAGAATGAATATTTCTGTTTTGATTAAGTCATTATTATCTTATTTAGTTTCCATGTATTCCTGGTTTCCTTAATCTATAAAAGGAAAAATGTAACCTACTGCTATTATGATCTCTAGGTGTGGGATTCAATGTATACACACTTAGAGTGATTTGTGTTAATGATTAATACAAATCCTTTTGGGAATTATTCGTCTCTTAAACACCTTGTTCATGATTATCATTCAATTCCGCTATGTTAATTCATATGAATGTCGATCATCCTAGATAAAATGGTTTTTACTATTTGAGTCTAAAGATCTTGGATTCAACAAGTGGTATCAGAGCGGGTGGCTCGATATCTAGGAGAATCAAGATATTTGATTTCGTTGCTATGAAGATCTAGGGTTTATGTTAAACCCTAAACTAATTAATTATCGTTGCTGTCAAGAAACGAAACAGTCACACTGGATTATGTTCTAGTCGTATGAATACAATTGACAAAATTGCATCACGTAATGAATTTTTAAAGTGCTGAATATGTGTACACGGTCCATTCATGTGACAGTAAATTCATATAAAGTATTTGGAAAGGATATGTGATGTGATTTGTGGTTAAACAGTGTGATAACAAACAATGCATCAAGTTCTCGTGTGAAAGGAATAACATTAATTTGCTGTTTGTTTTATTCGGTGGTGGTCCCAGGATTCAATGTTTATGCAAGAAAATAGAGTGTGTCTTGGGACGTCTTCATTAACCACCGACAGAAGAGACAAAGGTACCATGTTTGGTTTTAATTATACACAGAATGTGATTGCAACATATGGAGGCCTACATGTGATGGTCAAGTGGTTTGATAAAGGTAATAGGTGGGGTTGACATACGGTTATCACGTGATTGGTTTCATGATTCCTAAGAAGTGACGTAACAGTGACTTTTGTTTGATTTGTTTGGAACCTTCGTAGGTTTCATAAGAAGTTGTTCAAATATAATGTGATTCCAGGTCAAGATATAGTATTCATATGGCTCGTCATTAATATGTTCTCACGAATATTTTTAATGATGGGGCTAATGATGGGGTGTGGCTACAAATTTATCACAACAGTTAATAACAAAAACAAGGGCATTAAAAGTTTCCCCTGCTGTTGAAAAAGTTTCCCCTGCTTTCATTAAAAGTTCCCCCTGCTACGATCCCCCTGCCTTCAATAGTTCCCCCTGCTTTCATTAATAGATTCCCACTGTTTTTGAAAGTTCCCCCTGCTGTTAGATATGAGTTTTGGGACAGCAAGGTTTTGGAGTTTGATATATTCACAGCAACTGGTTTAAAGGTATAAAGGCTCGTCTTAATTTTATTGATTACGAAGAAAAGTTCTTATTATTTATTTGAAGACGAAGTAGATTTTCGCGGGTATGTGTTTTATGCTTAAACGCTTTGTGACGAAGTGCTACAAGATCTAGGAATGTGTTATTTTTCTTATGGTGCTATATTCTCACATATCCTATCATTTAAAGGAGTTACGTTATTATGCTCAGTGTCTCGTTTCAATGGTAAATGAGGATTTTGTAGTGGCATCGCTTTGTTACGTGGTTAGTGCAAGTTATAGAATGCAAGTTCAGGTTATTCTTTTTCATCATGAAGTAAGTTATAATCAGTTTTCTTCATATGTAATCATTACATAAAGCCTACAGAATTGAAGATTCATCAATGACTAGCATAATTTTAGGGGAAACTCATTTGATAAAGTGTTAGTCATTCACATATGGCATCAAGGTGAAGATTTTTGCTACTACTCATTGATATTACTACAACTAATGAGAGTATCTATTGCTCAAAATCATTTTTTATTAGGAGTTTGGCCTATGTGCTTCATGGAGGGTATTTCGAAAAGTAGAATACTTGTGTTTGATGTATGATATTGGTTAGTAGTAGTTGAAAATCAAGGTTGTTCACATAGAAGACCCCTATTTGATCATGTCAAAAAGGGGAAATGTCTACAAAGAATGTTCAGCCTCTTGATATTTGGTGTTGTATGCTTAAGGGGAAGTGTTTTGACATCATCAACTAGGGGAAGATTGTTGGGGCAAAAGTTGATGAGTCAAATCACCATAGAAACAAGAAGGACCAAATATGGCATTAGGAGAAACTTCAAGCTAGTGGACAAAATACAAGAGAGTTCCCCTTGCTAGTACAAGATCCCACTGCTTGAAGATTCCCCTACTAGAGTTCCCACTGCTGGAGTTCCCCCTGCCATACATGATAAAAGATGGAGATTTGGTCAAAGTAGTGATAAGAATGAATATATATGTTTTGATTTAGTCATTATCTTATTTAGTTTCCATGTAATCCTAGTTTCCTTAATCAATAAAAGGAACCACCAGACGTAGGTTTTAATCATCAGTTCCAACACACAAAATGTAACCTACTTCTATGATGATATCTAGGTGTGGGATTAAATGTATACACAACTAGAGTGACTTGTGTTAATGATAAATACAAATCCTTTTGTGAATTATTCGTCTCTTAAACATCTTGTTCATGATTATCATTCGATTCCGCTATGTTAATTCATATGAATGTTGATCATCCTAGATAAAATGGTTTTTACTATTTGAGTCTAAAGATCTTGGATTCAACATTACTGAGCATTTTCATTTGCTTAACCAGAATTCTTAACGAGTTTAAAGTTCAACTTTAATGTATCTGATAAAAAACTTAGTTATGAAATCGATTTTGAAGCTGATGAAGTATTCTTTTAATCTAACTGAATATCATATGAAGTAATCACCATTACAAACGATAAAGGTTGTAGCACTGTGCTCAACTCTTTCAATACTGAATAAACAAAATAAAGCTCTCTTTTAAAGTGCTCCTTTTGTTTAGCAAAGGGGATAATTAAGATAGTTGATAGGTGTCTTACTAATGTAAGTCTGTTCGACTCTAAGAGTTATGTGGCTAGTGATAGATGAATCCAGCCAAGTATCTGCACTGAGTTTGAGAACTCGAAGGCTGTTTCTGATCAGGATGCACTGGAAGCTGCAAAAGAAGTGTACCTATAGTGGCTGTTTGTCCTGGAGTTATATATGGACCTTGTAAAGTCGCTTCAGGAAACACAATGCAGGTATTAACAAGAACATATTTTGAGTACAGAGTATTTGGTGGAGTATGATCAAGTATATATCGATTTGAACTTGTACTCTTTGTTACTAGCGTCTGTATTAGCATGATCTGATTACGCATATGGTTTTACAGACTCATCTTGGACTGGACTGCACGTAGGAATATGTTTCATCTTTTTATATATCAAAGTCAACCTGGAAGCATTTTGTTGAATTGATATTAACGTTCTAACATAATACTATATATGTAGAAAATGGAGATGTCATCTTAGTTGTATAATTTAGAAATTATCATTTAACATGTTTTGTAAATGGATTTCCTTGTACTTGCCTACTCGGCATACTGCAGGAGGACTATACAAATGGAGCGATCATGGCAGGCCAAGAGCTCATCAGTAATAAAAAATGCAGCTTATACAATTAATCCAGCCCCTCAAACAAATAGAGCGATCATGGCAGGCCAAGAGCTCATGTCAACTTTCTAGAAAATAAACCTAATGTTCCAGGACCATAACATATTCAGTGTAACTTTCTGATTTTTAGTGTATGAGTAGACATAAAATTTATATCTTAGGTTTAGTTGTACATAGAATTGAATCAACTAATCAGCTATGAAAAACATGATCAAGTGCATTGTGTTTCTTGTGTGAGCTAGTAGTACTCAATGAAAATTATGGAGGTTATCAGTTTTTTGTGGTGTAATAATTATTGTTCTCAAGAACAACTGAAATCGAATTTATATTATGTCAGTAGAGGTGATACACTTTACTATATTGCTTGTTCGCCTCTCTTTTATGTGAGTTAGTTAGTTAAGTTAGTTGTGATTTTGTTTTTTTTTTGTTTAATTAATGTGATATTTGGTTGTTGTTAGGTGAAGGTTGGTGGATTGAAGAATGTGATTAAAGCGTACAAGGAGATTGGGACGATTGACAAGATCGTTCCTACGTCTTCATTTTTTGCGTTGTGGTCGACATATGGATATGTTGCTGATGAGACCCAAGTAATTATTCCTTCTGGAGCTGTGTTTTGAAATCATAGATTGTAGCTTAGTTGTTAAGTAGAAATGTGATGGTGTTAAGTTAATCTAGACTGTTAAGTACTTGTATGATAATGAGGAAAGTGACCAGATGCTAGTTCATTTGAGCGGATTAGACTGCCAGGGAGGGTAATGCAGGTTTTGTATACTAGTTAATCTTATGATTCTACTAATTTACACTAGGTCGTACAATACTCTTATAATCATGATTCAGTTACATAACGTTTAATGTATCTAGAATATGCGTATGAAATATGGTTATGATCGAATTATGTGTGGAAAATGAACGGATTATATATAGTGATTAGCGATGTTGATTTTCTGCATAACATGGGGGTATGCTTCTAGTCACTTGTTATTAGTATAAGCGTATTGTTACATCCACAAAACTAATCAATCATGTCTTCGAGTTTAATTTTCCCTAGTTATGTTAGACTCTTGTTATTAGTATAAGCGTATTGTTCGTTTTTATAGTTTGAACTATTATCAAGTGTTTTCCACGTACTGTGTTTATTTCATTTGCTTGGTATTTCAGAATTCAGACCCTTTTAAAATTCATAATTTTTCCATTTGTAATGTTTGAGTCCAATTAAGGTTCCTGATGTTTTTTAGTGTTCTGTGATCGATCATGAATTGGTTCTGCTGCTGCTGCTTTTGGTATCACAGATAACTTGCAACATGTATTCGAGCGCCACAATGGGGATTTGGGCGAGTCGAGTCCAAACAAGTGAATCGTGGCTGTTTCAATTAATATCAGTAAGCATTCATCTCTACAAATAGCTTGTCTTAGGATTTTATAAAATTCATTTTTGGGAAATTTTGAAAAATGTGGGTCTACAAATTCGTGTTTGTGTCAGGATTATTTGTTTGATTCCATGTAATCTTTTTTATGTTATTTTCGGATTGCATTGGCCAAGTTTTTTGTTTCTTTAGCTTGGTATTTGAGACCCATTTTGTTTTTATGATTGTCCATTTTTTGTACTTTTGTATTCCAGTTTAGGTTTGTGATCTGTCGTCTAAAACACAATTTTCTGCACCTGATGTTCGCATGTTCAGTGATATAAAACTATCTATTGGACAATGGATGTATGATCCCACAAAGTGTCGGCTAGAATAAGTGTTGGCCCTGGTTTGTTTTTTGTGCTATAAGCGATGACCGAAAGACTTTTCGTCTTAGTTTGTTTGGTTCTGCAATTCATCTAGTTTCTGAAATTGTCTCCAAATATTGATCTGCTTTGGTATGCAAATTGTATACAGCTGATATCGGTAGTCTATGCATATTGGTTTCGCGAGTAATCTACTTCTGCAAGTATGTGCGAAGAGTTATGTTATTCTATGTCTGCTAGTGTCTGTAATTTGTGTTCTAAGTGAGAATTCTAGATACCTTTATTTGGTATGTTTTGTTTGTTGTATTAATATTTGGTATGTTTTGTTTGTTGTCTTAATATTTAAAAAAAATCAATTGGACAATGCCTCAGGTGCAATTGTATGTTGGAATTGTAAAAAGTATAAAAGAAACAATAATTAGTTGCACAAATGTACAATTTTTATGATGGAACTCATATGACTGTTAGTCTTATGATAATTTTTTTATTTACTTTTTTTATGTGATCTAGCACGTATTTTATAAGTGTTTGTATGGAATATTGGACAATCCAGTCACTAATGTGTGAAAAGTACGCATCTAGGTTCGACTATTTACTTACGAAAAAATAATGGGAATGATTAAAGAGAATCAAACATGCAATATTAATGCAATGGGAATAGCCATTCCTTTCCCTTTATTATTATTACCTTCCTTTTTCATTTACCCAATTTGAACCAAACACACCTTTAGAGTTGAGTTTTTTGGTTTTTCAATTTGAAATAGATGTTGGCAACTTATCGTTGAGGAAGTACTTATTAATAGTTTGAAAGAGTGGCGAGAGTACTCATTGCTCCGTTTGGTTTGAAGTCGGGTTTTACTTTGGGTGTGAGTTTATAAACTAGGAGGTTTAGGATTAAAATAGGATTTAATGTCAGTTTGGGAAAGAGAAAATATATTTAATTAATTTATTTTATATTTATTTAATTTATAATAAATAATTTTGTATTTCAAAAATTAAAATAATACTATATGGTTGACAAATTTATTGAAATAAAAAAATAAGAAATGAATGGTTGATAAATCTATTGAAGTAAAAAAATATGCTTGAATTAATATAATTTTACAAAATCTATGGGTAAGGTGGGGATTTACGTTTAACTTGTGTGTACCAAACAATGGATTTGGTAAATGAATGTGCCTAATCTTACCCCTTAGTATTTTAATAATTGGGATCATATTGTTGGAATTCAAAATTTAACGTCAACATCTCCTTTTGATTAGTTTCGAAGATGTTTTGAAGTAGTCCACCCAAAGAATATCAGGCTTTATATGTAATCCACTCAGGGGTGGACCTAGGCGGTTCCCGGCGTTTACGGGAATCCGGTGGATGTTTATCTCGTAATATAAATTTTTTATATTTAAAATATTAAAAATTAGCTAAAATAATAGGTATAACATAAATTTAACTAAGATCTTTTCAGAATGAACCCCGTCCTAATTTTTGTGTTACGTAAATACTTCTTAATCCGAAATTTTGGGTACTCGTAGATACAAAAAATTTATTCGAAATTTCGGATATCTGTCATCGCAAGTTTCAGATATCAAAATTCATGATATATCTTATTGTCATTGACAAATCCTTTAAATGATTTAAATTAACAACTAAAATTATCGTCGAAAATTTTTCACTTTATTGACCACCCTGGAATACTACACCATGAAAATTATTCGACACTGGTTCATTCATGCGCTCCTCAAGTATAACAACACTGTTTGCGTGTTTGTGAGATGTGCCAGTGATCTTTTCTCCCTGCCTACTCTGCATCCACTTACCAATTCACATACCTGATAACATTGCTCTGGTTGCCACGTCATCTTTCATGTTGCTGCGTAAGTTGAACCTTGGACACCTGATGCTCCTAGATTTAATACTGTGAGTTAGTTAATTAAGATTTATGATAAGTTACTTTTATTTTGGTAATTGTGATTGTAATTGTGAAATTTGTGCTATGTTGCTTGGTGGGTGTTGTTTAAAGCGTGTAAGGAGATTGAGACCGTTGAGAAGATTGTTTATAAGTTCTGTTTTTCCGCATTGGGATCCACTAATTGATATGTTACTGATGACTGATGAGACGTAAGTAATTGCTTTTGCACATTTCATTTGAATATATACATTCTGTGATTGAGTGAATATTGATCACATTCACATATGATCAAGATATTAGATCTTCATGTGCATGTAATGCCACATTGTCGATTATACTAATCAGCCCCTGGTATATCCATTTCCATCTTATACTTGTACTACTAGAGGAAACAAAAGGTAATGGGAAATTATTTTATACATCTGCAGACAACAGACGAGTGAGTTATAGGCTGAGTAGACGGCCCTATTGTCTACTTTTTAATGTGTGGTTAATGTGTTAATTACGATATAAATTAAAATATACATATTGTAAACTGTCTAAAAAGACAACCAAACCCATTTTGATCACTTTGGTTGGTTTGGTTTTGAAACAAAGTTGGCTGATTAGTTAGTCTCATCCACGCGCTCCTCAACCACAGCCACAACCGCAACGCTCACGCGTTCGTCTGACCCGCCAGCGATCTCACCTCCCTACCTCCTCTCTCACCATATCTCGAACTTGTGTATGGTGATGTCACTGACATGAGTCACTAGTTTCAGCTTGATCAGGCTGTCATGTCATATTCCAAATGGCCGCGTTAGTTGATCAGCCTGATCAAAGTTAACCCGAAAGCATTTTGTTGCATTGTGTTTCCTGAATGGAGATGTCATCTTAGTTGTATAATTTATAAATCATCATTAAACATGTTTTGTACTAAATGGATTTCCTTGTACTGGCTTACTCGGAACACTGTATGAGGACTGAGTCGACTGACTATACAAATAGAGGATTTCCGATGAACTGCTTGCGGATATGGGCCTGTGCTGAGTGATCAACCACACAGGGCCCAATATGAGTAAAGGGCCTCGTATTGGTCCAACTTCTAAAGTAGTAACATAGCCCAACATCAACTATAAATTTAGTTTAAGACTTTTCTTTATGTTTGACGTAAGTTATGTACTATATTGAAAAATGTCATTTTTTCCGTTGATATAATAATATTTTATAAAACCCCGATTGTTATTTATGTAATATATGGCAACGTATAAGATGTATTTGTCTTTAGTAAATTAAATGCTCCCCCCATTCCTTCCCAATTTAAGCCAATAAAACTTTTAGAGATAAGAACCCTTGTCTTAGAGCTTAATGGTAAAAATGAACATGTCTGCCTTACTTTTTAGGAAAACTGACTAGTGATTGAATAATGACTTGCGTTAAATTTTTGTTAGGTGGACAACACTCTCAAAAGTTGTTTGGACATACTTGCTATTTATAAATTTGCTCCTAACAATCTAAAACTAAACCCCAACCATTAATTTTGATTTGATCTAGCTAATTATTTTATTTTAAGCGGACCTCATCCAAAAGATACTCCAATGTAAGAGATTTAAGAATATAAATGTTTCACAATCCAAAATTCCAAATAGCGAGTCTAAAATTGTATCAATTTACATGTAAGTGTATAATTATAACCTATTAACCTACCCTGTACACATAAATGGTTTAACATTAAAAAAAATATTCACATTAAGAGTTCATACATGTTATCCTTCGTCGTCAAAGTAATTAAAATTGGTATCAGTATCTTTTAATTATTATAAGGTTTATACAAAATATTATTTGATATTAACACATAATGCAAGGTTCATGTAAAACCACTTCTTTAATTGGAGACGAACAGGAAGACCCCTTAAGCACAAGATGGAAAATTATTAAGCTTCAAAAAAGTCTACGTACTAATTAACAGATATATTAAAGAATAGATGATATAACTAATTAATAATTATACTATTACAACATATACATTCGACAACACTACATTGTCATCAATACATAAAAAATAACCTAAACCAATACATAAAAATAGGTCATAGATGCATAAACTATTCATTTATTAACCGAAAAACATACCTCATTAAATTTCGAGCAACTATAATAACACCTTATTCAATCGAGTTTGCAATTTGATTTCAAAATGATATGACTAGGGTTATCTCAAACACTTTTGATTGGAAGACCTATAAAGAGTGACCAATTAGGTTTATGTGTTAACCCTAACTATGTCATATCACTCTAGATCTTAATAAATTGGTGGATGTTCGAGTTAATTAAGGTTCAGGTGTCTCCAAGGTTAAAGAAGAAGTCGAGCAGTGTTATAAATCGAGGGATTGTTATTTTATTTTTATCCTCACAAAATTTATGCCAAGGTTTTCTCTAAATTTTGTATTTGAGGCACAAAAGTATTACAATTTTCATCCGTTTTTCATCTTTTTTTAATTTGATTTTACACACATATAGATTTTATGGTTTTTTCTGTTATAAGGACAAAAAACGAATTTATGCTTTTTTTGTCAAATTAGGAAATAGTTATGTTTTTTAGTTCAAAATCTTTTAAAATAATACTACTTCCGTTGCCAAGATTACATTTCACTTTTTTTCCTCAAATTAATTGTCCATTTCTAAAAATAGATAGAAATTTTAAATCGAGCTTAGTACATTACCTTTATTTAAAATTATAATTACAAACTTTAAAAATTATTAATTATTTATTTAATGGTAAAACTGTCTTTATACAAAAAGTAAGAGGGAGAAAGCTTTATATGTGTTACCTTTTTTAATCGTTTTTTGTCGTTTTGTCTTAAAATATGTGTTTTTTTATCGGTGAACAATAATTGTAAGACGGAGAAAGTAATAATTATAATCTAATTATTACTTATAATAGAAAGACATAATTTTTTAGACGGACAAAATCTCCATTAAACATTTTATTTTACTAAATATAAAAGATAAAAGATATTTCATTATCCATAATTAAGGGAGGCGAGTTTTAATAAAATACGTATTATTATCAAGCAAAACATTTACGTAAAAGTATATTTAGTTTAAGAAAGCTAATACATCTACCATGTGATTGTTGTCAATAAAGCTCGTTTATTAAATATAGAGTAATCATAAAGTATCGTAGTTATGGGTGATAATTTGGGTTGGATTTGGTTTAGCAGGTTTGAGGTGACATGTTAACGGATTATAAAATTTACAATTTAAATTTGACTCACTTAAATTATATGATCAACCATGTCAACCTTTAACTTGTTTACTTGAAATCTAAATATAACGTATTTACTTATGATCCGAACTTAACTCATTTAACCCGTATATAAATTTGAGTTTGCGGATTAAATAAGTTACACAAGATAAATAGGTTTTGAGTTGACCCACTTAACTCATTTTAACTTATTTAACGAGTATAATAAAATATAAATAAATTTATTTTTTTAAAACTAATTGGCATATTGACCTGCTTAATTAATTCACAACTTGAACCTGACTTGTTGAATAAAAGAATTAGATGTGTCAACTTAAACCCGAATCTAATCCTATTTATACTTAACTTGAATCTTTTAAATTTTGTGTTAATTTCAGATCGACTTTTAGTATCAATTCAGAATTGCCACTCCTAATTACCGCAAATAGTTAGACTTGGCGGATATTTTAGCTCCTATATAATACTACCTCCGTCCCATATTAAGTGTCCATTATGGAATATTTCAAATCTTTGTTCTTGAACTTTGACCATAAATATTTGTATTCGTGTTATGTAATACTTCATAAAAGTTATATAAATAGATTCGGTTTTAAAATATATTTTCATTGGTATATTTTTCATCAAGTATTATAGAAAATAAATAAAAATATTCACAGTCAAAGTAAGAGAAAAAGACTTTAAAAAAGTCAAACTGAACACTCATTATAAGACGGAGGGAGTATTGTATTCGGTCATTATGAAATGGATAACGATTGATATCATGAAGGAGTGACGAGAGTTTAAGTACAAATTTTTCTTTTGAAGTATTTTTTATGTTGACTTGTAGCTCAGTTTTTTAGAATTTTATTTAAATAATTGGAATCATATTGTTATCAATACTTTTTGGGGAGATGATATTTACACGGACTCTTTTTATTAGTACATAGAATTTTAATGTTAAATGACTGAAATACCCAAATGCATTTACCCTCTTTCTTCTCTACCACTAACAATCCCGGAAAAAGATCCTCTCAAGTTGAAGACAACTTGATAGGTCAAGTTCTCCAATCACAATTAAAATAAATACATATGGGCCACATGCATTTCACTAAAAGAAAAACTTTTATACATTTATTTAAATTCTAATTGGTCAACATGATCAATCAAGTTGCTTTCAACTTGAGAGGATTTTGATCCAACAATCCCTAATGCCCTCTTCTGCCATAATATCTTGATCTGCTTTTAATCTTCAATAGAACCCCATTATTTCCAATGAGTTTTCTTTTTAATCTTCAATAGAACCCCATTCTTTCCAATGAGTTTTCTTTATTTCACAAGACGCTATTAAATATTGACTATTTTTTCTTTCAAAATCATCAATTTAATGTATCAGATAAAGAATAATTTCAAAACTGATATTGTTAACAAGCGCTTCCTACTTCAGTGGCCACAAGTAATCAACTCCCTCAAAAGTAAACATGCTTATTGTATTTCATTGTACTCTTTCCCTCTTAGTTACAAGCTCAAAACCAACCCCATCTAGAATTATTTGAATTCATAACATGCACCATAATATATAATACTTTTTTTTATCTCATTTATAGCGTAGATTAACCATCAAACAAACAAAATACATAACCCTCATTAATTATATTACTTTTTTTTTTGGTAATGTAATTCATATAGTTTGGTTTCGTAATAAAAAGTGGTGTCATAACTGACACATAAGCTAAGACACCAGAATGCTATAACACTATTTTATAGGTGACAGTGACAAAAGTGGTCTAATGGGCCTACATATACTCCACTTTATTATATAAAAAAGTAATAATAATAATTCAAAACGCGAAGTTTGCTGGGCTGAAGAGTACGGCGCGAGACTTTATGACACCAAAGCTGATGTGATGCGTCATTACAAATGTTGGTTGATAAGACACGATGCCACTTAGCATATCACCGTACCCCTAGCTCTTATGATATAACGTTTTCTTCTTATTACATACGTAGTGGTATTACTTATTAAAATGATGTATATTTGTTTTTCAAGAATCTACAAAATTCCATCATGTCGTTCCTTGAATTGGCAAAAGTTAAAAAGTCATCATATGCAACTCTACGTAATTTTAAACCATAGTCGGCGCTCATGTGCTCGAGTCGATATTGAACAAATATATAACTAGATCAATTTAACGAGTTGAGCTTTGAAAACTAATATTTAGCTCGGCTTGTGCGAAGATTGTTTATATATCAAAAGTCGAATAAATCACTCGAGCTTAACAACAAAAACTTATTCTATACTTTCTAAGCTTGTTTTAAAACTTTGAATATATGTTTCTAATAAGATTTAGATTCAAAAAGAATTGTGTATTTTTAATATAATTTAAATCTACGTTAAGTTAAACTGGTGCAAGTCAATCACTAGGTTAAAACTTTTATACACAAATTAAACGTGAATTTAATGTCAAAAAGCCTATAGTATCGAAAACCGATTACTCTATATTACGTACCTATATCTTTTCAAAATATATACATGTATGTATTATTAACCATAAAATAAAGCTAAACAAAATAAAGCTTAAATAATAAGTAAAAATGCTTTTAGAATAATTTTTATATAAGTAACAAAATATTGTAAAAATAATTTAAAATAAATATGAGATTAAGTAATGCTAATGATTGATCAAAAAGGTATAAACTAGGGGTGGCAATTCGTGTCAGGTTCGGGTTAGCGGGTTCGGGTTGTCAGGTTGGCGGGTCAGAAAATCCCTACCCAAACCTAACCCATTTAAATAATCGGGCCAGTTATGTCAACCCTAACCCGTTTACACATAACCCGAACCTAACCCATTTAACCCATATATATATTTGGGTTGACATTAAATATGTTACATAGGTTGAATAGGTTAAACGAGTTTATATATTGATCCATTTAATAAGTTATATATATAAAAGTATGCACATTAGACGTGTTAAACATGTTAAATGTGTTTATGTTCGGTATGTTTAACCTAGTAAACATGTATGGTAAAATATTAATTATTTTTAATATAAGTAAAAAAATCTTAAAAGGGTTGTCGGGTCGATCTGATTAATTTTTATCCAACCCAAACCTAACCTGTTTAATAAATGGGTCAGATAGGCCGACCCAAACCTAACCTAAGATTCAATATATTCAACCCGGACCTGTTAATTTACGTGTCGGTTTCAGGTCAGGTTTCTTGTCGGCAGTTTGGTGCAGCGGAGTGTGCCACCGAGGCACCAAGTCTCTCAACCCGAGTTCGAATCATCTCACGAAGAGAATATCAACCCCCATGCTAGCCATCCTGTTTCCCATTAAGGAGCATTAAGACATTGCGATGGGATTCAAACCCGGCTACCAATTCTGGGAAAATCCCCCACATGGGGAATGACAGGAGTCGAACCCTTGACCTCCCATATGGAGACTATAACCAAATGCATCAATCCAACTAAGCTAGACTTGCCTTTTGCTTATCATTGACAGTCATATGTTCTGATTTGAAATAGGCTCTTGACGTTTTAAGACACCAGTGGGCATATTCGTGCGAGAAGGCAAAACAAGAACTGAACTACAAGCCAAGAAGCTTAAACGAAGGTCTTGAAGAGGTTCTTCCTTGGTTGAAAAACATGGGCGATATTAAATTCTAAAAACACAAATATGATGAGAGTGCTTTCCTGACATTGCTTGTATAACTCTGATAGCAATACTCAAATGAATTTATGCATGCAACATTTACTTTTTTTATACAGTTAGGTCGGGGGAAGGTTCAAAAAGTCTGTTTAATATAGATCTCAAATTAGCAATTCTTGTGTTGGAATTTGTCACTTTTTTCTTGTAGTCTTAAGAATAAGAGTAGTTGTCATCTTAAAAATGAACATGGCGTGATTTTAGTCCCAACTTATTTGGCTAACATTGAAGGTTAAAAAAACAATAGCATCAAATTAGGTAGGCTGCACTATGTAAGTATGTCTGCAACCTAATAAGTGTAGATGCACCATAAGAGAACCAGAACAGTAAATACTAATACTGTATGTATAGAAATCGTCCAAGTATTAAGGAAAGTTGTCACTTAATTTCTTTACTAAAAATTTAAATCAGACACCTCATTGACCACCCGTGGAATACTACACCATGAAAATTATTCGTCAGTGGTTCATTCACGCGCTTCTCAAGTACAACAACACTGTTCGTGTGTTTGTGAGACATGCCAGTTATCTTTTCTCCCTGCCTACTCCCGCATCCACTTGCCAATTCGCATACCTGATAATGTTGCTGATTATCCTCTACTATTCACTGTTTGCTCTGGTTGCCAGGCCATCTTTCATGTTGCTGCGTAAGTTAAACCTTGGACACCTGATGCTTCTAGATTTAATAATGTGAGTTACTTAATTAAAATTTAAGTTAAGTTACTTTTATTTTTGTAATTGTGATTGTAATTGTGAAATTTGTGCTATGTTGTTAGGTAGGTGTTGTTGGATTGAAGAATGTGATTAAAGCGTGTAAGGAGATTCGATGATTGAGAAGATTGTTTATAGGTTTTGTTTTCCGCATTGGGATCCACTGATTGATATGTTGCTGATGACTGATGAGACGTAAGTAATTTCTTCTGTGATTGAGTAAATTATGAGCACATTCACATATGATCAAGATATTAGATCTTCATGTGCATGTAATGCCACATTGTCGATTATACTAATCAGCCTCTGGTATATCCATTTCGATCTTATATTTTTACTGCTAGAGGAAACAAAAGGTAATGGGAAATTATTTATACATCTGCAGACAGCAGACGAGTGAGTTATAGGCTGAGTAGACGGCCCTATTGTCTACTTTTTAATGTGTGGTTAATGTGTTAATTACGATATAAATTAAAATATACATATTGTAAACTGTCTAAAAAGACAACCAAACCCATTTTGATCACTTTGGTTGGTTTGGTTTTGAAACAAAGTTGGCCAATTAGTTAGTCTCATCCGCGCGCTCCTCAACCACAGCCACAACCAAAACGTTGTTTGTCTGACGCGCCAGCGATCTCACCTCCCTACCTAGCTACTCTCTCACCCTATCTCGAACTTTCGTATGGTGATGTCACTGACATGAGTCACTAGTTGCAGCTTGCTCAGGCTGTCATGTCATATTCCAAATGGCCGCGTTAGTTGATCAGTGGATACAGGATCCTTCTAGTTTATTACTGCGAGGTAGTGAAGTTAGTTGTAATTAGTTTGTTTCTGTTTGATGTGACTCTCTGATATTTGGTCCTTTTAGGTGAATGTTGGTGGACTGAAGAATGTGAGAAAGGCGTGTAGGAGATTGGTAAGGTTGACAAGATTGTTTATACGTCGTCATTTTTCGCATTTGGGTCAACTGATGGATATGTTGCTGATGATACTCAAGTAATTATTACTTCTGGAAACGTGTTTTAAATTTATATATTGTTGACTTGTAGTAGTTACGTTAGAATGTGATCAAACGAATTTTTCTCCGTTGAGGCTATTCGGGGAGGGTGTATCTATGACTTGGATGTACGTGACTTAACTGGTATCTGCGTGACCGTTTCACACTCTTCCCTGGCAATTCCAAGATGTTTACCTACCAACGCTTGAACCTCATAACTTTATGGAGGATGCGTGACCACTAGCCACCTTGGTGGTGGCTTAATCAAGACCATTGAGTACTATTGTGATAGTGTTTATTTGTTCTAGGTCGTCAAATACAATTATGACTATAATGCGATTATATAATGTTCATTTAAATATAGGTCATCCAAGGATGTTATGATCATGATCTAACATATAGAAAGTGATGAGATAATAGTTAGTTATTTAACCTGGTTATATAGGGATTAGGGATGGTGAAATTTTTGAATAGCTCACTGCTAGTCAACTTATAGCTGACTTATATGGTTTTTCAATTTGGTAGACTTATTGTTTCGATTGTGGTTCTTACTCTTATTTGTTGACAGTTGAAGAATTAATTAGGGGAAATGACGGATTTTTACTTGTTGGGTCTAACGTTGATGAGTCAAATCACCATGGAAACAAGAAGGACTAAATATGGCATTAGGAGAAACTTCAAGCTGGTGGACAAAATACAAGAGAGTTCCCCCTGCTAGTACAAGATCCCACTGCTTGAAGATTTCCATGCTGGAGTTCCCACTACTGGAGTTCCCCCTGCCATACATGATAAAAGATGGAAATTTGGTCAAAGTAATGATAAGAATGAATATTTCTGTTTTGATTTAGTCATTATTATCTTATTTAGTTTCCATGTATTCCTGGTTTCCTTAATCTATAAAAGGAAAAATGTAACCTACTGCTATTATGATCTCTAGGTGTGGGATTCAATGTATACAGACTTAGAGTGATTTGTGTTAATGATTAATACAAATCCTTTTGGGAATTATTCGTCTCTTAAACATCTTGTTCATGATTATCATTCAATTCAGCTATGTTAATTCATATGAATGTTGATCATCCTAGATAAAATGGTTTTTACTATTTGAGTCTAAAGATCTTGGATTCAACAAGTGGTATCAGAGCGGGTGGCTCGATATCTAGGAGAATCAAGATATTTTATTTCGTTGCTGTGAAGATCTAGGGTTTATGTTAAACCCTAAAATAATTAATTATCATTGCTGTCAAGAAACAAAACAGTCACATTGGATTATGTTCTAGTCGTATGAATACAATTGACAAAATTGCATCACGTAATGAATTTTTAAAGTGCTGAATAGGTGTACATGGTCCATTAATGTGACAGTGAATTCATATAAAGTATTTGGAAAGGATATGTGATGTGATTTGTGGTTAAACAGTGTGATAACAAACAATGCATCAAGTTCTCGTGTGAAAGGAATAACATTAATTTGCTGTTTGTTTTATTCGGTGGTGGTACCAGGATTTAATGTTTATGCAAGCAAATAGAGTGTGTCTTAGGACGTCTTCATTAACCACCGACAGAAGAGACAAAGGTACCATGTTTGGTTTTAATTATACACAGAATGTGATTGCAACATATGGAAGCCTACATGTGATGGTCAAGTGGTTTGATAAAGGTAATAGGTGGGGTTGACATACGGTTATCACGTGATTGGTTTCATGATTCCTAAGAAGTGACGTAACAGTGACTTTTGTTTGATTTGTTTGGAACCTTCGTAGGTTTCATAAGAAGTTGTTCAAATATAATGTGATTCCAGGTCAAGATATAGTATTCAATTGGCTCGTCATTAATATGTTCTCACGAATATTTTTAATGATGGGGCTAATGATGGGGTGTGGCTAGAAAATTATCACATCAGTTAATAACAAAAACATGGGCATTAAAAGTTTCCCCTGCTGTTGAAAAAGTTTCCCCTGCTTTCATTAAAAGTTCCCCCTGCTACGATCCCCCTGCCTTCAATAGTTCCCCCTGCTTTCATTAATAGATTCCCACTGTTTTTGAAAGTTCCCACTGCTGTTAGATATGAGTTTTGGGACAGCAAGGTTTTGGAGTTTGATATATTCACAACAACTGGTTTAAAGGTATAAAGGCTCGTCTTAATTTTATTGATTACGAAGAAAAGTTCTTATTATTTATTTGAAGACGAAGTAGATTTTCGCGGGTATGTGTTTTATGCTTAAACGCTTTGTGACGAAGTGCTACAAGATCTAGGAATGTGTTATTTTTCTTATGGTGTTATATTCTCACATATCCTATCATTTAAAGGAGTTACGTTATTGTGCTCAGTGTCTCGTTTCAATGGTAAATGAGGATTTTGTAGTGGCATCGCTTTGTTACGTGGTTAGTGCAAGTTATAGAATGCAAGTTTCAGGTTATTCTTCTTCATCATCAAGTAAGTTATAATCAGTTTTCTTCATATGTAATCATTACATAAAGCCTACAGAATTGAAGATTCATCAATGACTAGCACAATTTTAGGGGAAACTCATTTGATAAAGTGTTGGTCATTCACATATGGCATCAAGGTGAAGATTTTTGCTACTACTCATTGATATTACTACAACTAATGAGAGTATCTACTGCTCAAAATAATTTTATATTAGGAGTTTGGCCTATGTGCTTCATGGAGGGTATTTCAAAAAGTAGAATACTTGTGTTTGATGTATGATATTGGTTAGTAGTAGTTGAAAATCAAGGTTGTTCACATAGAAGACCCCTATTTTATCATGTCAAAAAGGGGAAGTGATTTGTGTTAATGATTAATACAAATGTAACCTACTGCTATGATGATCTCTAGGTGTGGGATTCAATGTATACACACCTAGAGTGATTTGTTTTAATGATTAATACAAATCCTTTTGTGAATTATTCGTCTCTTAAACATCTTGTTCATGATTATCATTCAATTCCGCTATGTTAATTCATATGAATGTTGATCATCCTAGATAAAATGGTTTTTACTATTTGAGTCTAAAGATCTTGGATTCAACATTACTGAGCATTTTCATTTGCTTAACCAGAATTCTTAACGAGTTTAAAGTTCAACTTTAATGTATCTGATACAAAACTTAGTTGTGAAATCGATTTTGAAGCTGATGAAGTATTCTTTTAATCTAACTGAATATCATATGAAGTAATCACCATTACAAACGATAACGTTTGTAGCACTGTGCTCAACTCTTTCAATACTGAATAAACAAAATAAATCTCTCTTTTAAAGTGCTCCTTTTGTTTAGCAAAGGGGATAATTAAGATAGTTGATAGGTGTTTTACTAATGTAAGTCTGTTCGACTCTAAGAGTTATGTGGCTAGTGATAGATGAATCCAGCCAAGTATCTGCACTGAGTTTGAGAACTCAAAGGCTGTTTCTGATCAGGATGCACTGGAAGCTGCAAAAGAAGTGTACCTATAGTGGCTGTTTGTCCTGGAGTTATATATGGACCTTGTAAAGTCGCTTCAGGAAACATAATGCAGGTATTAACAAGAACATATTTTGACTACGGAGTATTTGGTGGAGTATGATCAAGTATATATCGATTTGAACTTGTACTCTTTGTTACTAGCGTCTGTATTAGCATGATCTGATTACGCATATGGTTTTACAGACTCATCTTGGACTGGACTACATGTAGGAATATGTTTCATTTTTTTATATATCAAAGTCAACCTGGAAGCATTTTGTTGAATTGATATTAACGTTCTAACACAATACTATATATGTAGAAAATGGAGATGTCATCTTAGTTGTATAATTTATAAATTATCATTTAATATGTTTTGTAAATGGATTTCCTTGTACTTGCCTACTCGGCATACTGCAGGAGGACTATACAAATGGAGCGATCATGGCAGGCCAAGAGCTCATCAGTAATAAAAAATGCAGCTTATACAATTAATCCAGCTCCTCAAACAAATAGAGCGATCATGGCAGACCAAGAGCTCATGTCAACTTTCTAGAAAATAAACCTAATGTTCCAGGACCATAACATATTCAGTGTAACTTTCTGATTTTTAGTGTATGAGTAGACATAAAATTTTTATCTTAGGTTTAGTTGTACATAGAATTGAATCAGCTAATCAGCTATGAAAAACATGATCAAGTGCATTGTGTTTCTTGTGTGAGCTAGTAGTACTCAATGAAAATTATGGAGGTTATCAGTTTTTTGTGGTGTAATAATTATCGTTCTCGAGAACTGTAGAAATTGATAACCTATGAATCTATGAAGTGGGTTGATGTTTTTCTAGTGAGAGAAACTAGAGAGAGAAAGTGAGAGAAATATATGGAAGATTTTATTACTTATGAAAATGTGAATGAAACAAACAACCAACCCCTTTCCTTAGTGGAAAGGGGTATTTATAGTCCAAGCCAAACATTGGGCTTGGGCCGGTCCATGACAAGCCCATGGACCGGTTCTTACTTAAGTTAATAAGCAAATTACAACTAATTACTAACTACGAGCTATTACAACATAAATCATATTGTGGAGCGACCGATACTTCTAATATACGTTAAAACGTATTTCTAACAATCTCCCCCTAAGGGAGGTCACTCCACGTTACAAAGTTCTAAACCTAGCATACTATACTAAGTCTTCGTTCTTTAGCTCGTAGTCTTTTCTTCTTTTCTTTCTTTTGTTGTGAATATGTTGATTTGATCTTTTTGGCTTTGACTTGAGAGCATTGTTCTTTGGCCTTTCACGTGCGATCTTTGCCTTTCTTGTGAACTTTGCCTCCTCGTGACTTCATGTTCCACACACTTACGTCTTTTTGTTGAATTCTCGAAAACTTCAGAGTTTGGTACAGCGGAAGACTTCATCTTGTACTTTCTTGAATTTTTGCTGAACTTTGTTGCAAAAGACATAAGCATGTGGAAACGACTTTTCCAGGTACACCGCAACACCACCGTCTTTACTGGTACTCAGCAACGCCGCCGTCTTCAACAGGTACACAGCAACGCCACCGTCTTTAGCAGGTACACAGCAACGACACGAATAAAATGGCTTTGAACATTTTATTCTAATTCGGTAGCATTTTACCTCCGGTCGGTGAAGACCGTTGGACGATATTAGATATCGTACCCGTGACGGATAGTTTCAATTAAGTAACTTCCTGACAGGATTTCGCGGGTGAACCCGTTCTCTTTATTCGACCGTCCAAAGCTGACTGCGAACATAAAGAGTGAACCACTTGGATAAATTATCCTTGTGATTAAAAAGCCGTCAATTCATGAAACCTGGAACAAGTGAATTTCAAATAAGATTTTCACCATCGTTGCTTTCCAGTTGTCACGAGCTCAATTCATAAAGAATCTTGCGCGTTACCTACCAAGTGCTGTTTGATGTTGACACTAGAAGGATTTCCACTCGTCACTGTGGTCAATAAAGAGTCACTCTGAGTGTTCTGGCAAGATCTTATGATAATGCGAAGAGGCCTGGAACGAGTTTAAGTTCAATTAAGAATTAAACCACTGTTACCTTCCAGTTTTTCACAAGATTGGTTCTAAAAGAACCGCACGTGTAACCTACCATGAGCTTGTTTGATGTTGGCTCAAGCAGGATTTCCATCTTCATTGTAATACTTGCGTACTACTCGGATGTTCTGGCAATATTACAGGAATACTGCGTAGGACTCATGAAAATCTCTTACTTTTCACAGTGTGTGAAAAAGCAAGGAATAAATGGAAAGTGTCCTAATGAGACTTTTGATGATCTCTTGGCTCTAGACTCGATTGTGCGTTTTGATTTAGTGAGCGATGGCTGGAGAGGAGTGCCACCTTTTCAATACCAGTCTATTCGGAGTGAATAAACCAATAGATAACGTGTTGATCTCCGTGTGATTAAAACAAATACCTTTTGAGAGATATTTGAGTTAGCTGGGGAAGGGTTGTGCATTGCATCACTGGGTCCATGATGTCTTTCTTCAATACCGAGAATCATTAGCAAAAATGACCTCAATAGCATATGTATTGACCCGGTTTCTGCCTAAAGTTGTAAGGAGGGCTTCTTTCTTTACACCCTTTATCTTTACATTTCTTTTTCATTCTTCAACCCCTTCAATGCTTACCAATACGTCATCACTAGCACCTTGTTGTGATTGTTCCAGTGCTAGCTTAAGTACTTGGTCGGCATTCAGCTACGTTCACATTCTTTCTCCATCTTTCCTAGGACTTCTAATTCTAACTAGGGAATTGTCCTTGGGAAGATTCCATCGGCTCTGATGAATCATTGGACTAATCCTATTCCTACCACCCTTTTGTCACCACATCCGTCGTGAATTAAGCGTGTTTTGGGAAGGAATTGCCACCATGAAAAATCATTGAAAATCACCTAAAGTACTTGTGATATTGAAATCAAAAGTTTTGTACCTTAGGTGTTTTGTTCATCAAAAACGCTCCCCCTTAACACGTGCTTTCCACATATTAAGTTGGATAATCTTTAAGTCTTTTTCATCTTTTAGCCAAGTATCATTTACATCTCCTTAATCCCATTTTCTCCCCTTATCCAAAATGTTAACCATTAATATTTGGGATATTGAATGGATTAACCGGTCTTTGGGTAAAAATGAAATTGTTGTTTGGCCATAGAACACCTGATTGCTCCCCCTTAAGTTAATAAGGGGTAGTTGTAGTGCTTTAATATGATATATTTTGAAAGATTTAGAATCTCGTGAGAAATTCTTGAAAAATTATCATACTTTAACACTACAACAAGCCATTAATGCACATTATTCACAAATATACATATTCACAAATAATACCAATATAGAGTGACCTGAAATGTACGACCCTTCAGATGGATCGTTGCAGTGTCCTGTAGTGCACTCCATATGGTCTACCACCCACAAATCTTTCCAAGCTCCTCATCAATCTACGTTCACGGAGCTTCTGATCGATCTTCTTGATGACATACTTCGCCATCTGCCGGTAACCTGGATGCCAATCCTCCGTCATTTCTGGCAAAGTCCCACCCGAGTTCAGATGCTCCAACTTGTCTCTGACTTGTATAAGAGTCCCATCACTATACTTGTGGAGCTCCCCCACCCTCATAAACTTCATCAATCCTCTACTGTTCAAGTAGAAGATGCCGGAATTCGGAACAGAAATGCCGGTATAGGGACATCTTGCTACATGTTGAGGTAACACTTGGTTCACAGGACGGGTTAAATTGAGCTTCCTCTGATAGCTTTCGACTCCCAATTGAAGATCTTCAACTCGTGTTTTGATGACAACGCTTCGTGTGAACATGCGAAGTGCTGTATTCAACGCAATCAGGTCTTCACGAGGAATATGTGTCAGTTGATCTCTGGTCATCAGAAGCAGCATATCTTCGATATCCTCAAGGCGAATGATGGAAAAATCTCCCTGCTGGATTCTGTATTCCCTGTCATCCTCCCTTTTCAAGCGAATCTCCGTCACATGATAGTAGCCATTCTTGGCTTCTGTTTTCATTCCTAAAATGCTGGAGATGCGGATATCGGATCTAACTGAGCGTCCAGAATTGACTAAGCAGCAACACCTGTACGCCCTTCTGACTCGTTCGTCCCAATGAGATGCACCTATGACAGCATACATATCATAATTACGATTTATCTTAGGGACCCAGAGTCGGTTTACCTTTTCCTCGATGAAGGGTATTGTCCCCCAGTTGGCAGCTTTCAGCAATGTCAGGGATGTTGCGTACTTTGATGACCCCTTCAGTAGATACACCAGATCATTGGTGACAAAGAAGTCAAGAGCAATCTGATTATCTTGATCCATTGGAGGTGGAGCTCTTTCTGATTCATGAAGACCTGGCCGTTGAACGGTATTCAGAGCCTTCAGGATCTCCTCGGCATAATATTCGAACTCCATTTGGGGCAACCGGGTTTTGGCGCGAAGTCTTTTATCCTTCAGTACTTTCTTCACCAATGATGGAGTAACCGAAGTCTTATACTCATGAGCAAGAAATGCACATAAGTCAATCGGACTTCGGATACGAAGGTACAAGACATCTTTGTCGGCGTCGGTGATCGGATCATACTGCGCCGCTGCCATGATCCAAGCCTGTGGTGGAGCAGTCTCGTCGATTTCCAACGTGTCCTCCCAGTTCCTTGTGCTTGGTTCAGGAACAGTGGATTGTGGGTTTTGTTGCAGAGGAGTCGAGATGTGAACATCTGCTTCAGATTCAGGCATTTCAGCAGTGTCATGGATGGGTGAGTGTTGAGCAGCTTCTGGTTCTGTAACCGATTCTGCAATCACAGGAGTAACAACACAAGAACTAACGGGGTTAGTGGTAACAGGTATTGATTTATGGATAAATGTACCAGGAATAGATGACCCTGTAGTGGCATTCACGTCATGGCGCCACTTCGATCGTCTGGATTCCGTGGATGTAGACTTCTCCTTTGGTGCTGCATCCTTCTTTGACTTGGTGCCAGACTTAACCACTTTCTTTGAGCTGGCGCCTTTATCCCCTTTCTCACTCTGTTCACCTTTGTCCGCATTGCTCCCCTTAACACTCTCCTGGTGACCATCACCACCATCATTACCATCATTATCATCATCTCCATCCTCATCATCATCATCCTCATCATCCTCATCATCATCTTCATCATCCTTATCATTATCATCATCCTCATCATTCTCATCATCCTCATCATTATTCTCATCCTCATCCTCCTCCTCGTTCTTATCTTCTTCTTCTTCTTCTTCCTCCTCTCCACCAGTACCCTCGTCTTCCTCACTCTCTTCCCGTTCTTCTTCAGGGAGAATGTGGTAGGGTACCACACTTCCAAACGTCTTGAACAACCTATCATCCTCCATGATAGCGTCATTCAGGGATTTGAAGAGAGCTCGTTGTTTCCTTGATTTATCAAACGAACCAAGTTCCTTCATTCGAGCCTTAAGGATCTTCTTCAGTTCAAAATCCGTCAAGTCATATGCGATCTTGTAGGCGGCTTCTGAAGGATTGGATGACTTGATCATCAAGTTATCAGCAGCAAGCGTCTTCAAGTCATCACGCAGTTTAGGCATTAAGGATTCAACTGAGTCTTTTACTTTCTGCTTAATAGTAGCTTCAAGAGCGTCGTTTTGCTCTTTAAGGTCATCCTTAATAGCTTTAAGTCTTGCAATTCGTGCTTTATGCCTATTAGCTTCATCCCTTTTTACCTGAGCAAGTTCCTCTGCATGAGCTTTACGTGTAGCTTCCATGTCTGCAGCGAACTTGGCAATCAACTCTTCTTGAGCTTTCCTTGATGCTTCTTCACTTTGAGCTCTTTTATTTAACTCTTGGCGAAGTTCATTCATTTCTCTCTTGTGAGCATCCACATGTTTATCCAACATCTCGCCCAACACTATTGCTGCCATTGCAGATGTTGCAGATGTTGTAGATGTTGATGGAATAGGCTCGGTTGTGACTGCGGTGCTAAGGATTGGCTTTGGTGGTGGTGGAGGAAGTGGTGTAGAAACCTGTTTGGTTGGTAAGGGTTGAGTTGGTGGAGGTTGAGTTGTTAAAGGTTGAGTAGGTGGAGGAGGTGGTGTAGAAACAGGGATTGATTGCTCCTTCGAAGTGGAATAATTTTCAGGTGACCCAAACTCATCAACATCATGAGGTTCAATATACTCATCCTCAACGTCTATTCTGACACCTGAACCACTACCACCAGTATCTTTCCTGCTCCTTTGAATGGCTGTCTTCATCATTTGTTTCTCAGTTTTCTCAATATCAGGATCAGCAATATTTTCTTCGTCACGCAGACGCATCAAGTCCTTACCCTTTCCCTTCTTACCCTCTGTCTTCTTCTTCTTGGTTTTGGGCTCAGGTAAATCTGCTTGCTTCCTTTTACCTTTGCTTTTAACCGTGGTAGATGAGTCTTCACCTGCTAGAAGGCTTGCTCGTTGTTTCTCAATTTCCGTGAGCAAGTTCGTGTAGGCATCGGATGCAATAATCTCATCGGTCAGAAGATGACTGGGAATGGGACCAGGAATAACCGTATTCGAATGAGTCTCCTGCCTTAAGTCTACCAAATCATCATCATCTATCATGTGGTGACGACTACCTGCAAGCTTGTTAATGGATGCATCGTTTTCCATAAAGTAATGTATGATCAACTTAATAAACCTAGGGTACTGGTAAGTTTTGATTTTACCCTTAGTGTTAGTGAAGAGTTGAAAAGTAAACTCCTCCCACAGCAGTGATGCATAATCAATACCCATACCTTTGAACATACCATAAAACATTTTGATGATCGGTGGACGAACAGCATCATACCCAGTTGTCTTGGGTGTCAAGCATCGGCTAAGGATCCCAAAGATAGCTTTCCATGGTTGACCAATTTTGGCAGTAGTAAACTCAGACGGGGTTCGAATGTCAAGACATCCAATAGCAGTGAACATCTCCATCATCTGGTCCTTGGTTGGGTTGGGAGAGTATGCTGCTAGACCTTTGAGAATCGGTCGAAAGCCAAAGATCTTCCTGAAGTCTGACACAGTAAGCGTCTGCTGCTTGTTGTCCAAAGAAAAAGTGATCTTGTTCGACGTCCTCTCTTTGGTAGCCCAGAACTCGTAAAGGTAGTCATAGGGCACCGAAGCACTTCTCCTTAGCGCATACTTGAAGTGAGATTTATCAAGCATGGCTGTAGCTACCTTAAAGCCATTATGGGTAGAGTGAGATACCTCCTTCAGACGGTAGTTGTTTGGAACAAACTTAAGAGTTTTGGCTTCAGCAATGGCGGCAGCTCTGTCGTCTTGTAGTTGTTGTACGGTAGGGTTAGTCATCGTCTCTGCTTAAGATAAAACACAACGGTTGATACAGACAAATATAAATATCATTATAACTTTAAACCTAAGCATTGTACATATGACATAATCCCTTAAGCATTGAAATCATTCAAACATCTTCTTATTCGGAATAATCACACCATTCGGAATAATAGGCCTATGCGGAAAAACTTCCCTATTCTGAATAAAAAGACTATTCGAAACTTTTAACCTATGCTGAATAAATTCCCTATGCGGAACATTTGGGCTATGCGGAACATTCGGGCTATGCGGAATAAATTCCTCCATTCGGAACATTTGGGTCATGCGGAAAAAAAATCCTTACTCGGAATATCTATTCGGAACATTATCCTATTCGGAACATTTTCCTATTCGGAACATTTTCCTATTCGGAACATTTTCCTATTCGGAACTTTATCCCTATTCGGAACATTTATCCCTATTCGGAACTTTATCCCTATTCGGAACATTTGCCCTATTCGGAACTTTATCCCTATTCGGAACATTTGCCCTATTCGGAAGTTTTCCCTATTCGGAAGTTTTGCCCTATTCGGAATTTTTGCCCTATTCGGAATTTTTTGCCCTATGCGGAACTTTTGCCCTATGCGGAACTTTTTGCCTTATGCGGAATGTTTACCCTATGCGGAAAAGACTGTTCTATTCGGAAAGTTACAATCAGTGACGTTTTTTCTAATTGGGCATGCAATCGATTGATTCAAGCGTTCTAAAGGCCAAATTTATGCAATTAAACCTATTCCGAATCATCCCCAGGCAAAACCCCCAAATAATTAACCCTAATTTAAACAGTAAATTGATTCGTTTTGATCTTCCAATTAAGCAGTTAATTAACTTGATGTTAATGAAAAATTAAGCCGATTTAATACCTTTTGTGAAGATCGGATCTAGAAGATGTATTGATTTCAGATGTTTGATTTGAGTTCGTGTGTTTGTTTGTGGAAGGTTTATCAATGGCGGCAAGAGTAAACAGAAACAGTGATTGTGAATAGTGAGGGAATAAGAGAAACGGGGGGGAAGTTTTGACTAGGTCAAATTTTCCATAAGTTAGACATGTTGTCAACTTTGCCCCCTCAATTCTTCTTTTTGCTACATTCAATCATTTTGTTTTGGTTACCAAGTTTTGATACTAGCCATTTTGACCCTATCTTATGTTAACTAGTCGATCCTTAGTGATTAACTTAACTTAACACAAGCACAAGACTATCCACGACAAACTTATAAGCAACAACACTACAAATGCCAAAGCAATCCAACCATTAACCATTAAGCTTTGTGAGTTTCCTTGAAAACTTTTGAAGATCTTTTTGATGTAAAAGATGATGAAACATTTTCTCCCCCTTAAACGATGACCCGTTTTCTATTTAAAGAGCTGTAGTCATTGTTTAACGAGGCACATGATGATGAAAAACATTTCCCAATTTATTTCTTGAAAAAATTTGATTCGTGGTGTTAATAAGATTTCTCTTATTTTAACAAATTAATGCACTGAGACGTACACAAATTCGTGTCAGACCAAGTTATAAAGTAAACTTGATCCCTTTGCATGATTTGGCTTGTAAATCACGCCCGAGAAAATTAATTCCCGTTCTGAGCCAACGTTTTCCAAAGAAATACGTGACTTTAATATGAAAACCGGGTTGCAGTCTGAAATAACTACAAGCCATAATGGGCATGTTTTAAAAATGTACAACTTTTATACGGACTCTATTTATGGCACCGTGTCAATATTGATCGACATTTCTAAGGCCGTAAATATTACCGTACTAAAAGACATGCCCGATTTTAAAATGAAAAATATTTTTGGTTTTTCTGGATTTTATAATTTTTATGGTTTTTATAGGATTTATATTTTTTATGGTTTTTCTTGGTTTTATATTTTTTATGTATTTTTCTTTTGTGGTTTATATATTTACGATAATATACATGATCACAACCAAAGGATACTCTGAATAGTTTACCACGACTATTCAGCTGATTCTTCTGCCAACTCTTTGAGAGTCGCTGGAGTGAATGATTTCATGCCAAGCTTGTCGATCAAAAACTCGATTCGTCCTCGATCTAAGGCTTTGGTGAACATATCCGCCAGCTGGTACTCAGTAGTGACAAAATACAGCTCGATCACTCCGTTCTCCACCTGCTCTTTGATGAAATGGTAGCGAATGTCTATGTGCTTGGCCCGGGAGTGTTGAACATAGTTGCAGCAAAGGGCAATGGCGCTCTTGTTGTCACAATACATCGGAATTTTGTTAAATCCAAGACCGTAGTCAGTTAATTGTGATCTCATCCAAAGGACTTGAGCACAACAACCGGACATGGCGATGTATTCAGCCTCCGTGCTAGAAATTGCAGCGCTTTTCTGCCTTTTTGAAGACCAACTGATCAATCTATCTCCTAAGAGTTGCACAGATCCAGAAGTGCTACGCCTCGTATCTTGACATCCAGCATGATCGGCATCTGCGTATGATATTAAAGCAATCGAGGAATCTTTCGGATACCATAGACCACGATGAAGTGTTCCTTTTAGATACCGAAAGATCCTTTTCACAACATGTAAGTGCTTTTCGGTAGGCCGAGCCTGATACCGGGCACACATGCATACAGCAAATTGCAAATCAGGCCTGCTAGCAGTCAGATAGAGAAGGGTGCCAATCATTCCACGGTAAAGTTTCGGATCGACAATAATCCCATCCCTATCTTCATCTAACTTGGTTTTCTCAACCATTGGAGTGTCTACGGGGTCACAATTCTCAAAGTTATATTTCTTAAGTGATTCTAGAGCATATTTGGATTGATTTATAAAGATGCCTCTGGGATTCTGAGAAATCTGTAATCCTAAGAAAAATGATATTTTTCCCATCATCGACATCTGAAAGCGTGTGGACATTATCTTCTCAAATTGTTTAGACAATTCTATGTTAGTGGCAGCAAAAATTATATCATCAACATAAATTTGTACCAGAAGCATGTCGTTGCCGTCCTTGAGAGTGAATAGAGTGGGGTCCACTTTGCCTTTGGAGAAGCCTTCCGAAATGAGATATGTTGACAGGAGATCATACCACGCGCGTGGAGCTTGTTTCAACCCATAGAGAGCCTTCTTAAGCTTGTACACATGGTTAGGAGACTCTGTACTCACGAACCCATCCGGTTGACTAACATAAACCTCTTCCCTTAGTTCACCGTTCAAGAATGCCGTCTTCACATCCATTTGATAGACGATCATGTTCATATGAGCAGCAAACGCAAGGAATAGTCTAATCGCCTCCAATCTAGCCACAGGAGCAAAAGATTCCTCAAAGTCTATACCCAAGGCCTGTTTATATCCTCTAGCGACCAATCTTGCCTTATTCTTCAATACCGAACCCATCTCATCAAGTTTAACCTTATAAACCCATAACAAAGTAAGGATGTTAACTTTGTCAGGGCGAGGAACCAATTCCCATACTTCTAGTCTTTTGAATTCATTGAGTTCCTCCTGCATAGCTTCGATCCAAGATGATTGGGTCATAGCCTGCTGCCAATTTTTGGGTTCAACTTCAGAGAGAAATGCATCAAAGTAGCAATAAAGTGCACTCTCTTGTAATTGATGACGAGTAGAGACTGGTCGATCTAGATCTCCAATAACATTCCTAATTGGGTGATCTTTTGTCCATTTAGTACTATGTTTTTCAATCCTTGGTGGTCTGGAGTGAACAATAGATGGAGCTTCTTCTGAGGTAGATGCGGCTGAAGGGTTTTCAGGTATCGCTACACCAAAGAAAGGAAGCTCTTGCAAGTGAGCATATTCCAGGTCGTGATCAGTAGAATCCTCTTCCACATCATTAGGCACAAGTAGGGGTGATGATTCAGGTGAAGTTTGAGAATCACTTGGTGAAGGTGCATCCGGTTCATTGTGAATTGTAGATGCATTAGATAAAGGTTCATTAACTTGAGCAACCACTTCAGGTATTGGAGCAATTACTGCAGGTGCTAGAACTTCATCAGTCGGGGGATCGAAGAATTCATCAAACAACGGTTGAAACAGTTTATCCCACTCGGGCCTAGATGGTGGTAAAAATGATGTGGAAGTTGGATTGTTGGGAACTAATCCGGAACTTATAGCACCGGGTCCCATCTCATGAAGCGCGGGTTCAGAGCTGTGTTGCTCAGAAGCCATCGCTGTCAGCTCGTCGAAATCAGCGTCCATAGTTTCTACAATCTTGCCAAGACGACGATTATAGATTCGGTATGCTCTTTTGGACGGTGAGTAACCAATGAAAATACCTATGTCGGCTTTTGGTTGAAGCTTACCCAAGTTCTCACTATTGATGTTTGGATAACACAGAGCACCAAACACATGGAAAAATGAAACATCGGGTTTGCGGTCATGTAGAAGCTCATAAGGTGTTTTTCCATGGCGTTTCCGAATGATTGAACGGTTTTGGGTGAAACATGCAGTAGAAATAGCCTCTGCCCACAAGAACAATGGAGCGTTCGCATAAATAAGCATGGTCCTAGCAGCTTCCATAAGTGTGCGATTTCGTCTTTCAACGACACCGTTTTGTTGTGGAGTGCGTGCAGCGGATGTTTCATGTGATATACCAACTCCTTCATAATAATCACGAAGAGTCTGGTTGACGAACTCTGTACCATTGTCTGTACGAATACGGCGGACAGTGGTATTCAAACGTACCTGAATGAACTTCAGAAAAGTGATGATAGCTTTCGGAGCTTCATCCTTTGTACGTAGAAATCTAACCCATGTAAACCTTGAGAAATCATCCACAATGACGAGAATGAATTTCTTACCGCTCACACTTTCAGTTCTCATCGGTCCACAAAGATCCATATGCAAAAGATGAAGTTTTTCTTGATTAGTGTCTTCAGCTTTGGGTTTGTAAGATTTCTTGGTGCTTTTCCCTCTTGAGCACGCGGAACATAAATGATCCTTGTGAAATTTAAGCTTGGGAAGACCACGAACTAACTCGTTTTTAGCCAGATGATTAATAGCATCAAAATTAAGATGAGATAATCTGCGATGCCATAACCATGACTTGGTCTTAGAAGCTTTAGAGAGAAGACATACTGGAGAAGCGGCCATCATGTCTTGTAAGGACAAAGTGTAAAGATTTGCACCACGAGATCCCTTCAACAAATCTTTTCCTTCCAAGTTGCGGATGAAACAAGTGTGTTGTCGAAAAGCAACCTCAAGGTTGGAATCACAAAACTGTCCTACTGAGAATAAGTTATGACCAAGACCTTCAACATAGTATACCCTAGAAATCGTCACGTTTCCAATCTGATATTCACCATACCCCATAATCTTTGCTATATGATCATTCCCAAATTTAACCGTACCAAGAAACTTGCTGACGAAATTTCGGAGCATCGAGCGATTTCCGGTCATATGTTTTGAACAACCGGAGTCCAAATACCACAGGATGATTTGGACCACCTGAAAATATCACCACACAAAGACAATGTAGAGGTATCGGAATCTGAGGGTTCCTTGTTATTAGCAGGTACAGATTTATTAATCTTAGATTTGCTAACTCTAGGTTTCTTAGATTTCCTAGCCTTCTTCTTCTTAATTGGTGGTGTAGATTCTAATTGGCTCAAATCCTGAGGTATTTCTACACTGATAGGCACTATAGTGGGGGCAGACCTAATTAAAGGGCGCTGTTTCCTTACTTGAGTGCGAGTGTTCCTAACTAAAGGACGCTCAGACCTATCCTCAATGGATGCATTCCTAGTTAAAGGGCACATTTTACCATCGAGAGTAAAGGTCCTACCAGTGGGACGCCATTGCCAGCCAACTTGGGCACGAGTTCTACCCGTTGGCTTCCATTCAAGACCATTCTTAATAGCATTCATTTCATTAACGTGATCAATCAGACACAGATCATGACGCTGTGAAAACATACATTCATTACAATTCCAGCAATTTAAATCAGAATTCACGAATGGTTTAGGCTGCTGCACAGGCGCAGAGCTTTTAGTCTTAACATGATTCGTTTTATTTAAAACTGAACTAGCATTCCTATTGTGGACTTCTACTTTCTTCTTTGTGGCACTACTAGTGGCGGGCTTGATCTTAGCTTTCTTGAGTGGCGATCCTTTAGCCTTAGTAGTCTCTTTTAATCCTGTAGAAGGCAAATTGGGAACATTAGCAGCAGATTTTAAAGGTGTCTTACTTGATTGTGCCAATGACGGTTTCGCTCCTGGAGTCTTATTAAATGGAGTAACAGCAATGGGCCTATTGTTAAGTAGTGCTGAACCTGGTGTACCTATGTATTGTAAATAAGCCAAGCAATATTGAACTCGCTTAACATATTCATGAGCCGAATAATAGTCGCTACTTGAGGGATCTAAGGCATAAAGATCGTCTAAAATATCCCTAAGAAGATCGACATGCTTAATGGCATTCCTCATATAATCATCGTATACAGCCGGGTTTCTCTTATGAAGCGGATTCTTATAAAGCACTACTTTCTTGGTTGTTGGAGCACTAGTGGACGGTGCAGAGTCGGTAGCTAAGTTATCAACAACTTCTTGTCGGGTGAGAAGAAGTGTCTCCTTTAACTCAGCCAAAACCATATTTTTGTCTATGAGCAGGATGTTCAAGTCAGAGATTTCTTCGCACTTTTGGTTCAGTTGTTCAATATAATATTGTTGCTGTGTCGCATTAAAAGCGAATCGATCTTCTAGTGAACCATAAAGAGCGGATAGTCCCTGCCTTGTCCGATCCATCTCCCCTAGAACAGTTGATAGTCTAATTTCTAAGACTTGGTTTTTAGACTCTGCGGCCTCTAGTTCCATTCTTAATGTTTCCTTTGATGATATCTCTCTCTTTAATCTCATGATTTCTTCCTCTAATGTCTTAACAATTGCAATCATCTTGTCACTTGTCTCAACACCGTTTTCACAAACATTTGATATCAAAAGATTTTCATTTTGAGCTTGTTGTTTTAATTCTAAAGATATACAATGTTGTTCTAGTTGATTAAAGCGTTGAGAAAGTAAATTATAAGAATCTTGTAGCTTTAAAAACTCAGCGTTAGATTCGTGACAAGAATGATTATCTACCTCATTTACAGTTTCAGCAACATTTATAGAAATATCACAAACATCATCACAAATATCCTCACAAATATTCACAGCATCACAATTAATCATAGTGGATGTAAGCTCATTCGAATAATTAACATTTACAGTGGTAAGCACATCACACGAGATTACTTCAGACAAGAATCGGTCATATTCGGTTAAAATCTTTTCCTTTTCAATTAGTTGCAGTTCGTAAGCGGTGTCCATTTCATAAAACACTTTTTGAACTTCCCCAATTTCAAACTGAAGATTTTCCTTAAGAGATGCAAAACTTTCTTTTAGACTTTCGACAAACGGATTGATCTTAGTCTTAAACACCTCGTTCATGTGTTCGAAAGCCCATTCTCCGGCGTTTAAGCCATTTGAAGTCGTACATTCCAAAATGACCTTGTCAAAGGTAGTAAAGTATCGGTTAATCTCTTTCAAGTTTAACCATACAGTGCTAACCGGTGGAAGATTCTTTGGAATTTCCTTAGGATCCTCCATGTTGACAAGTGTAGGAAATGTACTAGGGCGTTCTTCCTCTAACATGTAGGTCGGTGCTGTGATGAGATCTTTATCCATATGGAATCGAACTCTAAAATCAGTTTTAGCAAGCTCCTTATTCATTTTAAAATAATCACACTCGGGATATTTTGCAGAATTGTATGACCGATCCTCATCAACTAGATCCTTACTTGTTCGATCATTGGGAAAAACAATCGGGTCTAAAGCCAATCCTAATTGAGTTGCATTATAAAGTCTAGGACTATGTCTTAAAGCTTGTTTTGCATACCGTGGATTAGGGGGAAGGCCTTTTAGACGTGATAAGTTAAACTCTTTAAATGAAGCATCAAATAAGTGAACTAGTTGTGAAGCAGCATATTGTCTTAACAGCAAGTAGTCTAGACTTCTAATCTTATTAGTAGCATTAATCTCCATTTCAGTCTTCTTAGATTCGAGTAATTCAAAATCAGTTTGAAGTTTTTGAAAATTAGTGACCACTAACTCCTTTTCTTTAAGTTCACTAGACAGATTTGCTCTTAAGTTTTCGATTTCTTGCAAGTGACTCATTTGTTTGTTTCTAAAATGATCATATTCGAGATTTGTGAGAACACTAGACGAAGGCACTAATTCCAAAGTTTGTACTTTCTCATTGCTTAAGGCAAGCTCATCAGACAAATTCTTATTCTTAGCTAAGGTTTCTAAGAGTGCAGCATTCATTTGGCTAAGTAGTGTAGCAGGAACCATGACCAAATCTTGTTGAGCAGGAGTAGGCATATGCGAACTGGTTCCCGGTTGTGATTCACTCAAAGTCTGGGGATTCACATTGATATTGCTATCATTGTTTGTCTCCTCGTTTGAAAGACTCACCACCGAAGATTCATTCGAATTAGCACTCTCTTGCCCAACTTGATGTGGTTGAATACTAGCATCAGTGGCATTATCAGTGTTATTAATAAGTACCTCAGATTTCTTATCTGGCCCTAAGCTGGAGAATGTTGCCATGAAAGCAGCCTTTGCAGTTTGAAAGTCGTCACAGTCGGAATCATACGCATCAAGATCATCAGCTTGGTAAGCGGCATTCTGCGTAGTGACGACGTCTTGTTCAGCAATCCCTGGGTCAGCAAGAAATGCAAGCTCCTCTTCATCCAGTTCCCTTCCTTGCGCCTGAGCATTTACCAGATAGATCTTTTCTGCAAACCACTGTCCATCCCTTTTCCTCTTGGGTTTCTTACAATCCCTGGACATATGACCCTCTTCTTTGCAGTTGTAGCAGGTAATCATTCTCAATTTGCCTGTATTAGCCCGTGGAGGATTGTTAACCATTGGAGCAGGAGCAGGAGTGATTGTGCGAGCATTGGTTGAAGTGGAAGATCTCCCCTGATATGGTTGAATTGGCTGAACCATGACCCTGCCATTCTCAATTGTAGCTTGTTGGCGAGAATTGGATGAATTCCTCAACTGATTGTTGGTAGGAGCTGATCCTCTGAATCCTCGTTTGCTTAAAGTTCTTGTGAGATATGCAGACATAGTAGTGAGCACTTCAACTGGGTCAGCTCCTTGTTGGAAAACAGGAACAGGGACTTCTTCATCATCACAATACAATGCTTGATCTGGATGAGCTGCATAATCAGTAGAAGGAATACTCATTTGATCAGGGTAGCTTGTTTGAAATGCTGCATTCTCTTGATAAGACGAATATGAAGGCTGAGCATAAGGTGCAACATTTGCTGGATGAAGTTGTGAACCATACTGTGATGTGGGTGCACTGAACCGATATTGTTGCTGATGTGAGGTGGGGGGTTGTGGTAAGATCGAGTATTGGGGAAAAGTTGGTGTCATGTAAGGTGATGCATGATAGGCTTGATGTCCCAAGATATAGGGTGTGTTGTTGTGTGACAAACTTGGTTGATTCGCCATCAAAGCTAAGGAATCTGGATACATACCTCGAGGAGAACGGTGCATAATCACATGCTTCTCATGCTGCTGAAGGAAGGCATATATTTGATCCAAATTGCACTTGTGCAGATCCCTGGTTAACTTGACATCGGTAATATACTCACCCCATTCAGCTTGAGGTAGAGTATTCAAGAATTTGGTGTTAACCTGGAATGGAGCAATCTCAAGATTGTATACATTCAGATCATTCATGAGTGTGGTGAATCTAAAGTAATAATCGTGAAGTGTTTCCCCTGGGTTGTAGGTGAATCTATCAAACAGGTCATACAACTGACATTCCCTTTCCTGTTTTGTGAGAGATGTACCTTGTAGCAACACCTTAAGACGTTCCCATAAGTCTTTTGCTACCGTATACTTGCTTACCATCCTATAAATATCATGGGGAAGAGCTTGAAGAATTGTTTGAAGAGCTTTTTCATCTGCATCTGCAACAAGTTGTTGAGCTGGAGTGAGTTCTTCAAATTCTCGTGGTCTTGTCACGTTGTCAACCGTAATGGTGCCATAGTCGAGTGGACCATTCAAAATCGATTTGACCATAAGCCTTCCGTATGTTGGTTTCCCCTTTAGATATTGCATCATTCGACCTTGCCATGCCTCAAACACCTCTTTAATAAGCATCGGTGGACGACTATCAGTCCCCGTTATGATCGAGATATCCGTAAGAGATGTCATCTGAGGCATTAATGAACTTGGATTCATTGTGATCACTTAACAGACTCAAAGATTATCGTTTGATCGAGCAGTGAAGAAAGGTTGAGAATTTGTGTTGTGTTGGTTGAACTCAAGATTAAATCCACTAAAGATCGTCGAAAAAACTCAAATACCCCTTGAACTTGCTTATACGGAATAACCCAAACTCAGAATAAACCCTTATTCGGAATAATGCCTATTCGGAATAATCCTATGCTGAAAAATACCCTATTCGGAATAAACCCTATGCAGAATAACCCTTATGCGGAAAAAAACCCCTATTCGGAATGTTTTCTTCAATTCGGAATATTTTGGCAATTTGGCTTATTCGGAAAAACTGGTCTATTCAGAATATTTCCTAATTTTGGCTATTCGGAAAAATGGTGTCTATTCGGAAAAGTTGGCTATTCGGAAAATTGGTGTCTATGCGGAAAGATTGGCTATTCGGAAAAATCTTCTATTCGGAAAGATCTTCTATTCGGAAAAGAACTTCTCTATTCGGAAAAACCTTCTCTATTCGGAAAATTTTCTTCTATTCGGAAAAAATTCTCTATTCGGAAAATTTCTTCTATTCGGAAAAAATTCTCTATTTGGAAAATTTCTTCTATTCGGAAAAAAAATTCTCTATTCGGAACAATTTCTTCTATTCGGAAACTCCTCCTATTCGGAATCCTATTCGGAATAAACTGTCTATGCTGAAAATCCTCCTATTCGGAATCCTATTCGGAAAAACTGGAAGAAATTGTTTCCGAGACTTAAAAAGAAGCTTTTTACCCCGATTTTTGATCCAAAACCACAAAAAGTTTTATGATTTTTACCAAAATAAGCTAAACCCAATCCTTATCAATCAATCCCAATAACAAAAACACCAAAAATAACAAGATTCAAGATTGATTTTTCCTAAAGATCACTAATAGATTCAAAAACTAAAAAAATAACACAATCCTTACCTTAAATCACCCCATAGCTCTTGATACCAAATGTAGAAATTGATAACCTATGAATCTATGAAGTGGGTTGATGTTTTTCTAGTGAGAGAAACTAGAGAGAGAAAGTGAGAGAAATATATGGAAGATTTTATTACTTATGAAAATGTGAATGAAACAAACAACCAACCCCTTTCCTTAGTGGAAAGGGGTATTTATAGTCCAAGCCAAACATTGGGCTTGGGCCGGTCCATGACAAGCCCATGGACCGGTTCTTACTTAAGTTAATAAGCAAATTACAACTAATTACTAACTACGAGCTATTACAACATAAATCATATTGTGGAGCGACCGATACTTCTAATATACGTTAAAACGTATTTCTAACAAGAACAACTGAAATCGAACTTATATGATGTCAATAGAGGTGATACATTTTACTACATTGCTTGTTCGCCTCTCTTTTATGTGAGTTAGTTAGTTAAGTTAGTTGTGATTTTGTTTTTTTTGTTTGATTAATGTGATATTTGGTTGTTGTTAGGTGAAGGTTGGTGGATTGAAGAATGTGATTAAAGCGTACAAGGAGATTGGGACGATTGACAAGATCGTTCCTACGTCTTCGTTTTTTGCGTTGTGGTCGACATATGGATATGTTGCTGATGAGACCCAAGTAATTATTCCTTCTGGAAATGTGTTTTGAAATCATAGATTGTAGCTTAGTTGTTAAGTAGAAATGTGATGGTGTTAAGTTAATCTAGACTGTTAATTACTTGTATGATAATGAGGAAAGTGACCAGATGCTAGTTCATTTGAGCGGATTAGACTGCTAGGGAGGGTAATGCAGGTTTTGTATACTAGTTAATCTTATGATTATACTAATTTACACTAGGTCGTACAATACTCTTATAATCATGATTCAGTTACATAACATTTAATGTATCTAGAATATGCGTATGAAATATGGTTATTGTCACACCCCCAGTTTATCAGAGTAATACAACGCAATGGGGTGCGACGGTCATGACTATCACAAGACATAGATACAAAGAACGACTATTTAAAAGCCGTTTAATTTAATTTAAAAGCATAAAACTTGTTTCGGAAGCGAATTTACATAAGATCATAATAAAACATTGTTTCAAAAGACTTTAACATTGATCCAAATATCCATACACTAGTCACGACCATTTTTATTAAAAACCCCCCATGCATAACCACGTCACTCCTCCGTCTTGATACCTGAGAAAAACATTGCTAAAGCGTCAACACAAAGGTTGGTGAGTTCATAGGTTTAAGTTTAAATAGTGTGATGAACCATAAGATTTTCCAAGGCAACCGGCATATAGTCTTATAACAAATACAAGATTATAATCAAAAGTATACGTTTTAATCACCTACGCCTAAGCTCGTGACACCGAAGCGTTAACCTCAACCAACAAGAAATAATAAGAGCCCGAGCAAATGCCTATCCCGAAGCATTTGTAAATCCTCAAATGTAAGTGTATCTAACTTTGGCCACACAACCAAATTAGATAGGGAGGTTAGTCCCGATAGATCTATCCATAACATTCGCACTTACACAAAGTAATTAACGGTTCACGATAGTGGGCTAAAGCATCTAGGGATATCGCTACTTAGACATCATGTAGGCAAACATATCAGTTTAAGGCACTTACGTTCATCCGTTAAAAACAAGCAATGTTCTCACCCCAAAATAGTTAAAACAATTAAAAGTGGGGCTATGAAACTCACCTCGATGAAGTAGTGAATATGATCAATAAGGATAGCACGGAAAATCAAAGCACCCAAAATGATGCGCAAACGATCTACTCGTAACCTAAGTGAAATATACGTACTTAGGCTAAACATAATAAATATTAATATACAATGCACTTGGTTGATAATTTATACTTGCTGTTGATTTAAAAAAATGTTTTCATACATTTTTCATGTTTAACCATTTTAGTCACGGGGTCGACTTTGGGCTTTAATAACTCGTTATTTATTAGTCTGAAAAATTATCGGGTTCTCATTATAAAAACTAGACCGCGAGCTCTCCGATATTTGATAAATATCATATTTTAACCTAATCTCCAAGCATGGTAAATAATTATGCAAAGTGGTGTATTCGCACACATATTTAACATGTAAAGTTCCATTATTACTAAGTGTCAAACAAGTACTTTTAGAAATTAATCGTAGCTTCGTTACTCAACGTTATGACAAATGGAAACTTGTTTTGAAAACTAGGTCGCGTCAAGTTTATCAAGGTACTTTTATATTTTCGAGGCATGGCCATTTGTCCGGTTAAAACTAGTCGTGAAGTAGGGTGATCGGGTCGTTTTGCAAGTGTAAGTTATATACATTTTGGTATGCACTTAATGAATGTGGTTACTACTTGTATCCTTCATAAAAAACAAAATACACGCACACAACATTTGTTAGTTTGAAAAAAAAGTGTTGGGTTTGTGGTCCTTGTTTGTACAGCTTACACAAACAAAAGGGGAAAAAATATACTAACCTTTCTATCATGATGCATGCATACATATACAAACACTTATTAACAAGCAAAAAGAAAAGAGATGAAAAGTCCTGGTGGTAAATGCTGTTCACACAGGCTACCAACAACAGGGGTGTAGCCTCACTTTGTTTTCATAGTTCCTGACACACTTGTCTAGTACATGTTTTTACTGTGGGTTTTGCTTCTCCTGGTTTCTAGCTATACGTACAAACACACCACCCTTGTACATTTTTCCACAAAAAAAAGGACATAGAAAACATGCTACTCCCTTCCTGGTTCTAACACACACACAAAAACATATATTAGTAAAGAAGTAGGATGCATATTTTTGTTTCCCTTGTACCATGCACGCATCTATATTACCCATTAGTTACTTGTTTTCTTTGAGGACCTATATGCATACTAACGTTCATACACGCCTCATGCACGTCTTTGTATAACTCGTACTAATTACATCCAAGTTGCTCATTTCATTGTTTACAAAGACACCTTTACCTTATATATCACTCAAGACTTAATCCATTTTATTGCTTAAGCACATCCATGTATTTGAAGTTTTTCCCTACTGTTGTAAGTACTCATTTCCATTATTTTTAGTCATAACTTGTCTTAAAAACACACACATATGTACACATAATACTTTGGCATTCTTTTTAGCATACAACTTAATTTTTGTAAGTATTATTACTTGCTTTTTATTCCTCATGCATTCATACTAAAATAAGCTAGATTGAAAAACTCTTTATTTGTGCTCCTGATGTTTCGCAGCCCAAAATAAATAGGGGTCCTATATGCTTTAACTATTGTACATATCATGGAAAACACTCTACATCTTTTAGACAGTAGGTCCAAAGAAAATGATAGGATGCTTACTGTTTGCTTGCTATTTCATAGCAGGTTACTCAAAAGGGGATATGGTGGTCACCACTAGTACTTGTTTTATTTATACAATGATAGTTCATTTTGGTTCTTTGTCTTACCCTAATCATATCACACACACGTATATATTCATGCAAGGATTCGTACAATATTACACACTCACGTCTTATAGGCTGGTTGTTCACATAGAATAGCCTATCATACCTCATGCGTCCTAGTGAAAGCATGCGACGAAGGGCTGTAGGTTTGAACATATTGCAAACGCACAACGCATGAGTTTCGACACAAGTTGGAGCCAAATATAATCATGCAATATAACATAGTTTCTGCTCATTTGGCTGATGTACATACATGCTACATTTGCGTTCTCATAAGACCATGTTCGTACTCTACATAAAATCATACATGATAGTTTCCTTTTGAAGTCGAACTTGTTACAGTAGATAAGGCCATTAGTATAGTGCGTTTATTATTCAAATCATTTGCATTTTATCAAGCCCATCCGTGACCTTCTGGTATAATATTTCATGCCATGAAATTTTGTTTAGGGATTTAGGTCATCAAGTAAACACCCCATTAAACCCTAGCCGTGACCCCATATGTTACCATTTTATGTTCAAAACTTAGCTTAGTCGTAGTTTGTTTAGATCGTTAAATGTTTTAGCAAGTATATTATCAACCAATATGAAATGAACAAAGTATAAGGACTTACAATTGGTCCTAAGATAATTGATGATGATGAAATAAGAACTAGAGAGCTTTAAATCTAACAACTTGCTTGCTTAAATAAACCCGAATCTCATTGTTTTCCTTTCTTAGCTGAGATTTACCACCCAAGGAATTTAGTGTTTTTCTTGATGTTTGAGTTCTTGAGTGTGTGTGTTCAAGTGAGAAGTGAGTTAGTATTTATAGGCTTCAAGTGAGAATAGGGTTACAAAACTTGATTAGGGTTTTTAGTTGGTTCCTAACTAGGATTTTTGCCAAGTGGCTGGCATTGGGAAATGGCATGGTGTTGGGAAAGAGAGAAACTCTCTTTTGTTGTGTCCATGGCAGAAACAATGGAAGGACAATGTACCTCAGTTTGACTTCTCATTATAAGAGTTTGTTGTAAGGTAAATGTTTAGGGAAAAACCATGGAAGAGTGGTGTTGTATTCGGTGGACAAAGAAGGAGGAGGGAGCAAGACAAGACTTGTAATTAAAAGTAGGTGAAAGTACTAGAAAGAATTCATTGGTTGAATGGGGAGTTGGATAAAAAAAACGTGGGTTTATGTAAAGTGTAAATGGGGGACCGGTTTGAGTTTCATAAGTGTGTAAAGAGGTAAAGTGTAGTCACAAATTTTCATTTGAATTTTTTCTTTGTAAATGTCTGTAATTTAATTTGTGTAAGTGTAAAAGTAAGGTTTAAAGATTTAGGTTTAATATTGTGTTTGAGAGGGTTTTCAAGTAATAGTTTAGTGAATTTGGTAAATGTGAAAATTTTAAATGCGTCGTTAACAAGTAAAACAAACATTTATTTTGTGTTGCGAATATCTTATATGATATTACGTTGATAAAACTTAATGTCGCTTGGAATAAAATTTTCTAACAAGCAACGTAACGAATAATAGTCATTCACGTAAACATTCATGATTGTCATTTATAAAAAAAAAACAAAAATTTGTACACAATTACACGTAATCAATCGGGAAGCATCAATAGACATACAAGTCTAACCCGAACCATCGCGTTTCATTTAAATTAAATAGATTCAAAATTCACATTTGTGACATTCGTAATCCCTTAAATTGAGTTTTGTCCTCAAAACTAGCACGTCGATATCGTTATCAAATCATGAGGTCAATTAAATTCTTATCTTCCTTTCATGGTGTTCAATGCGTTCGTTTTTCTTTAGTTTGTTGCTAAGATTATAATTACTACAATCTTGTTTAAGATTAAAATGAACGAAAATTTCTTCCGACTCGTACATGGTTCTATAGCGTTCCCTACGTATTTTCTTGTATGTCAAATGTTTCTCGACGACGTTGGTTTTGTTTAGTGAGTTTCTCTCATTATTAACTTTCGTGTCGTCCCGCGTATTACTTCCACTTTAAAGTGTCGCATAATGTCATTTTTCGCCTAGATGACTATATATCACACCTTTGAAAATCGTTCCACATAGTTTGATTAATCCCGTTCACATTAACCATCCACTTGGTAGTGATAAGTAGCGTATGCGTCAAGGTTTCTTGAATCGGTTTCCCAAAAATCTAGAACAATTGATCGTCCTAACACATGGTAGTTAAGCCGTTTCTACCTTTTATGTGACATTCAATTATTAGATAATTTCGTTAATTAATCAATCTAGTTTGCGTTCTTCCTCGTTTATCTCCTTGTTCATGGAGAGGAAAACGGGTGCACAATTTATAACATATTCAAATCATTGTTCGTTTGGGGTTCCTTCTATGAAGGGAAACACATAATTTTTCTTATTTGGGCATCTCATCGTTTTTACAACCAAATTGTTTTATTAGGCTTCAATTAAGTGTTGCGATATCCGTTAAATTGAGTTTTACTCAAGCAGTGTCTTGCGCTCCTCAATATTAAAATTTGTTTGATTTTTCCAACTCTAATCTATTTGAGTTTAATTGTCGTCAAAAACAAGTGGCGCTCTTAGTATTTGCGTGTCATATACGCTCTTGTATGAAATAGTGGCGAAGAAAATAATTATACTAGGACGGTATAAAAATGTTCTACGTTCGTAGCGTATGATAAATCCTCCTTTGATAAATAGGGCAACTTGAAAATATTCTACTAATATACTTCATTTTTAAGATGACTACTATGAGCATACTCGCGTTCGACCACGATCATACGTAGTTGATCAGGCTACGTACGTCTCGGGACAAACGGTTGCATCCTCCTTTTCATCACAGTTTGACTCTTTGAGGTTGTAATCATATATTGGTAGTCCACAGTGCATTTTTTTTCGTTACCATTATCCACTTTTTATAACCAACAAGTTAGTTCATAGTGCATTTCATTTGTTACCAATGCTCACTTTTTACAATCGACGAAATAATTCCCATAATTATTCGTACTAGTTCTCGTCGAGTTTATCAATAGTCTTTGTTCTCCATATTGAGTTGGTCGTCAAACCAGGTTCCAAAACTTTACATGGTAGTTCTTACCAAAAATATTTCGCTATTAGTTGCGGCGTTTGATTAATAATACCTTTACTAATCTTTCCGCCTACATTATCACGATTGTTATTATTCCTACTAATAAGTGTTTCCGGTGGCGATTCCTTATACAAGAAAATTATGATATCTTCTAAAGAATATTTTACAAAAAATCTTTTAGTGAAAAATTACTTTATTTATTTCTCTTCGATAGGTAAATAAAATATTGTAGAAGAAAGTTCCTTCTTAAGTAAAATTTTTGGTGGATAAATTTTGTTCCGACACATGAAAATTAATTAATTTTTTTTTAAATAAAACAAAAGAGGCTTTAAAGATTAAACAAGACAATTTAATTGAAGAGATGGAGTACGATTACATAATTAAGTTTGTTGGTGGTAACATCTACGGACGTCGAGTCACTTGATTTGCATAAAAGTAAAATAGTTCCTAATACATGAATTTTCACGCTCTATCCATGACGAGGGTAGAAACCCTTAGGTTGATACTTGAATATTGTCGGCACATCTTACTTGAAAGACAAATGGTGTAAAACGTTGGTAGGGTATTGGACGCTCTTTGCCACCGAGCTTCCTTCTTGGGCAATTTCCTTCATAATCTTCTCATGGGACTTTACCACTCGGCAATCACCCTCCAAGTGCCCAAAGTCATCACAAAGCATGCAATGGTTCGCGCAACTACCTTTGTGGTGGTAGTCACACTTGTGGCAATATGGAAGGTTACCGAGATACTTTTTGTTCAAGATCGGAGTTAGTTTAGGCACATCCTCCAGGAAATTTGTCCTTGCACAACAAGTAAGAGGTGGTAAAGTTTTTCCTTGGTGAAAACGTGGCGTTTTCCACGAGTGATTCTTTGGTTTAGTCATAGGGTGAGAGTCAAACCTTTCGGCACCTTGCTTCATGGTGTTAAACCTTGTGTGGTTCTTCAACATATCGCATCTCCTCTTATAAGGCCCTTTTCTTCCACTAACGGTATGATTTACCTTAGTTTTTGAAAGGGTCTTTCGAGGTCCAAAAGTGTTAACCGGAGTAGCACTTGTTTCCTTAGCTTTTTCGTAAACACTAGGATCCATGGTTCGGTCAACCGTGCGGATACTAGCTTCAAACGCATCAACGACCCTAATGGCATTTTGGTATTGGCGAGTGATGACCTCTTTGAGGTCGTTGCATCCTTGTTCCGTCATTTCAACTTTTCTGTGTACATTATCGCACAAACGATGTATATTTTTGTTAGTTCTTTCATTGTTATTGATTCTTACGATTGTTCAATTTTGACCAAACTTTTCTCGCAATTATCGTAATACAATTATCAAGGGATCATATCATAAAAATTCGTACATTTCATTCTTGAACTACGTTCCATACATAGTTTTGAAGTTTGGAGTACAAAATTTCATTCAACTAATGAATGGCTTCTTTTAGTCTTGACAACACGTCATATATTTATTACAAAACATCATACTTTTATTAGAAAGGAGAGAAAATCCTAAAGACCTAGGTGTCGTAGGATCTCTTGGATTTGGGCATGATCCGCGGCTTGCCTAGCCTCGGCATCATCATTCCTCATTTGTAAGATTGCGATCTCGGACTCAGCAGCCTCGAGAGACTCTCTCAACTCGGCTATCACTAAGTCCTTGTCCTCATCTTGCGCGGTAAGGAAATCCACATCGCCCTCTACATCCTCCAGACGACCTATCAGGTGTTCTGCATCGAATCCGAGTGCTTCTGAAGTAGGCTCGTCTTCTGGGGAATGAGCAACATTAGGTGGTGGTGATGAAGAACGGTTTCTTTTTTCTAGAAGTTTCAGGCATTGTTGAAGGTATAGGAGTAGGGATTGACATTGTAGTAGTAGTAGTAATATTTGGAATGATGGAAAGAAATCCCGTAGTGACATTTGGCATCATGACTGACGAATCTTGCTCATCATCCGAATTTATTGTGATTACGCCCCGGATGGGGGTAATTTACTTGTTGGATTCGGATTGCAAAATGACAAACCGATTGAGAGGCATTTTTTTTTCCTTTTCGCATGTCACCAAATGTAAAACGACGGTTATTTGATAGGTAAAAACGAGGTATTTTTCTAAAGTTCTAAAAATAGAAATTAGTTGTATGATGTCTTGTAAATTTTCTTTTATTTAGAGTAAGTTCTCGTACATCAATCCATAAGTCTACTTAAATGTCCAAGTAGTCCTTACACGGAAAACAATAAGTAAATCGTGGAATGTTAAAGTCCTCTAACATGCTCTTCCACATACTTATTATTTGTACTTTCTTTTAGTAGTGATTATGCATGGATGGATAAATACAATTATCCTTAATCAATTCTTTCATCAATTTAGGTCTATTACGACGTTCATTTTTGTGCAGTTTCCTCTTGTTAAACGTTTATTACTTGCAACTCGGATGAGTAAGTGTTTTTTTGAGTTTTAGTCGGCTTACGGCTATTACATAGCCCGTACTAGTTCTTGTTCATTCGTAAGTCTTTCCTTAACTTAGTATTGCTAGTTCGTACACTTTCGACAATTTTTACACCTTGAAAAATTGTTAATTTGATTTAAACGAGTCGAGTACTAAAATTTTATCACAAAAATTTCATCGCAAGAATTGTTCCATATGTTTTTAATCCGTAATCGTTCAAAATGTTCAATTCGAGCAATTATTAAATTTTATTACAGGGATTTCTCTGATTTTGGAATATGTTCCGTTATACCTTATATGTTTCGTTTATCTTGCTCTCGTCTAGCGTTTTGCTTGCAATCTTAGGTAAACTTTACATCCATTGTTGTATGTTTATACCTTGTATTTAAGATCTCAATATATGCCCACATTTTGCATCTGGGTTCTCAAATATCGCGCAACGCGATAATCCCTTTGATGTAGAAATTGGCATAATTATTTGACCAAGGGTAAACCCTTTAATTTATGTCCATATCGTAACTTCGAGATTTATAATAAAGTCATGATAACTTAGTCGCAACCAATGGACTAATAAAACTTTGATTCGTCTTTGTGTCACTTATTTCCAATAAATTTTTTTTTTCTTTGATAACCATTTGACTTACGCGTCAGCGTATTTATGGATAGTTCATATATCGCGATATTTATTCGTTCATTTGAATTGTAGTATTCTTTGGAGTATTACAGGAGTAATACTTGCAATAAGTGTTTTATCGTCATATGTCAACTTAAATAGTGACGTCGTCGTCGTTCCTCGGTCGTGCTCAAAATAATAATTTGATATGATAACTTACGCATTCAATTTCAACTTCGAAACCGTTAATTATTGTAGGTCACTTTTCCTCAACCGAGTCTATTATAAATGTTTAGTGGAGTAACAATTTACCGAAGCCAATAAATAGTTGCTCCTCTCGACATTTATAATAGCATCGCTTGATTCAAGTATTACTACAAATTAACATACTACCAAACACATGGTAAGTAAATATACTCGTATAGTTTTCGTTCTAGGAATCATGGCGATATTTTTAATTCGGCATACAGTGATATGAAACACAAAACGTTTTGATAGTCGATAATAGTGCCGCAAACTATGTAAAATATAAGTATGCGTACGTTTAATCTCAAAGGAAAATATATATATATATGCACAAACCATTAAAATAAATATGGCACAAACCCTTTAAACAAAGATGGCACAAACCATTCAAATGAATATGACACAAACCATTTGCGTATCGTAACAATCCATACAAGGATGTTTAAAAAAAATCGTTTTATTACATGTCCCTATGGTTATCACCAAACATGGGAAGGGAGTACCTAATGCTAATAACACTTAGCAATCAAATTCAAAACTTAGCATTGCAAAAGTCACATACTATCTCAAGTCACAACTTACTTGTATCGAAGGCGTGGAGTGAAGTGGTTCTTGGAGATTTTTGAGAGACAGTTATAGTCTAGAATTATTTTTCCTAAAATTAAATTTTTGACTCACGTTTATAAAAATCATTTTGTAAAATAACCTAGTTCTCTATAACTACGGCTCTGATACCAATCTGTCACACCCCTAGTTTATCAGAGTAATACAACGCAATGGGGTGCGACGGTCATGACTATCACAAGACATAGATACAAAGAACGACTATTTAAAAGCCGTTTAATTTAATTTAAAAGCATAAAACTTGTTTCAGAAGCGAATTTACATAAGATCATAATAAAACATTGTTTCAAAAGACTTTAACATTGATCCAAATATCCATACACTAGTCACGACCATTTTTATTAAAAACCCCCCATGCATAACCACGTCACTCCTCCGTCTTGATACCTGAGAAAAACATTGCTAAAGCGTCAACACAAAGGTTGGTGAGTTCATAGGTTTAAGTTTAAATAGTGTGATGAACCATAAGATTTTCCAAGGCAACCGGCATATAATCTTATAACAAATACAAGATTATAATCAAAAGTATACGTTTTAATCACCTACGCCTAAGCTCGTGACACCGAAGCGTTAACCTCAACCAACAAGAAATAATAAGAGCCCGAGCAAATGCCTATCCCGAAGCATTTGTAAATCCTCAAATGTAAGTGTATCTAACTTTGGCCACACAACCAAATTAGATAGGGAGGTTAGTCCCGATAGATCTATCCATAACATTCGCGCTTACACAAAGTAATTAATGGTTCACGATAGTGGGCTAAAGCATCTAGGGATATCGCTACTTAGACATCATGTAGGCAAACGTATCAGTTTAAGGCACTTACGTTCATCCGTTAAAAACAAGCAATGTTCTCACTCCAAAATAATTAAAACAATTAAAAGTGGGGCTATGAAACTCACCTCGATGAAGTAGTGAATATGATCAATAAGGATAGCACGGAAAATCAAAGCACCCAAAATGATGCGCAAACGATCTACTCGTAACCTAAGTGAAATATACGTACTTAGGCTAAACATAATAAATATTAATATACAATGCACTTGGTTGATAATTTATACTTGCTGTTGATTTAAAAAAATGTTTTCATACATTTTTCATGTTTAACCATTTTAGTCACGGGGTCGACTTTGGGCTTTAATAACTCGTTATTTATTAGTCTGAAAAATTATCGGGTTCTCATTATAAAAACTAGACCGCGAGCTCTCCGATATTTGATAAATATCGTATTTTAACCTAATCTCCAAGCATGGTAAATAATTATGCAAAGTGGTGTATTCGCACACATATTTAACATGTAAAGTTCCATTATTACTAAGTGTCAAACAAGTACTTTTAGAAATTAATCGTAGCTTCGTTACTCAACGTTATGACAAATGGAAACTTGTTTTGAAAACTAGGTCGCGTCAAGTTTATCAAGGTACTTTTATATTTTCGGGGCATGGCCATTTGTCCGGTTAAAACTAGTCGTGAAGTAGGGTGATCGGGTCGTTTTGCAAGTGTAAGTTATATACATTTTGGTATGCACTTAATGAATGTGGTTACTACTTGTATCCTTCATAAAAAAAAATACACGCACACAGCATTTGTTAGTTTGAAAAAAAAGTGTTGGGTTTGTGGTCCTTGTTTGTACAGCTTACACAAACAAAAGGGGAAAAAATATACTAACCTTTCTATCATGATGCATGCATACATATACAAACACTTATTAACAAGCAAAAAGAAAAGAGAAGAAAAGTCTTGGTGGTAAATGCTGTTCACGCAGGCTACCAACAACAGGGGTGTAGCCTCACTTTGTTTTCATAGTTCCTGACACACTTGTCTAGTACATGTTTTTACTGTGGGTTTTGCTTCTCCTGGTTTCTAGCTATACGTACAAACACACCACCCTTGTACATTTTTCCACAAAAAAAAGGACATAGAAAACATGCTACTCCCTTCCTGGTTCTAACACACACACGAAAACATATATTAGTAAAGAAGTAGGATGCATATTTTTGTTTCCCTTGTACCATGCACGTATCTATATTACCCATTTGTTACTTGTTTTCTTTGAGGACCTATATGCATACTAACGTTCATACACGCCTCATGCACGTCTTTGTATAACTCGTACTAATTACATCCAAGTTGCTCATTTCATTGTTTACAAATACACCTTTACCTTATATATCACTCAAGACTTAATCCATTTTATTGCTTAAGCACATCCATGTATTTGAAGTTTTTCCCTACTGTTGTAAGTACTCATTTCCATTATTTTTAGTCATAGCTTGTCATAAAAACACACACATCTGTACACATAATACTTTGGCATTCTTTTTAGCATACAACTTAATTTTTGTAAGTATTATTACTTGCTTTTTATTCCTCATGCATTCATACTAAAATAAGCTAGATTGAAAAACTCTTTATTTGTGCTCCTAATGTTTCGCAGCCCAAAAGAAATAGGGGTCCTATATGCTTTAACTATTGTACATATCATGGAAAACACTCTACATCTTTTACACAGTAGGTCCAAAGAAAATGATGGGATGCTTACTGTTTGCTTGCTATTTCATAGCAGGTTACTCAAAAGGGGATATGGTGGTCACCACTAGTACTTGTTTTATTTATACAATGATAGTTCATTTTGGTTCTTTGTCTTACCCTAATCATATCACACACACGTATATATTCATGCAAGGATTCGTACAATATTACACACTCACGTCTTATAGGCTGGTTGTTCACATAGAATAGCCTATCATACCTCATGCGTCCTAGTGAAAGCATGCGACGAAGGGCTGTAGGTTTGAACATATTGCAAACGCACAACGCATGAGTTTCGACACAAGTTGGAGCCAAATATAATCATGCAATATAACATAGTTTCTGCTCATTTGGCTGATGTACATACATGCTACATTTGCGTTCTCATAAGACCATGTTCGTACTCTACATAAAATCATACATGATAGTTTCCTTTTGAAGTCGAACTTGTTACAGTAGATAAGGCCATTAGTATAGTGCGTTTATTATTCAAATCATTTGCATTTTATCAAGCCCATCCGTGACCTTCTGGTATAATATTTCATGCCATGAAATTTTTTTAGGGGTTTAGGTCATCAAGTAAACACCCCATTAAACCCTAGCCGTGACCCCATATGTTACCATTTTATGTTCAAAACTTAGCTTAGTCGTAGTTTGTTTAGATCGTTAAATGTTTTAGCAAGTATATTATCAACCAATATGAAATGAACAAAGTATAAGGACTTACAATTGGTCCTAAGATAATTGATGATGATGAAATAAGAACTAGAGAGCTTTAAATCTAACAACTTGCTTGCTTAAATAAACCCGAATCTCATTGTTTTCCTTTCTTAGCTGAGATTTACCACCCAAGGAATTTAGTGTTTTTCTTGATGTTTGAGTTCTTGAGTGTGTGTGTTCAAGTGAGAAGTGAGTTAGTATTTATAGTCTTCAAGTGAGTCTTAGGGTTAAAAAACTTGATTAGGGTTTTTAGTTGGTTCCTAACTAGGATTTTTGCCAAGTGACTGGCATTGGGAAATGGCATGGTGTTGGGAAAGAGAGAAACTCTCTTTTGTTGTGTCCATGGCAGAAACAATGGAAGGACAATGTACCTCAGTTTGACTTCTCATTATAAGAGTTTGTTGTAAGGTAAATGTTTAGGGAAAAACCATGGAAGAGTGGTGTTGTATTCGGTGGACAAAGAAGGAGGAGGGAGCAAGACAAGACTTGTAATTAAAAGTAGGTGAAAGTACTAGCAAGAATTCATTGGTTGAATGGGGAGTTGGATAAAAAAAACGTGGGTTTATGTAAAGAGTAAATGGGGGACCGGTTTGAGTTTCATAAGTGTGTAAAGAGGTAAAGTGTAGTCACAAATTTTCATTTGAATTTTTTCTTTGTAAATGTTTGTAATTTAATTTGTGTAAGTGTAAAAGTAAGGTTTAAAGATTTAGGTTTAATATTGTGTTTGAGAGGGTTTTCAAGTAATAGTTTAGTGAATTTGGTAAATGTGAAAATTTTAAATGCGTCGTTAACAAGTAAAACAAACATTTATTTTGTGTTGCGAATATCTTATATGATATTACGTTGATAAAACTTAATGTCGCTTAGAATAAAATTTTCTAACAAGCAACGTAACGAATAATAGTCATTCACGTAAACATTCATGATTGTCATTTATAAAAAAAAACAAAAATTCGTACACAATTACACGTAATCAATCGGGAAGCATCAATAGACATACAAGTCTAACCCCAACCATCGCGTTTCATTTAAATTAAACAGATTCAAAATTCACATTTGTGACAGTTATGATCGAATTATGTGTGGAAAATAAACGGATTATATATAGTAATTAGCGATGTTGATTTTCTACATAGCATGGGGTATGCTTCTAGTCACTTGTTATTAGTATAAGCGTATTGTTACATCCACAAAACTAATCAATCATGTCTTCGAGTTTAATTTTCCCTAGTTATGTTAGACTCTTGTTATTAGTATAAGCGTATTGTTCGTTTTTATAGTTTGAACTATTATCAAGTGTTTTCCACGTACTGTGTTTATTTCATTTGCTTGGTATTTCAGAATTCAGACCCTTTTAAAATTCATAATTTTTCCATTTGTAATGTTTGAGTCCAATTAAGGTTCCGGATGTTTTTTTTGTGTTCTGTGATCGATCATGAATTGGTTCTGCTGCTGCTGCTTTTGGTATCACAGATAACTTGCAACATGTACTCGAGCGCCACAATGGGGATTTGGGCGAGTCGAGTCCAAACAAGTGAACCATGGCTGTATCAATAAATATCAGTAAGCATTCATCTCTACAAATAGCTTGTCTTAGGATTTTATAAGATTCATGTTTGGGAAATTTTAAAAATGCGGGTCTGCAAATTCGTGTATGGGTCAGGATTATTTGTTTGGTTCCATGTAATCTTTTTTATGTTATTTTCGGATTGTATTGGCCAAGTTTTTTTCTTTAGCTTGGTATTTGAGACCCATTTTGTTTTTATGATTGTGCATTTTTTTGTACTTTTGTATTCCAGTTTTGGTTTGTGATCTGTCCTCTAAAACACAATCTTCTGCACCTGATGTTCGCATGTTCAGTGATATAAAACTATCTATTGGACAATGGATGTATGATCCCACAAAGTGTCAGCTAGAATAAGTGTTGGCCCTGGTTTGTTTTTTGTGCTATAAGCGATGACCGAAAGACTTTTCGTCTTAGTTTGTTTGGTTCTGCAATTCATATAGTTTATGAAATTGTCTCCAAATATTGTGATGCTTTGGTATGCAAATTGTATACAGCTGATATCGGTGGTCTATGCATATTGGTTTCGCGAGTTATCTACTTCTGCAAGTATGTGCGAAGAGTTATGTTATTCTATGTCTGCTAGTGTCTGTAATTTGTGTTCTAAGTGAGAATTCTAGATACCTTTATTTGGTATGTTTTGTTTGTTGTCTTAATATTTGGTATGTTTTGTTTGTTGTCTTAATATTTAAAAAATAATCAATTGGACAATGCCTCAGGTGCAATTGTATGTTGAAATTGTAAAAAGTATAAAAGAAACAATAATTAGTTGCACAAATGTACAATTTTTATGATGGAACTCATATGACTGTTAGACTTATGATAAATTTTTTATTTACTTTTTTATGTGATCTAGCACGTATTTTATAAGTGTTTGTATGGAATATTGGACAATCCAGTCACTAATGTCTGAAAAGTACGCATCTAGGTTCGACTATTTACTTACGAAAAAATAATAGGAATGATTAAAGATAATCAAACATGCAATATTAATGCAATTGGAATAGCCATTCCTTTCCCTTTATTATTATTACCTTCCTTTTTCATTTACCCAATTTGAACCAAACACACCTTTAGAGTTGAGTTTTTTGGTTTTTCAATTTGAAATAGATGTTGGCAACTTATCGTTGAGGAAGTAATTATTAATAGTTTGAAAGAGTGGCGAGGGTACTCATTGCTCCGTTTGGTTTGAAGTCAGGTTTTACTTTGGGTGTGAGTTTATAAACTAGGAGGTTTAGGATTAAAATGGGATTTAATGTCGGTTTGGGAAAGAGAAAATATATTTAAATAATTTATTTTATATTTATTAAATTTATAATAAATAATTTTGTATTTCAAAAATTAAAATAATACTATATGGTTGACAAATTTATTGAAATAAAAAAAATAAGAAATGAATGGTTGATAAATCTATTGAAGTAAAAAAATATGCTTGAATTAATATAATTTTACAAAATCTATGGGTAAGGTGGGGATTTACGTTTAACTTGTGTGTACCAAACAATGGATTTGTTAAATGAATGTGCCTAATCTTACCCCTTAGTATTTTAATAATTGGGATCATATTGTTGGAATTCAAAATTTAACGTCAACATCTACTTTTGATTAATTTCGAAGATGTTATGAAGTAGTCCACCCAAAGAATACCAGGCTTTATATGTATTCCACTCAGGGGTGGACCTAGGGGGTTCCCGGCGTTTACAGGAATCCGGTGGATGTTTATCTCGTAATATAAATTTCTTATATTTAAAATATTAAAAATTAGCTAAAATAATAGGAATAACATAAAATTAACTAAGATCTTTTCAGAATGAACCCCGTCCTAATTTTTGTGTTACGTAAATACTTCTTAATCCGAAATTTTGGGTACTCGTAGATACAAAAAATTTATTCGAAATTTCGGATATCTGTCATCGCAAGTTTCAGATATAAAAATTCATGATATATCTTGTTGTTATTGACAAATCCTTTAAATGATTTAAATTAACACATAAAATTATCATCGAAAATTTCTCACATCATATTTTTAGCCCACAAACAATCATGAGATTACTTTTATAATATCTGTTTAAATTCACGCAATAATAGTTTGTGAAAGAGATGTCAAACTTGTTAAAGATATGACATTTAGTGAAAAAATAGTAGAAAACTAAGAACCAGAAAAACCAAGAACCAGAACAACCAAGCAAAACTTTTAATTTGAGATTTGGTTTTAAAAAACTTATAGCCAAACTTTTGGTTCTATATAAAAACTGTCTGAAACCTCCCAGGATTACCCATAATCAAAACTCTCGATATTCGTAAAAAAAATTATGTACACATGATAACGTACAAGAATGTAGATGCCAATAAAGCAGGTCCCTTAACACACTTTCTTTTGTAAACGGAGATTTAAGGGAAGCATGTTAAACACGTGTCTCGTCTTAGTCTTTACTGTTTTCATTACTGTTATTTATTTTTTGTTAATTTGTTTATTATAATTCGATTTATTGAATAAAAGTATACACAGTTTCCTAAAATATACAATAACTCTACGTATATTTCACTACAAAAACTTTTTAAAAGATATAAAATCATAGTATCAAGTAAACTATACACAAAAGTTGGTATTTATATCAATGCGGTTTACGTATATTCTTGGATTATGTGATAAAGCACATGTTATGAGTACTCAGTAGTGTACACGATCACAGTAAAATTTATAATGTCACCCCTCTTATTGCAACATATGCAAGATTCATTTTTTTATTTTTTATGATTTACTTAATATAGACTATACAAAATGTATTGATACATTTCAATTCAGATGTGTAATCTATCTATGTAGGGCGGTAGTTCTCAACGTGACACCAAAAATGACATGAATTTGGTAATAACAATTAAAAGAACAATATATATACAATATTTATTAAAAAGAAAAATACAACAGGAAGATACTAATTGACTAATTATTAAAAACAGACTCAATAAAACACTTCGTACTAGTTAACTAATTATTAGCCCGAATACAACGAAATGGAAACAAGCCCCTAGCCGCTGCAGGATTAACTGCATACGGTAGGCTGCAGGTAAAGTCTGCATGGCGGGGAGGCCCTCTTACGACCAACAGCTCTTCATGCTCTGGCCTCCAGTAGAACCTCACCGTGAGAAGGATATATGCATAATCCTTCTTGATCCATCTATCAAGAATCCAGACCACCTCCTCTGGCAGTTGGTTCGCCCGTGGTTCAAGGTTCAAAGTGAACCACGAGAAACTGCTTCTCCTGATCTCCGACACGGAGTATGTCGCGTTCGCGAAGGTGCTCAGGGTAGAGTTGTCGAAGGTAACCACGGTCAGGTTTAAAACCGCCAACCTTGGGATCGGGTTGACGTCCACGGTTGTTTTTAATTGGTAGCCAAGTGTCGCATTAGCCTCAAATGCGACACTTGTATCAGACAAGATGGTGTGCTTAACGTCCAAATCTTGTACGTCAAGCTCTATGGTTTTCATGCTACCCACGTCGATGACGAAGTGGATAGCAAGTAAAACCACGATGGCGAGTACGAACATCAAATAACATGCCAAGATTATGGCATTTCGGGCTGTCCAGATATTCCTTTTGGTTGGTGGGGGTGGGGGTGTGTAGTGTTGTGGTGGATCACTCGCCGAAGCTCCTGCATTTGGTGCCTCCGTTTATGTGTGTGTGTGTGTGAGAGAGAGAGAGAGAGAGAGAGAGAGAGATAGATAGAGAGAGAGAGAGAGAGAAAATATAATAAATAATATTGTATTTCAAAAATTAAAATGATACTATATGGTTGACAAATTTATTGAAATAAAAAATTAAGAAATAAATGGTTGATAAATCTAATAAAGTAAAAAAATACGCTTGAATTAATATAGTTTTACAAAATCTATGGGTAAGGTGGGGATTTACGTTTAACTTGTGTGTACCAAACAATGGATTTGGTAATTGAATGTGCCTAATCTTGCCCCTTAGTATTTTAATAATTTGGATCATATTGTTGGAATTCAAAATTTAACGTCAACATCTACTTTTGAAATTTTAACGTCAACATCTAATTTTGATTAGTTTCGAAGATGTTTTGAAGTAGTCCACCCAAAGAATACCAGCCTTTATATGTATTTCGCTCAGGGGTGGACTTAGTGGGTTCCCGGCGTTTACGGGAATCCGGTGGATGTTTATCTCGTAATATAAATTTTGTATATTTAAAATATTAAAAATTAGCTAAAATAATAGGCATAACATAAACTTAACTAAGATCTTTTCCGAATGAACCCCGTCCTAATTTTTATGTTACGTACATACTTCTTAATCCGAAATTTTGGGTACTCATAGATACAAAAATTTTATTCGAAATTTCGGATATTTGTCATCGCAAGTTTTAGATATCCAAATTCATGATATATCTTGTTGTTATTGACAAATCCTTTAAATGATTTAAATTAACAACTAAAATTATCGTCGAAAATTTCTCACTTCATATTTACATTTTAGCCCACAAACAATCATGAGATTACTTTTATAATATCTGTTTAAATTCACACAACAATAGTTTGTGAAAGAGATGTCAAACTTGTATAAGATATGACATTTAGTGAAAAAATAGTAGAAAAAACCAAGAATCACAAAAACCAAGCAAAACTTTTAATTTCTGATTTGGTTTTAAAAAACTTATAGCCTAACTTTTTGTTCTATATAAAAGCTGTCTGAAACCGCCCAGGATTAACCATAATCAAAACTCTCGATATTCGTAAAAAAGATTATGTACACCTGATAATGTACAAGAATGTAGATGCCAATAAAGCAGGTCCCTTAACACGCTTTCTTTTGTAATCGGAGATTTAAGGGAAGCGTGTTAAACACGTGTCTCGTCTTAGTCTTTACTGTTTTCATTACTGTTATTTATTTTCTGTTAATTTGTTTATTATAATTCAATTTATTGAATAAAAGTATACACAGTTTACTAAAAAATACAATAACTCTTCTTATATTTCACTACAAAAACTTTTTAAAAGATATAAAATCATAGTATCAAGTAAACTATACACAAAAGTTGGTAGTTATATCAATGCGGTTTACGTATATTCTTGGATTATGTGATAAAGTACATGTTATGAGTACTCAGTAGTCTACACGATCATAGTAAAATTTATAATGTCACCCCTCTTATTGCAACATATGTACGATTCCTTTTTTTTATTTTTTTATGATTTACTTAATATAGACTATACAAAATGTATTGATACATTTCAATTCAGATGTGTAATCTATCTATGTAGGGCGGTAATTTTCAACGTGACACCAAAAATGACATGAATTTGGTAATAACAATTAAAAGAACAATATATATACAATAATTATTAAAAAGAAAAATACAACAGGAAGCTGCTAATTGACTAATTATTAAAAACAGACTCAATAAAACACTTCGTACTAGTTAACTAATTATTAGCCCGAATACAACGAAATGGAAACAAGCCCCTAGCCGCTGCAGGATTACCTGCATACGATAGGCTGCAGGTAAAGTCTGCATGGCTGGGAGGCCCTCTTACGACCAGCAGCCCTTCATGCTTTGGCCTCCAGTAGAACCTCACCGGGAGAAGGATCTGTGCATAATCCTTCTCGATCCATCTATAAAGAATCCAGACCACCTCCTCTGGCAGTTGGTTCACCCGTGGTTCAAGGTTCAAAGTGAACCACGAGAAACTGCTTCTCCTGATCTCCGACACGGAGTATGTTGCGTTCGCGAAGGTGCTCAGGGTAAAGTTATCGAAGGCAACCACGATTAGGTTTAAAACCGCCAACCTCGGGATCAGGTTGACGTCCACAGTTGTTTTTAACCGGTAGCCAAGTGTCGCATTAGCCTCTAATGCGACACTTGTGTCAGACAAGATGGTGTGCTTAACGTCCAAATCTTGTACGTCAAGCTCTGTGGTTTTCATGCTACCCACGTCGATGACGAAGTGGATAGCAAGTAAAACCACAATGGCGAGTAGGAACATCAAACAACATGCCAAGATTATGGCATTTCGGGTTGTCCAGATATTCCTTCTGGTTGGTGGGGGTGGGGGTGTTGTGGTGGATCACTCGCTGGAGTTCCTGCATTTAGTGCCTCCGTTTGTGTGTGTGTGTGTGTGTGTGTGAGAGAGAGAGAGAGAGAGAGAGAGAGAGAGAGAGAGAGAGAGAGAGAGAGAGAGAGAGAGAGAGAGAGGGAGAGAGAGAGAAAATATGATAAATAATTTTGTATTTCAAAAATTAAAATAATACTATACGGTTGACAAATTTATTAAAATAAAAAATTAAGAAATGAATGGTTGATAAATCTATTGAAGTAAAAAATATGCTTGAATTAAAATAATTTTACAAAATCTATGGGTAAGGTAGGGATTTACGTTTAACTTATGTGTACCAAACAATGGATTTGGTAAATGAATGTGCCTAATCTTGCCCCTTAGTATTTTAATAATTTGGATCATATTGTTGGAATTCAAAATTTAACGTCAACATCTACTTTTGAAATTTTAACGTCAACATCTAATTTTGATTAGTTTCGAAGATGTTTTGAAGTAGTCCACCCAAAGAATACCAGGCTTTATATGTATTCCGCTCAGAGGTGGACCTAGGGGGTTCCCGGCGTTTACGGGAATCCGGTGGATGTTTATCTTGTAATATAAATTTCTTATATTTAAAATATTAAAAATTAGCTAAAATAATAGGTATAGCATAAACTTAACTAAGATCTTTTCAGAATGAACCCCGTCCTAATTTTTGAGTTACGTAAATACTTCTTAATCCGAAATTTTGGGTACTCGTAGATACAAAAAATGTATTCGAAATTTCGGATATCTGTCATCGCAAGTTTCAGATATCCAAATTCATGATATATCTTGTTGTTATTGACAAATCCTTTAAGCGATTTAAATTAACAACTAAAATTATCGTCGAAAATTTCTCACTTCATATTTACATTTTCGCCCACAAACAATCATGAGATTACTTTTATAATATCTGTTTAAATTCACGCAACAATAGTTTGTCAAAGAGATGTCAAACTTGTTAAAGATATGACATTTAGTGAAAAATAGTAGAAAAAACTAAGCACCAGAAAAACCAAGAACCAGAACAACCAAGCAAAACTTTTAATTTCAGATTTGGTTTTAAAAAACTTATAGCCGAACTTTTGGTTCTATATAAAAACTGTCTGAAACCACCCAGGATTACCCATAATCAAAACTCTCGATATTCGTAAAAAAAATTATGTACACATGATAACGTACAAGAATGTAGATGCCAATAAAGCAGGTCCCTTAACACGCTTTCTTTTGTAAACGGAGATTTAAGGGAAGCGTGTTAAACATGTGTCTCGTCTTAGTCTTTACTGTTTTCATTACTGTTATTTATTTTCTGTTAATTTGTTTATTATAATTCGATTTATGATAAAAGTATACACAGTTTCCTAAAATATACAATAACTCTTCGTATATTTCACTACAAAAACTTTTTAAAAGATATAAAATCATAGTATCAAGTAAACTATACACAAAAGTTGGTATTTATATCAATGCGGTTTACGTATATTCTTGGATTATGTGATAAAGCACATGTTATGAGTACTCAGTAGTGTACACGATCACAGTAAAATTTATAATGTCACCCCTCTTATTGCAACATATGCAAGATTCCTTTTTTTATTTTTTATGATTTACTTAATATAGACTATACAAAATATATTGATACATTTCAATTCAGATGTGTAATCTATCTATGTAGGGCAGTAATTTTCAACGTGACACCAAAAATGATATGAATTTGATAATATCAATTAAAAGAACAATATATATACAATAATTATTAAAAAGAAAAATACAACAGGAAGCTACTAATTGACTAATTATTAAAAACAGACTCAATAAAACACTTCGTACTAGTTAACTAATTATTAGCCCGAATACAACGAAATGGAAACAAGCCCCTAGCCGCTGCAGGATTAACTGCATACGGTAGGCTGCAGGTAAAGTCTGCATGGCGGGGAGGCCCTCTTACGACCAACAGCTCTTCATGCTCTGGCCTCTAGTAGAACCTCACCGTGAGAAGGATCTGTGCATAATCCTTCTCGATCCATCTATCAAGAATCCAGACCACCTCCTCTGGCAGTTGGTTCGCCCGTGGTTCAAGGTTCAAAGTGAACCACGAGAAACTGCTTCTCCTGATCTCCGACACGAAGTATGTCGCGTTCGCGAAGGTGCTCAGGGCAGAGTTGTCAAAGGTAACCACGGTCAGGTTTAAAACCGCCAACCTTGGGATCGGGTTGACGTCCACGGTTGTTTCTAATCGGTAGCCAAGTGTCGCATTAGCCTCAAATGCGACAGTTGTGTTAGATAAGATGGTGTGCTTAACGTCCAAATCTTGTACGTCAAGCTCTATGCTTTTCATGCTACCCACGTCGATGACGAAGTGGATAGCAAGTAAAACCACGATGGCGAGTACGAACATCAAATAACATGCCAAGATTATGGCATTTCGGGCTGTCCAGATATTCCTTTTGGTTGGTGGGGGTGGGGGTGTTGTAGTGTTGTGGTGGATCACTCGCCGAAGCTCCTGCATTTGGTGCATCCGTATGTGTGTGTGTGTGTGTGTGTGTGTGTGTGAGAGAGAGAGAGAGAGAGAGAGAGAGAGAGAGAGAGAGAGAGAGAGAGAGAGAGAGAGAGAGAGAGAGAGAGAGAGAGAGAGAGAGAGAGAGAGAGAGAGAGAAAATATAATAAATAATTTTGTATATCAAAAATTAAAATGATACTATATGGTTGAAAATTTTATTGAAATAAAAAATTAAGAAATAAAGGGTTGATAAATCTATTGAAGTAAAAAAATATGCTTGAACTAATATAGTTTTACAAAATCTATTGGTAAGGTGGGGATTTACGTTTAACTTGTGTGTACCAAACAATGGATTTGATAAATGAATGTGCCTAATCTTGCCCCTTAGTATTTTAATAATTTGGATCATATTGTTGGAATTCAAAATTTAACGTCAACATCTACTTTTGAAATTTTACCGTCAACATCTAATTTTGATTAGTTTCGAAGATGTTTTGAAGTAGTCCACCCAAAGAATGCCAGGCTTTATATGTATTTCCCTCAGGGGTGGACCTAGGGGGTTCCCGGCGTTTACGGGAATCCGGTGGATGTTTATCTCGTAATATAAATTTCGTATATTTAAAATATTAAAAATTAGCTAAAGTAATAGGCATAACATAAACTTAACTAAGATCTTTTCTGAATGAACCCCGTCCTAATTTTTGAGTTACGTACATAATTCTTAATCCGAAATTTTAGGTACTCGTAGATACAAAAATTTTATTCGAAATTTCGAATATTTGTCATCGCAAGTTTCAGATATACAAATTCATGATATATCTTGTTGTTATTGACAAATCCTTTAAATGATTTAAATTAACAACTAAAATTATCGTCAAAAATTTCTCACTTCATATTTACATTTTAGCCCACAAACAAACATGAGATTACTTTTATAATATCTGTTTAAATTCACGCAACAATAGTTTGTGAAAGAGATGTCAAACTTGTAGAAGAAATGACATTTAGTGAAAAAATAGTAGAAAAAACCAAGAATCACAAAAACCAAGCAAAACTTTTAATTTCAGATTTGGTTTTAAAAAACTTATAGCCGAACTTTTTGTTCTATATAAAAGCTGTCTAAAACAGCCCATGATGAACCATAATCAAAACTCTCAATATTCGTAAAAAAAGATTATGTACACCTGATAATGTACAAGAATGTAGATGCCAATAAAGCAGGTCCCTTAACACACTTTCTTTTGTAAACGGAGATTTAAGGGAAGCGTGTTAAACACGTGTCTCGTCTTAGTCTTTACTGTTTTCATTACTGTTATTTATTTTCTGTTAATTTGTTTATTATAATTCAATTTATTGAATAAAAGTATACACAGTTTACTAAAAAATACAATAACTCTTCTTATATTTCACTACAAAAACTTTTTAAAAGATATAAAATCATAGTATCAAGTAAACTATACACAAAAGTTGGTAGTTATATCAATGCGGTTTACGTATATTCTTGGATTATGTGATAAAGTACATGTTATGAGTACTCAGTAGTCTACACGATCATAGTAAAATTTATAATGTCACCCCTCTTATTGCAACATATGTACGATTCCTTTTTTTTATTTTTTATGATTTACTTAATATAGACTATACAAAATGTATTGATACATTTCAATTCAGATGTGTAATCTATCTATGTAGGGCGGTAATTTTCAACGTGACACCAAAAATGACATGAATTTGGTAATAACAATTAAAAGAACAATATATATACAATAATTATTAAAAAGAAAAATACAACAGGAAGCTGCTAATTGACTAATTATTAAAAACAGACTCAATAAAACACTTCGTACTAGTTAACTAATTATTATCCCGAATACAACGAAATGGAAACAAGCCCCTAGCCGCTGCAGGATTACCTGCATACGATAGGCTGCAGGTAAAGTCTGCATGGCTGGGAGGCCCTCTTACGACCATCAGCTCTTCATGCTCTGGCCTCCAGTAGAACCTCACCGGGAGAAGGATCTGTGCATAATCCTTCTCGATCCATCTATAAAGAATCCAGACCACCTCCTCTGGCAGTTGGTTCACCCGTGGTTCAAGGTTCAAAGTGAACCACGAGAAACTGCTTCTCCTGATCTCCGACACGGAGTATGTTGCGTTCGCGAAGGTGCTCAGGGTAAAGTTATCGAAGGCAACCACGATTAGGTTTAAAACCGCCAACCTCGAGATCAGGTTGACGTCCACAGTTGTTTTTAACCGGTAGCCAAGTGTCGCATTAGCCTCTAATGCGACACTTGTGTCAGACAAGATGGTGTGCTTAACGTCCAAATCTTGTACGTCAAGCTCTGTGGTTTTCATGCTACCCACGTCGATGACGAAGTGGATAGCAAGTAAAACCACAATGGCGAGTAGGAACATCAAACAACATGCCAAGATTATGGCATTTCGGGCTGTCCAGATATTCCTTCTGGTTGGTGGGGGTGGGGGTGTTGTGGTGGATCACTCGCTGGAGTTCCTGCATTTAGTGCCTCCGTTTGTGTGTGTGTGTGTGTGTGTGTGTGTGTGAAAGAGAGAGAGAGAGAGAGAGAGAGAGAGAGAGAGAGAGAGGGAGAGAGAGAAAATATGATAAATAATTTTGTATTTCAAAAATTAAAATAATACTATACGGTTGACAAATTTATTAAAATAAAAAATTAAGAAATGAATGGTTGATAAATCTATTGAAGTAAAAAATATGCTTGAATTAAAATAATTTTACAAAATCTATGGGTAAGGTAGGGATTTACGTTTAACTTGTGTGTACCAAACAATGGATTTGGTAAATGAATGTGCCTAATCTTGCCCCTTAGTATTTTAATAATTTGGATCATATTGTTGGAATTCAAAATTTAACGTCAACATCTACTTTTGAAATTTTAACGTCAACATATAATTTTGATTAGTTTCGAAGATGTTTTGAAGTAGTCCACCCAAAGAATACCAGGCTTTATATGTATTCCGCTCAGAGGTGGACCTAGGGGGTTCCCGGCGTTTACGGGAATCCGGTGGATGTTTATCTTGTAATATAAATTTCTTATATTTAAAATATTAAAAATTAGCTAAAATAATAGGTATAGCATAAACTTAACTAAGATCTTTTCAGAATGAACCCCGTCCTAATTTTTGAGTTACGTAAATACTTCTTAATCCGAAATTTTGGGTACTCGTAGATACAAAAAATGTATTCGAAATTTCGGATATCTGTCATCGCAAGTTTCAGATATCCAAATTCATGATATATCTTGTTGTTATTGACAAATCCTTTAAACGATTTAAATTAACAACTAAAATTATCGTCGAAAATTTCTCACTTCATATTTACATTTTCGCCCACAAACAATCATGAGATTACTTTTATAATATCTGTTTAAATTCACGCAACAATAGTTTGTCAAAGAGATGTCAAACTTGTTAAAGATATGACATTTAGTGAAAAAATAGTAGAAAAAACTAAGCACCAGAAAAACCAAGAACCAGAACAACCAAGCAAAACTTTTAATTTCAGATTTGGTTCTAAAAAACTTATAGCCGAACTTTTGGTTCTATATAAAAACTGTCTGAAACCACCCAGGATTACCCATAATCAAAACTCTCGATATTCGTAAAAAAATTTATGTACACATGATAACGTACAAGAATGTAGATGCCAATAAAGCAGGTCCCTTAACACGCTTTCTTTTGTAAACAGAGATTTAAGAGAAGCGTGTTAAACATGTGTCTCGTCTTAGTCTTTACTGTTTTCATTACTGTTATTTATTTTCTGTTAATTTGTTTATTATAATTCGATTTATGATAAAAGTATACACAGTTTCCTAAAATATACAATAACTCTTCGTATATTTCACTACAAAAACTTTTTAAAAGATATAAAATCATAGTATCAAGTAAACTATACACAAAAGTTGGTATTTATATCAATGCGGTTTACGTATATTCTTGGATTATGTGATAAAGCACATGTTATGAGTACTCAGTAGTGTACACGATCACAGTAAAATTTATAATGTCACCCCTCTTATTGCAACATATGCAAGATTCCTTTTTTTATTTTTTATGATTTACTTAATATAGACTATACAAAATATATTGATACATTTCAATTCAGATGTGTAATCTATCTATGTAGGGCAGTAATTTTCAACGTGACACCAAAAATGATATGAATTTGATAATATCAATTAAAAGAACAATATATACAATAATTATTAAAAAGAAAAATACAACAGGAAGCTACTAATTGACTAATTATTAAAAATAGACTCAATAAAACACTTCGTACTAGTTAACTAATTATTAGCCCGAATACAACGAAATGGAAACAAGCCCCTAGCCGCTGCAGGATTAACTGCATACGGTAGGCTGCAGGTAAAGTCTGCATGGCAGGGAGGCCCTCTTACGACCAACAGCTCTTCATGCTCTGGCCTCCAGTAGAACCTCACCGTGAGAAGGATCTGTGCATAATCCTTCTCGATCCATCTATCAAGAATCCAGACCACCTCCTCTGGCAGTTGGTTCGCCCGTGGTTCAAGGTTCAAAGTGAACCACGAGAAACTGCTTCTCCTGATCTCCGACACGAAGTATGTCGCGTTCGCGAAGGTGCTCAGGGTGGAGTTGTCAAAGGTAACCACGGTCAGGTTTAAAACCGCCAACCTTGGGATCGGGTTGACGTCCACGGTTGTTTCTAATCGGTAGCCAAGTGTCGCATTAGCCTCAAATGCGACAGTTGTGTTAGATAAGATGGTGTGCTTAACGTCCAAATCTTGTACGTCAAGCTCTATGCTTTTCATGCTACCCACGTCGATGACGAAGTGGATAGCAAGTAAAACCACGATGGCGAGCACGAACATCAAATAACATGCCAGGATTATGGCATTTCGGGCTGTCCAGATATTCCTTTTGGTTGGTGGGGGGTGGGGGTGTTGTAGTGTTGTGGTGGATCACTCGCCGAAGCTCCTGCATTTGGTGCATCCGTATGTGTGTGTGTGTGTGTGAGAGAGAGAGAGAGAGAGAGATAGAGAGAGAGAGAGAGAGAGAGAGAGAGAGATAGAGAGAGAGAGAGAAAATATAATAAATAATTTTGTATATCAAAAATTAAAATGATACTATATGGTTGAAAATTTTATTGAAATAAAAAATTAAGAAATAAAGGGTTGATAAATCTATTGAAGTAAAAAAATATGCTTGAACTAATATAGTTTTACAAAATCTATTGGTAAGGTGGGGATTTACGTTTAACTTGTGTGTACCAAACAATGGATTTGATAAATGAATGTGCCTAATCTTGCCCCTTAGTATTTTAATAATTTGGATCATATTGTTGGAATTCAAAATTTAACGTCAACATCTACTTTTGAAATTTTACCGTCAACATCTAATTTTGATTAGTTTCGAAGATGTTTTGAAGTAGTCCACCCAAAGAATGCCAGGCTTTATATGTATTTCCCTCAGGGGTGGACCTAGGGGGTTCCCGGCGTTTACGGGAATCCGGTGGATGTTTATCTCGTAATATAAATTTCGTATATTTAAAATATTAAAAATTAGCTAAAGTAATAGGCATAACATAAACTTAACTAAGATCTTTTCTGAATGAACCCCGTCCTAATTTTTGTGTTACGTACATAATTCTTAATCCGAAATTTTAGGTACTCGTAGATACAAAAATTTTATTCGAAATTTCGAATATTTGTCATCGCAAGTTTCAGATATACAAATTCATGATATATCTTGTTGTTATTGACAAATCCTTTAAATGATTTAAATTAACAACTAAAATTATCGTCAAAAATTTCTCACTTCATATTTACATTTTAGCCCACAAACAAACATGAGATTACTTTTATAATATCTGTTTAAATTCACGCAACAATAGTTTGTGAAAGAGATGTCAAACTTGTAGAAGAAATGACATTTAGTGAAAAAATAGTAGAAAAAACCAAGAATCACAAAAACCAAGCAAAACTTTTAATTTCAGATTTGGTTTTAAAAAACTTATAGCCGAACTTTTTGTTCTATATAAAAGCTGTCTAAAACAGCCCATGATGAACCATAATCAAAACTCTCGATATTCGTAAAAAAAGATTATGTACACCTGATAATGTACAAGAATGTAGATGCCAATAAAGCAGGTCCCTTAACACACTTTCTTTTGTAAACGGAGATTTAAGGGAAGCGTGTTAAACACGTGTCTCGTCTTAGTCTTTACTGTTTTCATTACTGTTATTTATTTTCTGTTAATTTGTTTATTATAATTCAATTTATTGAATAAAAGTATACACAGTTTACTAAAAAATACAATAACTCTTCTTATATTTCACTACAAAAACTTTTTAAAAGATATAAAATCATAGTATCAAGTAAACTATACACAAAAGTTGGTAGTTATATCAATGCGGTTTACGTATATTCTTGGATTATGTGATAAAGTACATGTTATGAGTACTCAGTAGTCTACACGATCATAGTAAAATTTATAATGTCACCCCTCTTATTGCAACATATGTACGATTCCTTTTTTTTATTTTTTATGATTTACTTAATATAGACTATACAAAATGTATTGATATATTTCAATTCAGATGTGTAATCTATCTATGTAGGGCGATAATTTTCAACGTGACACCAAAAATGACATGAATTTGGTAATAACAATTAAAAGAACAATATATATACAATAATTATTAAAAAGAAAAATACAACAGGAAGCTGCTAATTGACTAATTATTAAAAACAGACTCAATAAAACACTTCGTACTAGTTAACTAATTATTATCCCGAATACAACGAAATGGAAACAAGCCCCTAGCCGCTGCAGGATTACCTGCATACGATAGGCTGCAGGTAAAGTCTGCATGGCTGGGAGGCCCTCTTACGACCAGCAGCTCTTCATGCTCTGGCCTCCAGTAGAACCTCACCGGGAGAAGGATCTGTGCATAATCCTTCTCGATCCATCTATAAAGAATCCATACCACCTCCTCTGGCAGTTGGTTCACCCGTGGTTCAAGGTTCAAAGTGAACCACGAGAAACTGCTTCTTCTGATCTCCGACACGGAGTATGTTGCGTTCGCGAAGGTGCTCAGGGTAAAGTTATCGAAGGCAACCACGATTAGGTTTAAAACCGCCAACCTCGAGATCAGGTTGACGTCCACAGTTGTTTTTAACCGGTAGCCAAGTGTCGCATTAGCCTCTAATGCGACACTTGTGTCAGACAAGATGGTGTGCTTAACGTCCAAATCTTGTACGTCAAGCTCTGTGGTTTTCATGCTACCCACGTCGATGACGAAGTGGATAGCAAGTAAAACCACAATGGCGAGTAGGAACATCAAACAACATGCCAAGATTATGGCATTTCGGGCTGTCCAGATATTCCTTCTAGTTGGTGGGGGGTGGGGGTGTTGTGGTGGATCACTCGCTGGAGTTCCTGCATTTAGTGCCTCCGTTTGTGTGTGTGTGTGTGTGTGTGTGTGTGTGAGAGAGAGAGAGAGAGAGAGAGAGAGAGAGAGAGAGAGAGAGAGAGAGAGAGAGAGAGAGAGAGAGGAGAGAGAGAAAATATGATAAATAATTTTGTATTTCAAAAATTAAAATAATACTATACGGTTGACAAATTTATTAAAATAAAAAATTAAGAAATGAATGGTTGATAAATCTATTGAAGTAAAAAATATGCTTGAATTAAAATAATTTTACAAAATCTATGGGTAAGGTAGGGATTTACGTTTAACTTGTGTGTACCAAACAATGGATTTGGTAAATGAATGTGCCTAATCTTGCCCCTTAGTATTTTAATAATTTGGATCATATTGTTGGAATTCAAAATTTAACGTCAACATCTACTTTTGAAATTTTAACGTCAACATATAATTTTGATTAGTTTCGAAGATGTTTTGAAGTAGTCCACCCAAAGAATACCAGGCTTTATATGTATTCCGCTCAGAGGTGGACCTAGGGGGTTCCCGGCGTTTACGGGAATCCGGTGGATGTTTATCTTGTAATATAAATTTCTTATATTTAAAATATTAAAAATTAGCTAAAATAATAGGTATAGCATAAACTTAACTAAGATCTTTTCAGAATGAACCCCGTCCTAATTTTTGAGTTACGTAAATACTTCTTAATCCGAAATTTTGGGTACTCGTAGATACAAAAAATGTATTCGAAATTTCGGATATCTGTCATCGCAAGTTTCAGATATCCAAATTCATGATATATCTTGTTGTTATTGACAAATCCTTTAAATGATTTAAATTAACAACTAAAATTATCGTCGAAAATTTCTCACTTCATATTTACATTTTCGCCCACAAACAATCATGAGATTACTTTTATAATATCTGTTTAAATTCACGCAACAATAGTTTGTCAAAGAGATGTCAAACTTGTTAAAGATATGACATTTAGTGAAAAAATAGTAGAAAAAACTAAGCACCAGAAAAACCAAGAACCAGAACAACCAAGCAAAACTTTTAATTTCAGATTTGGTTTTAAAAAACTTATAGCCGAACTTTTTGGTTCAATATAAAAACTGTCTGAAACCACCCAGGATTACCCATAATCAAAACTCTCGATATTCGTAAAAAAAAATTATGTACACATGATAACGTACAAGAATGTAGATGCCAATAAAGCAGGTCCCTTAACACGCTTTCTTTTGTAAACGGAGATTTAAGGGAAGCGTGTTAAACATGTGTCTCGTCTTAGTCTTTACTGTTTTCATTACTGTTATTTATTTTCTGTTAATTTGTTTATTATAATTCGATTTATGATAAAAGTATACATAGTTTCCTAAAATATACAATAACTCTTCGTATATTTCACTACAAAAACTTTTTAAAAGATATAAAATCATAGTATCAAGTAAACTATACACAAAAGTTGGTATTTATATCAATGTGGTTTACGTATATTCTTGGATTATGTGATAAAGCACATGTTATGAGTACTCAGTAGTGTACACGATCACAGTAAAATTTATAATGTCACCCCTCTTATTGCAACATATGCAAGATTCCTTTTTTTATTTTTTATGATTTACTTAATATAGACTATACAAAATATATTGATACATTTCAATTCAGATGTGTAATCTATCTATGTAGGGCAGTAATTTTCAACGTGACACCAAAAATGATATGAATTTGATAATATCAATTAAAAGAACAATATATATACAATAATTATTAAAAAGAAAAATACAACAGGAAGCTACTAATTGACTAATTATTAAAAACAGACTCAATAAAACACTTCGTACTAGTTAACTAATTATTAGCCCGAATACAACGAAATGTAAACAAGCCCCTAGCCGCTGCAGGATTAACTGCATACGGTAGGCTGCAGGTAAAGTCTGCATGGCGGGGAGGCCCTCTTACGACCAACAGCTCTTCATGCTCTGGCCTCCAGTAGAACCTCACCGTGAGAAGGATCTGTGCATAATCCTTCTCGATCCATCTATCAAGAATCCAGACCACCTCCTCTGGCAGTTGGTTCGCCCCGTGGTTCAAGGTTCAAAGTGAACCACGAGAAACTGCTTCTCCTGATCTCCGACACGAAGTATGTCGCGTTCGCGAAGGTGCTCAGGGTGGAGTTGTCAAAGGTAACCACGGTCAGGTTTAAAACCGCCAACCTTGGGATCGGGGTTGACGTCCACGGTTGTTTCTAATCGGTAGCCAAGTGTCGCATTAGCCTCAAATGCGACAGTTGTGTTAGATAAGATGGTGTGCTTAACGTCCAAATCTTGTACGTCAAGCTCTAAGCTTTTCATGCTACCCACGTCGATGACGAAGTGGATAGCAAGTAAAACCACGATGGCGAGTACGAACATCAAATAACATGCCAAGATTATGGCATTTCGGGCTGTCCAGATATTCCTTTTGGTTGGTGGGGGTGGGGGGTGTTGTAGTGTTGTGGTGGATCACTCGCCGAAGCTCCTGCATTTGGTGCATCCGTATGTGTGTGTGTGTGTGAGAGAGAGAGAGAGAGAGAGAGAGAGAGAGAGAGAGAGAGAGAGAGAGAGAGAGAGAGAGAGAGAGAGAGAGAGAGAGAGAGAGAGAGAGAGAGAGAGAGAGAGAGAGAGAAGAGAGAGAGAGAGAGAGAGAGAGAGAAAATATAATAAATAATTTTGTATATCAAAAATTAAAATGATACTATATGGTTGAAAATTTTATTGAAATAAAAAATTAAGAAATAAAGGGTTGATAAATCTATTGAAGTAAAAAAATATGCTTGAACTAATATAGTTTTACAAAATCTATTGGTAAGGTGGGGATTTACGTTTAACTTGTGTGTACCAAACAATAGATTTGATAAATGAATGTGCCTTAATCTTGCCCCTTAGTATTTTAATAATTTGGATCATATTGTTGGAATTCAAAATTTAACGTCAACATCTACTTTTGAAATTTTACCGTCAACATCTAATTTTGATTAGTTTCGAAGATGTTTTGAAGTAGTCCACCCAAAGAATGCCAGGCTTTATATGTATTTCCCTCAGGGGTGGACCTAGGGGGTTCCCGGCGTTTACGGGAATCCGGTGGATGTTTATCTCGTAATATAAATTTCGTATATTTAAAATATTAAAAATTAGCTAAAGTAATAGGCATAACATAAACTTAACTAAGATCTTTTCTGAATGAACCCCGTCCTAATTTTTGTGTTACGTACATAATTCTTAATCCGAAATTTTAGGTACTCATAGATACAAAAATTTTATTCGAAATTTCGAATATTTGTCATCGCAAGTTTCAGATATACAAATTCATGATATATCTTGTTGTTACTGACAAATCCTTTAAATGATTTAAATTAACAACTAAAATTATCGTCAAAAATTTCTCACTTCTTATTTACATTTTAGCCCACAAACAAACATGAGATTACTTTTATAATATCTGTTTAAATTCACGCAACAATAGTTTGTGAAAGAGATGTCAAACTTGTAGAAGAAATGACATTTAGTGAAAAAATAGTAGAAAAAACCAAGAATCACAAAAACCAAGCAAAACTTTTAATTTCAGATTTGGTTTTAAAAAACTTATAGCCGAACTTTTTGTTCTATATAAAAGCTGTCTAAAACAGCCCATGATGAACCATAATCAAAACTCTCGATATTCATAAAAAAAGATTATGTACACCTGATAATGTACAAGAATGTAGATGCCAATAAAGCAGGTCCCTTAACACACTTTCTTTTGTAAACGGAGATTTAAGGGAAGCGTGTTAAACACGTGTCTCGTCTTAGTCTTTACTGTTTTCATTACTGTTATTTATTTTCTGTTAATTTGTTTATTATAATTCAATTTATTGAATAAAAGAATACACAGTTTACTAAAATATACAATAACTCTTCGTATATTTCACTACAAAAACTTTTTAGAAGATATAAAATCATAGTATCAAGTAAACTATACACAAAAGTTGCTAGTTATATCAATGCGGTTTACATATATTCTTGGATTATGTGATAAAGCACATGTTATGAGTACTCAGTAGTCTACACGATCATAGTAAAATTTATAATGTCACCCCTCTTATTGCAACATATGTACGATTCCTTTTTTTATTTTTTATGATTTACTTAATATAGACTATACAAAATGTATTGATACATTTCAATTCAGATGTGTAATCTATCTATGTAGGGCGGTAATTTTCAACGTGACACCAAAAATGACATGAATTTGGTAATAACAATTAAAAGAACAATATATATACAATAATCATTAAAAGGAAAAATACAACAGGAAGCTGCTAATTAACTAATTATTAAAAACAGACTCAATAAAACATTTCGTACTAGTTAACTAATTATTAGCCCGAATACAACGAAATGGAAACAAGCCCTAGTCGCTGCAGGATTACCTGCATACGGTAGGCTGCAAGTAAAGTCTGCATGGCTGGGAGACCCTCTTACGACCAGCAGCTCTTCATGCTCTGGCGTCCAGTAGAACCTCACCGTGAGAAGGATCTATGCATAATCCTTCTCGATCCATCTATCAAGAATCCAGACCACCTCCTCTGGCAGTTGGTTCACCCGTGGTTCAAGGTTCAAAGTGAACCACGAGAAACTGCTTCTCCTGATCTCCGACACGGAGTATGTCGCGTTCGCGAAGGTGCTCAGGGTGGAATTGTCGAAGGCAAACACGATTAGGTTTAATACCGCCATCCTCGGGATCAGGTTGACGTCCACAGTTGTTTTTAACCGGTAGCCAAGTGTCGCATTAGCCTCTAATGCGACACTTGTGTCAGACAAGATAGTGTGCTTAACGTCCAAATCTTGTACGTCAAGCTCTGTGGTTTTCATGCTATCCACGTCGATGACGAAGTGGATAGCAAGTAAAACCACAATGGCGAGTAGGAACATCAAACAACATGCCAAGATTATGGCATTTCGGGCTGTCCAGATATTCCTTCTGGTTGGTGGGGGTGGGGGTGTTGTGGTGTTGTGGTGGATCACTCGCTGGAGTTCCTGCATTTGGTGCCTCCGTTTGTGTGTGTGTGTGTGTGTGTGTGTGTGTGTGTGTGTGAGTGAGAGAGAGAGAGAAAATATGATAAATAGTTTTGTATTTCAAAAATTAAAATAAGACTATATGGTTGACAAATTTATTAAAATAAAAAATTAAGAAATGAATGGTTGATAAATCTATTGAAGTAAAAAATATGCTTGAATTAAAATAATTTTACAAAATCTATGGGTAAGGTGGGGATTTACGTTTAACTTGTGTGTACCAAACAATGGATTTAGTAAATGAATGTGCCTAATCTTGCCCCTTAGTATTTTAATAATTGGGATCATATTGTTGGAATTCAAAATTTAACGTCAACATCTACTTTTGAAATTTTAACGTCAACATCTACTTTTGATTAGTTTCGAAGATGTTTTGAAGTAGTCCACCCAAAGAATACTAGGCTTTAAATGTATTCCGCTCAGGGGTGGACCTAGGGGGTTCCCGGCGTTTACGAGAATCCGGTGGATGTTTATCTCGTAATATTAATTTCATATATTCAAAATATTGAAAATTAGCTAAAATAATAGGTATAACATAAACTTAACTAAGATCTTTTCCGAATGAACCCCGTCCTAATTTTTGTGTTACGTAAATACTTCTTAATCCGAAATTTTGGGTACTCGTAGATAAAAAAATTTTATTCAAATTTTCGGATATCTGTCATCGCAAGTTTCAGATATCCAAATTCATGATATATCTTGTTGTTATTGACAAATCCTTTAAATGATTTAAATTAACAACTAAATTATCATCGAAAATTTCTTACTTCATATTTACATTTTAGCCCACAAACGATCATGAGATTACTTTTATAATATCTGTTTAAATTCACGCAACAATAGTTGTGAAAGAGATGTCAAACTTGTAGAATATATGAGTTTAGTGAAAAAATAGTAGAAAAAACCAAGAACCAGAAAAACCAAGAACTAGAAAACCCAAGTAAAACTTTTAATTTCATATTTGGTTTTAAAAAACTTATAGCGGAACTTTTGGTTCTATATAAAAACTGTCTGAAACCGCCCAGGATTACCCATAATCAAAACTCTCGATATTCGTAAAAAAAATTATGTACACCTGATAACGTACAAGAATGTAGATGCCAATAAAGTAGGTCCCTTAACACGCTTTCTTTTGTAAACGGAGATTTAAGGGAAGCTTGTTAAACACGTGTCTCGTCTTAGTCTTTACTGTTTTCATTATTGTTATTTATTTTATGTTAATTTGTTTATTATAATTCGATTTATTGAATAAAATTATACACAGTTTCCTAAAATATACAATAACTCTTCGTATATTTCACTACAAAAACTTTTTAAAAGATATAAAATCATAGTATCAAGTAAACTATACACAAAAGTTGGTAGTTATATCAATGTAGTTTCCGTATATTCTTGGATTATGTGATAAAGCACATGTTATGAGTAATCAGTAGTGTACACGATCACAGTAAAATTTATAATGTCACCCCTCTTATTGCAACATATGTAAGATTCCTTTTTTTATTTTTTATGATTTACTTAATATAGACTATACAAAATGTATTGATACATTTCAATTCAGATGTGTAATCTATCTATGTAGGGCGGTAATTTTCAACGTGACACCAAAAATGACATGAATTTGGTAATAACAATTAAAAGAACAATATATATACAATAATTATTAAAAAGAAAAATACAACAGGAAGCTGCTAATTGACTAATTATTAAAAACAGACTCAATAAAACACTTCGTACTAGTTAACTAATTATTAGACCGAATACAATGAAATGGAAACAATCCCCTAGCCGCTGTAGGATTACCTGCATACGGTAGGTTGCAGGTAAAGTCTGCATGGCTGGGAGGCCCTCTTACGCCCAACAGCTCTTCATGCTTTGGGCTCCAGTAGAACCTCACCGAGAGAAGGATCTGTGCATAATCCTTCTTGATCCATCTATCAAGAATCCAGACCACCTCCTCTGGCAGTTGGTTCGCCCGTGGTTCAAGGTTCAGAGTAAACCACGAGAAACTTCTTCTCCTGATCTCCGACACGGAGTATGTCGCGTTTGCGAAGGTGCTCAGGGTAGAGTTGTCGAAGGCAACCACGATCAGGTTTAAAACTGCCAACCTCGGGATCGGGTTGACGTCCAAGATTGTTTTTAATCGGTAGCCAAGTGTCGCATTAGCCTCAAATGCGACACTTGTGTCAGACAAGATGGTGTGCTTAACGTCCAAATCTTGTACGTCAAGCTCTATGGTTTTCATGCTACCCACGTCGATGACGAAGTGGATAGCAAGTAATACCACGATGGCGAGTAGGAACATCAAATAACATGCCAAGATTATGGCATTTCAGGCTGTCCAGATATTCCTTCTGGTTGGTGGGGGTGGGGTGGGGGTGTTGTGGTGTTGTGGTGGATCACTCGCTGGAGCTCCTGCATTTGGTGCCTCCTTTGTGTGTGTGTGTGTGTGTATGTGTGAGAGAGAGAGATAGAGAGAGAGAGAGAGAGAGAGAGAGAGAAAATATAATTAAAAATTTTGTATTTCAAAAATTAAAATAATACTATATGGTTGATGATGCGTGGTGTTGGTAACAAGTTTTAAATTTATAAACACGAATTACCGGATTGACTAAAAACGCACGGGCAAGTTTAACCCTTTCGTTTGTGTATAGATTTTATGTGTGTTGATCCCAAACTTAGATCGATTAGCTTTGTGTATACGAGATTAGATCAAGTATAACACGTAGAGAAACCTTTGTTATATGCTTTGTGAATCTAAGTGTTATGCGGAATTTAACACTTAAACAAGAACACAAGATGTAAACAAAACTTTCACTTTGATTATGAATGTCGAACTTGCTTACAATGAAAGATGTTTACGAATGAAAACTTAGATAAAACTTGATACTAAACATTAACCTAAAGGCCTTCTTTTATAGACTAAGAAGCCTTGTACAATAATCTACGTATCAACTATTCTAGGTAAAGATAAACATAGAAAATACATTGTCGTTTCTATCCTTACTAGAAGTATTCTAGAATATAATAAACGTGTAGCTCACATCTTCCATCAGTGCTTGTCTTCAATCTGTCAACGCTTGACTTTAGCTTGTCAACGCTTGAGCTGTCAGCGCTCACTTTGTTCTTGTCAACGCTTGAGTTGTTCTTGTCAGCGTTCAAGTGATCTGGCCTTAATTTATTCCCAACAATCCTCCCCTAAACTTGATATCCACTCTTATGATCAAGTTTCTGAATAAACATTAAGAACTTGGAGGAGTCTGACAAACCTTATCATATTGGTAATAAATAAATCTGATCAAATTCTTTGCCACGTCACTTGTATAATCTATCTCCAGCTGAGTGTCCTTCATCTTTTCCAAAACAGCCTTGGATATGAAATATTGAGCATCTACAAGTAGATACTCAGCAAACTTTGTAGAACTCAAATGATATACACCAGCAGCTGAATATAACCTCCATTGAAGACCACTGAGGTCATCTTCAAGATCCTTCCATATTTCAGGATCTTCCTCATTTGTCCCACACATCCTTTTGAATGTGGTCTAAAGTTTTATTCCATTAGCTGAAGTTGGTGCTTCAGCCTCATACTTGGTCTCCAGCAACCTCCAAAGGTCCACCAAGTCTTCTCTATCACAACTTGCAAATAAAGATATGAGAGTGGTAAAAGTGCGTACCTCCTTGCCATACCTTCCAATCTTCCAGAATCCACATTCATCCTCATCATAACTCACAATTGGATTCCTGGAATCTAATGGTAACACTTGCACCATATCTGAAGCTTCTAATGGGGAGAGCTTGAGGCTCTTTCTAATAACTGCTTCACTTGGATATAGTTGATTCATATCTTTTGGAAACTCAAGTGTAAATCCCTTTTTCACTGGCCTGGGAACTATCATAGCTTTCTTGATTTCCATCTCTTCTGCAAGTTGCTCCTTTCTTTCATCTGAAAGAAGTATGAAAGTGTTTTCTTCCTGCACTTTCACCCAAATAGGATAAGCCCTATGTTCCAACTCATCAAATGTCAAAGCCTTCAAATTCTGATGTGTCCATCCAACTCCATGACATCTGAGCAACATAAAGTAGAGCTTCCTTCTATCCCTTTTCAACTCAGAGAGAATATTGCTTGCCTTGTGCTTCAAAATCACCTTACAATCCTTCTGAACTCTAAGAAGAAGCTCCAAACCCCATATTTGATCTGAAATGGTCAAGTCTGGATTATCCATGCAGCTTTCTTCCCAAGAATTATACATCTGAACCACCTCTGGCATGTCAAAGTTAATTTGCAACTTTAAATCTCTCAACTTTTCCCTAGCAAGCTCATCACCATACTCAAGCCTTTCTGGTTCAATAATCATCACACTTGAGTCTGAGCTAGCTCCATCACTTTCTTCTTCAGAAGTCACAACAAATGGTGACTTTTCCTTTTCACCTTGTTCCATCAATTGTTCAGCCAATCTTCTATCAAATTCAACTTGAGCTGCATTCTTTGGAACAATTTATTCTACCAATTTACCCTTACCCTTATCTGATGGTGCAATGATTGGTAAGGTAGATGGCAATACCTGAGTAGAAACTTCTTTGATGATAGATGATGACTGGAATACATCACCTTCATGTGCAGGTCTGTCAACGCCCAAATTTCCTCTATCAGCGCCCAAAATACTTCTATCAGCGTCCAAACTTGTCTTGTCAACGCTCAAATATCTTCCCTCAGCGCCTTGTGTAACCTCTCTCAACATAGCTGTAAATGATAAATTTAGATTGGTTGGAGAGATTAAGGACGTATCAAAACCTGTTTGTTCCTTCAAAGTTGTAAGAGCTTCAGCAACATCCATTGATTGACCATCTTGACTGCTCTTATCACTCAGATTTCTTTGATCTTCCTCCCCTTTGGAAGACTCCTCCATACCTCTCCTAGCATGATCACTCTCCAAAGCAACAATCCTCTCCCTCAATTCCTTGAGTTCAAGGCCTTGTGAGCTGACAATTTGTACTAAGTCTGCATTTTGCTTTTGCAAGCGAATGCAGACTGCCGTCAATTCCAAAAGAGTCATTGGTTCCATACTGCCCTCTTCTGAAATGGGAATTTGACCTCCCAAGTCAGGTTAATTGGGCATGGATGAGGACTTAATTATGGTGGGGCTGCCTTGGCCAGCTTCTAAGCCAGAACCAATAGTCCCAGCCTCATCCAGGTCACCAGCCACACTTGTGGTGGTGGTTCTCTCTGCTTCATGGCTAGGACCACCAGAGGAGAACACTCCAGTAGTCCTTTGGCGTTTGATCAACCTATATTCAGGTGGTGTGGAAGATGGTATGGAAGAATGGGTAGATGTGGGATGGTTAAGGGGTGTTTGGGATTGTGATGGTTGGGTGTCAGCGTTGGACATAGGCACATCAACGCCAACATTTGATGTGTCAGCGTCAAAGGGTTCTTGGTCAATTTGCATTTGTTCAGGTGAGGGTAAAGGTTCAAGAATAGGTTCAAGGTGTGGGTGAGGGTCAATATGAGGTTGGGGGTCTGGTTGGGGTTGTGCTGCTGCAATAACAGCAAGCATGGCTGGGGTTAAAGGTAAGTCTCTATGAGGTGGTGAATCCATCTTTGCAAAAATAGCTTTCTTTTGTTCAGGTAGGTCCCATTGAGTGTCAACGGTCAAATATAACCTATCAACGCCCAAGGGATATAATCTTGTCAACGTTCGCCTAAAGCCATATCAGCGTCCAATTTGGTCACAACAACGCTTGGAAAAATCTTGTCAGCGTCCAAAAATAAAATTGTTTTAAAAAGTGATAAATGACCTTAACAAGTAATTTATCCTAGAGAAAATAACCAAAAGCTGATAATTATTATAGGGCGGCAAGCACTGTCCAGTTATGCACACTTGCATAAGCAAGATAGACATAACAGTCCTCTAGTGTCCCTTGCTAACCAAAATTCTTAACAACCAAGTTACCTTATAAAATCCTTGTTACTCCCAGGTAAATCCCATATCAAAATCATTCCCAAGTCTCCCAACAGACCACAACCAATTCTAGGCCAAAAATGTCTTGGCAGCATGCAAAGTTGATATACTATGCATGCTACAGTGCCTCATGGTTTAGTAAAACTATCCCATACTCACCTGTGGACACAATCTAGAATTGTGATAAGAGTATCATATGGATACCCAAAAATCCTAAAGGTTCCTAAAACCTCCCCTTAAACTATGATACAAAAAGTTTTCTAAAATCATGCATGAACATAAAAATTTATGTCAAGATAGGAATGAAAAATTCCAACCATCATCCATAAATAAAAACTTGTCCCAATGCTTCTCCTTTGATCCATAAGCAACTTTGTATCCAATGGTATACTGCTAACACCATCTGCACATTTAGATTAAAAACCACAAAACTAACATTGTTGCTGACAACGCCCCGATAACACATAACAGCGTTGAAGGAAGCTTTGTCAGCGTTAGGCAATTATATTGCTGACAACGTTGCAAAAACACTTATCAGTGTTCAAACAACCTTTGTCAGTGTTAGAAAAATATAGTGGAAAATCTAAATCATCAACAAGACCAATAATAATAATGCATCATCCTGTACATACTTTTACAAAAAGAATCCAAAACACATATTTAAGAGAGATTAACCATTCCAATACTTGTTACCAAGTATTGAAATCTTCCAGTATCAAAAGGTTTAGTTAATAAATCTGACACATTTTCCTCAGTGTCAACCCTATCTGGTTGTATTAAACCTTTCTCAAAGCAATCTCTTATAAAATGGTGTCTAATTTCTATGTGTTTAGTTTTAGAATGATGCACAGGATTCTTAATGATGCATAAAGTACTATTATTATCAACAAATATCTTAGTATGCATGAAATTATACCCATAATCCAACAGCTGGTTCTGAAACCACAACACTTGACAACAACATGCTGCTGCAGCCACATACTCTGCTTCAGTTGTAGAGTTAGCCACTACTGTTTGTTTCTTGCATTGCCAAGATATTAATCTGCTCTGAAGAAACTGACATCCACCAGTTGTGGATTTCCTATCAAACTTATCACCTCCATAATCACCGTCTGAATATGCAATCAGCTCCAATGGTGAATCCTTTGGGTACCACAAACCAAGATTAGGGAAACATCTTAGGTACCTAAAGATCCTCTTCACAGCATAAAGGTGACATTCTTTGGGAGTCACTTGATAACATGCACAAGCACATACAGCAAACATGATATCAGGTCTGGAAGCAGTAAGATACATCAAGGATCCAATCATGGATCTATAATGCCTGACATCAACATCTTTCCCATCTCCAATCTTTCCCCAAGGGTGTTCTCTATCCATAGGAGTAGAAGCTCTCTTTTCATGTGGAGAAAAGCCAAACATCTTCAAGATTTCAGCAACATACTTGTCCTGGGAGATGAAGATACCATCTTCTTTCTGCTGAACTTGTAAACCAAGAAAGAAGTTCATCTCCCCCATAGCACTCATCTTGAATTTTTCTGTCATAAGCTTGGAGAAATCCTCACTCATCTTTGGATCAGTAGACCCAAAAATGATATCATCAACATAGACCTACACAAGCAACACATCTTTGCCTTTCTTCTTTGTAAACAATGTCTGATCTATGTTACCCCTCTTGAATCCATTGTCCACCAAATAAGTGGACAAAGTGCCATACCATGCTCTAGGGGCTTGATGAAGGCCATACATAGCCTTTTTGACTCTATACACTTTATCTGGATGCTCTGGATCCTCAAAACCAGGAGGTTGCATGACATAAACTTCCTCAACAATGGTGCCATACAAGAATGCACTCTTCACATCCATTTGATAGACTGTGAAGCCCATGCAAGATGCATAGGCTAGAAAAATCCTAATAGCTTCAATCCTTGCAACTGGTGCAAAGACTTCTTTATAGTCTATTCCCTCCTCTTGTGTATAACCTTGAGCCACTAACCTTGCCTTGTTTCTGACCACAATACCTCTTTCATCTCTTTTGTTCCTGAGAACCCATCTTGTCCCTATAGGTCTGACATATCTAGGACAATCAACCAGCTCCCAAACATCCTGAATAGCAAATTGGTGAAGCTCATCCTGCATTGCTTCCACCCAACTTGGTTCTTTGAGAGCATCAAATATCTTCTTGGGTTATTCTTGTGACAGAAAACATGCAAACAAACATGCTTGCACAAGAGGGGTATCAACCTTCTTGTGTATATTGGCAATAAATCCACCAAGTCCTTGATGAGATCTTCTTGTCTGAACTGGAGTCATAACATCACCAATGATCTGAGATGGGGGGTGATTCTTCATTGTGGAAGTGAGAACTCCTCCTTCAAAAAGTCTGGTGTCCTCAACTTCACGCTCCATGTTGCCAATATCTTCTTCATCAGACTCTCTTTGATCAACAGGAATCTCTTCATAAACTCTGGAAGGTCCTCCTTGTTCAAAAGTGGAAGAGAAAAGATGTGCAAAGGTGTTGTCAACGTCTGAACCTTGTTTGTCAGCGCTTGGGCTAACAACGCTTGAACTGTTGTTGTCAACGTTTGAGCCATCAACGTCTGAATTGGTCTTGTCAGCGCTAGATTTCCTTTGTCAGCGCCTGAAGAACCATGCATGTTTGTATCTGGTGGTATTTGGAAACCACCATTATCTTGTCCAGCAGCAGCAGCAGCAGCAAAAGCATCAGTCCAAATGGGAATTGTGACATATTCAAATGTAGGAGATGCCTTTTCTGCTTGTGATCCAACCCTCTCATTAACCTGTGTACCTGAAACATCAACAATTTGTTCTTCCACAACATTTGAAGTTACCTTCACAATGTCTGGATTAGTGACAGGCATATAATTTAAAGTTCTAGATAAGGGTTCCAAATCAAACAACCAATTAGGACCACTCTTAGGATCACTAGGTTTATTTTCTAAGAACCTAACATGTACTCTCTCAACAATACGTTTGTCCTCCTTAAGATAAACCCTATAACCCTTGCTCTGCACTGAATACCCCATGAAGTAACCTTCATCACCTTTTGCACTAAATTTCCCTAAGGCATCACTAGTGTCTAAGACTACTACATGACATCCAAAAGGTCTGAGAAAACCAATATTAGGTTTTCTTCCCCAAAGTAACTCATAAGGTGTTTTGTTCTGAATTTTGTTAACCAATGCTCTATTTTGCACATAGCATGCTGTATTAACAGCCTCAGCCCAAAAGGCTATGGGAAAGTAAGCATCAGCCAACATTGTTCTGGCTGCTTCAATTAGGGTTCTATTTTTCCTTTCAGCAACCCCATTTTGTTGTGGGGTTCTAGCAATACTAATTTAACACCCCCAAATTTACACGCAGCGGAATACATCTTTGGGTGCTAAACAATGATACAACAACACATAATTTATAAAGAACGACTCGAAAAGAGACGTTTTAAATTTATCGTTCCAAAACATTTATCAGAGTAGCGTAGTCCCAAGACATCGTAACCAAAGTACAACCAAAACAAAAGATTTAAATTGTTTTGAACAAAAGGAACGACAAATATTCAAAGAGTTTATATTGCAAAGTAGTGCACAACATTCATTCCCGTGGCTTCCAAGCTTGCCTTCTTGATTACCTGAAATACATGTGAGAAAATCATCAGCAAAAATGCCGAGTGAATCTATAGGTTTATATAATCATTTTGAACACAAGCAAAGATTATAAGTTTGTGGCATGCTTAAAGGCAACAAGCATCTAATAATTTGCATCAACAATAATAATTTTATTTAGCATAAATTGCAATAAGCTCATGGAACCGAGCCCTTAGACACTCCCATATCAGTCTAATAAGACGAGAGATTTATTAATTGTCGGTTACCTCCAGATTATTGGTACATTGCCGTATACCTGACTTCTCAATACAATATGTTCAAACAGTGTGGAGGTCGGGCCTAAGCTTCTATGACAAGTCCACAAAAACTGAACCGGGGCGGCTTCCCCCATAGATCTATTAACTGTACTAGCGGTTAACCCATCATAGGTTAATTAACGGTCCATAATTGAGGCTTTAACTAAGGCAATCACTTAATGCAATTTAAAGGCAACCACGGGTCCATTCATAGAGGGACAAGCATACCATAAAAAATCTTGTGTTCTAAGTTTAAAAAAAACATGTATTCCCCCTCGCGGGTTTTAAAAATATTTGAATGAGCTCAAACGAGGCTATAGACTCACGTTGATAATGAAAGGCGGATTATCGGCTACGGGCGTGCTTCGGTCACGGAAACCTATATAAATAATAATCGGTCTTAGACTCTTGTCTAATGACTTTTATCAAAATAACAATATACATATGATGATTTTGTACATATGATGATGATCAAGTGGGTTTATATATCTTTGTTTACTCATTTTAGTGTTTACGTATTGGTAACTTTTTACTAGTTTACTAGTTTTACCTATTTACCTATTTTGAGTCCAATAAGCTTAGTATAAGTTCTTTAACTTGTTTTAATCCATTTTATACCTATATTATCAGTATCTATACTTTCCATGTTGGGCCCAAATGGGTTAAGCCCAATAAGTTCTTTTTTATAAGTGTTTAACTTATTTAGTCCAATTATTAGTCCAGTATGCTTAGTTAGCTCGTTAATGTCCGTATGTCCTATTGTTCGGGTTTTATCGGTTTTTACTTGTATTAGTTACTTATATATCAGTATATGACTTTTAAAAACTTTACATTAGACAGGTTTGATCGTCTAAGTTTTATTTGGCGAAAAACGTTAATTTTACGGTAATAGCCGAAAAAGTCGTAAAAATCAAGTTTATAGTTTTTATTACTTATAAGTATTATTCCACTACCATTTATATAATTTATCCATTTAATTAACCTTTTACATATTTATATAAATAAGTTTCATAAGTTAGTGGGTTTTTATTTTACATTTTATACAATAAATTTTGAGTGCTTATATAATAATAATAAACATTAATTCTCAAAATCTGATTTTCATCTTCATGTTCACCATTTTTATCATATCTAGAGTTCTATAATGAATTAGAAGCTCATTTTTGGGTGGCATGATCTTCATATTATGTGCTACATTTAACTTAGTTATAGCTACTGCTCATTTTAAGTTTATCTTGCCTTAACAGTCCCTACAAAACTGCTTATTCATATTAGAACACCCAACTTGTTTTGATCATATCTCACTCATTATATTGATTCCATTGCATGGACAACTCTCACATGTGTATAACATCTTGTACTTACTGTAAATGGATCATACCATGCAATTTTATCAGTTCAAGTTTTAGTTATATACTGTTTTTATACAGCCAACTAAATAATCAAGATTTTAGCCTCATTTCTTATAGTTATTAACCTTTTTAAGCATATCTATCAACACTTGATCCCCACACAACATTTTTATCATCATATATACATCATATACATATACAAAATGAAAGAAAATACATTTGTTCTTTACAAAAATAACAAGAGAAAATGGAGAGGATGATCTTCTTTACCAACCAAGTGTATTTCTTGTTTTTGGAAGACAAGAACTTGATGAACACCACAAGTAACTCCAAGATCATCAAACACCAAGAATATAAGTTGAGAAATCAGCCCTAGGACACACGCAAATCACCTCCAATGTTGTTAATATGGCCACCAAATGATCAAGGCTTCAAGATAACTCCATGATAGAGCTAGTAAACATGTATTTCATGGCTAGAAAAGATCAAAAGGGGTGTTTGTAGCTTGAATATGGATGGCAATGGTGGAAGGTTTTGAGAGGATTTGTGAGAGTTTTGCATGTATGGAAATGGTGGTGTGAAGTTAGGTGATGGTTTTGACTAGACAAAGCTTAAAGAGTAAGCTTTGTAGTACACTTGTAATAAACTAGCTAACATGATGCCACATAAGGTGGTGGTATCATGTTGGTGCCATCCAAACTAGCTAGTGGGGTGGGACAATGTATTTTGTCCCATCTCACTAGTTTACGGGTATTCCTCGAGTCTAGTTTTCTCGATTTGCGTGCCCTCGGGTCGTTTCGCGAAAAACGTTTTTATAAATTGTGAATCAACGTCACAAAACGAATCCAATAAAAATTTTCTCATCAAAAACGGAGTCCAAAAACGTAAATACGTAATCCTAAGGTTTCCGGTTTAGTCGTAAAAGACACTAAATTATGCACGTAAGCCCAAATTTAAATCCGTAAATTGTGAGTTCATCAACCCACACAAAAATAAGTTTCAAAATATTATACGATATAAAATTTTTGACATCAGTCGGTATCGCGATCACTAGTAGTCCTCGTTGCTCGTCAAAATATTAAAATAAAATATTTAATATCGGTTTCAACTTAAACCGTTAAACATAATAATATTTAATATATAAAATACTTCAAAAATATTTGAAAAGTAAGATTAAGTAATGACCTTATTTTGTGGGTTTTACATCCTCACCACCTTAGGAGAGCACCGTCCCGGGGCTTACTTCTCCTTAGGTCCGTCTACGAATAAATGCGGATACTTACTCTTGAAGTAGTCCTCTCGCTCCCAAGTGTATTCGGGTCCACGTCGGAAATTCCATCGCACTTTCACTATCGGGATCCGACTTTGCTTAAGCCGTTTCACCTCTCGATCCATAATCTCCACCGGTTCCTCAATAAAATGCAGCTTGTCGTCCAGTTGAATCTCCTCAAGTGGAATTATCAAATTCTCGTCCGCCAAACACCTCTTAAGATTAGAAACGTGAAAAGTATTGTGAATAGCACTTAACTTTTCTGGCAATTCCAACTTATATGCCACAGGACCAACTCGATCAATAATCTTGAATGGACCTATATAGCGTGGACTAAGCTTTCCTCGCTTGCCAAATCGAATTACTCCTTTCCAAGGTGATACTTTCAGCATAACCATGTCGCCAATATCAAACTCCAATGGTTTTCTCCTCTTATCCGCATAGCTCTTCTGTCTACTACGAGCTGTCAATAAACAATTCTTGATTTGCACGATCTTCTCAGTCGTTTCTCTAATCAATTCAGGACCCGTCAACTGACTTTCTCCAATCTCACACCAACCAACTGGTGATCTACACTTTCGCCCGTAAAGTGCTTCAAAAGGCGCAGCCTTGATACTTGCATGATAACTGTTGTTGTATGAGAACTCCACCAAAGGTAAGTGTCGATCCCAACTACCTCCAAAGTCTATTACACACGCTCGTAACATATCCGCCAAGGTCTGAATAGTCCTCTCACTTTGTCCGTCCGTTTCCGGATGATACGCAGTGCTCATATCCAACTGAGTCCCCAGAGCTCGCTGAAGCGATTTCCAAAACTCAGATGTGAACCGACTATCTCGATCAGAAATAATTGACAAAGGAACCCCATGTCTACAAACAACTTCCTTCAAATACAACCGAGTAAGTTTGTCTAAGTCATCAGTTTTCTTTATCGGCAAGAAATGAGCCGACTTAGTCAACCGATCAACAATCACCCAAATCGTATCATAACCACTAGAAGTTCTCGGAAGTCCCAAAACAAAGTCCATAGTGATCTTCTCCCATTTCCATTCTGGAATTTCAGGTTGTTGCAGTAAACCCGAAGGTCTCTTGTGCTCAAACTTTACCTTAGCACACGTCAAGCATTTACTAACATAAGTAGCAATGTTAGCCTTCATATTCGGCCACCAGTAACATTTCTTCAAGTCTTGGTACATTTTATCCAATCCTGGGTGAATCGAATATTTAGACTTGTGAGATTCGTGCATAATTAGATCTCTCAGTCCTCCATACACCGGTAACCACACACGATTCTCGAAATATCGAATTCCGTCATCACGAATTTCGAATATAGGTGTCATCCTTCTACCTAAGTCTTCATCTCTCACATTCTCTTCCTCCATCGCCTTAGTTTGAGCTTTAAGTATTCGATTAGATAAATCAGAATAAGTTTTCATGGCTAAAGCTCTAACCCTTTTGGTTATTTCTTTGTCCTTCCTACTAAGTGCATCGGCAACTACATTCGCCTTGCCGGGATGGTAGCAAATTTTAATGTCGTAATCACTCAACAATTCTACCCATCTTCTCTGCCTCATATTGAGCTCCTTCTGATCTAAAATATGTTGCAGGCTTTTATGATCGGTATATACCACACTCTTTGTACCGTAGAGATAGTGTCTCCAAAGTCTAAGAGCAAATACAACAGCTCCTAATTCCAAATCATGTGTAGTATAGTTCTCCTCATGCTTCCTCAATTGACGAGATGCATACGCGATCACTTTATCTCTTTGCATCAACACAGCACCAAAACCCTTACGTGATGCATCACAATATAACACAAAGTCTTCAGCTCCGTCAGGCAAAGCCAAAATTGGTGCAGAACACAGCTTCCGCTTCAAAGTTTGGAATGCTTCTTCTTCTTCTGAACCCCACTCATACTTCTTGTTTTTCTGTGTAAGTTTAGTAAGAGGTTTAGAAATTAAAGAGAATCCTTCTATGAATCGTCGATAGTATCCAGCTAATCCCAAGAATTGTCTTACTTCAGTCGGGGACGTAGGCCTAGCCCAATCTCTAATAGCTTCAATTTTGGAAGGATCAACATGAACACCGCTACTATCGATCACGTGCCCAAGGAATTGGACTGAATCCAACCAAAAATCACACTTGGAGAATTTCGCATACAACTTCTCCCTCTTCAACAACTCCAAAATAATCTTCAAATGACCTTCATGCTCCTCCCGACTTTTGGAATAAATCAGGATATCGTCGATAAATACAATCACAAACTTGTCGAGGTATGGTTTACACACACGATTCATTAAGTCCATGAATACCGCAGGTGCGTTAGTTAACCCAAACGGCATTACTTGAAATTCAAAGTGTCCATAACGCGTCCGAAAAGCTGTAATAGGTATGTCCTCCTCTTTAACACGAATTGATGATAACCCGATCTCAAGTCGATCTTCGAGTACACACACGAACCTTGAAGTTGATCGAACAAATCATCGATCCTAGGAAGTGGATAACGATTTTTAATAGTTAACTTGTTCAACTCTCGGTAGTCTATGCACATTCTGAACGATCCGTCCTTCTTCTTCACGAACAATACTGGAGCTCCCCAAGGTGACGAACTTGGTCTAATGAACCCCTTCTCCATTAACTCCTTCAACTGATCTGCCAACTCCTTCATCTCAGATGGTGCCAAACGATAAGGTGCACGCGCCACCGGTGCAGCTCCCGGCACTAGATCAATCTTGAACTCGACTTCTCGCTGAGGCGGAAGCCCTGGCAAGTCATCAGGAAATACTTCAGGAAAATCACGAATAACCGGAACATCTTCCACACGCCTAACCGGTAGTTCTTTCTCCACTACTTGAGCCAAGAACAGGTGACAACCTCTTTCTACATATTTCCCCGCCTTGATACAAGATATCACCGTCAGACGAGATCTACCGACATCACCTTTAACTATTAACAACTTACCCTTAACCGGTATGTGGACAACTTTCTCCCCACATACAATTACCGCATCATGAGCACCCAACCAATCCATACCAACAATCACATCAAATGAACCCAACTCTATCGGCATCAAATCAATTTCAAACAAATGATTTGCTAATTTCAAAGGACACTTCTTAAAGATAGTGGTAGTACTAACTAATTGTCCATCAGCTAACTCGACCTCATAACTAGTATTTAGGCTTGTTGGCTCAATATCAATTAAACGACTAAAGGAAGTGCTTATAAAGCTCCTATCAGATCCTGAGTCAAACAACACACTAGCATAACGATGGTTGAGTAAGAACGTACCCGTCACCACATTTGGACCTTGTGCCTGATCAACATCCTTAACAACATAAACTGCCCCAGCAGCTTCACCTGCTTTCTTGTTCTTCAACTTCGGGCATTTGGGACGAACATGATCACGTTCTCCACATTCAAAGCAAGTCTTGATCGGAATAGCATTTGCTCCAGTGGCAGGGATCCATGGCTTGCACTTCTCCGCAGCATGCCCAACCTTTCCACATTTAGTGCACCTTGGTGGACAATTACCAAAGTGACAAACACCACAACTCTTACATTTCTGGGCTGGTCCCCCATAGTCAGCATTGTCATTCTTGTTAGTTGCAGCTCTAGCCCCATCATTTCTCTTCTGATTGTACTGCCTATGGCGGTTACTACCTTGATTACCACTCTGCGAATTCTCCCATTTCCTTTTATTACCCTCAGCAGCTTTCTCAGCCCTATCTTGAACTTTCTGCCCCATGAGTGTATGAGCCATTCTTACAGTCTCAACAAAGTTCTTGGGTCGAGATGAAGTTGTCTCACCTTTAATGTACCCAGGCAACCCTTTGATGTATTGATCCATCTTCTTTTTCTCAGTAACAAAAGCATCTGGACACAACAAAACCAACTCATTGAATCGGCTAGTGTATGCAGCAATGTTGTTATCCTTCAGCTTCAGGTGCCTCAGCTCATCCTCCAAAGCAGATAACTCTTCTTCTGGACAGAACTCTTCTTTCAATAACCTTTTAATTTCATCCCAAGGTTTCCTGTTTGCAGCTTCTAAACCGACTGTAGCAACTTGAGTCTTCCACCAGCTTAAAGCTCGATCCTTGAAAGTAGCAACTGCGAACTTAACCTTGTTCCTTTCTGAGCAATCACTAATCTCAAATGTTGTTTCTGTTTTCTCAATCCACCTGAATAATTCCAGTGCTCCACCAGTTCCTTGAAATGTAGTGGGTCCACATTTCATGTATCCAGCAAAAGTACATTCTTTAACCGTAGCAGCAGCCGGAGCAACCTCATCTGCAGGATTCTCAGCTACACCTGCCCCAGCAGCTTCTGGTCCAGCAGGTTCACCTTCACCTTCAGCACCCGCACCTGCAGAGCCACCTGCTCCTTCAGTGTTAACACGCGCAGCTCTATCCGCAGCTAATGCTTTCGCAACCTCTTCTGCAACTAGCCTTGCAATGGCATCATTTGTCATTCTCCTAGGTGGCATGATTCTGTCACATCACAAAGAGAAGATAAAATGAATGAGTTAATTGTATTCATGGTATAGTCATATCATGTACAAAATCAATCATCAAATGCATACACATTATCAATACAAGGATAGAGTACAACGACACAAAATAATAAACACTAGTCACGTGGGGATCCACACGGCTTAGTTGACTGTGTCTCGCTTGCAGTAGTGAAACCTGCTTCCTCCTCATCGAAGACGTAATTTGACGGTGGTAAATTTCACAAAATAGGTATAAGGTCATAACAAAATGAAATAGGATAATTTCCAATAATTTAAATAAATGTAGAAAATCCTTCAAAATAATTGCAAGAAAATTTCCAAAAATTTATTTAAGTAAATCATTAATAAATGATAACTCTTATCGAAAAGTTTAACGATATCAATATATATATCGATAAAGGATTATAGTATTTATTTAGAAATACTTAGCAATAAGGCATACATAATAATGTATACTAAAGTTGTAATCCCAGAAGTAGCTTGAACCTGAAGTCACGCGAAATCATGTGCACCGACTCTTTTGAAAAATAAAACCGACAGTTATAGTTTAGGTTTTTAGAAAAAGACCTAGTTCTCTATAACTCATGGCTCTGGTACCAATCTTTAACACCCCCAAATTTACACGCAGCGGAATACATCTTTGGGTGCTAAACAATGATACAACAACACATAATTTATAAAGAACGACTCGAAAAGAGACGTTTTAAATTTATCGTTCCAAAACATTTATCAGAGTAGCGTAGTCCCAAGACATCGTAACCAAAGTACAACCAAAACAAAAGATTTAAATTGTTTTGAACAAAAGGAACGACAAATATTCAAAGAGTTTATATTGCAAAGTAGTGCACAACATTCATTCCCGTGGCTTCCAAGCTTGCCTTCTTGATTACCTGAAATACATGTGAGAAAATCATCAGCAAAAATGCCGAGTGAATCTATAGGTTTATATAATCATTTTGAACACAAGCAAAGATTATAAGTTTGTGGCATGCTTAAAGGCAACAAGCATCTAATAATTTGCATCAACAATAATAATTTTATTTAGCATAAATTGCAATAAGCTCATGGAACCGAGCCCTTAGACACTCCCATATCAGTCTAATAAGACGAGATATTTATTAATTGTCGGTTACCTCCAGATTATTGGTACATTGCCGTATACCTGACTTCTCAATACAATATGTTCAAACAGTGTGGAGGTCGGGCCTAAGCTTCTATGACAAGTCCACAAAAACTGAACCGGGGCGGCTTCCCCCATAGATCTATTAACTGTACTAGCGGTTAACCCATCATAGGTTAATTAACGGTCCATAATTGAGGCTTTAACTAAGGCAATCACTTAATGCAATTTAAAGGCAACCACGGGTCCATTCATAGAGGGACAAGCATACCATAAAAAATCTTGTGTTCTAAGTTTAAAAAAAACATGTATTCCCCCTCGCGGGTTTTAAAAATATTTGAATGAGCTCAAACGAGGCTATAGACTCACGTTGATAATGAAAGGCGGATTATCGGCTACGGGCGTGCTTCGGTCACGGAAACCTATATAAATAATAATCGGTCTTAGACTCTTGTCTAATGACTTTTATCAAAATAACAATATACATATGATGATTTTGTACATATGATGATGATCAAGTGGGTTTATATATCTTTGTTTACTCATTTTAGTGTTTACGTATTGGTAACTTTTTACTAGTTTACTAGTTTTACCTATTTACCTATTTTGAGTCCAATAAGCTTAGTATAAGTTCTTTAACTTGTTTTAATCCATTTTATACCTATATTATCAGTATCTATACTTTCCATGTTGGGCCCAAATGGGTTAAGCCCAATAAGTTCTTTTTTATAAGTGTTTAACTTATTTAGTCCAATTATTAGTCTAGTATGCTTAGTTAGCTCGTTAATGTCCGTATGTCCTATTGTTCGGGTTTTATCGGTTTTTACTTGTATTAGTTACTTATATATCAGTATATGACTTTTAAAAACTTTACATTAGACAGGTTTGATCGTCTAAGTTTTATTTGGCGAAAAACGTTAATTTTACGGTAATAGCCGAAAAAGTCGTAAAAATCAAGTTTATAGTTTTTATTACTTATAAGTATTATTCCACTACCATTTATATAATTTATCCATTTAATTAACCTTTTACATATTTATATAAATAAGTTTCATAAGTTAGTGGGTTTTTATTTTACATTTTATACAATAAATTTTGAGTGCTTATATAATAATAATAAACATTAATTCTCAAAATCTGATTTTTATCTTCATGTTCACCATTTTATCATATCTAGAGTTATATAATGAATTAGAAGCTCATTTTTGGGTGGCATGATCTTCATATTATGTGCTACATTTAACTTAGTTATAGCTACTGCTCATTTTAAGTTTATCTTGCCTTAACAGTCCCTACAAAACTGCTTATTCATATTAGAACACCCAACTTGTTTTGATCATATCTCACTCATTATATTGATTCCATTGCATGGCCAACTCTCACATGTGTATAACATCTTGTACTTACTGTAAATGGATCATACCATGCAATTTTATCAGTTCAAGTTTTAGTTATATACTGTTTTTATACAGCCAACTAAATAATCAAGATTTTAGCCTCATTTCTTATAGTTATTAACCTTTTTAAGCATATCTATCAACACTTGATCCCCACACAACATTTTTATCATCATATATACATCATATACATATACAAAATGAAAGAAAATACATTTGTTCTTTACAAAAATAACAAGAGAAAATGGAGAGGATGATCTTCTTTACCAACCAAGTGTATTTCTTGTTTTTGGAAGACAAGAACTTGATGAACACCACAAGTAACTCCAAGATCATCAAACACCAAGAATATAAGTTGAGAAATCAGCCCTAGGACACATGCAAATCACCTCCAATGTTGTTAATATGGCCACCAAATGATCAAGGCTTCAAGATAACTCCATGATAGAGCTAGTAAACATGTATTTCATGGCTAGAAAAGATCAAAAGGGGTGTTTGTAGCTTGAATATGGATGGCAATGGTGGAAGGTTTTGAGAGGATTTATGAGAGTTTTGCATGTATGGAAATGGTGGTGTGAAGTTAGGTGATGGTTTTGACTAGACAAAGCTTAAAGAGTAAGCTTTGTAGTACACTTGTAATAAACTAGCTAACATGATGCCACATAAGGTGGTGGTATCATGTTGGTGCCATCCAAACTAGCTAGTGGGGTGGGACAATGTATTTTGTCCCATCTCACTAGTTTACGGGTATTCCTCGAGTCTAGTTTTCTCGATTTGCGTGCCCTCGGGTCGTTTCGCGAAAAACGTTTTTATAAATTGTGAATCAACGTCACAAAACGAATCCAATAAAAATTTTCTCATCAAAAACGGAGTCCAAAAACGTAAATACGTAATCCTAAGGTTTCCGGTTTAGTCGTAAAAGACACTAAATTATGCACGTAAGCCCAAATTTAAATCCGTAAATTGTGAGTTCATCAACCCACACAAAAATAAGTTTCAAAATATTATACGATATAAAATTTTTGACATCAGTCGGTATCGCGATCACTAGTAGTCCTCGTTGCTCGTCAAAATATTAAAATAAAATATTTAATATCGGTTTCAACTTAAACCGTTAAACATAATAATATTTAATATATAAAATACTTCAAAAATATTTGAAAAGTAAGATTAAGTAATGACCTTATTTTGTGGGTTTTACAACTAAATTGCCTAGTAATTCCCTTCCTGGCATAAAAATCATCTAGCTTCTTGTTCCTAAATTCTCCACCATTATCACTCCTAAGCATTTTAACCTCATTGCATGACCTTTTCTCAATTTGAGTGATAAATTCAATAAGAACATCAGCTGTGTCACTCTTCATAGCTAGAAAGAATGTCCAAGTAAACCTAGAAAAGTCATCAGTGACAACAAAACAATATGACTTGCCATTCACACTTTCTATATTTGTTGGACCAAAGAGGTCCATGTGAAGCATATGAAGAGGTCTGGAACTAGTATGCACCTGCTTGGACTTGAATGAGACCTTGTGCTGCTTGCCTTTAAGACATGCAATACAAGAGTGGTCATTGTGGAAGGCCTTCTCAGGCAAACCATCAACTAAACCAAGCCTCACAAGTCTATTTATATTTTTAAAATTTATGTGCCCTAGTCTCCTGTGCCATAAATTACTTTCATCTACTGAGGCCTTAGCATAAAAACAAGACATATTTGCATTCACTTTAATCCCATTTAAATTCACATTATATATGTCCTTATGCCTAGGTGTTCTATACTCAATGTACTTCTCATCAGGGATCTTAAAATCCTTGCTTAACACCAAACACTCAGTATCAGTGAAAAGAACCTTATTTTTGTTATCACACACCTGTGATACACTAAACAGATTATAATCCAGTTCTTTTACCAGGAAGACGTTTTCAAAACGTAGATTATTGGTGAGAAGGGTTCCTTTGCCTGTAATGGTGCCATATCCCCCTCCAAAGTATACCTTATCACCATCTTGAATAGGAGTGAAGTTCATCAGATAGTCTTCCTTTCCTGTCATGTGCCTTGAGCATCCACTATCCCAATATCCATAATCACTGATCTGCTTCTGAATGCCCTGCACATAAAGAAAACAAATTAGTTTTCTTTGGGAACCCAAGTCTCAGAAGACTTGGATTCATCTGGTTGTTCAATAAGAACAGACTTAGTTCTCACAACAACCCCATTCTCATCCCTTTTAGGATGAAAAACCCACTTAACCCCAATTGGTTTTGTAATGACCTTTGAAATGTAATTAAACCTGTTGCAAGTCATTGAAATTCCATTATTATTAGGGTTTTGATCTTTCTTGGGTCTCCATGTTAAGCTTGAAGAAGCTTTAGACCCCTTACCTTGTGGCTGTAAATATTTAGGTCTGGTCACGTTTCTGTCAGCGTTGGATTTTGTCCTGTCAACGCTGAAATTACCCTTGTCAGCGTTGAACCTAGGGTTTGCTACAGGAACCCATTGCCTATTTGACCAGGTGTTTGTCTTTTGAAAAGGTCTTTGTCCATGAGTGTTAGACCTTCTAGAGAAGAATGGGGCAGGTCTAATCACTTGTGGACTTTGTTGCACACAAGGTCTGGGTCTGACAACGTTTGACTTCCTAACAATGTTGACTTTCTTTCTATCAGTGCTGAAATTGTTCCTATCAGCGCTGGCTTTGGGAGCGTTGACACACTTGTATGCCAAATGTGAAAAACTACCACAAGTATAACAGGCTTTCTTAGACACACTCTTAGGTCTAGAAGCAAAGAAACCTGTTCCATGATTGTTAACTTGGCTCTTGGGTGACCTATTATTTCTATACATCTCTGCATATTTAATGGTAGGTCTTCTAACAGTGTTTGAGCCTAGGTCAACAGCTTTACCAGTAACTGGGTGAGTAACCTTAATGGGTGGTGATTCATTGGGACTTTCACATAGCAAACCTCCCTTAACAAATAAAGTAGGGTTAGATTTCTTCCACTCATTTAGGTCAGTCAGTTTTTGTTGATACTCTTCTACTGGGGTGACAACTCTTGGTGGAGGAGAGAATTCCTCTTCTTGGCATTCTGGTATACCAGTCCAAGACAAATCCTTTCTAAGGACACCATAGAAGTCACCAGCTGGTGGTGGAACCAGAGAGTAATCATTCATCCCAATCCCAGTCATGTCCTTAGGATCCCTTTGTTTAGCTACACAGTCTCCTAGGGCTTGGGTGGCTTTATCAAATCTTTGAATCTTGAGGTCAACATTATCTTTATTCTTAATGGCCTCATCTAACTTAGCCTGAAGGTCTCTATTGACCTTTGTCATGATATTTCTAATATCCATACTACCCTCTAGCTCATGTTTTAAGATATTTATCTTATCTTTTAAATCAAATTCCATTTTCTTATATTCAGAAACGGTTTTCTCAGTTTCAGTAAGAGCTAGTTGGTAATTGGACAATTTACACCTTTCAGTGCTCATATCATCTTTTAGTTTTAACACCTCTTTGTTAAGTCTATCAGTGTTTAACCTACAACCTTTGCTACAAAAAGCATCATCATATACCTTATTATCAGATGAAGAGGAGGAGTGTGCCATGAGAGCATATTCAACATGCTCTTCTTCTTCAATATCAGCAATCAAAGCTTTGTCCTCTTCAGCATCCTTAGCCAGATAGCTCCAATCCCATCCAGTACCATCAATTCCTTGAACTGCAACCATGGCTTTGGATTCTTGAGCTTTAACAACCTGACTTGAGGGTTTACCAGCATCAGATCTTCTAGGAGATCTGCATTCCCTCATGAAGTGCCCCATGCGATGACAGTTGTAGCACTCAACTTTGGATTTGTCAAATCCAGCAGTGTCTTTAGCATTGAAGGTCATCTTCTTCTTGAACCTTCTATTCCACCTATTTGCTCTTATACTAGCAAGAGCCATGTTCCACTTGATGTCCATCTCTTCCAAGTGTTCATCACTTATCTGCTCAAGGTCCTCATATGTAATCACTGAACCATTGGGCAAAGAAGCAATGTAAGCACACACAGTATCCAAATCCAAACCAGCAGGTTTAACTCTTGGGGAGTCATTCATGAATGTGTCAGCGTCTGAGAAGGAGACGTTGACAGGACTTGTTCCAGCGCTGACAAATGATGATCCAGTAACTGGATGCATAAAAGAGTCCTTCTGATTGAATTGACCTTCACTATGAGAGAAGAAGGCCATGTTGCTGGTGCTAGCTTTGCTTCCATGTGCTGAAAGAGTTTCATCTTCCAACAGTCTTAGTTTGTTGTAGATGTCATCAAACGAGGAGCTCTTGTAAGTATTATTGGCAAGAATAGATCTTGCCTCAATCTTCCATGCCTCACCAAGACTTTTCAGAAAGGTAGCATTGGTGTCAACATCACCAACTTGTGTCCCCATGAAGGACAACTTGCTTGTGATGTCAAGCAATCTGCTTCTCACACTACTCAGTTTCTCATTAGGCTGAGCTTTGAAGACAGCATAATCATGCAGAAGTTGCTTTTTCTTTTCTTCCTTAGTGTCTGCATTACCACCATATGCAACTTCAATTGCTTCCCAAAGATCCTTAGCAGATTCATAGCCTCTATATTTGTGCTGATTTTCTTGTCCCAAAGAGACTTTCAGAATATTTAGGGCTTTCATATCAACCCTTTTCTTTGCAATATCTTCAGCACCTATAGCTCTACCATCTCCAGGTTTTTCTTTCTTATATTCATCAGGACATCCTTCAACAGCTGATCTTGCAGTAATGGCATCCTGAATCTTTTGAGCCTTATTGAATGAGTTTCCATATTCAATAATCTCCCAGAGTGTGTAATCAAAGATCCCCAGATACTGTTCAAAGTTGAACTTCCATAAGTCAAAGTTGGTTGCATCAAGCATGGGAATCTTGATGTTTGGTAATGGTGAGGAGGAGGAGGTTATTGCTTCAGACATGATGTTTTTAGGGTTTTGAGAAAATTAGGGTTTTGGTGTTCGTGTATCGTTCTGGTGTTCTTCAAAGATCAAAAGTTCCTCAACAAGCTCTGATACCACTTGTTGATCCCAAACTTAGATCGATTAGCTTTGTGTATACGAGATTAGATCAAGTATAACACGTAGAGAAACCTTTGTTATATGCTTTGTGAATCTAAGTGTTATGCGGAATTTAACACTTAAACAAGAACACAAGATGTAAACAAAACTTTCACTTTGATTATGAATGTCGAACTTGCTTACAATGAAAGATGTTTACGAATGAAAACTTAGATAAAACTTGATACTAAACATTAACCTAAAGGCCTTCTTTTATAGACTAAGAAGCCTTGTACAATAAGCTACGTATCAACTATTCTAGGTAAAGATAAACATAGAAAATACATTGTCGTTTCTATCCTTACTAGAAGTATTCTAGAATATAATAAACGTGTAGCTCACATCTTTCATCAGTGCTTGTCTTCAATCTGTCAACGCTTGACTTTAACTTGTCAACGCTTGAGCTGTCAGCGCTCACTTTGTTCTTGTCAACGCTTGAGTTGTTCTTGTCAGCGTTCAAGTGATCTGGCCTTAATTTATTCCCAACAATGTGGTAATACTGAGATCTTTCACGGGGATTTGGAAAACCTATGATTATTCAAAAATGAAACTAAAATCCTTGATTGTACCAATTGTTGACAAACAAATAACAAGTAAAAATGATGAGATTAATAATATGATTAAAGTTGACACTTGGTAAAGACTAGTTTGAGCATTCATAATGGTATGATTGTGATGACACGTTAACAAATATGATTATGATAATTAGTTGGATAATCCAATCTATTGTTTTCAAAAGCTTTAATCTTCGTCAAGACCTTGGTTAAAGAAAACAAGCATTAGACTCAATCACTCAATTCAAGACTTAATCTAACTTCAACACATTTGATTCACGGTCGTTTCACGAATTTGCTAACACTTATAATTATGTTTCTTGATAATCAAAACTTCTTAAGAAATGATCAATACAAAATATATCCAATCATAGACAAACTGGCTATGACTCGTTGATAGAAAATAACCCTTTCGACCTATGAAATCTTTACCAACAAATTAAGTTTGGATAGCAATTTTCACATGAAACATAAATATCAATGGATCATAGGAAAGCTTGACATTGAATTAAACATAAATCACAATCACAACCATCACTTCATACTACAAACATCATCCTACCAAGTGTAGAATGAAACTTAGCTACTCATAACAAATGATGAAATAAACTCAGAAATAGAAGTATTATAAGTCATAATCAAGAGTCTTACAAAGTGGAAAAATGTTACTAATGATTAGGGTAATGATCCCTAAGAGTTTCGTGATGATAACTTTGCTTATCTGACTCAAAAACTAACGTTTCTAGCACCACCTTGTTCAAATCCGGGAATGGGAGTTTGGACAAGGATGAGAGAGTTATTTATGAGATGATATGAAGAGATACGTGAGTTTGTATGAAGATATGTAGTTACATGACCCCAAGGATCTTATTTATAAGCTAGTTGATGGCATGGAGTGAATGCATGGCTTGGAGCCAAAGACAAATACTTGGAGCCAAAGCATGTCTAGAAACTTTTTGTGTGGTCTTGCATGTATGTGGACACATTTTTGCCTAGACAAATGTTGGAGGCAACTTCACTCATGATGGAGGAAAATCAACTCCCATTTGATGGTGGCAACTTCACTCTTGCTAGTGGCAAGTTGGATGTATGTTGATGGTGGCAACTTTCATGCTGAATATCTTTATTTGCTCCTTGGAAATACTTGTTCTTGCACCCAAAATTGATCTTCAAAGGCTTGTAACTTGTACACGGGTCTTGAACTTGACTAGGATTCTTCGTACTCATGTAATTCTTCATTTTTATGTTGTTTTATACTCCATTCCTGCATGTGGCTACACAAAGACTTGCAAACACAATTGGGCACAAATATGCACAAAAGTATCATATAATTAACCAATATACATGTACAAAAGTACGGATAACGCTCCTAAAAACATGTTGGATTTAGGCGTTATCAAATCCCCTCACACTTAAGTTTTGCTTGCCCCCAAGCAAGAAGAAAAGAAAATTAAATCCAAAGGTACATGTATCTTTACAAAAATTCAATGCATGTATACCAAGTACAAGTACATGATAAAACTCACCGTCTTAAGTTTTTAAGGTTGAAAAATTGAGATATAAAGTCAATACCCATAAAAATCTAGAAAGTCTTTTATTTCTAGCTACACTAATAACATATGAATTGAAGCAACATGTATCACAACTTAGCACATTGGCTAATCGATACCTTTTATTTCTTCTTTTTCCTTCAACTTCATAACATTATAGCTCATTGGTTATTTATTTGTCTTTTTGACTTTTTTCTTTCTTTTTCTCTTTTTTTTCTTTTCTTGGCTAAAACTCCTAGCCATGGATTAACATACTTACAAAGTTCATGTTGTATTGACAAACATGGAACTTGCAACTTTATCCTATTTTTTTGGATTTTTCTTCTACTATTATATGAGACTTTGACTTGGGTAATTTTGACACAAAAATACATATCAAATTTTCAAAAATCCCCGATTGGATAATTTCTTAATTTATTTATATACATTGCTTGAAACCTTTTATTTACGAGGGCAAAACAAGAACAAAAGTTTTAAAATAGCCCAAAAATATGGCAATTAAGCATCGTTTTCTCGATTTCCCTACAACCCCCTCACACTTAAGTTTAGCATTGTCCTCAATGTGATAAAACTGAACAAAAGCAAAGGAATAAGAGAAAAACCAAAATCACGGGCATATCATGCATCATACAAGAGTCTTGTCTTCGCCTTCAACTTGCGGTACCTACAAAAAAGATAAAACACACAAAAGTACAAAAACACTCTATTTTTGGTTTTTTATAAGTTTTTATAAAAGCAAAACATGCTACACCCCCTCATACTTAAGCAAAACATTGGTTAAAAATGTGGGGTGTAAGCATGAATTTATTTTAAAAAGGAAAATCACACTTAAAAATTTAAAATTTTAAAACACACGGGTTGCCTCTCGAGAAGCGCTTATTTTTTTTAATAGAGTCATCAGCCTGACTCGTGTTTCTTTTTAGTTCTCTTTATTTTCTTTGAGCGGAAAATTTTCATTCCACTCCTCATGGTATAGTTTAACACGGTGTCCACTAACAATGAAGCTTCCTCCATTCTTGTCATACAATTCAACATAACCGGACAGGTATCTATGTTTTACTATAAAAGGACCGTACCACTTTTGTTTAAGCTTAGGGGCTTTGAATTTATAGCGCATATTAAACAAGAGAACTTTATCTCCTTTCTTGAATTCTTTTCGGATTCGAAGTTTCTTGTCGTGATAAGCTTTGGTACGTGCTTTGTACAATTTCGAATTCTCATAAGCTTGGAGTCTTAATTCATCGAGTTCATGCAATTGCAAGAATCGGTTTTCTCCAGCGATTTTGAGATCGAGATTACAGCTTCTCAATGCCCAATAAGCACGGTGCTCGATTTTGAAGGGAAAATGGCACGTTTTACCATACAATAAACGATAAGGTGTTGTGCCAATTGGTGTCTTATAAGCTGTTCGGAAAGCCCATAGAGCTTCGTCAAGTTTCCTTGACCAAACAGAAGGATTGTCGTTAACCGTCTTTTCGAGTATTCGTTTTAAGGCTCTATTGGTATTTTCAACTTGTCCACTCGTTTGTGGATGATACGCGATTGCAAAGCGATGGGTGACTCCATAACGCTTTAAGATTTTCTCCATTTGTTTATTACAAAAATGGGAACCTAGATCACTAATTAAAGCTTTCGGCATTCCATAGCGAGAGAAAAGCTTTTTCAAAAAGTTGATTACGGCTCGTGAATCGTTCGTGGGTAAAGCCTCGGCTTCTGCCTATTTGGACACGTAATCAATAGCGACTAAGATATATTCGAACTTATGGGATTTCGGAAAGGGTCCCATGAAATCAATTCCCCATATGTCAAATATTTCGCAAACTTGGATGTTGTTTTGAGGCATTTCGTCTCTTCTTGAGAGGCTACCAGTACGTTGACAAGCATCACAATTTTCGACTAGAGTATAGGCCTCTTTAAAAATTATTGGCCAATAAAACCAGCATTGAAGACTTTTTCGCGGTGGTGGAAGGACCATAACGTCCCCCAGTAGGGCCATGATGACATTCATCGAGGATCTTTCTTGTTTCCGTGCCGTAAACACATCTCCTAATCATGCCATCGGGGCATACTTTGAAAAGATAGGGATCTTCCCAGAAATAGTGTTTTAGGTCGGAAAAGAATTTACATCGTTGGTGATAGGTTAAACCTATTCTTAGAATTATTTCAACGAGGTAATTTGCAAAATCTGCAAACCACGGAGATACATCCGTAGAGATTTTCATAAGAGTTTCATCGGGAAAATAATCGTCGATATCTTCGTCCCTTAACTCTCCTATGCTTGGATTCTCAAGTCGCGACAAATGATCGGCTGCGACGTTTTCGGCTCCTTTCTTGTTTTGGATTTCGATGTCAAATTCTTGGAGTAGTAAAATCCATCTAATAAGACGCGGCTTAGCATCTTGTTTTGAGAATAGATATTTCAACGCGGAATGATCGGTGAATACAATCGTTTTCGACAACACGAGATAGGATCGGAATTTGTCGAAAGCAAAGACTACGGCAAGTAGTTCTTTCTCGGTGATTGTGTAGTTGAGCTGCGCACTATTTAGAGTTTTGCTCGCAAAGTGTATAGGACGGAAATGTTATCCTTCACGTTGTCCTAATACGGCTCCTACAACAAAATCGCTTGCATCACACATAAGTTCAAACGGTCGCGACCAATTCGGTGAAACCATGATCGGTGCATTCATTAACTTGTCTTTAAGCTTGTCAAATGCCTTTATGCATTCTTCATTGGAATCAAAGACTATGTCTTTTTCAAGGAGTTTGGTCATCGGTCTAGCGACTTTGGAAAAATCTTTTATGAATCGGCGGTAGAATCTCGCGTGACCTAGAAAACTTCTAACGGCTTTAACGTTAGTGGGTGGTGGTAATTTAGATATCACTTCGATCTTGTCTTTGTCTACTTCCAATCCGGCTCCGGAGACTTTGTGTCCAAGCACAATTCCTTCAGTCGCCATGAAGTGACATTTCTCCCAATTGAGCACGAGATGAGCTTTTTTGCATCGGATGAGCAGGCGCTCTAGATTAAAAAGGCAAGACTCGAATGAGTTTCCGAAGAATGAGAAATCGTCCATGAAAACTTCCATGGATACTTCGATCATGTCTTGAAAGATTGCGATCATACACCTTTGAACAGTCGCAGGTGCATTGCAAAGACCAAAAGGCATACGCTTATAAGCGAATGTTCCAAAAGGACACGTAAAAGTGGTCTTGTCTTGATCGAATGGTTCGATAGGTATTTGAAAATATCCGGAAAATCCATCGAGAAAACAAAAGAATTTGTTCCCTGCTAGTCTTTCCAACATTTGGTCCATGAATGGTAGAGGAAAATGATCTTTTCGTGTGGCATCGTTCAATTTGCGGTAATCAATACACACACGCCAACCGGTAACGGTTCTTGTAGGAACAAGTTCGTTATTTTCCTTGGTCACAACAGTCATTCCTCCTTTTTTTGGAACGCAATGAATAGGACTAACCCAAGGACTATCCTCTATGGCATAGATGATTCCTGCCTCAAGGAGTTTGATGATTTCGGCTTTTACTATCTCCTTTATGTTTGGGTTAAGTCGACGTTGCCTCTCAATAACGGGTTTGGCATCGTCTTCGAGATTGATCTTGTGTTTGCAAAAATTTGGGCTAATTCCCAGTATATCGGATGTTTTCCAAGAAAATGCTTCTTTGTGGTTTTTGAGCATAGAAACGAGACGCTTCTTTTGATCTTTTTCGAGCTTGGATGAGATAATCACCGGAAGGAGTGAGCCCTTCTCTAGATAAGCGTACTCGAGATGTTCGGGAAGAGGTTTCAACTTAAGATCCATCGGTGGATCATGAATAGATTTGTGAATTATAAAGTTCGATTTCGAAGGCAAAACTTCAAACGGCTTGTTTTCCTCTTCTTCGAGAGTTACTTCGGAATCAAGGGCCATGAATTCTTCTAATTCACGATCACGATCGATATCGCTAATCTTTTCCGAAGTTGTTTGGAATTGTGCGTTGTCATCAAGCGATGCGTCCAACTCTTCTTCCGTTACTTCATCGATAACATCCACGCGGAAGCATGTGTCATCATTGGAATGGGAAAGTTGCATAGCTTTATCGACTAAGAATGTGAATCGGTCGTCACCTACTCCAAGTTTGAGTTCTTTATTCTTCACACGAATGATAGCATCAGCGGTGTGCAAGAATGGTCGTCCTAAAATGAGAGGGACTTGATGGTCTTCCTCCATCTCAAGGATTACGAAGTCGGCGGGAAATATGAATTTGCCAACTTGAACAAGCATGTTCTCGGATATCCCAATGGGATATTGGTAGGTGTGGTTAGCCAAACGTATACTCATACTCGTAGGTTTCAAAGTATTGTTTGAAGATTCTTGTATAATGAGTATGGCATAAGATTGATACTTGCGCCTTGATCGGCCAAGGCGTGACATTCGATATTGTTGTTTAGGGTGCATGGTATGAGAAAGCTTCCCGGATCTCCGAGCTTTGGTGGAAGTTTGCTTTGCAAGGCTGCAGAACATTCTTCATTTAGAAACGTAGCATAGATTTGCTCCGTCTTACTATGGTTGTTCACAAGATCTTTGAGGAATTTCCCATAGTTGGGCATGCCGGTTAAGATATCAACAAGTGGAACGTTGATCTTAACTTCCTTGATCATCTTAAGGAATTTGACATTACGAGCCTCCATCTTTTCTTTTTGTAGGCGTTGAGGATACGGAATTTTTGGTTCATATGCCTTTGGTGTTGGTATTGGAATGGGTGTGGTTTGTTTTGGTTTGGGTTTGGAAGGAGGAACGGTTTCTTCCTTCTCGGGCTCATCGGCCTCGTCTTCACTTTCATCGGCGAAAGTGGGAGCTTTGGTGTTCGGGTTTTATGGTGGATCATAAGTCAGCCCACTTCTTGTGAATACGGCATTCACATGTTCATTATGGGCGGAGGGTGGGCGGTATGGTTTATCCGTAGATGGTTTTGGGTTTGTTTGAGTGTTGCTTGGTAGCGAAACACTTGGTCGATTGGCTAATTGATCGGTGATTCGACCGATTTTGGTTTCGAGATCATTAATGGTTGCGGTGTGGTGTCTTTATCCTCTTTCAACGTTGGCTTTGAGATCGAAGAATTGGTTCTTAATGAACGTGTTTGTCGATTTTTGAGATTCTATGAAAGCTAACAATGTTTTCTTTAGGGTCGACTCTTCGGGTTTCTTTTCGTTTGATGGACCGGAATTATCGTTCTCACGGGGTTGTGAGCTACGATTTTCGTTTTTGGGATACTCACGCCATATGCCGGGATTTCTACCGTAATAGTTACCTCGATAACCACTTCCTCGGTATCCTCCTTGGGCGTAGTTTGCTTCTTGTGGCGGTTCTCTTATTGGTGTATCATCACACGCCGTGGATGGGTGTGGTCCTCCACAAAGAGTACATTCGCCTCGCATCTCCTTCATTTCGTCTTTGATGGTTTTGAATTACGAGTCGAATTTAGATGTGAGAGCGTCCATCTTTTCCATGAGTTTGGAATATTCGTCACTTTCAACGAAAGCAACGGTTTTCTTGAAAGGTTTGGTTCGGTTATCTTTGGACCAATCGATTTTTAAGAGAACTCGGTCCTCGAGCAATTGATATGCTTCGTTGGGAGTCTTATAAAGAAAGAGTCCACCGACGTCAAGGATTGCTTGCGTCGGTTCATTGAGACCATGATAAAAGATTTGGATGATGGTTCCTTTTAGTAAACCATGTCCATGACAACTATGAAGTAGGTCTTTCATTCGATTCCACGCATCAATGAGTGTTTCTTGTGGAAGTTGGGCAAAACCTCGGATTTCTCCCATGAGTCTTTCATACATGGCGGGTGGAAAGAAACGGCTAACAAAAGCGGTTCTCATTTGTTCCCATGTTTCAATGGTACCGGGCGTCAACTTGTTGTACCAAACTCTTGCATCTCCGGATATAGATGATGGGAAGAGTTTGAGTTTTATGGCGTCTCCATCGACGTCGGCTCCATAACGGAACATGCCACATATTTCTACGAATCCGGATATGTGCTTATGCGGATCGGCTCGCGTACGGCCGTCAAATTGGCGGTATTTGATCATTGAAAGGTGATGACCTTTCACGGTAAAGTTTTCTCCAAGCTCAACTTGAAAAATAGCAGCCTCGGGGGCAGGTGCTACTACTCGGTTGGCTGCCCACATAGATTGATCGTCGGCCATTGGAAATGGTAGATCGTTAAATGGGTTATAGAGGACAAAGGCGTCTAAGAGATTATCAAATGGTGGGTTTTTAGTTTTTGAGATTCGGTTTTCAAAAGAAACAAAGGGGTGTTTCTTGCGATTTTTCTTTCGATATTGGTGAATATAACATTCGGGATCGGTGTATGGACTAAGCAATTCTTGACCGGAATAACGTGTGTTCATTCAAGTCTTGAACGACTTTTGAAAAGGATTACAAGTAACAAAAACAAAATCAAACAAAATATAACTAATAAGAAAATAAGTAAATAGGAAATTAAATAAACTAAACAAATTAAAAACATAAATTTATATATATATATATATATATATATATATATATATATATATATATATATATATATATATATATATATATATATATATATATATATATATATATATATATATATATATATATATATATATATATATATATATATATATATATATATATATATATATATATATATATATATATATATATATATATATATATATATATATATATATATATATATATATATATATATATATATATATATATATATATATATATATATATATATATATATATATATATATATATATATATATATATATATATATATATATTTAAATCTGGGAACCTTGCCGGCGGCAGGAGGGTGTTGCCGGATGACAAACACGCTTCTGTTGAAGGTTGTCGGCGGCAGAGCTAGCTTGCCGGATGGCAAGTTGGCTTCTGTTTGAAGGTTGTCGACGGCAGGAGGGTGTTGCCGGCGGCAATCTCTCCTGTCAGAATTTTTTTTTATTTTTTTGATTTTTGGGTTTGTTTGCAATGAGGAAACTACAATGGGTTTGATTATAGGATGATTTTGGAACTAAGAACATAATCAAATCCCCGACATCGGCGCCAAAAACTTGATGCGTGGTGTTGGTAACAAGTTTTAAATTTATAAACACGAATTACCGGATTGACTAAAAACGCACGGGCAAGTATAACCCTTTCGTTTGTGTATAGCTTTTATGTGGTAATACCGAGATCGTTCACGGGGATTTGGAAAACCTATGATTATTCTAAAATGAAACTATAATCGTTTATTGTAGCAATTGTTGACAAACAAATAACAAGTAAAAATGATGAGATTAATAATATGATTAAAGGTACACTTGGTAAAGACTAGTTTGAGCATTCGTAATGGTATGATTGTGATGACACCTTAACAAATATGATTATGATAATTAGATGGATAATCCAATCTATTGTTTTCAAAAGCTTTAATCTTCGTCAAGACCTTGGTTAAAGAAAACAAGCATTAGACTCAATCACTCAATTCAAGACTTAATCCAATTTCAACACATTCGATTCACGGTCGTTTCACGAATTTGCTAACACTTATAATTATGTTTCTTGATAATCAAAACTTCTTAAGAAATGATTAATACAAAAGATAGCCAATCATAGACAAACCGGCTATGACTCGTTGATAGAAAATAACCCTTTCGACCTATGAAATCTTTACCAACAAATTAAGTTTTGATAGCAATTGTCACATGAATCATAAATATCAATGAATCATAGGAAAGCTTGACATTGAATTAAACATAAATCACAATCACAACCATCACTTCATACTACAAACATCATCCTACCAAGTGTAGAATGAAACTTAGCTACTCATAACAAATGATGAAATAAACTCAGAAATAAAAGTATTATAAGTCATAATCAAGAGTCTTACAAAGTGGAAAAATGTTACTAATGATTAGGGTAATGATCCCTAAGAGTTTCGTGATGATAACTTTGCTTATCGGACTCAAAAACTGACTTTTCTATCACCACCTTGTTCAAATCCGGGAATGGGAGTTTGGACAAGGATGAGAGAGTTATTTATGAGATGATATGAAGAGATACTTGAGTTTGTATGAAGATATGTAGTTACATGACCCCAAGGGTCTTATTTATAAGCTAGTTGATAGCATGGAGTGAATGCATGACTTGGAGCCAAAGACAAATACTTGGAGCCAAAGCATGTCTAGAAACTTCTTGTGTGGTCTTGCATGTATGTGGACACATTTTTGCCTAGACAAATGTTGGAGGCAACTTCACTCATGATGGAGGCAAATCAACTCCCATTTGATGGTGGCAACTTCACTCTTGCAAGTGGCAAGTTGGATGTATGTTCATGGTGACAACTTTCATGAATATCTTTATTTGCTCCTTGGAAATACTTGTTCTTGCACCCAAAATTGATCTTCAAAGGCTTGTAACTTGTACACGGGTCTTGAACTTGACTAGGATTCTTCGTACTCGTACAATTCTTCAATTTTATGTTGTTTTATACTCCATTCCTGCAATTGGCAACACAAAGACTTGCAAACACAATTGGGCACAAATATGCACAAAAGTATCATATAATTAACCAATATACATGTACAAAAATACGGATAACGCTCCTAAAAACATGTTGGATTTAGGCGTTATCAGTTGACAAATTTACTGAAATAAAAAATTAAGAAATGAATGGTTGATAAATCTATTGAAGTTAAAAAATATGCTTGAATTAATATAATTTTACAAAATCTATGGGTAAGGTGTGGATTTACGTTTAACTTGTGTGTACCAAACAATGAATTTGGTAAATGAATGTCCCTAATCTTGCCTCTTAGTATTTTAATAATTTGGATCATATTGTTGGAATTCAAAATTTAACGTCAACATCTACTTTTGAAATTTTAACGTCAACATCTAATTTTGATTAGTTTCGAAGATGTTTTGAAGTAGTCCACCCAAAGAATACCAGGCTTTATATGTATTTCGCTCAGGGGTGGACCTACGGGGTTCCCGGCGTTTACGGGAATCCGGTGGATGTTTATCTCGTAATATAAATTTCGTATATTTAAAATATAAAAAATTAGCTAAAATAATAGGTATAATGATACATGGATTTTACTAGGTTCAAAATAATTTCTCGGAATCTTCTCGAATTGATCTCGGTTTAAAGTGGAATGATTTGTTCTTGGTGACAAAAAGGAGTTTGGTTTTCTATTCTATTAAAAAGTAAGCTAGACTTAAAAATTTAAATCAGACAGTAAATGAAAAATACCCTAGCAGAAATTACCCTATTCGGAAAACAAGCACTATGCGGAAAGCAATCTTCTATTCGGAATAAAATGCTCAATTCGGAAAATAATACCTTATGCGGAAAACTGGGCTATTCGGAAAATTCAGTCTATTCGGAAAAACACATCTATGCGGAAAAATGAGTTATTCGGAAAACAAGGCCCAATTCGGAATATTGTTCTATGCGGAAACATAAGTTCTACACGGAATAATTGCTCAAATCGGAAAAATAGTCTAATCGGAAAATCTGGTTCTATGCGGAATAAAAGAGACCATGCGGAAAAATTAATCTTATTCGGAATAAAGGACTATGCGGAATATTGAAAATATTCTGAGTAAAGGAAAACTAAGGTGAGCTATTCGGAATATATGAAATATTCCGAATAATAGAAAATGAAAAGGGCAACTCGGAATAATGGGTTTCTATGCGGAATGTAAGACCTACTCGGAATATAGAAAATATTCCGAATTGAGGTAAAATAAAATGGCTAATCGGAAAGTCTGAACATTCCGAGTAAGGAATCAAGCTGAAATCTATTCGGAAAGTTCTGGGAATCAAGAACAGTATCAGAAATACGAAAAACAGGGAGCTCGAATTTTAATCAAAATCAAACCAAATACTCAAAAAGGTATTACCAAATTAAACACAAATCATCTAAATACCATAAGTAACAAATCCCACCAATAAAAACACTAAATCAACAACTTTTTAGAATCAAACTTGAATCAAATAAAAAACTTAAGAACTTGCAATAGAAGATAATGAAGAACAACATGAATGAAAAGATGGAATTGAAAGATTAATGTAAAAGTAACAAGAGTAATGATTAAAACTTACAAGATTGAAAGGAAATTAAAAATCACCAAACACCCTAATGGTGTTGGTGATGGAAAGACCCTAAGGAACTGGGAAAAGAAAAATGAAAAACTAACTCCCTAAAATGTGAAGGAAAAACCCTATATATAGTCATAGTGGTTGGTTGGTGAGTGGGCCTTCTCCCTTTCTTCTTGTCTTCTCGTCTTTTCAGAAAAGTTGACGTTTTCGATTCTGATTCGGGATTTGTCGTCGATTAAATTCAACTCGTCTTTTAATTTCTTTGTTAAATAGACTTGAGTTTCTTCGACATATGAAAATCTTCCATCTTTGGTCCTTTTCTTCGATAAATCTTCAAATAGGCTCATTGACTTCAAATCTTTTGCATCTCTTGGACAATAGACTTCGTCTTTAGTCTTTTTCCTTGATAAAACCCGTGCAATCCCATGTTTTCTTCAATATTCATCCGGTTGGCTCTGAAAACACAATAAACACAAAAACCACGCATAATTCCAAACAAATGATATTAAATACGTGTTTTGTTCTTGTTTTAGCCAGAATTAAGTGGTAAAAGGATGGGTGTTTACACACCTATCAAATCCCCTACACTTAACCATTGCCATGCCCTCATGCAATGCTTAGTGATAAAGCAAATTTTACATTTTTCTCATAATTAATCAACCTTGGCCTTATTCAAATACTACTAAATAAAAATTAAAATACTAAGAGAACTTAAAACTTTAAAATAAACAAAAGGATAGAAAACCATTTTCACTTGAAAATAGCTACATGGAAATAACTTGCAAAGAGATCAATGACTTACATTAGGGCTTTGGTGCTGCGAAGATTTATCACCCTCAAGTTTCACAATCCCCAAACTAAGCTTAGAAACGAGATCCTTGTTATTATAAGTTAGTAAATCAAACACATACACACATGGCTTAATTATATGCTTAAACTCCCTTATTCCTAGGTGTATCTCTTATATTTTATTTTTGTCTTAGAATGATCATGAAGATGCATTTTTGGACTTATTTCGATAGTTTATTTAGGCTGAAAGCAAAGTAGGACGATTTGATCAATAGTTAGCTAAAGGACAAAATCTTTTAAAACTGCTTCTCGGGATATCAAAAAGTTCATATCTTGGCATAACTCGGTTCACGATTTGAGACCTTTCTCGGGCCGATATTTGGCATGTACTTCATACTTCATATCTTCGAGAGACGTTCTTGAGATAATGGCCTTCTCATCATAATAGAGTTTCTTCACTTGGAGACTTTTGAGGGGTACTCCAACTTTGTTGACCACGACTTCATGATTATTTCTTCAATCTCTAATTGGGATTTTGAGATACAACGATCCGCCTCCTTTTCGGACTTGGATCTATTTATCCTCATACCTTGTTAGGGTCTTTTCGGATAGACTTCTCCATGATCTTTATGGGAGTTGATTGCTTTTCGTCGTGAGTCTTGATCCTTCATATTGATTTTGGTAATAATGCTTTTCACATCACTTTGGATCTTCAGCAATAAAATGGAATCCTCATGCCTTGTTAGGGCCTTTTCGGACTCGCCAATCTTCGCGCCCCGCTTCATAAGTTATGCCTTGGCTATGAACTCTTATCATTACCGAGCAACTTTTAAACGATCTTGGGCTAGAAGCTAAGTAACTTTTCAAATCGTACGACCTTACTTATTGCAGATAAATTATTAGCAAGTGATGGGAGAATAGGCAAATAATTACACCAAGTGAGCTTGCGCAAGAATACCGACTTATAATTGACTCTATCATTTCTCGTACTCCACAATTTAAAATCTCAAGTAATGAGACTCGTGGACACTTAGCCTAATAAACCAATTAAGGTCTACATGGTTAAGGATACTAGCTAGAATAAACTTAGACAAGTTTATTCGGGTTGAGTCAAAATCATCGCAACGGGCCTAATAGATCAAAGACTTCTAAACTAGCTACAACACTTTATTAAAATTTTGACTTTATTGCGGGATATATACCTATGAAAGCAACGATAAAAATTTAAAAATTACAACTAAATGGCCAAAGTTAATAAAAAATTTGAAAAATGTTGAAAAATAGGATTTTCCGGTTAAATGAAGGCATTTTCATGGAAAAGTCCACTTAAAACTTCGATAGAAGTCTCCCCTACACTTAAGATAAACATTGTCCTCAATGTTTAAGTATGTGGGAAAAGTCTCCCCTACACTTATGACATTGTGCACGTTGGTTAACTCAAGTTAAGGAAGAGACGACTAACGTGATCAATTTCAAATGTGAGTATGAAGAAAATTGAATCACGATAGTTGAGAGATAGAACCGGATTTCGGATAACACGGGAGCACGGTTCTTCAAAGATTCCAAGAGTGCAGTTATCCCTGTAATCACATCACCACACAAACACAAATGACCAAAATAGGTCCTCCCCTACACTTAGGGGGTTAAAGGGATAGATACTCGGGCAGCCTCCCGAGGAGCGCTTGTTTTTTATAACCGAGTCACGAGCCTGACTCGACCCAAAATTAGTTCATGGGGAACGTGGTGAGGGATGGAATCACCTCCTGAGAGGTGTCCTCACCAAAGTACAACTTCACTCGTTGGCCATTCACCTTAAAATTAGGTACATTAGGTTGAGCGAGCTCGAGAGTACCATATGGAAAAATTTGGGCAATGGTGAATGGGCCGGACCAACGAGATTTGAGCTTGCCCGAAAAGATTTTCAACCGAGAGTTAAAAAGTAAGACTTTGTCTCCAACATGGAACTCTCGGTTTTTGATCTTGGAGTCGTGAATGAGCTTACTTCGTTCCTTATAGATCAAAGAATTTTCATATGCCTCATTCCGAAGTTCATTCAGCTCATTGAGTTGGATCTTGCGTAGGTCACCGGCTTTGTTTATATCAAAATTACCCCACTTCAAGGCCCAATAAGCCTTGTGCTCCAACTCAATGGGGAGGTGGCACGCTTTCCCGTACACAAGACGATAAGGCGTACAGCCGATCGGGGTCTTGTAAGCAGTACGAAAAGCCCACAAAGCATCATCAAGTTTATCAGCCCATGCGGTACGATGCTCTCCCACGGTTCTTTCCAGAATTCGCTTTAGTCCTCGGTTGGATATTTCAGCCTGGCCATTAGTTTGTGGGTGGTAGGCTGTGGAAAGACGATGATTTACACCGTACTTAGCCATGACTCTTGCAAATTGGTCATTGCAGAAATGAGTCCCACGATCACTAATAATGGCACGAGGCACACCAAATCTAGCGAAAAGAGCTTTCAAAAAGTTACAAACCACCCTTGCGTCATTAGTAGGTAAAGCTTTGGCTTCAACCCACTTTGAAACGTAGTCAACGGCTACAAGGATGTATTTGTTTCCTTTAGAAGAAGGGAATGGCCCCATAAAGTCGATACCCCAAACATCAAAGATTTCACACTCTTGAATGAAATTCTGAGGCATCTCGTCTTTATGTGTGATCTTACCTTGTTTCTGGCAAGCATCACATTTTTTAACCATATCGTGAGCGTCACGATATATGGAGGGCCAATAAAATCCCAAATCAAAGACCTTTTTGGCGGTGTAGTTGGGACCAAAGTGACCACCGGTGGGTCCTTTGTGGCAAGCATCAAGGATTTCGGACGCTGCCGGTCCATCAACACATCGGCGAATAATCAGGTCGGCACATTGTTTGAATAGGTAAGGGTCGTCCCAAAAGTAAGTCTTGATTTCAGTGAAGAACTTCTTCTTTTGTTGGGACGTCAACCCTTCCTTGAGAATTCCACCCGCCAAGTAGTTTGCAAAGTCCGCAAACCACGGGGTTTCATTCGGCTTCGAGTTTATAGACATTAAGGTCTCCAAGGGAAAAGAATCATTGATTTCTTTGTTCGGATGATCCCCTTGGTAAGGATCCTCAAGTCTGCTGAGATGGTCCGCGGCTAGGTTTTCTGCTCCTTTTTTATCGCGAATTTCGATTTTAAATTCCTGGAGCAGCAAAACCCAGCGAAGAAGTCTTGGTTTGGAATCTTGCTTTGTGAACAAGTACTTCAGCGCGGAATGATCGGTATACACGATGGTGGTGGAAAGGACAAGATAGGGGCGGAATTTTTCAAAAGCATAGACAACAGCTAAAAGCTCTTTTTCGGTTGTCGTATAATGCAATTGTGCCCCAGTCATTGTCTTGCTAGCGTAATGGATCGGTTGGAAGTGTTTGTTCACTCTTTGTCCCAGAACCGCTCCAATAGCAAAATCACTAGCATCGCACATCAACTCAAAAGGCAGCTCCCAATTAGGGGTAACTAAGACGGGTGCCTTAGTAAGCTTATCCTTAAGCGAGTTGAAGGCTTCAAGACACTCTTTGGAAAAGATAAAAGGAGTATCTTTTTCCAAGAGGTGGGTCATCGGGCGAGCGATTTGAGAAAAATCTTTGATGAATCGACGGTAGAAGCCCGCATGACCCAGAAAACTTCTCACACCCTTCATGGTTGAAGGTGGAGGCAACTTGGCGATAACATCGACTTTAGCACGGTCTACTTCAAGACCGGCTTTGGATATTTTATGTCCCAGCACGATGCCTTCTTTTACCATAAAATGGCATTTTTCCCAATTCAGAACAAGACGAGTGTCTTCGCACCGCTTAAGCATACGTTCCAAATTGGCAAGGCAAGAAGAGAAGGAATCCCCGAAGACCGAGAAATCATCCATGAAGACTTCCATGGTTTGTTCAACCATGTCATGGAAGATAGCTAACATACACCTTTGGAAAGTCCCGGGCGCATTACATAAGCCAAAAGACATTCTTTTGTAAGCAAAAGTGCCATAGGGACAAGTGAATGTAGTTTTCTCTTGATCTTGGGGATCGATGGGTATTTGGAAATAACCCGAGAAACCATCAAGAAAGCAGTAATATTCATTACCCGGTAATCGTTCAAGCATTTGGTCCATAAAAGGTAGAGGGAAATGATCCTTTCTCGTGGCATCATTGAGTTTGCGGTAGTCTATACAAACTCTCCACCCAGTAACAAGACGAGTGGAAATCAACTCGTTGTGTTCATTGGGAACAACGGTTATTCCGCCCTTCTTGGGCACACAATGGATTGGACTAACCCATGGTGAATCCGAAATAGGGTAAATCATAACCGCATCAAGAAGTTTGATAACCTCTGTTTTGATGACTTCATGGATTTTTGGATTCACCCTTCGTTGGCTTTGAATTGTGGGCTTGAAGTCGTCCTCCATGAGAATTTTATGTGTGCAGAAGTGAGGATCAATTCCACGAATATCCGAAATCTTCCAAGCAATAGCCTTCTTATGATCTTTCAACACGGCGACAAGTCAGGCTTTCTCTTCATCCTTCAAATCCTTAGCAATGATGACTGGCGACTTCTTCTCTTCTTCGAGGAATACATACTCAAGATGGGGTGACAACTCCTTAAGTTCTAGATCCGGAGGATTGTCGACGGAAGGCGTATTCGAAGTCGGAGTATCGATAGCAATAACAGTGGGAGATGGAGGGGAAGGATTGTCTTCTTTGAGGAGGTTTGCATTGAAACTGAGATCTTCATCCCAATTGGTAGTAGAATCGTCATTGTCTAAATGCACATCTCCCATGGTGGCTTCCAAATCTTTCCAAAGGAAATCACTTTCTCCAAATAGAGATAGTGATGAGTCGATAGAGGAAACGGTCTCAACATTGGGAAGAGAGGTAGGAATGCTTTTACAAGCATCTTTGAAGTGTTCTTCACAAGCCTCATCAAGAACGTCAATACAATTAACACTCTCGTATGAATAAGGCTGTTTAGAAAGCTTTCCCATGTTGAAGACTACTTTATCGTCACCCACTCTCATAATAAGCTCACCAGCTTCAACATCGATGAGAGTGCGACCGGTCCTCAAGAATGGACGACCAACAATTAGTGGCACACGGGGGTCCATCTCGTAGTCGACGACAACGAAATCAGCAGGAAAGGTGAATTTGTCGACTCCTACAATGACGTCTTCGGCTATCCCCACTGGATAAGAAACCGTACGGTTAGCTAATTCCAAAGTCATTTTGGTGGGGACTAGCTCTGGGAGAGATAATTGCTTCCAAACACTTAGAGGCATGAGATTAATACTGGCACCTAGATCGGCTAGGGCCATGCAATTCTCTACTCCCGGGAAATTGCAAGGGATAAGGAAACGACCCGGATCACCAAGCTTGGTTGGCAATTTCCTTAAGAGCACTGCAGAGCAATTCTCATTAAGTTGGGTGTTGGCAATATCGAGGAACTTTTCCTTGTCGCTCAGAAGATCTTTAAACATTTTTGCATATTTAGGCATGTGAGCGAGAGCCTCAGCGAAGGAGATATTGAAATTCAGTTGTTTAAACATTTTAAGAAAGTTAGAAACCTGAATATCATCCTTGCTCTTTTGCTTCTCTTTCCTCAACCTAGATGGATAAGGTATATTGGAAGAAGAGGAAGGCTTTGGGAGAATAGGATCACTCACAACCACGGGTGGAGGAGGGGTAGAAGAAACAGGTGGAGAAATTGGGGAAGGAGAAGGATGAGGAATAGGAGCAGGCGACTCGTTCTCCTTAGTCACAACCACCGTGGGAGGTATATGAAGCTCGGGTTCCTTGGTACCTTTGCCACTTCGAGTGGTGATTGCTTTCATCTCCCCTCTTGGGTTCGCAACGGTGTTACTCGGAAGAGTACCCGAAGAAGAGGGTTGACTACCTTGGAAGAAACCAGCCATCATGTTCCTCAGATCATTAGTTTAGCTATCCAACGTGTTTCTCATGTCGGCTCTCAAATCGTTTCCTTGCTTGACCAAGTCTGCTTTCAAATTTCGCACTTCCTGTTGAAGATTTTCCACAATCACATCATTGGTCCTCATGTAGGTTGCAACCTCTTGGTGTAATGCAGTGGTGGTTTGGTTGGGAGGAGCATTGTATGCGGGTGGTTGATAAGCAGGTTGTTGGTAAACTTGGTTGTTACGTTGAGGCGGTTGTTGCTGCTTGTGAGGAGGGATGTATGGTTGTCGAGGTTGTTGTTGTTGTTGAGGAGGGCGATTGAGGTTTTGTTGTTGGGTTGGGTTGGTAGGAGGGAAACCAGGTGGTGAAATATAGTTGTTGCTGCGGTAGCTAAGCAAGTTACGGTCACCTTGAGGTCTAGCTTGATAAGCAGATTGAGGATAGGTGCCATATGCCGCATTCACATTCTCAGCAGGGTAGTCTTGGGTGGCGGTACAAGTGGTGTAAGAGTGAGGACCACCGCATATCTCACAAGGTTCGCTGACAGCATTTACTTGAGCGTTGTTGCTGTTGTTGTTGCTGACGGTGTGGGTGACAAGCGATTCAAGAAGCATAGTGAGTTTGTCTAATCGCTTGTCGCTGTCACTAGTGCTAGCACTAGCGACATTGGTCCGAACACTCTTGGTTTGCACACGAGATTTATTCTCAATGATGTCCCAAGCAGCATTGGAAGTCTTAGCCAATAGATTACCCCCCGAGGCACTGTTCAGTGAATCTTGGTCACTCATGCTTAAACCATTGTAAAAAGTATTAATTTGATGTACTTTGGTAAAACCATGTTGTGGGCATTTTCTTAAAAGATCTTTAAAACGATCCCAAGATTCACTGAACGACTCACCGTACTTTTGTTCAAAATTTATGATTTCATTCCGCAATGCGGTAGTATAAGAGGGTGGAAAAAAGTAATTGATGAACTTTGTTTCCAAATCCGTCCACGAGAGAATACTCTGTGGCGGTTCCTTAGCAAGCCAATGCCGGGCTTGTCCCTCTAAAGAAAAGGGAAAAAGTTGTAACCTGATAACCTCTTGTGGAACGCCATTGAATTTGACCGTGTTGGTGAGTTGTAGAAATCTCTTGATGTGGTCGTGTGGATCATCAATGGTACGTCCCAAGAATGGTTGAGCGGAGACCATCTGGATAAAGCCTGATTTTAGCTCGAAATTGTTGGCGGAAATTGGAGGTATGACAATTGGATCCGTGTTGCCATCGACATGAGCTTGCAGCAGTTCAATCATCGGGCGATTATCCGGAAGGGGCTCATTGTTGGTGTTATTGTTCATGTTGTTGAAAGGCGGGTTGTTGTTGTTATTATTGTTTGGAGGTGGTACACCGGCCATGTCTAAGTGATCGAGAGGCTCGGGCTCTTGATATGACGTGGATCGAGTGCGCATACACCTGCAAAAGAACGAACAAAGACAAAAAAGGCAAAAATATTTTTGGTTTTTATGTTTTTTAATTTTTTTGTATTTTTGAAATTTTTTTTTTATTTTTTAGGATTTTTGAAAATTTTTAAGAAAAAGTAACGTTCACGGGGAACGGATCCCAAAATCCAAGTTCTCACAAAAAACTTTTGATCTTAACGAGAAGAGCCGGCAGCGGTGCCATTTGATACATGGATTTTACTAGGTTCAAAATAATTTCTCGGAATCTTCTCGAATTGATCTCGGTTTAAAGTGGAATGATTTGTTCTTGGTGACAAAAAGGAGTTTGGTTTTCTATTCTATTAAAAAGTAAGCTAGACTTAAAAATTTAAATCAAACAGTAAATGAAAAATACCCTAGCAGAAATTACCCTATTCAGAAAACAAGCACTATGCGGAAAGCAATCTTCTATTCGGAATAAAATGCTCAATTCGGAAAATAATACCTTATGCGGAAAACTGGGCTATTCGGAAAATTCAGTCTATTCGGAAAAACACATCTATGCGGAAAAATGAGTTATTCGGAAAACAAGGCCCAATTCGGAATATTGTTCTATGCGGAAAAATAAGTTCTACACGGAATAATTTCTCAAATCGGAAAAATAGTCTAATCAGAAAATCTGGTTCTATGCGGAATAATAGAGACCATGCGAAAAAATTAATCTTATTCGGAATAAAGGACTATGCGGAATATTGAAAATATTCCGAGTAAAGGAAAACTAAGGTGAGCTATTCGGAATATATGAAATATTCCGAATAATAGAAAATGAAAAAGGCAACTCAGAATAATGGGTTTCTATGCGGAATGTAAGACCTACTCGGAATATAGAAAATATTCCGAATAGAGGTAAAATAAAATGGCTAATCGGAAAGTCTGAACATTCCGAGTAAGGAATCAAGCTGAAATCTATTCGGAAAGTTCTGGGAATCAAGAACAGTAGCAGAAATACGAAAAACAGGGAGCTCGAATTTTAATCAAAATCAAACCAAATACTCAAAAAGGTATTACCAAATTAAACACAAATCATCTAAATACCATAAGTAAAAAATCCCACCAATAAAAACACTAAATCAACAACTTTTTAGAATCAAACTTGAATCAAATAAAAAACTTAAGAACTTGCAATAGAAGATAATGAAGAACAAGATGAATGAAAAGATGGAATTGAAAGATTAATGTAAAAGTAACAAGAGTAATGATTAAAACTTACAAGATTGAAAGGAAATTAAAAATCACCAAACACCCTAATGGTGTTGGTGATGGAACGACCCTAAGGAACTGGGAAAAGAAAAATGAAAAACTAACTCCCTAAAATGTGAAGGAAAAACCCTATATATAGTCATACTGGTTGGTTGGTGAGTGAGCCTTCTCCCTTTCTTCTTGTCTTCTCGTCTTTTCAGAAAAGTTGACGTTTTCGATTCTGATTCGGGATTTGTCGTCGATTAAATTCAACTCGTCTTTTAATTTCTTTGTTAAATAGACTTGACTTTCTTCGACATATGAAAATCTTCCATCTTTGGTCCTTTTCTTCGATAAATCTTCAAATAGGCCCATTGACTTCAAATCTTTTGCATCTCTTGGACTATAGACTTCGTCTTTAGTCTTTTTCCTTGATAAAACCCGTGCAATCCCATGTTTTCTTCAATATTCATCCGGTTGGCTCTGAAAACACAATAAACACAAAAACCACGCATAATTCCAAACAAATGATATTAAATACGTGTTTTGGTCTTGTTTTAGCCAGAATTAAGTGGTAAAAGGATGGGTGTTTACACACCTATCATATAACATAAACTTAACTAAGATCTTTTCCGAATGAACCCCGTCCTAATTTTTGTGTTACGTAAATACTTCTTAATCCGAAATTTTGGGTACTCTTAGATACAAAAATTTTATTCGAAATTTTGGATATCTGTCATCACAAGTTTCAGATATCCAAATTCATGATATATCTTGTTGTTATTGACAAATCTTTTAAATGATTTAAATTAACAACTATCGTCGAAAATTTCTCACTTCATATTTACATTTTAGCCCACAAACAATCATGAGATTACTTTTATAATATCTGTTTAAATTCACGCAACAATAGTTTGTGAAAGAGTAGAAGATACGACATTTAGTGAAAAATAGTAGAAAAAACCAAGAACCAAAAAAACCAAGCAAAACTTTTAATTTCAGATTTGGTTTTAAAAAATTTATAGCCGAACTTTTGGTTCTATATAAAAACTGTCTGAAACCGCCCAGGATTACCCATAATAAAAACTCTCGATATTCGTAAAATAAAATTATTTACACCTGATAACGTACAAGAATGTAGATGCCAATAAAGCAGTTCCCTTAACACGCTTTCTTTTGTAAACGGAGATTTAAGGAAAGCGTGTTAAACACATGTCTCGTCTTAGTCTTTACTGTTGTCATTACTGTTATTTATTTTATGTCTTTTATTTTATGTTAATTTTTTATTATAATTCGATTTATTGAATAAAAGTATACACAGTTTCCTAAAATATACAATAACTCTTCGTATATTTCACTACAAAAACTTTTTAAAAGATATAAAATCATAGTATCAAGTAAACTATACACAAAAGTTGGTAGTTATATCAATGGGGTTTACGTATATTCTTGGATTATGTTATAAAGCACATGTTATGAGTACTCAGTAGTGTACACGATCACAATACAATTTATAATGTCACCCTTCTTATTGCAACATATGTAAGATTCCTTTTTTATTTTTTATGATTTACTTAATATAGACAATACAAAATGTATTGATACATTTCAATTCAGATGTGTAATCTATTTATGTAGGGTGGTAATTTTCAACGTGACACCAAAAATGACATGAATTTGGTAATAACAATTAAAAGAACAATATATATACAATAATTATTAAAAAGAAAAATACAACAGGAAGCTGCTAATTGACTAATTATTAAAAACAGACTCAATAAATCACTTCGTACTAGTTAACTAATTATTAGACCGAATACAATGAAATGGAAACAAGCCCTTAGCCGCTGCAGGATTACCTGCATACGGTAGGCTGCAGGTAAAGTTTGCATGGCTGGGAGGCCCTCTTACGACCAGCAGCTCTTCATGCTCTGTCCTCCAGTAGAACCTCACCGTGAGAAGGATCTGTGCATAATCCTTCTCGATCCATCTATCAAGAATCCAGACCACCTCCTTTGGCAGTTGGTTCGCCCGTGGTTCAAGGTTCCAAGTGAACCACGAGAAACTACTTCTCCTGATCTCTGACATGGAGTATGTCGCGTTCGCGAAGGTGCTCAGGGTGGAGTTGTCGAAGTCAACCACGATTAGGTTTAAAACCGCCAACCTCGGGATCGGGTTAACGTCCACGGTTGTTTTTAACCGGTAGCCAAGTGTCGCATTAGCCTTTAATGCGACACTTGTGTCAGACAAGATGGTGTGCTTAACGTCCAAATCTTGTACATCAAGCTCTGTGGTTTTCATGCTACCCACGTCGATGACGAAGTGGATAGCAAGTAAAACCACGATGGCGAGTAGGAACATCAAACAACATGCCAATATTATGGCATTTCGGGTTGTCTAGATATTCCTTCTGGTTGGTGGGGGTGGGGGTGGGGGTGTGGTGGTATTGTGGTGGATCACTCGTCGGAGCTCCTATATTTGGTGCCCCCGTTTGTGTGTGTGTGTGTGTGTGTGTGTGTGTGTGTGTGTGAGAGAGAGAGAGAGAGAGAGAGAGAGAGAAAATATAATAAATAATTTTGTATTTCAAAAATTAAAATAATACTATATGGTTGACAAATTTATTGAAATAAAAAATTAAGAAATGAATGGTTGATAAATCTATTGAAGTAAAAAATGCTTGAATTAATATAATTTTACAAAATCTACGGGTAAGGTGGGGATTTACGTTTAACTTGTATGTACCAAACAATGGATTTGGTAAATGAATGTGCCTAATCTCGCCCCTTAGTATTTTAATAATTGGGATCATATTGTTGGAATTCAAAATTTAACGTCAACATCTACTTTTGAAATTTTAACGTCAACATCTAATTTTGATTAGTTTCGAAGATGTTTTGAAGTAGTCCACCCAAAGAATACCAGGCTTTATATGTATTCCGCTCAGGGGTGGACCAAGGGGGTTCCCGACGTTTACGGGAATCCGGTGGATGTTTATCTCGTAATACAAATTTCGTATATTTAAAATATTAAAAATTAGCCAAAATAATAGGTATGACATAAACTTAACTAAGATCTTTTCCGAATGAACCCCGTCCTAATTTTTGTGTTTCGTAAATACTTCATAATCCGAAATTTTGGGTACTCGTATATACAAATATTTTATTCGAAATTTCGGATATCTGTCATCACAAGTTTCAGATATCCGAATTCATGATATATCTTGTTGTTATTGACAAATCCTTTTTAAATGATTTAAATTAAGACCTAAAATTATCGTCGAAAATTTCTCACTTCATATTTACATTTTAGCCCACAAACAATCATGAGATTACTTTTATAATATCTGTTTAAATTCACGCAACAATAGTTTGTGAAAGAGATGTCAAACTTGTAGAAGATATGACATTTAGTGAAAAAATAGTAGAAAAAACCAAGAACCAGAAAAACCAAGAAAACTTTTAATTTCAGATTTGGTTTTAAAAAACTTATAGCCGAACTTTTGGTTCTATATAAAAACTGTCTGAAACCGCCCAGGATTACCCATAATCAAAACTCTCAATATTCGTAAAAAAAATTATGTACACCTGATAACGTACAAGAATGTAGATGCCAATAAAGCAGGTCCCTTAACACGCTTTCTTTTGTAAACGGAGATTTAAGGGAAGCGTGTTAAACACGTGTCTCGTCTTAGTCTTTACTGTTTTCATTATTGTTATTTATTTTATGTCTTTTATTTTCTATTAATTTGTTTATTATAATTTGATTTATTGAATAAAAGTATACACAGTTTCATAAAATATACAATAACTCTTCGTATATTTCACTACAAAAACTTTTTAAAAGACATAAAATCATAGTAAGTAAACTACACAAAAGTTGGTAGTTATATCAATGCGGTTTACGTATATTCTTGGATTATGTGATAAAGCACATGTTATGAGTACTCAGTAGTGTACACAATCACAGTAAAATTTATAATGTCACCCCTCTTATTGCAACATATGTAAGATTCCTTTTTTTATTTTTTATGATTTACTTAATATAGACTATACAAAATGTATTGATACATTTTAATTCAGATGTGTAATCTATCTATGTAGGGCGGTAATTTTTAACGTGACACCAAAAATGACTTGAATTTGGTAATAACAATTAAAAGAACAATATATATACAATAATTATTAAAAAGAAAAATACAACATGAAGCTGCTAATTGACTAATTATTAAAACAGACTCAATACAACACTTCATACTAGTTAACTAATTATTAGCTCGAATACAACAAAATGGAAACAAGCCCCTAGTCGCTGCAGGATTACCTGCATACGGTAGGCTACAGGTAAAGTCTGCATGGCGGGGAGGCCCTCTAATGACCAACAGCTCTTCATGCTCTGGCCTCCAGTAGAACCTCACCGTGAGAAGGATCTTTGCATAATCCTTCTCGATCAATATATCAAGAATCCAGACCACCTCCTATGGCAGTTGGTTTGCCCATGGTTCAAGGTTCAAAGTGAACCATGAGAAACTGATTCTCCTTATCTCTGACACGGATTATGTCACGTTCACGAAGGTGATCAGGGTGGAGTTGTCGAAGGCAACCACGGTTTGGTTTAAAACCGCCAACCTCGGGGTCGGGTTCACGTCCATAGTTGTTTTTAACCGGTAGCCAAGTTTCGCATTAGCCTCTAATACGACACTTGTGTCAGACAAGATGGTGTGCTTAACGTCCAAATCTTGTACGTCAAGCTCTATGGTTTTCATGCTACCCAAGTCGATGATGAAGTGGATAGCAAGTAAAACCACGATGTCGAGTAGGAACATCAAACAACATGCCAAGATTATGGCATTTCGGGCTGTCCAAATATTCCTTCTGGTTGGTGGAGGTGGGCGTGTGGTGGTGTTGTGGTGGATCACTCGCCGGAGCTCCTGCATTTGGTGCATCCGTTTGTGAGAGAGAGAGAGAGAGAGAGAGAGA